>CM073135.1:53007961-53738021 GCA_037039145.1 Fundulus diaphanus
CATCCATCCATCCATCATCCATCCATCATCCATCATCCATCCATCATCCATCATCCATCATCCATCCATCATCCATCCATCCATCATCCATCCATCTTCCATCATCCATCCATCATCCATCCATCCATCATCCATCCATCATCCATCATCCATCCATCATCCATGCATCCATCCATCATCCATGCATCCATCCATCCATCATCCATCCATCATCCATCCATCATCCATCATCCATCCATCATCCATCCATCCATCCATCATCCATCCATCATCCATCCATCATCCATCCATCCATCCATCATCCATCCATCATCCATCCATCATCCATCCATCCATCCATCATCCATCCATCCATCCATCCATCATCCATCATCCATCCATCCATCATCCATCCATCCATCCATCCATCCATCATCCATCCATCCATCCATCATCCATCCATCATCACCATGAACACCAGAATACTGGAACTCCTCCTGAGGCAGAGACTCCTCTCTGATCACTCCATCTTTTTTGTGTACATTTGATAAAAAGCTTTCCTTCATGCGTCTCAGGATAAAATATAAAAAGATTTGAATATGTTGGTCCTTTTATTGACAAAGGTCTAAATTTGATACCAATGTTCCCACGGATGTTAAAAGACGTCTGAGGACCCGTCAGATGGAATTTAATTCTGACAAATATTCAAAACTTCAAAATACACTTATGTGAATGTCTTAGGCACAAATATGTTGTTTGCATATAAAATTATTTGAAGTCTTAAAGTCTTGATAATAAAAAGTAAAGTGACTCATTTCTCACCCCCCTGATTTTCTCCCCACACAGTCAGTCAGTAACGCCTGTTTTCCTGAAGAATAAAACATTTTATGTTCAAAAGAGAAAAAAGAAGAGGATAAACTCTACATGCCGACGTGTTTTTATCTTCTTTCTCAGACTCCTAGACCCTCGGGAAGCTGAAGCACGCGGACTCAGGTGTCTCCAGGCAGGAGGTTGAGAGCGTCAGTGTTTCTGGTTGGAGGGGAAAGCCCTGACCCACCTGACCCACCTGTCAGGAAGAGATAAACATGTCCACCGCAGCTGCAAGGTTTGCTACTTCCTGCATTAGCTCCTCCGCAAACATGTAGAAGATGTGAACACGGTGGATGGGTTCCCTCTGATGAAAGGGATATTGGTGTTGGAGGTAAACAGAGAGCTCAGCTCAGCAGGCAGGAAAAGCTGGAGCTCCGAGCTGCAGCTGCTTGATTGACTCGGAAGCAACATTGATTTTTCTGATTGCTTTGGCGCTGCAGAACAAGCTGATCTGAGTGAGCCTCAAGGCTCGTAAAACGGTCTGTAGGTTCAGGTGGAAGAACCACAGGAACATCCAGCTGAGAGACCACAGCTGCACCACTGGTCGGCTCATTTAGTCATAAAGGTTGTCATCTGACGATATACGTCCACCCAAGCCTCTACTCCACTATATATATATATATATATATATATATATATATATATATATATATATATATATATATATTAAGCAGAATCCCTTTGAAAGAGAGAGCTGGGTTTTGTAAACACTCGTTATCATCTGAACATTACTGAAGGTTCACAGATTGGTGAACGGCCCTCTGACGTTTCTAATCACCTTTCACTGCTTAGGCTGATAAATGTTCTCTTCGACTTTCATTTCTTCCTTCATCCATCATTTTGCTCCATGAGGAAACGCTTTGATCAGGTAAAGTAATGTTCTGGACGGTTAAACGTTTTGAGTTATTGCAGTTCTTCCAAAGCAAAGAAAGATTTCCCAGGGGAACGTTGTTGTGGATCTGATTGAGTTTAAACCTCTGCTGATTATCCCAGAAATCTTTCTTTCTGTTTCAGCGGCACCAGAACCAAGCAGGGCGTGGAACCCATGACTTTAAAGCCAGGTGGTTGGTTTGTGTAACATTCAGCCTGTGTCTGGGTGGTTCTGTCTGACGGTCGTTGGGCCTGATGAGTTTCTCCGGAACAGATGCTCCGCCTGAGGATACTTCATTCTTCTTCCACCTGTTTTTAATGTCAGCTGTTTTGAAGCCAGCGTGAGGAACGGTTCTGCATATTTCAGGTTCTGATGTGTTCTGCATTCACAGGTTGTAGGTTCTGTTTGCTGCCCTTCTGGACGGCTCTGCTGAAACGTGTGAAAGCAACACCTTTGCACAGCCCGGTTCCTCCCCAGGCTGTTGGGAGACGTGTTTGCAGTGATGTGGGCGATAACAAAGGTTAGAAACGTTACTCCAGGCAGCGACAAAGTCAAAGTTTCTCTGGTTGCGAACGCAGCCCACACTCTCTACCCACTTTCATCCTGCAGCATTGTGTTTCTGCATGGTTGGCATATCTGAATAATTTCACAGCAAACTTTCAGTGTTTGCCAGGAAACTTTTGTGCATGTTGAAGCAGTTCCCCGCAGCTGCTGAAGGTGAGATCCTGTGTTTAGTTCGTCTGTACGTGAACCGTGCTGGAGTTGGCAGCTTTATCACAAATTACTGACTCTTTATTACTGCTGCATTTCAGTTATGTCTTTCATAAATGTTACATTTGCCAAATTCTTGGATTGAGTCAAATTATTGTCCCTGTCTAAGAATTTGAAGGAAGAGTGTGGAAATAAACACATAATAATGCAGGTTTGCTTTAAATCTGATCATAAATAAAGTATATCTTCTGTTTTTTTCTCTTCAACCATTCCTGCATTTCAGGCAGCAACACATTCCAGACAAAACCTTTTCTCGTTCTGTAAAGTTCACCTTTCTTCTGTCAACTCCTGCTGGTTGAGGCAACGAGACACGAAGAGTTCTAGGTTCTATTCTGGACCGTTCTTCCTGCACGTCTAAAGGAGTCCATCAGAACCGGGTCGTCTCCAACAAGGAGAACAGCCCAGTCCAGCAGCTGGACCTCCTCTTCCTCAGCCAGGCCTCTAGGATCTGGTCTCCATGGTCTTGGTGGAAAATGCTGGACATTCCTGGAGAAGATGTGGTCCTGAAGGCAGCAGATGTTGCTTTAGAACCTCTGCTGGACTTTCCTGCATTAATGCTACCATCAGAGGAGATGATCCAGGTCCAGACCGTGATCCAACCTCCTACCATCACAGAGCCTGGCTGCAGGGACCGCTTCCTCCACCAAACACCTGGAGAACTGGTCCATCTGGTCCATGATGGTCCATGTGGTCCACGATGGTCCATGTGGTCCATGCGGTCCACGATGATCCATCTAGTCCACGATGGTCCATCTGGTCCACGATGGTCCATCCCAGAAGCCTCTGAGCCCAGAGAAGCTGAACCTCCTCTGAGGAGAACATCAGGTTCGTCTCTACTCAGTGAAAGCTGTGAACTCTGGATGTAGAGCTGGAGGAAGGTTCTACAGAACCTCCCTGCTCCATCATGATTCACATCTGTGCTCTTGGTCTTTGCATGTCGACTGTTTTGGGCTGTTTATTAGAACCGTTGAGATCTTTTCATGCTGTTTTGGGCTGTTTATTAGAACCGTTGAGATCTTTTCATGTTCGTTCCTTCCTTTGTTCAGTTTCTTGGTTCTTTTCTGAGTTCTGTGTCTTGGTTGGACTCTGTTAGCGTTCATCTTTAGTTTTTTCTTGCTCAGATCCATTTGTAGTTTGTTTAGTTCCCTCTGTGTTTATTTCTGTTCCCTTCCCTGCGTTCCCTGCTCAGATTCTCCTCCAGCTGTTCTACCTTTCTCTGGTTTCCATCTCACCTGATCACACCTGGTTTCCTGTCCGGTTTTCCTCGTGCCATATTCTATGAGTTCCTTTAATCTGAGTATTTAACGCGTCTAAGTGTATAAGTCCAAAAACTTGAGTCACAGCCTTTTACTCTCATCGCCAGACTTCCTCAGCATCTTCCTCTGAGTTCTTCCTAAAGCCTTTTCCCAAATATCTGAATATTATGGCAGAATAAAGTCTTGTTGCTAAATTATTTAAACGCAACACATTCCTTTTTCTGTACCTACTCATTGTTCCTCCTCTGTTGTTATGAAGCGAAAGGTTTTCTGGCTGTCATAACAACGCCACGCTCAGACCCGCCAACTGTAAAAATTCAGGTTTCTCGTGTTCTAGTGAACAGAACCAACATCTCTCTCACTCCTTTAGTTGAATAAAATATCCGTACCTCTCACATCAGACCCGGATTAAATCCCTCCCGTTCTGCTAAAAGGATCTCAAAGAAATATGTAGGAATTAAAAACAGACATCAGCATTTCCTAAGCTCAAGATGAACATTTCTGATGCAAGTCTGGTTCTGAAACGCAAGGTTGAAATGGTAAAAAAATAAACTGGCAAATGTTCCCTGAACTCTGCAAATCTGTTGAGTTGAGCGAGTGTGAGCTGACTCACCAGCTCATCGAAGCACTAAATGCATCTCTGAGCTGCAGCGAGGACCAGACTGCAACATTTGTCACAACCAAATCTTTTAACATGGGATAAGTGTCCTCATTAAATGATGAACAGAAACTGAACGAGTTAGAAACCATGAATATCTTTGCTACTTTCACTGCATACACGGGAAAACTAGCAGCCAGGTGACGCTGATCACTTTCATTTATTAAAAAGGTCATCAATGTGAGAACAAAAATATCCCAGCAGAACCCCAGGAGCTCCACCTCAGGTGCTACAGGTCCCAGTTAGCGGGTTAAAGGTTAAAGGTCACGACCCTGAACCAGTCTGAACCAATCTGGCTTCTTAGAAGGGTTGAAGGAGAAAGCTGTGAAATGTTTTATATTTCTATGTGAACTGAGATGAAATTATGAAATCAAAAGTATCATCTATAAAGGTGCAACCGGCCCTTTTAATGACTTCATGATGCCAAAGTGGCCTCATGTAGAAATGAGCTTGACAGCCCTGGTCTAGAACCAAGATGGCAGCAGGACTGAGGTCAGCACCTGGAGGAAGGACCAGACTTCTGGACCGAGGAGACCAGAGATGATGGACCGTGATGGACAGAACCAAGATGGAGGAACCATGATGGAGGAACCATGATGGACAGAACCATGATGGAGGAACCATGATGGACAGAACCATGATGGAGGAACCCAAACAGAACAGATCAGCACAAACTCATCAGACCAGCCGTCCAGCACGGTGCTGGAGGGATGATGATCCAGGCTTGTTTTGCACCTTGCTGTCATGGATCCAAAGTATTTTAGAGTCCAATGGGAGTCCATCTGTCTAATAGCAGAAGATAGATCCAAACTGGGTCATCAGCAGAACCACGATCCCAAAAACATCAGCAGATCTACAACAGAATGGCTGAAAAAGAAAGAATAAGGGCTCTGCAATGGTCTAGTCAAAGTCCAGACATCAACCTGATTGAGCCGTGGGGAACCTGAACGAACTGAAGCGTGGAGCAGAACCTCGTCACAGAGACGGCTGAGCGTGGGTCCTTCAAGTTCCTGCAGTCAGTGGCTAAATATGAACGGTGTCTGTAATTATGCTGATAAAACAACGCTGGCATTGTTGTGGTTAGATCCAGCAGGAGACTGAGGAGCTTCATCCCTGCAGAAAGAAAAACGCTGAGCGGCAAATTCAGCATCACACAAACCTTTTATTTCCGGCACCTTGTCTGTTCTCCAGGGAGAATTATGGCTGCTGTCACTCAAAGCAGGTCTGACTGCGGTGATTCACATCAGCACCGCCAACCGATAAAAAGAGGCGCTTCCCAGCACCCGGCTCTATCTGTCATCATTAAAACGGGGAAATAATGAGCGTGCAGAGCGAGCAGGAAGCCTCACAGAGACGACTCGGTCTCAGCTCGCAGGTTTTAAATCCACAGAAAGGCAGGAAGCAGCAGCGGCTCTGATGTTGGTGCTGCTGCAGCAACAAGCAGCGAGGTGTGACTGCTGTGGCGCTTTGTCTTCCTCTGGAGTCGCTTTCATTCGCTCCTCTTTTTAACCATTTTCATTCTTCAGAAAATGAATCACACAAGTATTTTTAACTCTAAAAGCATTTTCACTTTAAACTTTGGACCTCAGCTCCTCTGTCACTTGTCTGGGTTTAATAAGTTTACTCTATGACGTTTTCTTTCAACTCACCCAGATAATAATTAGCTCATTAAAAGTCTCGCTGTGTTCCTGTGAGTCTGGCTTATTTTCTAGAGTCACGGTTCTAGGGTCATGCTGGGAGACAGAAATGATTTAGGCTCTTTGTTTGTCTTGATCACTGACATCCATTAAGCTTTAATTAATGAGTAACACCTTCTGATACGCCTTCACAGCTTCGCTTCGAGGCACAGAAGAGATTTCTTTATGTTTTAGTTTCAGCCATGAGGAAACTTCCCAATCCAAGCCATGGATCTTCATCAGAGTAGTGATGGATGGATGATGAATGGATCCTGTCTCCTACCTCCTACCTCCTGTCTCCTACCTCCTACTTCTTATCTCCTACCTCCTACCTCTTATCTCCTACCTCCTACATCCTACATCCTACCTCTTATCTCCTACCTCCTACCTCTTATCTTCTACCTCCTACCTCTTATCTCCTACCTCCTACCTCTTATCTCCTTCCTCCTAGCTCTTATCTCCTACCTCCTAGCTCTGCCCTGGTCTGTTTGCGCTAAACTTGCCGCTCCGTCAAGGCGCAGTCTGGGAGGGGTCTGCGGACCTGTGAATGACCGGAGGGGGACTCCTGGATCCGGGCGACCAGCCCCCCCCCCCCCCCCCCCTCCCCGCCCCTCGGTACCGCTGGAGTCAGCAGGCTGTGATTGGACCGCGGGGAGCGGACAGAGGAGGCGGGGTGGGTGCGCTTCCTTGTCGGAGGGAGGCTGGGAGCTTCGGAAAAGGGCGTGAGAGCTCAGCGGAGCCGCTACACGCGTGAAGGGATCGTGTCTGTGGACCGTTTCACCGTGTCAGAGTCTTTGTGACATCTGGAGGAGCGAACCGTGGAGCGAAGCGTGGAGCTGGCCAGAACCACCGGGTAAAGTTGCAGCGTCGCTCAGAGTTCAGCGGGGGTCTTTCTGCTTCTCCCGGTCTACGGCCAGAACCGGACGCATGGGCTCCAGAACCAGGAGCATCACCCCGTGTTCTGATGGCTGACCTGGAGCTGCTTTACTTCGATGCGAGGGACGCCGGGACCCCCGGAGGTAGCGGCAGCGGCAGCGGGGGGGACGCGTCGGCGCCACGGAGCGAGCCCCGGGGAGCCGAGACTGAAACCTGCTTCAGCCGCGATGAAGAGCAGCAGCGTCTTCATCCGGAGGGGCGGCTGATCCGGACGGCTTACGGCGAGCTGTGCGAAGAGCAGCAGGGCACGGAGGAAGAGGAGGAGGAGGAAGAGGAGGAGGAGGAGGACGTGACGGAACTTTACCTGCTGTCCGAGGACGAGCTGTCCTCCGACGGGTCACGGAGGTCGGTGGACTACGGCTTCATCATCGCCGTGTCCTGCCTGGTGACCGGCATCTCCCTGGTGGCCATCACCTACACCGTCCCCAGGGACGTGCGTGTGGACCCGGACAGCGTGTCCGCCCGGGAGATGGAGCGCCTGGAGCGGGACAGAGCCCGCGTCGGGGCCCATCTGGACCGGTGCGTCATCGCGGGGCTGTGCCTGCTGACCCTGGGGGGCGTGCTGCTGTCCACGCTGCTCATGGTGTCCATGTGGAAGGGGGAGATGATGCGCAGGAAAGCCCTGGCCTTCTCCAAACACTCCGCCAACCTGTACGGCTCCATGAGCCTGAGGGCAGGATCCAGCTCCACCCTGGAGTCCTGCGCGCATCTCCCGGCGGCTGAGGACGACCTGGAAGCCTTCAGCTGAATTTATGGGCCGGGAAGTGTGAATTAATCTGCTTTACGGCGTCTTTAAGGTCACGGCTCGGAAAAGTATTCACCCCTCATGAGCTTCTCCCGCGTTCTGCCCAGTTCTGACCACAGATGGTTTCAGCGCGGGTTTTATGAGACAGACCGACACAAAACAATGGAAAACTGTGAATGGAAAGAAAAAAATGATAGTTTTTTATATTTAAAAGAATGTGAAAAGTTTAGTTTAGATTTGTATTCGTCCCACTTTACTCTGGTACCCCTAAATAAAGTCAGTGACCGTTGAGTCTAAATGCAGAAGTTCTGTTTCTGGCCTCAGAGGATCTTCAGAGAGCATCAGAGAACATCAGGGAGGACGTTCTGGTCCAGTTTACAGCAGGTCAGGTTCCAAAACATCCCAGAGCTCTGATCATCATGTGGACCTGGAGAGAGGAGAACTCTGGAGGTGCTGCAGAGACCAGCAGCTCAGGTGGAGGACCTGACCGCAGGACAACTTTTAGATGGATGGAGCTGAAGACCTGAGGGGTGGAGGTTCACCTTCCAGGAGGACAACCACCCTAAACAAGCAGCCTGAGATATTATGGGATGGTTTAGGTCAACAGATGCCTGGGTTAGGAATGGCCTAGTCAAAGTCCAGACCTGAGAATATGTGGCAAGAAAACTGATGTTCACAGATGTTCTCCATCCAACGTTACAGAACTGGAGATGTACCAGTCTGTTCAAAGCTGGTGGAGATAAACCAAAAAAGACCCTCAGCTGGACCTGCAGCCAGAGGAGGTTCTACAGAGTTCTGACCCAGGAATAGAGATCACACTTTTAGATCTTTTAAAGAAATGCTGAGAACCAGGCCGGACCTGTGTTGGTCTGTCACATTCAAAACTTTCCGGCTGTGGAAAAGTTCAAGGGGTGTGAATACTTCTGAGAGGTTCTGGACCTCTGGGCCTCCAGCAGCTCATCCCGTCTGCTAGGAGAGGTTCTTGTGTTTTGTGCTGGGTTTGGGTTGAAAACGGAACGTTTCTCTGTTGTGACGTTGATATTGAGGCTGGACTCAAACTGAAGCCAATTAAAAATTTGCTTGTTTGACAAGAAAAACTCTGTAACCGATCCAGCAGTTTAAAAACTAATCGTGTTTCTGATGCCCACAGGCAGGACTACATTAAATTATGCCGGCCATTATCGGATCTGGTCCCGTTTCCAGCATCAGCCCACAGGAGGAACTCTGCTGAAGGTTTGCTGAAATAAAAGCCGATCCATTTCTATGTTCAGCTTTCTGCTCAAACTTCTGTGTCGCTTCTTCTCCGTAAATCTGAGCTCCCCAGATTAACGCTGCTGATGTGAACCCAAAAGAAACTCAGGCTGTTCCTGCAGTTCATTACATTTCCAGCGTTTAAAGAGGACGGCACATTTTACCCTCTGTCGGGTTGTTATGCAGACAGTGTGAGAATCGCGCTGTGGAAACTCGTCTCAATGGGTCAAACAGTCGGTTTCACACAACATAATCATCCCTGCAGATTCATGACAATAAATGTGTGAATTGTTTTAATTGGCAGGTAAAGAATCCCCTCGTCAGGGTTAAAATTCAAACATCATCGTGTTTTATTGTTTTATCCACCTAAATTAAGCCCGAATGGAGAAGCAGTGACAGGAAGTTTATCATCTCAGCAGCTTCAGCCCAAGATCAGAGCAGGAAGCTCAGAGAAATGACCAGAAACCAGGAGCTCCACCTCAGACTCTACAGGCCTCAGCAGGTTAAAGGTTAAAGGTCATGACCCTGGCTGCTTGGAAGGGTTGAAGGAGAAAGTCTGAATACCATTAACAATAGCTCCTAGCTCCTCCTCCTTGACCTTTCATTAGAGATGCACTCATCCAGTTTTTCTGATCCAATCCGGTCTGATACCTGGGCTCAGCGTATCGACGATACTACCGATGAATGAATAAACCGTCTACCTTGCCATGTGACTGAAGTTATCAGGTTTGAAATAAACATTGATAAAATAGTTCTGCATGTTCTTCAGCATGGTGCTTCTGGAGGTGCTTATTTAAATTTGTGGTGTTGCATCTCACAGCTTAGGCATTCCAGGCGCTGCGTGTTGCAGTCGGACTTGTTGTCGTATCGAGTTTGAAATGTTTCCAGATAGCAGACTTTGCTCCATGTTGCTGTGTGTTAGCTCACCGCTAGCTGCTGTGGGTACCGCCGTTGCAAACATAGAGTAGAAGTGACCAGATCGCTGTAACTGTATTGCTGTGTATGATAATAATAAAAGAAGAAATGACTGGATTGGAATGCTGGATCGGCATCAATCTGATATCCGATCCAGCTAATTAGTCCATATCGCAGCCGATGTCCGGTCCGGCTATTGGATCGGTGCATCTCTACCTTTCCTGGGTCAGCAGAACTCTATCAGGGAGGAAAGGAGCTTCATCTGCTGAGCTGATTCCAGCCTTTAACTCTGACGTCATTAGTGACGGAAACATGGAGGATGGAGTCAGAAACATGAAGGATGGAGTCAGAAACATGAAGGATGGAGTCAGAAACATGAAGGATGGAGTCAGATCCTACAGCCGTTTTGGTATCCCTTAAGGTATCGTCACAGTGTGCCGTGACGATACGTCATGGCACGCTAAGGATTGTGGGATACCTTAAGGGTTCTTAGCGCCTGTAAGGGACATCGTGAGCTTCCTTGGCTAAACTAGCAGCAGGAGGAAGCATTCAGGCTCCTTTTCCTGCCTCCTTCCTCACTGACTGCTCTATTCAGACACTCTGATCATGGAGACGCTGATGGACTTCTGCTCTGGCTGAAGAGTCCTGACCCTATCAGGGGATTCTGATTGAGTCAGCCTCTTCTCTCCAGAACCAAGATGGCAGCAGGACTGAGGTTAGCAGAGCTGAACCTGGATGAAGGACCAGACTTCTGGGACAACATCCTCTGGATGTCTCATGATTCAGGATTTTGTTTGTACTTTTCTGGACTGATTAGGTTCCACCTGCTGCACTAACTACTGCCATCTCATGGACCTGCCCTCACCATGCCCGCTCTGCTCTGGCTGGTCTGTGCTCGTTGCGCTCCGCTCGGCCTCATTGGGAACCATTTGCTACTTCAGGTCAGTTCCTGGTCGTCTCTGGTTCTGCCTGCCTTGTCAGCCACTACTCAACCTTTCAATAAACCTCTTAAAACGTACCTCTGAGTCTCGCTGGGATGTCGGGTTCTTAGTGCATTACTCATTCCACTGGGCTGAGGAGACCAGAGTGGAGATGTTGGACCATGGTGGACAGAACCATGGTGGACAGAACCATGATGGACAGAACCATGATGGACAGAACCATGATGGACAGAACCATGGTGGAGGAAAGCAGCTCATACTGTCCAGCAAGGTGGTGGAGGAATGATGGTTTGGGTTCGTAGAAACCTCAGAGAACAGAAGCAACGTTGGTGAGAAGAGTGGACCACGACGATGTGAGTCTAGGTTGTACCATCTACTGGATCAGGGTTTGGTTCTACTCCTAATTAAACAAAGAGCCAAATAGTGCCACCTGTCGTAATGCTCTGTGTGTTCCTGCAGATGTTTCCTGATCCTCACGTGTTCCACATGTCCGCCTCTCCCGGCTCTCCCCTGCGTGATCACAGCTGGGAGCAACCGTCAGGTCTCATCAGTCACCAGGTTTAAATCTTCAGCGCCGAGCCGCCGCCACCATCCTCCTCGGCCTGAGACAGAGGACTCCCTCTGAACGTCAACACCACAGGGGGTGTAATTAGATTTGCTGGTTGATTACTGAAGCTCTCAGGGCTCTCAGGGTTCTCAGGGCAGATGCTCAGAAGCAATGAGCCTCCAGGGGAAGCGCTCCTGTAATCTGCCCTGAGATGAATAAAGAGAAGAAGCGTGGAGGAGCTCCCCAGCTGTCTCCCTCAATAACAGGTGAAATGAGACGTTGTTTTAATACTGCTGAGCATGTTGGTGTCTGACTGGAGGCCCCACGGCAGGACGCCGCCCCCCACGGCAGGACGCCGCCCACCACGGCAGGACGCCGCCCACCACGGCAGGACGCCGCCCCCCACGGCAGGACGCCGCCCCCCGTGTGACCTGCCACCTCTGACCTTATTAGTTTGATGAAATTCTCTCCGCAGCCTTGATCCTCCTCCGTTCTCCTTCAGCCGAGCCCAGGGCAGCAGCAGCTTCCCAGGCGTCTGCTGGAAGAGGAGAAATCAGCTTGTGACGAAGAGCGAGGCTGCTGAGGTGTTTTTCTGACATTTAACGGAACAATGCCGTCTGACAGAATCAAAGAGGTTCTGCCTCTAGAACCGGGAACATCCCAGCCCGGGCCGCTCCGGTTTTAATCGTTTTCTTCATGTCTCTTCGTGCCTGAAGCAACATTTACATCACAGCTTTTTCTACGTGGAGCGCAGAACTTTGGTTCTGATTAAAGCTGAAAACACGGTTCTGAATAATAATCAGAGTGATAAATGATTCAAATCAAACCGTCGACACGTTGGATGCAGGAAATCTACGGTTCAAACGACGAATCATTTCAGAACCTTTTTGTTAAATTTACTAGAACAATTCTGACCCGATTGAGAAGTGTTCACACCCTTTAGTGAACATCCACTGCTCTACAAAAACAGGTTACTGATCCGAACCCCAGGTCTGGAACTGCATCCCCGGCCCAAATGCCTGCATTACCTCCTGCACGGGTGATAAAGTTCTGGAGAGTTCTTCTGATGGAGAGGAACCAAACCCCACCCATGTCTCAGACCAGACCCGGTCCTTCTGGACAACCTCAAACCAAATGGTCTCGACCCATTACATCAGCATCCCAGCTGGACAGGAACCAGCCGGCCCGGTTCCCGTCCAACCGGCCGTTTTTCTGAGGCTGCAGGTTGGGTCACGTCTGCTGAAGCCGCTCTAAAACGGAGCAAACGGATCGGCTTTTACCGGAACAATGGTGTAAGGTCAAAGGTCAAACCCGAGAGGCTGGATGGTTCTGCTCGGAACTGAAATTGAGCCCTGCAGCTTTTTACTTTTTGACGTTTTCAGGGGGAGATTCTCCCTAAAATGTATAATTTAAAAATGCAAACACAAAGATTTTGTCTGTTATGAATCATATTTTGTTTTCTGATGTAATTTTCTGGAAAACGGGACGACGAACATCTGCGATCTTTCACTAAATATTAAAATTTTACCCGTAAATTCACTGAACTTTCCAAAACAAGCTTTGTCAAAGAAAGACGGATTCATATTCCGTAATGTTGTTGAGACTAAAAAGCTTTTTTTGTAAACCAACAAAATAATATTTCATTAAAATATTTAGATTTTTATTTATTGCTGCAGGTAAACGTTGGTGGGAAAACTGCAGCCTTTATAATTTGGTCCCTGTGGAAAAACGTTTGGACCCCTGCCGTGAAGCGCAGAACCGTTTGTAAACCCAAAGCCAGAACAGCAGATGTTCTGTAGGATGTTCTGGTGTTCTGCTCCTACAGAACACCAGAACATCCTACAGAACATCTGCTCCTCGGCGGTGACAGGCAATTAGTGACAGCAGGAAAGGCAATTAGGCTGCTGCGGGGTCACAGCGGGGTCACAGCGGGGTCACAGCGGGGTCACAGCGGGGTCACAGCGGGGTCACTGGGGTCAGGGTGGATCAGGGTCAGGGTGTGGTTCTGGACTCTGGGGACCAGGAGGCAGAACCGACGCCGCTCTCTGCTGCTGTGATGGATCAGGAGGAGGATGCTGAAGTGACTCAAACACTGCCTGAAGTTAACGACTTCTCCAATAATGACTCCCGTTACTCCGATTGTTGCGTGGCAACAGCAGCCACCGCTCCGAGGGAGCAGGAGCTGAGGAGGGGAGGGAAGGAGTAGGAAAGGAAATCACATCATCAGCCAGATCCGGGGAGAAAGTGACGCTAAAGCCCTTCAGAGTGTCTCTCAGTGGCTTTCCACCTGCGTCTCCACCTGACAGGGAGGAGGAGCCGCTGGCCTCCTCGCCGCTGAGAAGGAGTCTCCTCCCCAAACCTCAGCGAGGCGTCAGCGTCTGAGGAAGCTGCCCACATGCTTCTGTCCTGGAGGAACCATAGAAACCGGGTTGGCCTGTTGCTACGGAGAACCGGCGACGGAGAGACGGAGGTGCTCTCCTTTGGTGCTCCTCTTGTGGCTCTGACGCCAGCTCAGCGTCTCCTCAGCCTCTGAACCGGGGTGTCACCACGGCTCCTACCCAGAAACCAGGCAGACGCCTCCTCTGCTCTGTGGAGGCGCTGAGGTGTTTCTCTCCTCTGCGCTCCAGAGGACGCAGGAGTGCAGATGTGCGCCTCCTCCCTATTACCTCCTGATGAAGCATTTCAGCTGCCTGCCTGGTTGTGCCGCGCCGGGGCCAGACTGCTGCCGTCTGTCAGGTTTCTGCTGGAAGCAGAGAGAAATGATCAGGATTAATACTGATGTGGAAAATATCATTAGTCGTTATATTAATCAGGCATTTTTATTGAAGATAATAAGAGGTACTTCTGGCCTCTAAACCGTGTCTCCCCTCTGAGGCAGAACACACACAGCTCACAGGGTGTTTGTTTTAAGGGCTGGAAGCTATTTTATGGTTTTGAGGTCATCTGGCTTGACCTCTGATAGGACATTTTGGGCACTAAATCAGCCGTACTGCATGAAAACCTTGAGAGAAGAGCCTCTGTGTTTTGAGAGCAGATAGAACCTGGAGACACAGTGTCTGGGTCCACAACCCCCAAACTAATCGGGAGGGGCGAGTCGCTATGATAAAAAGAGAAAAAACTGCGATGCCTGAGAGAAGGACGTGGGTAACAAACTAAGCTTCATCATTTGCAATTCCAAATGAATTAAATATGCATATTTTAAATGTTTGATCTGATAAATTGTTTCTCCTTTACTATCAAATCTTAAACCGGGGTAAGACGGGCCTTCAGAAATAAGCAGGAGCAGGCCCATATTAATTTCAACAATACCTGAGGCAGGTGTACAGAGCCCAGCGTGAGGTGTTCAGCCTCCAGCGGGTGAAAGACTTCCTCCGTCATGTAAATCTGCCCTGATGCAGGTCAGAAAAACACGTAGAATCTGTTTTTCCAGGATCTCAGCCAGACCAGAGTGCTGCTGGACGTCTACCTGTCACCTGGGTCGCAGATCTTCTGCCAGGGGGCGTGGTCTAGGCACAGTGACGCTGTCTCACCTGTGTGACTGCCGCCTGGTGCCTGATGGTCTCTAGAGCTTCTCTATGAGCTCTGATGCCGAGGAAAGACTCACCTGGTCGTTCCTCAGACTCTGAAGCCTCTGACCCAACATGCTTACCTTCCTGCTCTGATCTGCTGAAGAACCTTCTGGATGTCTCCTCTGCTTCCACGCTGGTCTCCTAGCTGGTGACCCACATCTGAAGGCGACGGAGACGATTAGGTCAGGATTCTGGGCTGTGGGAGGAAGCAGGAGTACCTGGGGGGGAACCCACTCATGCACAGGAGAACATGCAAGTAAGGAGCTCACAGGCAGCGCCAGGCGCCGACCACCAGGACCTGGGACAGAGAGCGATCCATGGGACCAGTGGTTCTGACCGTGTTCTGATGGAGCAGCGTAGGAGAACGTTGCTTCACCGCCTGCAGGAACGTTAAGAGCAGAACGGCTCCCATCCTGAAGAAACGAGGCTGTTTTACCTCCACAGGAGTTTCCTCTCAGTGTTTGGAGGGAATGAACAGAACCGGAGAGAAGGAAACCGGACCTGCTGGGATGTCGTGGTTCTGGGGTTTAATGGTGGCAGACGTTAAGTTTAAAGGTGTTCATGAATAAGGAAGAAGCAGAAATAAAAAGCGATACATATTTTATGGCAGCACTGAAATATCCATGAGGAAGGAATTGAAGCGCAGATCATCCTGTTCACTTTGTTCTGGATCCATCGAAACAAGCAGAAATGTGACTGGAAGGAAAAGCACAGTTCAGCTCTTTGGGAGGCGGGTGGAGGATGAATGTCACAGCAGGACAGCTTTACCCCCCCGACTCTGATTTACGCTGCCGTTCGTCCCACATCACAGCTCTCCATGTTAGATTGGGTCGTAACGGGTCCAGAACCGGGAAGCTTCCTGCAGAATACTAACGATACTTCAGGTTATTCTGAGACTGAATCTACAGCCGCCGGCGTATCCGGCATCCTTCTCCAACCCGCTCACCGGGGACGTTTATTTTAATCAACTAAAGCCTTCAGGCTTTCTTTAGACGTGATAAATTAAGTGCAATTATGCCCCGCCCCCCCCCCCCCCCCCCCCCCCATTGATTATGTCTGTGTGGAGAATCGATGTTTGGACATCAGAACCTGAGGAACGTCTGAGCTTTTAGTCATGAATGCAGAGCTGCCAGGAAGCGGCGCTCAGAAGGTCCAGGATCAGCTCCATCATCATCCTCTGATTAGCAGCGCCTGAAAACAGTCGTGATCCAGCCAGAGATGCGCCGGGACGATTCAGATCAAAGCAGATTCTGGGCTAGAATGGCCTAGTCAAAGTCCAGACCCAAATCCAACCGGAAACTGTGGCTTGAAGCTGATGTTCCCAGATGTTCTCCAACAGGAGAATAATGAGCAACAGCTGCAGTCTGAAGGTCCTTCCTTCCACGTCACATAAAGGTTGTGGTTGCACTACGACAAAAAGTAGAAAAGTTTAAGGGGTGTGAATACTTATGTTGTTTATCTATGTCGTGATTAAAGCGACTGGATCTGTGTTCAACTCTGAGCTGCAGCATTAATGCAAAAGCTGAAGAGCCTGAAACACTGCGACTGTGGCATGAGAGGATGAAGCATGAACCAGGGCACACACACACACACACACACACACACACACACACACACACACACACACACACACCAGCACCGGCCCAGGGCCCGGTTGGGTCCACCTCAGCAGCAGCTGCTTCTTCAGTCCCATGTTCAGCCAGACGCTGAAGCCACAGAGATTTAAGCCCATTTTCATTTGTTTTAATAAGCGGCAGCAGGGATGTCATCTGGATACATCTAGAGGCATCCATGCAGGACGAAGCGAACCGTAAAGCAGCTTTTCCTCCCACTGTCATCCTACCGCAGTGCCTTTGAGCAAGGCATTAAGCAGCTCATTGTGCTGCGGCTGCTGGATGCTCCTGAGGGCCCAGAGTGTGAAGCGAAGCTGCAGCGGACAGGAAGCGCTCTGCTGTGATCTGAAGCGACCTGCCGTTTCCTCCAGTGATGCTTCCAACCAGCAGACCGGTCCGCTTCTTCCGGTTCTGGTTGTTCTGACGGATCTGAGCCCAGCCGTGGCTAAAAATAGCTGGAGTGGAGCCGGCAGCGGTCGTCTGCTGCTGGAGCCGAGCTGCTCCACCGCTGAGCTCCCACAGGCCCACTCAGCAGAACTCAGAGCAGATTCTGGATGAGGGTCAGGGTAGAGAAACAAAAAGGCCCAAATCCTCAGACGAGCATTTCCCCAGAGATCAGGAGGAAAACAGACGACGGGGATTCATGACCCAGCAATCTGTGTTTATCCCCGAACCGGCCGGATTTAGCCCGGACCCCTTCTGGCAGCTTGTGCTGAAAATCCGCTTGGTGAGCCGAGTTCTCCGTGTGTTTGGTGACAGACTGAACAGTTGCAGCATTTCGGGGATATTTTTATTTGCCTGCAGTTTTCTACACATCAGACTAATCCTGTTTCCACAGCAGGACTGTGTGAAATTAAACTGTGAGCAGCAGATTACAAAAGAGCTGCAGTCAGAAAACAGGAGGAAAGGAGGCCAGAGCGGCTGGAAAGAGTGGTTGTGCGGATTAACTCTGAGCCGTCAGTATCTGAAATCCTTCCCTCGGCTGTTCCAGGAAGGGTCTAAATAAATAAAACGGCTGTAGATCAAAATCTACTTAGCTTTTAAAAAAATATTCTGTAGCACTTTAAGATAACTACACCTTATTTAGCATAAACTAATTATGAAAAAACAGTTTATTACACAATTAATTACGGATGACTTGTACTTAATAATTTATAAACTAACACATTCTCTAATACTTTAACCCTAAAGACTAAAAGCATCCATACCCAATAGTCGTTGTTTATTGTTACTTCATAAATAATGAATATAGTATTTTAAATAATTAGTATGTCTTTGTAAAGGCACAAATACATGCAATTTTCACATCATGAGGCCTTTATGAATGATTAGAGAATGTTTGACTAGATTATCTACAAATCCTGCACAGCATGAGTAATTCAGGTAATTGATAGTAGTTAAATCTTTTTGTGAACCCTTCTAAAGCGAAGACTATTTATGCTTTATTAAGTATTTAAGTTAGAGAATCCTGAAAAGCCACAATTTCATCTTCATCTGAAGAAATCAGACCAAAATCTGTCAAAATCAAGTCAGGAGACCTGAAATACAGAAATTAAATCAAAATGTAAAAATACTTTTAAATGACAGAGATGCTGTGACGTTAACATGTAGTTGATTATTTTTCATTATATTTGTAAGATCTGTTGGTTTTTGATACTTTCACTGGTTCACTGGTAGATAGATAGATAGATAGATAGATAGATAGATAGATAGATAGATAGATAGATAGATAGATAGATAGATAGATAGATAGATAGATAGATAGATAGATAGATAGATAGATAGATAGATAGATAGATAGATAGATAGATAGATAGATAGATAGATAGATAGATAGATAGATAGATAGAGATATAGGCCTACATATGGATAAACATATGTAGGCCTATATCTCTCTCTCTATATATATATATATAGAGAGAGAGAGAGATGGTGATGGTGAGCAGAAGACAGATGGACCTCCGTTAAAACTGTCCGTTTTTTGCACTTTCTTTATTTTGCTGTCATTAAACTCTTCTTTTTTAATATTACATTTTTAATTAATCCTTTTAAAATATTTTATCCTTGTCAAAATGTACTTACTCAATCTTTTTTATTTATGTTCCCTATATATATATATATATATATATATATATATATATATATATATATATATATAGTTGGTTTGCAGACTTATCACAATAAATTAAATTTTAATTAAATAAAAAAAAGACCATTTTCCTCCCTAGCGGTCCTGTTTCAACACATCAGAAATGGGTTCCTGCAGCAGGTTCTGTGTTCTGGTGCAGGCGGAACACCAAGAGTGCCTCATAATCAGAGGCCCAGGCATTAGACAGCACCCTGGGGTGTATTTATTAATAACCGAGGGAGGCGGGTGGTTTATGACTGACCCTGAGTCATCGGCCGGCTGGACTGACTCAGTAAATCAGCTCTGCCTTCACAGCACAGATTCTTCTCCTGCTGGCAGATGTGTCTGAACTCGGGCGTAGCGCTGAGCTCATGGCTCTGATCCCAGGAGACGTCGGCTTCAGGGACCCTGATGGGAGGGAGGGTGTCATGGAGGCTCAGGGCAGACCTGTTTTACTTCATGAAAGAGCTCCAGTTCTCTCCTTGCTTTCACACATTATGAAATCCTGCACCAAGCGGCATGCAGGCTGCATCACACGCAGGAAACAGCTGCTGAGGAAACTGCAGCTGGAAGTTCCCTGGATCACCAAGAGCTTCAGCTGCAGAGAAGAAGACCCAGAGGGTCCATTAGGCTGCAGGAGGGTTTCCTCAGGACTGTGTTGCCTCCACTCCAGAACTCACTCACCTGTTGTGGGAAATAATGAGAACTAATCCTTAGGTAACTTATTAAATATAAGGAAACTGTGATTCCATCCAGTTCCAGCATTCTATGGAGAACCAGAGCAGAGACAAAGTAATCACACCCCAGGCTAGGCTGCAGCCGGCCTCACCTCCGCTCCCAGCCCTGGTCTCCTCCGAATCTGAGGCCGCCGCCGCCTCCTCACGCGCCACTTCCATCAACGTCACACTGGATCGCTGCTGGAAGATCAGGGATGGAGGTGCAGCAGGAGGACCGTCCTCCGATGAAGCCTGATGGTTTGGGATGTCTGGGGAAGAAGGAGCTCCCTGCGTGAAGCAGAGAGGCGTCCTGATGCTGCCATGCAGGAACAGTTTGGAGATGAGCTGTGGCAGCACGATGGAGTTATGAAGCCAATAAAGTGGCTCAGAGATCATAGTTATTGGACCTGAGGAAACTCCCCGGATCAGAACCCCTCTGAGAACCTGGGGAGAACCTGTGGAGAACTTCAAGCCCTGCGAAGATAAGAATGGGTCTCCATCAGCTGGGATCTGGGTCAGAGCACCAGAGAAAAGTGCTGATGTTAGGGAGAACAAGGAGGAAGACTGGGAATAGAAGTAGAAAAGTGGTTTTATTTGTTCCTCAGTAGAAAACGAAGAAATGAGGAAAGAACTAGAAATGTTGAAGCCACATCTGTCCCTGCAGACGCCTCAGGCTGCAGGTCTGAGAACCAAATCAATGAAAGAACAGGAGGGGTAGCAGCAGAAGACCTGACCTGACTGACAGCTGATTGGTGGACAGCAACAGGTGAGCGGCTCAGTCAGAACAGGCGGAGCCAGAAACAAGGCAGCTGAGGACACCTAGAGGCTGAGATGAGAATTACATGCTGGAGCTCTTATTCCTGAGCAGAGATGGTTCATCTGATGGTTTTCTCTGCTGCAGGGGAACGCTCGCTCCTTTCAGAACAGAGCCTGGTGCCATTACTGAGTTTTAGGCACCAAAACCCAGAAGAGCCAGAACCTGGATGGGCTCTGCAGCATCTCCAGAACCCAGTGGGCTCCAGAACCGGGCTCGCCATTAAACCAGCGTGCAGGAAACTCCAGAAACGAGGTGGTCCTGGTTCATAGTGATCGCCGCTGGTGGAACTCAAAGCTTCACAGCGCCTCTGCACCGCATCCTGCCTGCAGCCTTTCAAACCGCCTGACCTTTGACCCCACACATCGGATATCGGATCACATCTGCTGTTTGGAAACCAGGAAGCACTTTCTGGTCAGAGAAGCAAAGAGGCACCGTTGACCCACATGAAGCTCCTCCTTCAAACGGAGCTGCTGAAGCTGAGCAGGTTGGACTCCTGCAGAGCTCTGCTGCCTCTGTTGCTGGTGGGGTTCCTGGACGGGTTCCTCAAGGTGTCGTCATGCAGAGGAGAGCTTCTCACAGTCTCATCTTCTCCTTTTTCCAGATGATGACACACACTGGCCACCGGAGAAAAGGGAAAGCCAGATGAAGCTGATGAAGCTCACGATGTTTGGAGAAGCACCTTTACTGTCGTCTCTTCTTATCCCGCTGCAGATCTGATCAGGAGAGGCTCAAACGTGTGAATGTTCAACAAACGTCTGGATATTTCCAGTCAGAACGGCCATTGTGTCAGTTGCCTGATTTAAAGCAGGAAAAGTGTAATCAAGACACAATAAATGACCACAGGTTGCTTCCTTAGTTTTTATTTTGTGCTGACCAGTTTCATCCACCAGGTGGCAGTAAAAGCTTTTCTCTGAATATTTGTTCTTTACGCAATCAGCTGCAGAGATTTGCCAAGGTTACATTTTCTTTCATGCATTCATGTATTTTTTTCTGCCAGTCTGGAACAACTAGTGCAGGAACAGACTTTGATTCGTCTATTTAACAGCCGCTCACTCTGGTGTACGATTCAAATGACAAATCCTCAATGAAAAGCTTGTAGAACTGCTAAAATAAACACATGAAGTAATCCTAAGCAACCTTATTTCAGTCAGACATGAATAAAACCGATGATGCTCGGAGCAGAAGAAGCTCATTCATCCGTTCTTCATGTGTGGGGGTGATGGGAGGAGAGGAGGCGTCCTCCTGGAGTGACTCCCCTCCACCTGTTGCTCAGGACGGCTGGCAGACTCAGGCCTCCATCATCTTGTGAAAGCAGTGAGAGTTGGCAGCCTCGGCGCCGTGCTCGGCCCGGTTCCTGCAGAATCTGCACAGTTGGTGTGGAGGAGAGTTTGCCACCTCCACAGAGCTGAGAACGGAGCGCAGCCACGTTCCCGTGGAGAGAAAGGAGAGAAATGAAGACAGGTCGCTGCAGATCAGCTGCTTCTCTCCAGGCTCCTCCATCTTTTCTTCTTTATTCTGATCAGTTTAAAGCTTCAGCCTCTCAGAGGAAAAACATCCTGAACTTAAAGCCTTCACAGTGCAGCAACCTCTGCTGAGGAATCCTGTGATGATGATGAGAAAATCTTAGACCCAGAAGAAAAGAAGATCCGTGTCTTGCCTTCTTCTAACCTGTCCAGCCCATAAATGATTCAGTCCCATTAGAGGCTCAGTGAAACACTCAGACCATCACATATTCAGCTTCTGAGGGGTTATCGCTGTGCCAGCTCAGTTCCTGAGGCACCAAACGTTGCTTCCAGGCCAGAATTCACTGGTTTCTGCTCCTGTCAGACAACCTCCACGGTGGGTCGTCCTGATGAACCGCCTCAGCCGACTCCTCTAGATGTGGAGGAGCAGCAGCTCTCCTCTGAGCTCCCATCACATCATGGAACTCCTCGCCTGATCCAAAGGGAACCCTTGGATGGCCTTTGCAGGTTCTTGGTGAGGTCTGCAGGTGTATAAAGAGAACCAAGGTCTCATCAGCGTGTTTAAAAGGCTTCTGAGCGTAAGCTGAACTGTTGTTAGGGTGGGGGGAGCATGGAGGCAGCTCATCCATAAGGGAGTCTTCCAGATTTACTGAGGCCCAGTAACAGAACTCTTTCTTTATATCGAAATTAAAAATCATGTAGGTTTAATAAAACAAGACGACATTTTCATATCAAAAACTCATTAGTCAGAAGAAGCACTTGACGAGTTTTTACTGAACTGATTTGAGTCAATTAGTTTTTATTTTCTCCCATAACAGATGGATGGATGGATGGATGGATGATGGAGGGATGGATGGATGGATGATGGAGGGATGGATGGATGGATGGATGATGGAGGGATGGATGGATGATGGATGGATGGATGGATGATGGAGGGATGGATGATGGATGGATGGATGGATGATGGATGGATGGATGGATGGATGATGGATGGATGGATGGATGATGGATGGATGCCATTTTCAGAGACTAACATGAAATTATTGATATTATTCACAATGAGTCAAATTAATTTGATCTGAAACTTTATTCATATTTTTCCACCAACCTAAATCTGTTTCTTTCCAGGCGCATCAATTCTGTTCAGTGTAACTGAGCTGGTTCCGAAGCTCATCTTTGGTCCTTCATCCCCCGGTTCTGGGCTGTTTCACTGATCAGAGGTTCTGATTGGACGGAACTAGCCGCTGGTCAGTGATGGGTTAATCACATCTCTGCGTAGGAGCGCTGGTGCCAAACGGAACAAAACGCAAAGCGCCATCTGTCCGACAGACACTTTGTGCTGGCAGCGACGAGGCGACGCTCCGCTTTTTACGCACAACAGAGCGCAGAACCCGCCGAACCAGAGCCGCTTCCAGTCGGCGTGAGGCTGCGGGTCTGCGTCTTTATCAGGAATCCCACCTGCAGCTCCCAGATCCAGGAGTTTCGCTCAGATATACCAAGGTTTCGCGTTTCTGCAGCTGCGTAAAGCAGCGAGGTTGCGCTCTGCCGTCGCGCTAAAGCGAACCCGAGCTCGCTGCGTAGAAACCCCCGGAGTTGGTAGAAGGATGGAAAACTTCTCCTCCTCCCCTCCGGACCTGAACCAGACACGGGAGCCGTGGACGGACAACAGCATCCAGTACAAAGTGCTGAGCAGCTTGTTGCTTCTGCTGATCTGCACGCTGGGGATCGTTGGGAACATCATGGTGATCTTGGTGGTGCTCATCACCAAACACATGAGGACCCCCACCAACTGCTACCTGGTGAGCCTGGCGGTGGCAGACCTGATGGTGCTGACAGCCGCCGGACTGCCCGCCATCCCCGAGAGCATCTTCGCCTCCTGGGTGTTCGGCCGCTCCGGCTGCCTGGTCATCACCTACCTGCAGTACCTGGGCATCAACGCGTCCTCCTGCTCCATCACCGCCTTCACCATCGAGCGCTACATCGCCATCTGCCACCCGATCAAGGCTCAGTTCCTCTGCACCCTGTCCAGAGCCAAGAAGATCATCCTGGTGGTGTGGGCCTTCACCTCCGTCTACTGCGGGATGTGGTTCTACCTGTCAGACATCGAGGAGCAGCTGTTCCACAACGTCACCATCATCACCTGCGGCTACAGGGTCCCCAGGAAGCTGTACCTGCCCATTTACTTCTTCGACTTCGGCGTCTTCTTCGTGCTGCCGCTGCTGCTCTCCGCGGTTCTGTACGGGCTCATCGCCAGGATCCTGTTCCTCAACCCGCTGCCCTCCAACCCCAAAGACAAGAAGAAGCAGGGAGCGAGCGCCTCCAACAACAACCAGGCTGGGAACAAGAGCGCCAGCTGCAAAAACTCCCGGCACTCCAGCTCCACCGCCACGTCGCGCAGACAGGTGAGCGACCGTTGTTATAAAATAAATCTGTCAGAGGATATGATGGACACGGGGTGTAAAATTAGTCATTTTCTCTACATTAATTCATTCCCTCTTCAGATCTTGCAGCAATATCTCTTCTTAGAGGGTTTTGTTGCTCTGGAGCCCAGATGGAAAGACATCAGCAGGAGCTTAGAGACGCAGCTGCTGCCCATCAACCAGTAAAACGTCATGACTTCATATTTCATAACTTTTTCTGACAAAAAAAAAACAAACCCTGATACATTACGGGTGACGCATTATTTTTTAATTCAGAGAAATTATTAATTCAGTCCAACTTTCCAGACAGATTCCAGGTTTTCCAGGTTTTCCAGGTTTGATCCCAGCTGTCAGATAATAGAGTCCAGTTCAGTTTATTGTTCATGTTCAGAGATTCTCTCTAAGGAAGCCAGCAGGTTGCAACCAGTCACTAAATCCTAAGTTGTTGTGAGGAAACCCGAGTCTTCAGCCTGTAGAACCTCCTCCAGCTGCTTGTAGACCAGGGGTCACCAACATGAGGCCCGCGGGCACCAAGCAGCCCCCGAGGACCTCATGTGGCGGCCACGAGCCGGTTCTAAAGAAAGCACAATCTGCCAATCAGCTGCATCTAAAACTTTATTTTATTCTGTTATTTTTCTTGTTTAATAGATTTAAAAATGACAATATCTATAAGAAAGCATGAAAAATGTGTTTATTTTACATAAAGTTAAGGTGAACTCTGACTCCTCTAGGTCAAAGGTCAGTACAGTAGCCCTTCGTATGACACAACACCAATGAAGCAGCTCTCAGTTTAAAAAGGTTGGAGACCCCTGATCTAGAACCCCCTTCTGCAGCAGCAGAACCTCCTTCAGCAGCTGTAGAACCTCCTTCAGCAGCTGTAGAACCTTGTCAGGGGGTTCTCTCACAGGGAGCAGCAGGTTTGGTCCAATCTTCTTAACATCTCTGCTGCAGCTTCTTAAAGTTCTCGCTCAGTTTCCCACCACAGCAGGTCAATCAAGTTGAAGTCTGGACTTTGACTAGACCACCCAAAGCCTTTGTTTTATTTCTTTTTCAGCCGTTCTGCTGTGGATTAGCTGCTTTGTTTGGGATTATGGTTCTGTTGCTGACCCAGTTCGGACCGAGCTGCAGCTGCTCGACAGATGGACTCACATGGACTCATGGCCGCTCAGTCAGTGAGAAACAAAACGTCACCAGTCAGCTCCTCTGTCCTGTCAGCGTAACGAGTTTTTGTCGTCTTCACATCAACAGGGAGGACGTTAAAATCAGGCCTGGAGAGAAGAACACTGCTGTTAAACCATGGAATCACTGTTTATTCCTACAGTAGCTACGGCCGTGTTCTGGAAGGCCTCCCGCCTGGTTCCAGAAGCCTCCTAACAGCCCATCTGTTGTCTTTTTGTTATCTGAGATCGGGTCTCAGGGGGCAGCAGGTCCAGGAGGGGAACCCAGACATCTCCATACAGTGAGACATCCTAATCTAGGAGAACCCAAGGCACTGCGAGGCGTAGCTGGGTACATAGGTTCTGGGTCTTCTCATGGTCTCCTCTCTGTGGGACATCCATGGAAAATCTTTAGAGATCACAGGAGATCAGATGTAACCTAAACTGTCTCCTTTTTCCACCAATTAGAGCAGTTGGCATGCATCATTTAGCAGGTCAAAGGTCAGAGGTCATGCCCTGGACCAGTCTGGCTGCTGGGAAAGGTAGAAGGAGAAAGAACCAAGATGGCAGCAGGACTGAGGTCAGCAGAGCTGCACCTGGAGGAAGGACCAGAGATGAGGAACCATGATGGACAGAACCATGATGGACAGAACCGTGATGGAGGAACCATGATGGACAGAACCATGATGGAGGAACCATGATGGACAGAACCATGATGGACAGAACCATGCTGGAGGAACCATGATGGAGGAACCATGATGGACAGAACCATGATGGACAGAACCATGATGGACAGAACCATGATGGAGGAACCATGCTGGAGGAACCATGATGGAGGAACCATGATGGACAGAACCATGATGGAGGAACCATGATGGACAGAACCATGATGGACAGAACCATGATGAAGGAACCATGATGGACAGAACCGTGATGGACAGAACCGTGATGGAGGAACCATGATGGACAGAACCATGATGGAGGAACCATGATGGAGGAACCATGATGGACAGAACCATGATGGAGGAACCATGATGGAGGAACCATGATGGACGGAACCATGATGGACAGAACCATGATGGACAGAACCATGATGGACAGAACCATGATGGAGGAACCATGATGGACAGAACCATGATGAAGGAACCATGATGGACAGAACCATGATGGAGGAACCAGGATGGAGAAGATCACAGAAACTCCACAACACCTCCTCATACTGACGGTCCATCACGGTGGTGGAGGGACAGTGATGTGGGCTTATCTTGCTGCTCCAGAACCTGTGCACCTCGCAGTCGTTGCCCGGACCATGAACTCCTCTGTGCAGCTGAAGCTCGGTCCCAACTGGGTCAAAGGATCTGCTGCGTCTATCATTTCTGCTAACAGGGCGTAACGTCTCTGTCTCAGAGCTGCTCGTTAACAGCTGATGCTGCTGCCACTCAGGTTTCTGTCCTTTCTCTCCCCGCAGGTGACGAAGATGCTGGCTGTGGTGGTGATCCTCTTCGCCGTGCTCTGGATGCCGTACCGGACCCTCGTGGTGGTCAACTCCTTCCTGGACAAGCCGTACCTGGACAACTGGTTCATCCTGTTCTGCAAGATCTGCATCTACCTGAACAGCGCCATCAACCCGGTCATCTACAACGCCATGTCTCAGAAGTTCCGCGCCGCCTTCCGTAAGATCTGCCGCTGCGGGGGGCGGGGCTCCGATAAGCCGGCGGCCTACAGCGTGGCGCTCACCTACAGCGCCGTCAAGGACACGTCGCTGGTGGAAAGCACGGACCACTTCACCACGGAGCTGGAGGAGCTCACCGTCACAGACGAGCTGCTGTCGGACCACAAGATGATGTTTCCTGACTCCTGTGGATGTGGAAAGGTGAATTTCAGTCACGACTGAGGTTGCTTTGAGGCCAGCGGGGGGGCTCGGTGAGGCTCCTGGGGATTAAAGACAGAGAAAGTGTTGCTTAATGGACTCCCTTAAGTGGGATTATTGTTTCCTGAGTGCCTGGTGACCTTTTTAAAGCCGGGCTGCTGCAGGTAGAGATGCAAACACAGATCACAGCCAGCGAAGCGTAAAGAGAGCCTTAGAGGCTTAAAGCCAAACACGCTGTTAGCCCAGAACCATGCCAGACATCATAAAGCCACAAACCGACCCACAGATAAGCGCTTTCATTACGCAGCTGTTATCATCATATCGCAGACCTGCCCAGGTAAGGTGTCTGAGTCAACACGCCGTGACTGAGAGCAAAAACACCTTATCCACCGCAAACATGTCCCAGCTCACATTTACGATTCCTGGAAACCACGCTGGCACCTTCAGATGGGATCAAAATGTCACCAAACAATAAAACCGCATGAATCCTGGGAGGTGACGCAGCCCCAGGTCTCATGTTGGAGGAAAGCAGCGGCGCCGCGGTTTGAGCCGGACCACCCAAAGCGACGGGGATCAGTTTGGTGCGTTTCACAGAAAACGACCCGGCCGGGCTCCATGGCAGCAGCTTCAGTCCTGCAGGAACCGCTGACAGAACCGACCGTCCGGCTGCCTGGAAGTACGTCCTCGGTTCTCGTGTCCTCGGCCTCCTTCTAGAAACATGCATCACCGTGTTTCAGTAGAACCTGAGCAGAGCTCCATGAGGTTCTTAAACATCGCCTCTATTTTCTGACTACCTGCAGAAACACAGGCAGAACTTTCCAGGTCCGCTCCGTACCTCTGGGCACCTTTTATCTGCCGTTTCCTCAATGATTTCACCTCCATTCAACAAGCAAAATAATAAAAACAGGTAAAGAGAAGCACAAACACACCAGCTGCGATTGTAGATGATGCAGAGCTACAGAACCGGAGCTTCAGAGGCGTCTGCGTCTTAGAAAATCCAGAACCTGCTTCCTCCGTGAAATTTCCAGGTCTGTAAAGGAAACATTTACATTTTGAAAGAGAAAATCGATTTCCTCAAACTAAAAGACAAGAGTTTTACCAGATAAAGCTGCCAAACCTGCTTTGGCTGTAAATCCTCCTGTTTAATGTGAGCATGAAGGCCGTTCAATGGCAACTGTACCCGCAAATGATCAGAGGCATCATTTAACACATCAAAAATCCTCTAGAGCGCTGCAGAAATGATGAACTGCTCTAAACAATAATTAAAGCTGCAGTCTTCATCTCCATCACGGTTTACACCTTTATGCATAAATCAGAGAGGAGACATATTACAAGGATTAAGGTCAATGACAGTGAAGGAGGGGATCAAGGACTCGGTATGTTGAGTGAAAGCCTTCCAGGACGGTCCTGGAGCGAGGTCTTAGCTAGCTCTGGGTTCTAGAATAATTCTGATGATGCTCACCTGTCTCTGCCGAGGCTGAAGGCAGCATCCCTGTGTGCCCTCCTCCCAGCCCTGCAGCCGGAGGACCGGAGACGCTGGAGGTGCAGAACGCTCCGGTCCATGTTCTGGAGGAGTGGCTCCCTTAACCAGCGACCCGGACCTAGAACGGACCCAGAGACCGGTTGGTTCTCCTGGACTGATTGGGTCACGGTTTGTTCTGAGTTTTATATCCCTCTGAGCTGTCGGGTCACCATGAGACATTCTTCCAGCACCAGAACCGGGTCAGAGGTGTAAAACGTGTCAGCAGTTTGTTCCCTAACCGGCAGAAAGCATGAAGTTACTCAGCTACTGATCCAGGGTTTCGTTTTCATTCAGGCTTCATGTTCTGATTAAGTTGCTTCATGGGTCCAAAATCTGGGTTCTGCAGTTAAATTCTGCTTTGATCCGTTCTCAGTGACGCCTTCTGTAAAGCCTGTAGAAACTGGAACCCTTTTAAAAAGTCATAACCACAGAAGTCAGCCTCGCTGACCCATGTTTGGTTCTGAAGCCTCTGTGTCGGTGTTCAGTGAAGCTGCGCATGTAGATTAGCTTCTCTGCTGTTTTCCAGCTGTAACAAAGTGACTTTGGTTCTTCTGTGCCGTTTGCTGTGGATGTTCTGGTGCCGTTCCGGGCCTCGGCGGCACGGACCGGACCTGTTGCATGTTTGGACACGGTGGAGGCGCCAGCTGCTGTTCGCTGCAGCGCCTCGTGTCAGAAATGTTCTGCTGTGTGGTGGTTTTTGTAAAGTGTTGCTTTGCTCATGATGTTGTAATGATATGAATTGCTCTTAAATTAATTTGTATATTTTGTCTTCGTGCTCTGAATAAAGTTTCTGGAAACAGAAGCAGCTTCATCGTTTCTCTGTTTTGTTCAGGAAGTTCGGACTGAAGCTCGTTTCTTCTTAAACGTCTTTACATTCTCTCAAAGCTCCGCCCTCCTCTCCAGCAGAACCAACATTCACAGTTTTTAACAGCTCACACAGGAAAGATGCACTTTTTCTCATTTTATCTCATCCCAGCCTGACAGAGGAACCGGGACACTTTACATTAAAACAGTCAACAGGTCCAATTTATGCTGCAAGTTCCAGAACAAAAAGTCCAAAGATCACATCATACTGCTCATCCTCGCAGGGTTCTCCACCCTGGACGGGTCACCGCTCCATCACCGCTCCATCACCGCTCCATCACCGCTCCATCACCGCTCCATCGGTCATGTCTTGGACTGTGGGAGGTGAGAACCGACACACTGGTTCTGGACGGCTTTGACCGATTCTGAATTCTAGTCTGAATCCATTGGAGCTGCTGCAGGACTGGGGTGATGGGAGGAAATGAGGAGGTTCTGGAAATGATGCCAGCAGCTGAAATCTGAACCCTTTGACGCTCATGGAGGAATTTGTGAGGAAGAGCAAAGAGACGAGAGCTGCAGTAGTGGATGCTGGAGGTGACACGGCTCCACAGCAGAAGTGATGCAGAGAGAGGGGAAAGAGAAGGACGGAGACGACTAATGTCGCGTAGCTGAAACTAGACAGAACGGTTGATGTTGGCGATGTGAGAGGTGAAGCACAGAGAGCTGTGGAGGATAGCAGACTGTGACCTGAGGTGAGGGAGAGACTATAGAACCATGCAGGGAAAGGGAGAAACTGTAGCTGCGGACAGTTTAGATCTGGTCGTGACAGGACGGATAATTCAAGATAATCTGTGGAGGAAGAAAGTAAAGCAGAATCAGCTGCCATCAGGAGGTGGTTGGTGGTTTTTATGGTTCTGTGTGGCTTCTTTACTCAGACTCTGAGGCGGTGCAGGGATGGACAATCAGCACAGATCGTCTCTCTGATGCGGAGGATGAAAACCAGAAACCTTGGAGCTTCCAGCGGCTGTTCTTTAAACCAGAGCCGGACCGCCTCGCCTTCATCCTGCACAGAAACGCGTCTGCCAGCTTTACACCCGGTCCGCTCCGCCACCCGTTTATCCCGGCCAGGACAGCATGAGGGAAATTTGCATTGCAGATGATTGTTAAGGTAGTTCCTCCTTAACATCCAGTAAACAGCAGCAGCAGCTCTGCCGCTGTCTGATTACAGGAGAACCACCCAGAGGCAGCGGATCGGGAGGAAATCACAGGAAACTCAGTTTATCTGGCTGTTGGTCCCTTTAAAAATGCTGAAAAACAGACATTTTCACTAATCTATGAATACTCCCCCCAAAAAACAAACAAAAACGAAATAAAACGAACAAGAGGACGTCTGGCTGCCTGATTACCAGCGAGGTTTAGCCTTCAGGGTGGTAGAAAACTAATTTTTCAAACCCTGTCAGAGAAAAAGATTTTACCCTGAAAAGTAGAGCAGAAGCACCTCAGAAAATATTAATGAAACATAAAAGAAACTTCAAATTATAGCTTTAAACAATATTCCCTCTTTGACAGCATGTAATTATGGGGCTTGATCACAGGAATCATGCTGCCGCTCCTTCTGGAGGTTAATAACAGCCGAGAGACCGAATTTAGTTTAATCAGGAGTCCAAACGGACGGAGAGAAAGTGCTCAGCAGATTATAAAGAAGAAAGAACCTCCAAGAGGGCCCGGTTCTCCGATAGAACCGGGTTCTGAAGGAGGGTGGAGGGAGCAGCAGCACAGAGGCAGAGAGCAGAAACCTTCTGGCTCATTAGCTCCAAAATGGCCGTGTTCCTGCACAATAAAGGAGGCAGATGTGTGATAATAGGAGCATAATGTTCATTGTAACAGCTTGGACACAGAAGGCAACAAAGAAAGGGGGGGGGGGGGGTAATTACAGCCTTCCTGCAGCTTCTCTCACTAATTACAAGATGTGCAGGAGAAAACAAACGCTGGGTGATGTGAGGAACTAAAGGAGTGAAAACTTTAGGGTCAAACCGGTGCCACTCCCTCAGAAAATGACTATACATGCAGAACATCCGTACACAGTATAGGGTTAGCTAGAACCTCCTGTTCTCTACGGCTGGTCCTGTTTCTCAGAGTCTAACCCAGTTTCTCTCCTAGACGGAGCTGCTGGCTCAGTTTCATCCTCTAGACCTGAAAACTGGATCAGTTTCTCTGCTCCGCTGTGCTTCTCTCCAGATGAAGCCACTAAGGAGCTGCTGCTGCTGCCTCCACCCCTAAGGTGGGACTGGTGGTCTACTAGTAGATAACTTTCAGTCTAAAGTCTCAGACATCATTGACTGCATCGCTCCAGTTAAAGTGAAGGTTGGTTCTGAAGTGCTTCAGCAGTTAGAAGTGTGGAAAAGCTGAACGCAGGTGGAGAAAGACGAGACTCCAGGCTCACTATGACATCTATAGAGAGAGACTTTACAGATAAAACCTACAACTGAACGATGTGAGAGAATCTTTCTTCTCTGAGATCATCAACAAGAACATTAATAATGCTCGTGTTTTATTTGCCAGTTGACAGGTTAACAAATCCTCCTGTGTCCGTGGCTTCTGAACTCCACTCCACCAGCGCCTGCAATGAATCTGCTAATTTCTTTACTGAGAAAATCCTAAAGATTAGAGGATCAGTTTGTACATCCAGATCAACTCCAGAACCAAAGCTGTATCCAACTAGAACTGATCAAAATGTCCCAAGTCAGCCAAATAAACTCTAAAAGCTTAGAGCAGATCATTCAGCAGCTAAGTTCCTCCTCCTGCTGCCTTGATGTTCTCCCCACAGCGTTCTTTAAGAACGTTCTGCCTGTCATAGCGTCTGAGTTGACTCAGATAATAAACACGTCCCTTCTGTCAGGTGTTTTCCCCCAGTCCCTAAAAACAGCAATTATCAAACCACTGTTAAAAAAGAACAATTTAGACAAACTTCTACTCCAGAACTACAGGCCCATCTCAAACCTCCTTTATCAGTAGATTATTGAAAAAGCTGAGTTTCAACAATTAAACACCTTCTTAACAACGACCAGCCGCTTTGACGTTTTCCAGTCAGGTTTCCTCACCACAGTACAGAGACCGCCCTTATCAACGTGTTTAATGACATCCATATAAATACAGACTGTGGAAGAACCACCGTGCTGGTTCTGTTGGACCTCAGAACCTCAGTGCTGGTTCTGTTGGACCTCAGTGCAGCATTGATACTGTTGATCACTCCATCCTGTTAGAGCGCCTGGAGAACTGGGTCAGCCTCTCTGCTACAGCTCTCACCTGGTTTAAATCCTACTTAAAGGACTTTTTTGTGTCAGTAGGTAACTTTACGTCAGAGACGACAAAAATCACATGTGGGGTTCCCCAAGGTTCCATCCTGGGTTCCTCCTCTTCTATATCTACATGCTCCTCTAGCTCAGATCCTAAAAACATCATCAGCTACCATCACTATGCAGACGACACACAGCTCTACATCACCATGTCACCAGGTGACTATGAACCAGTTCAAGCTCTGAGGAAATAGAAGAAATCAATGCAGGATGAGACAAAATGTTCTTTAACTGAATAAAAACAAACTGAAGTAATAATTTCTGGACCAATAGAGGAGAGATCCAGAGTTAGCTCACAGCTTCAGCTGCTTCAGCTAGGAACCACTGATCAGGCCTGAAACCTGGGAGTAGTGATGGACTCAGACCTGAACCTCCATCTAAAGACAAAGTGGACCTTCTAGAACCTGGAGAACATTTCCAGGGTTAAAGGACTGATGTCTCAACAGGATCTGGAAAACTAATCCATGTTTATCTTCAGTAGAACTGATCACTGCAACGGTGTTTTCACAGGTCTGCCTAAAAAGTGGATCAGACAGCTGCAGCTGATCCAGAACGCTGCTGCCTGTGTCCTCACTAAGACTAAGAACGTAGAGAACATGGACCTGGTTCTGAAGTCCTCACTAAGACTAAGAACGTAGAGAACATGGACCCGGTTCTGAAGTCCTCACTGAGACTAAGAACGTAGAGAACATGGACCCGGTTCTGAAGTCCTCACTAAGACTAAGAACGTAGAGAACATGGACCCGGTTCTGAAGTCCTCACTAAGACTAAGAACGTAGAGAACATGGACCCGGTTCTGAAGTCCTCACTAAGACTAAGAACGTAGAGAACATGGATCCGGTTCTGAAGTCCTCACTAAGACTAAGAACGTAGAGACCATGGACCCGGTTCTGAAGTCCTCACTAAGACTAAGAACGTAGAGAACATGGACCCAGTTCTGAAGTCCTTCCACTAAGACTAAGAACGTAGAGAACATGGACCCAGTTCTGAAGTCCTTCCACTAAGACTAAGAACGTAGAGAACATGGACCCGGTTCTGAAGTCCTCACTAAGACTAAGAACGTAGAGAACATGGACGCGGTTCTGAAGTCCTTCCACTAAGACTAAGAACGTAGAGAACATGGACCCGGTTCTGAAGTCCTCACTAAGACTAAGAACGTAGAGAACATGGACCCAGTTCTGAAGTCCTTCCACTAAGACTAAGAACGTAGAGAACATGGACCCAGTTCTGAAGTCCTCACTAAGACTAAGAACGTAGAGAACATGGACCCGGTTCTGAAGTCCTTCCACTAAGACTAAGAACGTAGAGAACATGGACCCGGTTCTGAAGTGCTCACTAAGACTAAGAACGTAGAGAACATGGACCCGGTTCTGAAGTCCTCACTAAGACTAAGAACGTAGAGAACATGGACCCAGTTCTGAAGTGCTCACTAAGACAAAGAACGTAGAGAACATGGACCCGGTTCTGAAGTCCTCACTAAGACTAAGAACGTAGAGAACATGGACCCGGTTCTGAAGTCCTTCCACTAAGACTAAGAACGTACAGAACATGGACCCAGTTCTGAAGTCCTCACTAAGACTTAGAACGTAGAGAACATGGACCCGGTTCTGAAGTCCTTCCACTAAGACTAAGAACGTACAGAACATGGACCCAGTTCTGAAGTCCTCACTAAGACTTAGAACGTAGAGAACATGGACCCGGTTCTGAAGTCCTCACTAAGACTAAGAACGTAGAGAACATGGACCCGGTTCTGAAGTCCTTCCACTAAGACTAAGAACGTAGAGAACATGGACCCGGTTCTGAAGTCCTTCCACTAAGACTAAGAACGTACAGAACATGGACCCAGTTCTGAAGTCCTCACTAAGACTAAGAACGTAGAGAACATGGACCCGGTTCTGAAGTCCTTCCACTAAGACTAAGAACGTAGAGAACATGGACCCGGTTCTGAAGTCCTCACTAAGACTAAGAACGTAGAGAACATGGACCCGGTTCTGAAGTCCTCACTAAGACTAAGAACGTAGAGAACATGGACCCGGTTCTGAAGTCCTCACTAAGACTAAGAACGTAGAGAACATGGATCCGGTTCTGAAGTCCTCACTAAGACTAAGAACGTAGAGACCATGGACCCGGTTCTGAAGTCCTCACTAAGACTAAGAACGTAGAGAACATGGACCCAGTTCTGAAGTCCTTCCACTAAGACTAAGAACGTAGAGAACATGGACCCAGTTCTGAAGTCCTTCCACTAAGACTAAGAACGTAGAGAACATGGACCCGGTTCTGAAGTCCTCACTAAGACTAAGAACGTAGAGAACATGGACGCGGTTCTGAAGTCCTTCCACTAAGACTAAGAACGTAGAGAACATGGACCCGGTTCTGAAGTCCTCACTAAGACTAAGAACGTAGAGAACATGGACCCAGTTCTGAAGTCCTTCCACTAAGACTAAGAACGTAGAGAACATGGACCCAGTTCTGAAGTCCTCACTAAGACTAAGAACGTAGAGAACATGGACCCGGTTCTGAAGTCCTTCCACTAAGACTAAGAACGTAGAGAACATGGACCCGGTTCTGAAGTGCTCACTAAGACTAAGAACGTAGAGAACATGGACCCGGTTCTGAAGTCCTCACTAAGACTAAGAACGTAGAGAACATGGACCCAGTTCTGAAGTGCTCACTAAGACAAAGAACGTAGAGAACATGGACCCGGTTCTGAAGTCCTCACTAAGACTAAGAACGTAGAGAACATGGACCCGGTTCTGAAGTCCTTCCACTAAGACTAAGAACGTACAGAACATGGACCCAGTTCTGAAGTCCTCACTAAGACTTAGAACGTAGAGAACATGGACCCGGTTCTGAAGTCCTTCCACTAAGACTAAGAACGTACAGAACATGGACCCAGTTCTGAAGTCCTCACTAAGACTTAGAACGTAGAGAACATGGACCCGGTTCTGAAGTCCTCACTAAGACTAAGAACGTAGAGAACATGGACCCGGTTCTGAAGTCCTTCCACTAAGACTAAGAACGTAGAGAACATGGACCCGGTTCTGAAGTCCTTCCACTAAGACTAAGAACGTACAGAACATGGACCCAGTTCTGAAGTCCTCACTAAGACTAAGAACGTAGAGAACATGGACCCGGTTCTGAAGTCCTTCCACTAAGACTAAGAACGTAGAGAACATGGACCCGGTTCTGAAGTCCTCACTAAGACAAAGAACGTAGAGAACATGGACCCGGTTCTGAAGTCCTCACTAAGACTAAGAACGTAGAGAACATGGACCCGGTTCTGAAGTCCTCACTAAGACAAAGAACGTAGAGAACATGGACCCGGTTCTGAAGTCCTCACTAAGACTAAGAACGTAGAGAACATGGACCCGGTTCTGAAGTCCTCACTAAGACTAAGAACGTAGAGAACATGGACCCGGTTCTGAAGTCCTCACTAAGACAAAGAACGTAGAGAACATGGACCCGGTTCTGAAGTCCTCACTAAGACTAAGAACGTAGAGAACATGGACCCGGCTCTGAAGTCCTCACTAAGACTAAGAACGTAGAGAACATGGACCCGGTTCTGAAGTCCTCACTAAGACAAAGAACGTAGAGAACATGGACCCGGTTCTGAAGTCCTCACTAAGACTAAGAACGTAGAGAACATGGACCCGGTTCTGAAGTCCTCACTAAGATTTAGAACGTAGAGAACATGGACCCGGTTCTGAAGTCCTCACTAAGACTAAGAACGTAGAGAACATGGACCCGGTTCTGAAGTCCTTCCACTAAGACTAAGAACGTAGAGAACATGGACCCAGTTCTGAAGTCCTCACTAAGACTAAGAACGTAGAGAACATGGACCCGGTTCTGAAGTCCTTCCACTAAGACTAAGAACGTAGAGAACATGGACCCGGTTCTGAAGTCCTCACTAAGACTAAGAACGTAGAGAACATGGACCCGGTTCTGAAGTCCTCACTAAGACAAAGAACGTAGAGAACATGGACCCGGTTCTGAAGTCCTCACTAAGACTAAGAACGTAGAGAACATGGACCCGGTTCTGAAGTCCTTCCACTAAGACTAAGAACGTAGAGAACATGGACCCGGTTCTGAAGTCCTCACTAAGACAAAGAACGTAGAGAACATGGACCCGGTTCTGAAGTCCTCACTAAGACTAAGAACGTAGAGAACATGGACCCGGTTCTGAAGTCCTCACTAAGACAAAGAACGTAGAGAACATGGACCCGGTTCTGAAGTCCTCACTAAGACTAAGAACGTAGAGAACATGGACCCGGTTCTGAAGTCCTCACTAAGACTAAGAACGTAGAGAACATGGACCCGGTTCTGAAGTCCTCACTAAGACAAAGAACGTAGAGAACATGGACCCGGTTCTGAAGTCCTCACTAAGACTAAGAACGTAGAGAACATGGACCCGGTTCTGAAGTCCTCACTAAGACTAAGAACGTAGAGAACATGGACCCGGTTCTGAAGTCCTCACTAAGACTAAGAACGTAGAGAACATGGACCCGGTTCTGAAGTCCTCACTAAGACTAAGAACGTAGAGAACATGGACCCGGTTCTAAAGTCCTTCCACTAAGACTAAGAACGTAGAGAACATGGACCCGGTTCTGAAGTCCTCACTAAGACTAAGAACGTAGAGAACATGGACCCGGTTCTGAAGTCCTTCCACTAAGACTAAGAATGTAGAGAACATGGACCCAGTTCTGAAGTCCTCACTAAGACTAAGAACGTAGAGAACATGGACCCGGTTCTGAAGTCCTCACTAAGACTAAGAACGTAGAGAACATGGACCCGGTTCTGAAGTCCTCACTAAGACTAAGAACGTAGAGAACATGGACCCGGTTCTGAAGTCCTCACTAAGACTAAGAACGTAGAGAACATGGACCCGGTTCTGAAGTCCTCACTAAGACTAAGAACGTAGAGAACATGGACCCGGTTCTGAAGTCCTTCCACTAAGACTAAGAACGTAGAGAACATGGACCCGGTTCTGAAGTCCTCACTAAGACTAAGAACGTAGAGAACATGGACCCGGTTCTGAAGTCCTTCCACTAAGACTAAGAACGTAGAGAACATGGACCCGGTTCTGAAGTCCTTCCACTAAGACTAAGAACGTAGAGAACATGGACCCGGTTCTGAAGTCCTCACTAAGACAAAGAACGTAGAGAACATGGACCCGGTTCTGAAGTCCTCACTAAGACTAAGAACGTAGAGAACATGGACCCGGTTCTGAAGTCCTTCCACTAAGACTAAGAACGTAGAGAACATGGACCCGGTTCTGAAGTCCTCACTAAGACAAAGAACGTAGAGAACATGGACCCGGTTCTGAAGTCCTCACTAAGACTAAGAACGTAGAGAACATGGACCCGGTTCTGAAGTCCTCACTAAGACTAAGAACGTAGAGAACATGGACCCGGTTCTGAAGTCCTCACTAAGACAAAGAACGTAGAGAACATGGACCCGGTTCTGAAGTCCTCACTAAGACTAAGAACGTAGAGAACATGGACCCGGTTCTGAAGTCCTCACTAAGACTAAGAACGTAGAGAACATGGACCCGGTTCTGAAGTCCTCACTAAGACTAAGAACGTAGAGAACATGGACCCGGTTCTAAAGTCCTTCCACTAAGACTAAGAACGTAGAGAACATGGACCCGGTTCTGAAGTCCTTCCACTGGCTCCCTGGATCTCAGAGAATAGACTTTAAAATCCTTCTGTTAGTCTATAAATCCCTGAATTAGCACCTAAATACATCACAGACTTGTTATCAGTGCATCAACCCTCCAGACCACTCAGGTCTTCTGGCTCCTGTCATCCTGTCATCCTGACCAGATGGACCTCCTCTAACGTGGAGGAGCAGCAGCTCTGCTCTGAGCTCCTCCTGGATGATGGAGCTCCTCTCCAGACGCACAGCCCAGATGGTCTTTGGACTTCAGCTGCTCCCTCCTTCGGTCTGGTCCTCGTCTCAGGACCACAGTGAGGGTTGGAGCAGTGAAACAAGAAGTTTCTCCACCACCAGACCAGGGAAAGCTCTGATCCATCCATCTCCTGCGGAACCAGAACTCAGCAGCGAGACTCCAGGATACCTGAATTCCTGCAGCTGGACGTTTCTAACTTGGAGTTTTCTACGAGGCTGATTAGTTTGAAATCTAAATGTTTTGATTTCTGCAGAAAACTCGCAGGGATGCAGAATACTTAAAGAATCCATGTGAGCTGACGGACCTGAAAGAAGAATCCTGCAGAGCCGCAAAATGTGGACTGACTTTGTTTTTTTGTTGTTTTTCTGGCAGTAATGATTAGTTTATTTTAGTTTGTGTAAAATCCAAACATAATTTATAATTGCACAGAAACAACACATTTTCTCAGAGATTTTTTAAAGAAACTGAGAAACTGGTGCCCTTCGCCTCAGCCTGTGAACCTGGAGCTTCTTCATCCACGGTTAGCCGCTGCTGTCCATCAGGAGGCTTTCTTTCCTGGAGAATGAGCAATCAATGCAGAAAGCTGCGTAATTCTTCTGCAGGAGGAAAGGCAGGCTTGTTTGCTTTAATCACGAGGAGAGGTGGCAGGTCCACCTGCTGAGAGGAGCCGACTCATCCTGATGAGCTCGGCTCCAATCACACAACAACTGCTTTTGTTCTTAGTGACGCTTTCAGAGCAGCAACACCTGCTGAGACGTGATTCATGATGGATTCAGATCAGGGATCAGAGTGAGACGGTGAGTGATAGCTTAATGAAATGCTGCGTTAATGTGAACTTTACTTACTTCACCCAAAACAGCTTCAGCCAATCAGAAGCGTCAACTGATCCTCATCAGTGCGAGCACCGTGATGAAGGCAGCAGGTTTAACAACACGTCAGGATGCATAGACAACAGCCCGGGAGGGTCAAAGGTCATCTCCAGACCCTCTGAGGTCCATCATCCCGCAGGAGGAGAACATCTCAGCAGCTTCCAGGCTTCCAGGATGGACGTCCAGCAGCTTCAGCCCAGACTAGAGCAGGAAGCTCAGAGAAATGAGCAGAAACCAGGAGCTCCACCTCAGATTTTATTTCTATAGTTCCAATTCATAACACAGATCATGTTTCTGTGCAAAGCACTTTGAGTTGAGTTTGAATGATGCTATATAATATTTTTGAATACTGTAAAATGTAATTACAGCAAATATGGATAACTGAGACAAGATGGATGTAAAAAAAGGATTAAGTAACAGAACTGATGCACAATTATTGTAAGTTAAGAGACAGATATCAGATTGCTCTTCTCTCTGCTCCTTTTCATTCAAGATGCATCAATTTGCTATGTGTATGAATTCTACAGTTATTCTTGAATTAAATAAATAAATAAAAAGGCTCTTTCCAAAGTCAGACTCCATCAGATCCTCCAGGTTGGTCAGAAAGTTTCCTCTCTAAGGAAACCCAGCAGGTTGCATCAAGTCTCTCCAAGCAGCATTCACTCCTCCTGAAAGAGCGTAGAGCCACAGTGGACAGTCGTCTGCATTGTTGATGGCTTTGCAGCAATCCCTCATACTGAGCATGCATGAAGCGACAGTGGAGAGGAAAACTCCCCTTTAACAGGGAGGAGAACCTCCAGCAGAACCAGAACCAGGCTCAGTGTGAACGCTCATCTGCCTCGACCCACTGGGGCTTAGAGAAGACAGAGCAGAGACACAGAAAGCTCAGAAGATCACATTGATCCAGGAGTACTTTCTATGTTCTATGAGAAGAATTCTGGGACAATGAGATCTGGACAGATGAGACCACAGTAAGCTGGACTTTAATACGCAGAACCATCCTTGGAGAAACCCAAAGAGAGCAGATCAGCACAAATAGCAACTGTCCAGCACGGTGGATGATGGTTTGGGGTTCTGGTCCACATGAGGGACACTGTCCTACAGGTGAGGCTTGGTCCCAACTGGTCCATCAACAGAACAATGATCCCAAACACAGCAGCAGGTAGTATTCTGGGGCTGAGGGTCTGGCTCAGGGCAGAGCCTGGGAGTCGAACCAGGAACCTTGCAAGCACCCTGTTCTCCAGCCACTAGTAGTAGTAATATCGTCTTTATTGTCATCGAAACATACATTACAGTGAAATGTGTTCTCTGCTTCTAACCCATCCCCTTGGGGAGCAGTGGGCTGCCATGTGCGGCGCCTGGGGAGCAATCTGGGGTTAAGGGTCTTGCTCAGGGACCCAGAGTGCAGGCGCTGGGGATCGAACCGGGTACTTGCATCCTTCTCTGAGTGCAAGCGCGCTGCTCTAACCACTAGGCCACCACGCCCCCATAAACCTGTGATTTACTTGAAACTTTGAACAAAGGGAACTTTTTCTGAGTTTATCTGGAGGTTTGGGAGACTGCGAGTAGCTTGGTTCTGCAGGATCCGGTTCTGCAGGATCCGGTTCTGTGCAGCCAGAGGCTTCAGCACCACGTGTGTCCTCTGTGCGCAGCTTCCCTCCAAACAATGAACGGAGGCAGCAGCTAATGAAACACAACATGCTCTCTAACGCGATTCCACAGCAGTAACCAAATAAAGCCGAGAGAAAGTGGATTTTATGGAGCCAAGCAAGGAAAAAGCCGATTATCCAGGGTTCTGAGAAGGCCAGAGGGAAACTGCAGCACTGAGGTCCAGGCGGAAGTTCTGCAGCGCCACCGGGCCGCTCGTCGTTTCCCGCAGGAACCGGAGGAGATGCGCTCAAGATTCTGACCTCTGATCCGCCGCTGCAGCTGAAGAAAGGAAGAATAAAAGCCTCAAAGCCGACGCTCTCCTCTCTTTACATTAAGAGTCCATTAGTGCTTCACCTGGACCGCTCCGCTGTCTCCTGCTGCACCGGTGAGCGGCCGCTTTCACACCGTCTCACATCTTAGAAGCAAAACTGCCTCCACTTTGCTGCTTTAAACCTGGTGTGGGGAGAAACGCAGCTGATGCGTCTGCAGCAAGCAGGCAGAAAGCTTCCAGTCTGACAAAGAAAAGAGAACGGCTGCACGATTGGATCCATTGAGGCCGCAGCGACAGAGGCCGGCGTGATCAGCAAAATGTGTTTATGGAAATTTATGGAAATGAACATTTTCTCTTTTTTCCCCACAGAAAGGAGTGAAAAAAGAGCCGATCAGGAGAGATTTCCTCGGCGTTCAGCTCCTGCAAAACCTCCCCAACAGCAACAGATTAAAACCTGCTTCCATTCCTGCAGGACAGGTCTGTCAGTGAAAATACTTTATTATCATTCATCATGAGCAACATTTTGATGCAAGGCTCCTAAAAACAGAAAAGATGGGAGCCGACCATCCTGCAGAGACAGGTGGGGGCCAGCCTCCGTCCCCCCGCTGATGCTCTCAGTGGCGTGCACAGACATTTTGGGGGGCAGGTGCTCAGGAGGGGGGGGAGGGCACTTTTTAGCGCATGTGGAACACTTAATTATAAAAAAAAAAATAATAAAATACACACGCATGTTGAATGAAATTTGACTTTTATTTGTAACATTCTCTAAATGTGAGTTTTCAATGGAAAAAAGTCACACCACCAACAGAACAGACTAAAGCGTACTACTTTAAAGCAGCATCCTCCTTGGTGCCATGTCTTTAAAGATGTTGATGACCTCGCTGTGGTTTACCTCAATGTCTTTTTCAATGGCAAGCAGAAGAAGGTCAGAGAGCCTTTCTTCTCCACACAGGCTTCTTAGTTTAGTTTTGATGATTTTCAGCTTGGAAAATGATCTTTCAACTGAAGCTGTCATCACTGGTAATGTTGCATATATTTGGATCATTTTGACAAAGGCAGGAAAGATCAGCTGGCCATTGTTTTCCCTCAGTATTGAACATATTTCTTATAGGTTCTTTGAAGTAAAGCTGGAGTGGAAGACCTTTAGTTCTGTCTTAAGCTGCTCCTCATCTTCTCCATAGAAGATGCAGGTGACCGCGCGAGTTCACGTGACAAAGGAAGAGAGATAGGCTGGTCGGGTGTGCGCAAGGAGGTGGCTCATTTCGGGGCATTGTTTCAGTGGTTTTTAATGGCTCAGGTTTTCAAAAGATCATTTCAAAACCGACCTCAGTAAGATCTTAATAATATTCAGGGCAGTCAAACTTTTTTTTACAGTGGCAGGCTACACACTACCAGGTAGGAGGGTGCACTTTATATATATATATATATATATATATATATATATATATATATATATATATATATATATATATATATATATATATATACTTCAGACTGAACAGTGGCTCTGTGACTACTGTAACAAACAAATAGCAATAGTGTAGTCGGTCTTGCCAAATTAGGCAGGTTTCCAACCAATAAGGCTTTTGAACACATTGAGCTGGAAAAAAAAATAGCTTATGGGCAGATTGTAAAAAATTTCGTAAGCTTTTCATAACATTTGTTGGGCTTTTAGAAAGAATGACTAACAAAATATATCAAAATAGTCATTATTTATTTTTTAAATATGTTGAATCTGTCGATCTGACATCGTCAATGAAAATTAGTTATAATGAATAATATTGATTGTTATAATAAAACAAGAGAAGAATAATGGTTAATCAAGTGTTTGGTCAGTGTAAACGCCCAAGAGGGGTTGAGTTCTACTTATCAACTTAAAAATATTTCATAACTGCGTGTAAGAGAAATGTTTAATTGAGCTATACTGAGAGAAATTAAGTTCATATTAAAGGTAGATTTACAACTCATGTTGGGAAGCTATTTATAATTTATTTTTTCTGGGTGAAATATCCTGATTGTTAAAGAGATCTTGTGTGTTATTTGGTTGTCTGATTGTACATTTTGTTTGGGGCCCATATGCGCAGTTTTTTTTTTCTTTGCTTCAGCTCAGTTGTGTGCTAACAGCATGTTCTTATGTGTTTAATAGTTCTTTGCTTTTAACATGAGAGAGTTTGAGATTTGGCCTTGTTTTTTCTTTTAAGTTGGGCAGGTTTTTTGCTGGTTTGGGTTACTGGAAACTAACAGACTGACTTAGGGTAACCTGTAGTGCTGTGTCTTAACTCAAAAGTCCAGCATAAGCTACACGCTAATAAACATGAGCGCTGGTGTAAGGCTGAACACTGACTGAAGTAACAATTCTGACTAGAACAGGTTCTGTAATTACAGCAGCTATGAGAACAAGGATCAGAACAAAGCAGAGTTCCCTTCTACCTGCAAGTAACTCAAATCTCTTCAGTTTGGCAGTTTTAGTGCTTGGTTCTGCTCCTTGTGCTGCTAGCTGTCCCCTAGCTAACCCTGCTAGCTGTCCTAGCTCACCCTGCTAGCTGTCCCCTAGCTAACCCTGCTAGCTGTCCCCTAGCTAACCCTGCTAGCTGTCCTAGCTCACCCTGCTAGCTGTCCCCTAGCTAACCCTCCTAGCGTGAATGTTTACTCCAGTTTAGACATCAGCGCTGACATTTCAAACATAAATTAATAGCGCTCCTTCCAGCTCGCTCTCTGCTTTGTTGTCACTTCTTTTAATTGTTTGGTAATCAGACCAAATTTCCATCCCGCTCTACCGACACCAACGGTGACAACAGCCGAACTGCAGCGGAGACTGAAGGCTATGACTCAGTGTCCCGCCCCTCCCCAGCTGTGATTGGCTAGCATGTTGCCTTCAGTCGTTGATTTGATTGGTTAAATTGTATGATTGACACATCAAAGATAGTACTAAAAGGAGGATGGCCACTCCGAGGTAAAAAAAGAAAAAAAAAGAAAAAGACGGCTTCCAGTCCAGGGTCTGCTCCGCGCTCACCCAGAAGGCACAAATATCGCTCCATTATATAATCAGGGAAATGTTTTGACTGCCCTGAATATTAATAAAAAAAAAAAAAAAAAAAAAAAAAAAAAAAAACGAGTTTCAAAAGGGCATTTTCGTTGATAAAGGGCAAACTTCCTAGTGCTTTAGCACCACCTAGTGTCTATGTATGCACGCCCCTGGATGCTCTCCATCATCGCAGGGGGCAGAACCCCCTACGGAACCCGGGTACTGCATGTGTCCCCCGGTGCAGCCCGGCCCAGCAGCACCGCCCCCCCCCCCCCCCCCCAACATCATTTTAATGTGAACTCTGGTTCAGGATCACTTTTTCTCAGTTGCTATGGCGGCGTGACGGGGAGAGATCTCCGTTGCCGATTCGGTTGCCTGGTTGCATCCTTTGTAAAACCTTTTCTTTGTTCTAGTGCAGCTTACGGCGCGTTCTTTAGCAGTTTTAGGCTTTTTCCTCGAGTTTCTAGAGAAATGGAGATCTGGCAACCCTCCATGTGATCAGTCAGGGTCAGGTTGCTCCGGAGAGCTTTTTATTACATCAAGATGTTTTTTATTAGATAAAAAACATCCAGATTTATTTATTTAATTTATATATATATATATATATATATATATATATATATATATATATATATATATATATATATATATATATATATAAAAAATTTTATTATTATTATTATTATTTATTTATGATTTTTATTTAAAAAAACATCCAGATTTACTCTGCTCTTGCTCTGATATTAACATTTGCTTGATGATCATTTAAGAGCACTCTTTCAGGGCGTGAATACTTTAACTGTGAGCTCTGGGTCTAACTGAGCCTAAAACAAGTCCAACTGTCCTCCTGAGATCTTTTGGTTTCTGAATCCCAAACATCCAGACGGAACGAACCTGTAAGGAAAAACTTTATCTGACGTCTTCGCTGTGAGCGGATTTCTTTATTTCTGCAGCAACTTTACATTAAAAAAAAGATTTCACACAAGTTCCTCATGATAAATCACCAGTGGCGTGCACAGACATTTTGGGGGGCAGGTGCTCAGGAGGGGGGGGAGGGCACTTTTTAGCGCATGTGGAACACTTAATTATAAAAAAAAAAATAATAAAATACACACGCATGTTGAATGAAATTTGACTTTTATTTGTAACATTCTCTAAATGTGAGTTTTCAATGGAAAAAAGTCACACCACCAACAGAACAGACTAAAGCGTACTACTTTAAAGCAGCATCCTCCTTGGTGCCATGTCTTTAAAGATGTTGATGACCTCGCTGTGGTTTACCTCAATGTCTTTTTCAATGGCAAGCAGAAGAAGGTCAGAGAGCCTTTCTTCTCCACACAGGCTTCTTAGTTTAGTTTTGATGATTTTCAGCTTGGAAAATGATCTTTCAACTGAAGCTGTCATCACTGGTAATGTTGCATATATTTGGATCATTTTGACAAAGGCAGGAAAGATCAGCTGGCCATTGTTTTCCCTCAGTATTGAACATATTTCTTATAGGTTCTTTGAAGTAAAGCTGGAGTGGAAGACCTTTAGTTCTGTCTTAAGCTGCTCCTCATCTTCTCCATAGAAGATGCAGGTGACCGCGCGAGTTCACGTGACAAAGGAAGAGAGATAGGCTGGTCGGGTGTGCGCAAGGAGGTGGCTCATTTCGGGGCATTGTTTCAGTGGTTTTTAATGGCTCAGGTTTTCAAAAGATCATTTCAAAACCGACCTCAGTAAGATCTTAATAATATTCAGGGCAGTCAAACTTTTTTTTACAGTGGCAGGCTACACACTACCAGGTAGGAGGGTGCACTTTATATATATATATATATATATATATATATATATATATATATATATATATATATATATATACTTCAGACTGAACAGTGGCTCTGTGACTACTGTAACAAACAAATAGCAATAGTGTAGTCGGTCTTGCCAAATTAGGCAGGTTTCCAACCAATAAGGCTTTTGAACACATTGAGCTGGAAAAAAAAATAGCTTATGGGCAGATTGTAAAAAATTTCGTAAGCTTTTCATAACATTTGTTGGGCTTTTAGAAAGAATGACTAACAAAATATATCAAAATAGTCATTATTTATTTTTTAAATATGTTGAATCTGTCGATCTGACATCGTCAATGAAAATTAGTTATAATGAATAATATTGATTGTTATAATAAAACAAGAGAAGAATAATGGTTAATCAAGTGTTTGGTCAGTGTAAACGCCCAAGAGGGGTTGAGTTCTACTTATCAACTTAAAAATATTTCATAACTGCGTGTAAGAGAAATGTTTAATTGAGCTATACTGAGAGAAATTAAGTTCATATTAAAGGTAGATTTACAACTCATGTTGGGAAGCTATTTATAATTTATTTTTTCTGGGTGAAATATCCTGATTGTTAAAGAGATCTTGTGTGTTATTTGGTTGTCTGATTGTACATTTTGTTTGGGGCCCATATGCGCAGTTTTTTTTTTCTTTGCTTCAGCTCAGTTGTGTGCTAACAGCATGTTCTTATGTGTTTAATAGTTCTTTGCTTTTAACATGAGAGAGTTTGAGATTTGGCCTTGTTTTTTCTTTTAAGTTGGGCAGGTTTTTTGCTGGTTTGGGTTACTGGAAACTAACAGACTGACTTAGGGTAACCTGTAGTGCTGTGTCTTAACTCAAAAGTCCAGCATAAGCTACACGCTAATAAACATGAGCGCTGGTGTAAGGCTGAACACTGACTGAAGTAACAATTCTGACTAGAACAGGTTCTGTAATTACAGCAGCTATGAGAACAAGGATCAGAACAAAGCAGAGTTCCCTTCTACCTGCAAGTAACTCAAATCTCTTCAGTTTGGCAGTTTTAGTGCTTGGTTCTGCTCCTTGTGCTGCTAGCTGTCCCCTAGCTAACCCTGCTAGCTGTCCTAGCTCACCCTGCTAGCTGTCCCCTAGCTAACCCTGCTAGCTGTCCCCTAGCTAACCCTGCTAGCTGTCCTAGCTCACCCTGCTAGCTGTCCCCTAGCTAACCCTCCTAGCGTGAATGTTTACTCCAGTTTAGACATCAGCGCTGACATTTCAAACATAAATTAATAGCGCTCCTTCCAGCTCGCTCTCTGCTTTGTTGTCACTTCTTTTAATTGTTTGGTAATCAGACCAAATTTCCATCCCGCTCTACCGACACCAACGGTGACAACAGCCGAACTGCAGCGGAGACTGAAGGCTATGACTCAGTGTCCCGCCCCTCCCCAGCTGTGATTGGCTAGCATGTTGCCTTCAGTCGTTGATTTGATTGGTTAAATTGTATGATTGACACATCAAAGATAGTACTAAAAGGAGGATGGCCACTCCGAGGTAAAAAAAGAAAAAAAAAGAAAAAGACGGCTTCCAGTCCAGGGTCTGCTCCGCGCTCACCCAGAAGGCACAAATATCGCTCCATTATATAATCAGGGAAATGTTTTGACTGCCCTGAATATTAATAAAAAAAAAAAAAAAAAAAAAAAAAAAAAAAACGAGTTTCAAAAGGGCATTTTCGTTGATAAAGGGCAAACTTCCTAGTGCTTTAGCACCACCTAGTGTCTATGTATGCACGCCCCTGTAAATCACCTTGTTGTGCACAAAGCCACACGGACACATGAGGAGAAGGTGTCTTGAGGCGGGGACGGGTCTAATTATTGTTGACCTTCAGAACAAACAGACGGGAGGAGGTGAGGATGAAGAGCCTCTCGTTGGACGCTCTGAAGCCCAGGACCGGCGTGTCGGAGTCCAGGCTGGCCACCTGCTGCTTGGCGACCTGTCCCACCTGGCGGCCCTGCTTCCTGTTGAAGAGGACGGTGTCCACCGGCGCCGGCTGGCGGTAGATGAAGGCGCGGCGGAGACACTCGCCCAGTGCCGCGTAGGAGAAGTCTGGAGCGCAGGTGGAGAACTTCTTGTCCCGCTTGGACGCCTGGACGTAACCTGGGAGGACAGAGACGGCGTCAGGCTGAGCGGGGACCGCTTTAAAAAACAACGGCGCTTCTAATCAACAACCGACTTGATTAGCAATCACTGGCCTGACGGAGGAGTTTGCATCATCAGCTGATTACCCTGATAATAAATAAAGCTTCTGCTCGTTCTGCCAGAATCCATTAAACGGTTGTTTTTCTGCAGAAACTCTTTGGAGCAGATTCAGTTTTTAATAAAAACACAGAGAAGCTCCTGGAAGGTGAGAAAACATTAAAACTCTCCTGTTCCTGTTTTAGTTCAGTTAGGATTAAAACTATTTCTATCCGCTAAACGTCAGAATAAAGAGTTTACACCAAGATTAGCAGGAATATAGACAATCTGGGGAAACCCAGGAGGACCCACGACGTCTTTAACCTCAAAACTTCCTCCTGCGTAAAATAAGCCCAGAACCAGAAGAGCCTGAGAGGAGCTCCACAGGTCTGGTTCCTCCTCGGTCCAGTCTCCAGATGAAGGTTCTACGATCATCTGCTCCAGCCTGGGAAGGTCCAGCCGGGTTCTGAGTCTCAGAGAGGGAACGATTCTGCTGTGAATCTCTGGGCTGAATCGACTAAATGCAAAGATCTTGTGAAGATGTCGCTGCAGCAGGTGAGACGAGTCCTGACCAAGCTGGGCTGAAACGCCACTCAGGCAGGAAGAGGCCATTTCAGCTTGTCCTCGGGGACAAAGACCCTCGTGTTTGGAGACGCGTCCTCCGTCTGAAACTGGAGCGTTTGGACACGTTGACCACGGTTTCATCTGGACGGGAAAGCTGGAGAACGCTGGAGAACGCTGCAGAACGCCGTCCTGCCTGTAAGGTACGGCGGTGGCAGCATCATGCTGTGGGGCTGGTGGACCATCAGAGGCTATCATGACGAAAGATCTCTATGTGGACATCAGACAGGAAGCTAAGGCTTGGACCCAGATGGACCTCGTCCCTCAGCGGACCTCCAGATTAGCTTCACGGTGGTCCGTGTTCTGGAGGTCCATCATAAAGTCCTCGTTTAGCTGAAGAAACATCCAGAATCTTCTGAGTTTGAAGAAAGTCGATAAAGAATGTGTAAAAAAATTGAATTATTCAGAATAATTTAGGTTCTACCTACGATGCACCTCCTGCTAGAACCTCAGTTCTTCATGTTCCTCATGTCTAATTCAGGCCGTCAGAAGATCAGACCACAAGCTCAGCTCTCCTTAACTTTCCCTCTTTTTAAAGAAAAGCGTTTAAATTCAGGATAAAAGTGAATTTAAACGCTTAGGAAAGCAGGCTCAGCTTCCCTGAAACGTCTTTGCTGAAGACAAAACGACTGAAATCCATTTTAGTCGGCAAAAAGGGAAATAAACGTCAGTAAAACTTTGTTGAAACGAGTGTATTTGTCCTTGATTTGAGCGGATAAATAATCTGACCTGCCTGTGGATTTAGATTTTAACAACTCGTCTCCAGCAGCTTATCTGAAGTGCAGCGCGGCTAATTATCTCATTTTAGGGTAAAAATAACAGAGAATCTTATTTAGCTGCTCAGATCAAGGACAAATACTCCACAGTCAATGATCCTCAGGTCAGGATCCAGTTAAGCTGCCAGAACCTAAAGCCGCCACCAGGCCTCCGGCGGCGCCGGTTCTGTTAGCGCCTCACCCAAAGCGTTGAAGGTGGCGATGTGCTCCCACATGTCGCCGGGTCGGTCCGGGCGGGGCTGCCAGACCAGAGCGTCCACGTCGTGCCGCAGACAGAGACACGGCATGGCGGACGGGTCCACCTGGACGGTGAACAGGTACTGATGGCCGCCCAGGTTCACCTGGAGGAGCAGACAGAGGGAGGTCAGCCAGCAGCAGCAGAACCCGGGCCGACACGGAACCGCTCTGACAACCATCTCTGGCTGCAAGGAGGAAATCCACGTTCAGAACCGCAGAAACGGATCGGCGCCTGATTTCTGCATTAAGAAGCTGAGTTCACTGAACTGAGAGAAACTGGAACGTTTTTATCTCCAGAATCTCTGAAGGAAAACAGGAAACATAATAAAAATTATAGAAAAATTAAAATCTAAACGCCACTAAACTCACAAATAACGGCACCAGAACCAGAACCAGAACCAGGCTGTTGATAAGCAATTTATTTCATTAAAAGTTCAACCAAACTCAGATTGTTCTGATAAACAGTTCAGAATGACGATAGCAGCACCGACCGGCTGGTTCTACAGAACCGTTCACCCGTAGGTGGCGTAACGGGAAACCAACTGGATCAGAACATCAGGAGTCAAACAGGCGGTTCTTATTTAGGAACCACGGTAGCAGCTTGTTGGGCCTGCTGGTCCGAAGGTCCAAACGCTCCGGGTCGTTCCAGAACTCCTTCAGAGTGAAAAGGATGGAGAGGGAGAACCCAAATGAAACCAGAACCAGGAAGAAAACCAGCAGGTTCTGTCCTGCCACAGGGTGGAAGGAAGAAAAGCTGAGCTCCAGCGGGATTAAAGCCGGTCCGGTTACCTGCGGTTCTGGATCAGACAAACGAGATGAGCTGAAGCGGGTCGAGCAGCACTTTATGGACTGATGACGGCAACATTGTTCCCTCTGGGTCCAGGAGTTCTTCTGGGTCCAGGAGTTCCTCTGCGTCCACGAGTTCTTCTGGGTCCGGTACACTGTGAGGTTCTGCGGCTCAGGCATGGTGGTATCGGGCTGCTTCTCATAAGGTTCTGTTCTTTGGATACGAAGAACCTCTGAAAACGTGAAGAGGTTCTTGCTGAAGAGGAACGGCTCCATCATGGACCTCAAACATTTCTGAGGTTCCACCAAGAACAGCAGAGGAGGCGTGGAACGTAGTCCAACCCTCCTGGCCTGCAGAACCTGCCCACAGGGGCCAGAACCGGGAGGAACAAGGAGGTCCGACTGGCAGCCGCATCTCGCGGGTCGATCAGGAACACTGACGGACTGGACCGGACCCTGCAATGCATCATGGGCCGTTTATTTCCATGCTGGGAATTAATATTGATCTCCGTTAGCAGCTCACAGATCAATACGGACCCGTCCAGAACCAATCAGGCCGCCCCAGATGGATGGCAGTATCTGACATTTATGGTCCAGATGTTTACTCTGTGAGGAAGAGGAGGAAGACGATGGTACCTCCACCTTCATCGTTCAGAAAGTCCAAATATGAACACGTGGAGATCCGAGCCATCTGGACCTGGGCAGCACCGACCCGTCCTTTCATGACCCGGTAGAATGTGGCATATGTCAGCGGGTGTTAGCAGCTTAGCATCAGAACCGCTCCAACAGAACCAGGCTCGTCTTGGATCGATTTTATCCTCAGATAAAAACTTTAATGGTTTTATCAGTGAATCCATCAGAGTTCTGGTTCTCCTGCTGCGTTCTGAGAACGGACCAGAGGTCCTCGGTGGGTTTTCTAGACACGGGTCCAAAGTGTCAGGGTTCTGATCTTGAAGGAACTGGTCCAGTCCTATGAGTCGGACCAAGATGCTGCAGCCGTTCCGGTACCAGAAGAACCTGATGATCTCAGCACATCTGCTCCTCCTTTAGAGCCATCAGTGAAGTTTAAGCAAATAAAAAAATTAGAAACAATAAAATCTGCGTTTAATGTATTTTCTCTGAAACAGACAGAAGCTTTTATTATTCCTCTACAGCGGGGGTCACCAACATGTGGCCCGCGGGCACCAAGTGGCCCCCGAGGACCACATGTGGGGCCAGGAGCCTGTTCTGAAAACAGCTTCTAAAACTTTTTATTCTGTTCTTCTTCCTGTTTGTTCACATTTGCATTTATATAGATTTAAAAATGACAATAACTATAAGAAAGCATGAAAATGTGTTAATTTTACATAAAGTTAAGGCGACTCTTCTAGGTCAAAGGTCAGCAGGCAGCCCTTCGTATGACACAGTATCGACGGTGACCCCTGGTCTAGAACATTTGACCCAACAGACAAAAAGGTCCAGACTGGGTTCTGCCGGAGGGGCCCGGTGCGGTCCGGCCTGACTTTTATTCAGCCGTTCTGTTTAGGTTCTGTTTGTTGAGTCAACAGAATCAAGTGGTTCCGTCCCAGATGGTCGGTATTATGATTAGTCTGTTTAACGGCGTCCCAGAATTCCCGGAGGCCCGTCTGAGCGGCGCCGTTTGTCACGTTGCTCATAAAAGTCCCGCTGGCGACCCACGCTGGACGTCCTTCCCGGCTGTAATTCTGCTGCGGCGCCGTTTGTTTGGGAAGACGTGGCGGTTCTGATCCGTCCCGCCGTGCAGATCCATCATCGCCACATCAGACAGGAGAGCCGGCCACCAAGAACCTCCCGGGTCAGGATCAACAGAACCTGGAACCGATGCTGATGTCATTACATTCCCGTCCGGGTCCATTGATTCGTTTACCTGCTGTTGATCAATCTGTGGAACGAGTTTCTCTTTAAAAGCTTAAATCGGATTTTTCTCCTCAATCTAAAGCGAAGAAATCCATTTAATGAACGCGGCGTTCTGGACAGCGCCGTAAATATCCGGGGAACCGGTCCCAGCAGCTGTAATAACCCACTGGAGATGGGTTTTTCTGGTTCTGAACCTGCGGTTACCGTCTGAAGGTTCAGAGTCTCTGCTGAGATCCACACAAACCTTCCGGCCTGGTTCTGGTGGTTCTGGCAGGACGGAGAAGGAAAGGGGCAAACGGACCTGCAGTGATGAGGACGTAGCTCCAGTCTGTGGAGGTGAAGGAAGAATCTGAGGAGTTCTACTGGTCCGGATTCCCTCTAAACGTAGGTTCTCCAGAACCATCCCTGCTCCCTGAGGTTCTACCAGCTGGTTCTGGATGACGGTTCAGTCCAGCTGAAGCTGCCCCCTGGAGGGATCAGTCTGCAGATCCAGTCGTTTCTGAACCGACCCAAAGTTTTTAGTATTTCTTTAAAGACGTTTTAAAAACTAGTTCAGCTTAAGAAGAAAAACCAACAGAACCAAAAGCTTCAAATCACAGCTAAGCACTTTAACTGAGCGGTTCTTTGGTACCGTAACATCTGGACCCACCTCTGGCATTGGAGGAGATCTTCTATAGTTCATGGTTCTGAAATGTGTTTACGCTTTATTCTGTAGAACAGGACAAAATAAATCTGCTTCTTCTGAAGGAAAATGTGTCCTTTAGATAAATTAGACCCGAGTCAGAGGACTGAGGAGAGCTGGTGCTGGTTCTGCTGGATCGGACCTGGTAAAAAGCCCTGAGAAGATCATGACATATAAATAGAGCCAAAGAGACACAATTACTAACTGGAGGACAGCTTGGAGAAATTTAAACACGCCGGTTCTGTGACTGAGCGGTTCTGACCCGCTTTAGTGTTTCTGAGCGGTGAGCTGTGATTGGCTCCTGATGGATGAGGAAGACTTCCTGCCACAGGATGAAGAACCTTTAACGCGCAGTTTGGGAGCTTTACTTATCGTCTGGTTCTGGTACTTTTACATTCTGGACCCAGTTTGGGAACCACGGGTCCAGTCTGGTCCGGATGCATCGTTGTGTGGAGTTTTAAATTTAGTCTAATTCATCTTAAAATCACGGTGGTAATAATTCTAAGTCCCAGTTAATTAGCAGAATGTGAAACGACTTCATTTATTCAGGATTTTCTTCTTTAGAAAATGACAAAAGTCTGGAGAAAAATATCCACATCCTCCATGTTCCCATTTTAACATTTAAATCTAAGATGAATATGATAATTCTCCAAACAACCCGAACATCTGAACTCCTCTGAAACGAGACAAACCTGCTGAGCAGTGGCGTGCACAGACATTTTGGGGGGCAGGTGCTCAGGAGGGGGGGGAGGGCACTTTTTAGCGCATGTGGAACACTTAATTATAAAAAAAAAAATAATAAAATACACACGCATGTTGAATGAAATTTGACTTTTATTTGTAACATTCTCTAAATGTGAGTTTTCAATGGAAAAAAGTCACACCACCAACAGAACAGACTAAAGCGTACTACTTTAAAGCAGCATCCTCCTTGGTGCCATGTCTTTAAAGATGTTGATGACCTCGCTGTGGTTTACCTCAATGTCTTTTTCAATGGCAAGCAGAAGAAGGTCAGAGAGCCTTTCTTCTCCACACAGGCTTCTTAGTTTAGTTTTGATGATTTTCAGCTTGGAAAATGATCTTTCAACTGAAGCTGTCATCACTGGTAATGTTGCATATATTTGGATCATTTTGACAAAGGCAGGAAAGATCAGCTGGCCATTGTTTTCCCTCAGTATTGAACATAAATCTTATAGGTTCTTTGAAGTAAAGCTGGAGTGGAAGACCTTTAGTTCTGTCTTAAGCTGCTCCTCATCTTCTCCATAGAAGATGCAGGTGACCGCGCGAGTTCACGTGACAAAGGAAGAGAGATAGGCTGGTCGGGTGTGCGCAAGGAGGTGGCTCATTTCGGGGCATTGTTTCAGTCGTTTTTAATGGCTCAGGTTTTCAAAAGATAATTTCAAAACCGACCTCAGTAAGATCTTAATAATATTCAGGGCAGTCAAACTTTTTTTACAGTGGCAGGCTACACACTACCAGGTAGGAGGGTGCACTTTATATATATATATATATATATATATATATATATATATATATATATATATATATATATATATATATATATATACTTCAGACTGAACAGTGGCTCTGTGACTACTGTAACAAACAAATAGCAATAGTGTAGTCGGTCTTGCCAAATTAGGCAGGTTTCCAACCAATAAGGCTTTTGAACACATTGAGCTGGAAAAAAAAATAGCTTATGGGCAGATTGTAAAAAATTTCGTAAGCTTTTCATAACATTTGTTGGGCTTTTAGAAAGAATGACTAACAAAATATATCAAAATAGTCATTATTTATTTTTTAAATATGTTGAATCTGTCGATCTGACATCGTCAATGAAAATTAGTTATAATGAATAATATTGATTGTTATAATAAAACAAGAGAAGAATAATGGTTAATCAAGTGTTTGGTCAGTGTAAACGCCCAAGAGGGGTTGAGTTCTACTTATCAACTTAAAAATATTTCATAACTGCGTGTAAGAGAAATGTTTAATTGAGCTATACTGAGAGAAATTAAGTTCATATTAAAGGTAGATTTACAACTCATGTTGGGAAGCTATTTATAATTTATTTTTTCTGGGTGAAATATCCTGATTGTTAAAGAGATCTTGTGTGTTATTTGGTTGTCTGATTGTACATTTTGTTTGGGGCCCATATGCGCAGTTTTTTTTTTCTTTGCTTCAGCTCAGTTGTGTGCTAACAGCATGTTCTTATGTGTTTAATAGTTCTTTGCTTTTAACATGAGAGAGTTTGAGATTTGGCCTTGTTTTTTCTTTTAAGTTGGGCAGGTTTTTTGCTGGTTTGGGTTACTGGAAACTAACAGACTGACTTAGGGTAACCTGTAGTGCTGTGTCTTAACTCAAAAGTCCAGCATAAGCTACACGCTAATAAACAGACCTCTCAACTTTTATCAAAAGTTAAGAGTGAGATTATGCTAATTTGGGGGCGGGGCTTGTTTTGGGGGCGGGGCTAACCGGACCCTGGAAGAGCCGGTGGAGTCAACTCCATCTCATTTTTATCCCACCAGACATTGAAGTAGACATGTATTACTTGTGTTAAAAAGAGAAAGAGACATATTAATACCTTATTGTTCAGTTAATGGATTAAAACATAAAAAATACACAATTGTTCAAATAATACTGAATAAAATTAAGTAGTTTTAAATTATTGACCGAATTATTATACTGTTACACATTCATCTATGGGTTGTTTATCATTGTAAATCTATAACCTGATTGGTGAATCAGGCTGAGTTTCATCAAGCCTTTATGATCCCCTCAGCAGCAACACTGAAGCACACAGAGGTTCCCGCTGCGTCTTTACGCACGATCCAGCTGCTGATGTGTCCCTCCTTTCAGCTCAATGAACTTCTAGACTGTTACAGTTTATAACCATTATCACCTTTCACAGCGACAGGTTTCTCAGTCAGTCGCCGCGCTGACCAGACAAATCTCTATTGCTCTCGTCAGTGCACTCTGGGCGGTGAGGTGGGCGGATTTTACCTCCGTGCGCTACGTGCGAGGGATAAACAGCGGGGAAAATGCATAATTACTGTAAAGGGCTCCTGTAGAGGGAACAGGGGTGAAGCCCCTGATGTTACAAGTTCTTTAAAATGACCCTTAACAGTGCGCACCTGAATTAAAGCGCAAGGCAGCACGCCCACCGAAGCACCACTGAATCTATGTTGTTAAAAACGAAACAGCGTTAAACACAGCTACAGCTCTCCTATTGACTTTAACTGGCACACGTTGCTACTGATGTGAGGACATTAAACGCAGTGATTCACGTTTTGAATGGTGAACGGTGATAAAAGCACCTGCTCCGAGGGAAAGGAGGGGGGAGAGGAGCAAGCGCGGAGGTTAAAAAATGCAGAATTAATAAAAATGAAACTTATAAACAGACTAAGTGGCGTTTTAAACTGCATCTGGTTAGCAGAACTGTTTTATGATCCAGCGTGCAGCCATGACTGGTTCTGAATGAACCGGTCATCTTGACGCAGCTCCCCCCGCCCCCTCCCCTCCCCTCTGTACGCGGTACAGGACCTTACCGGCTCACTTTCACCACTGTTAAGACTAAAATTATTCATAACTCTGATCACTCTTCCTGCTGCTCTGTTAAAAAGAACTGCAGCAGGAATTACTGATGGCCACAAGCTGTGAAAGAAGCTGAAACAGCTCAGCAGAAGGCGGAGTTTTGTCGTCCGCAGCCCAGATGGGCTTTGTGATTTTTATGCGTGAGAAATTCCATGTTTGCGTGTGAAATGTCATGTGTTGCGTGTGAGCGTGTGACGTTAGTGAAATGCGTGTGTCACACGGTCAATGCGTGAGAGTTGAGAGCTATGCTAATAAACATGAGCGCTGGTGTAAGGCTGAACACTGACTGAAGTAACAATTCTGACTAGAACAGGTTCTGTAATTACAGCAGCTATGAGAACAAGGATCAGAACAAAGCAGAGTTCCCTTCTACCTGCAAGTAACTCAAATCTCTTCAGTTTGGCAGTTTTAGTGCTTGGTTCTGCTCCTTGTGCTGCTAGCTGTCCCCTAGCTAACCCTGCTAGCTGTCCTAGCTCACCCTGCTAGCTGTCCCCTAGCTAACCCTGCTAGCTGTCCCCTAGCTAACCCTGCTAGCTGTCCTAGCTCACCCTGCTAGCTGTCCCCTAGCTAACCCTCCTAGCGTGAATGTTTACTCCAGTTTAGACATCAGCGCTGACATTTCAAACATAAATTAATAGCGCTCCTTCCAGCTCGCTCTCTGCTTTGTTGTCACTTCTTTTAATTGTTTGGTAATCAGACCAAATTTCCATCCCGCTCTACCGACACCAACGGTGACAACAGCCGAACTGCAGCGGAGACTGAAGGCTATGACTCAGTGTCCCGCCCCTCCCCAGCTGTGATTGGCTAGCATGTTGCCTTCAGTCGTTGATTTGATTGGTTAAATTGTATGATTGACACATCAAAGATAGTACTAAAAGGAGGATGGCCACTCCGAGGTAAAAAAAGAAAAAAAAAGAAAAAGACGGCTTCCAGTCCAGGGTCTGCTCCGCGCTCACCCAGAAGGCACAAATATCGCTCCATTATATAATCAGGGAAATGTTTTGACTGCCCTGAATATTAATAAAAAAAAAAAAAAAAAAAAAAAAAAAAAAACGAGTTTCAAAAGGGCATTTTCGTTGATAAAGGGCAAACTTCCTAGTGCTTTAGCACCACCTAGTGTCTATGTATGCACGCCCCTGCTGCTGAGCGTGCAGAATCAGCGGAGAAAAGCCAGATTTTTCTCTCCGCCGCAGCGTTCAGGCGTCTGAATGGTGGCAGGAAGCCAGAGGCTGGTCTTAGAAAGCAGAACCACAGAGGACAGACGCCTGTAACGCCGGCTCAGAACCTCCGTCATCGTTATTTACGTTCTCTCAGCGCCGGAACCAAATGTTTCATTTCACCGTGAAGGAACCATCTGCTCTCTGATGATGAATGAAAATCCCATTTAGCCTCAGAACGTGAATAGAAAAGCCTCAGTGAAGAATCCCGGGTTCTGCTGGCAGAACCACGCAGAACCCGGCCGGCTCCTGGACTCAGTCACACCTTCACGCTCTGAGGCAGGTGAAACATCTTCTGTCAGACTCTACCATTCTGGATTTCTGCAGGAAACCAGGCGCCACATATCAGCGCCTCTCAGATCCTCAGGAGGTCCGATTCAGCATCAGCGGCTCAGAAACACGGGTTCTGGAGGGACAGGACCGGGTTTCTGCTGACTCGCTCTAATACTGGCAGAAGAATCTCGGTCGACTCTTCTGCCCAACACGGGTTCTGTTCACGGAGTTTTCTACAAGCCCACATCACCATCATTCCTCCTCCACCGTGCTTCACAGTTAGTCGGTTTGTGCTGATCTGCTCCGTTTGGTTCCTCAGCATGGTTCTGTCCATCATGGTTCCTCAGCATGGTTCTGTCCATCATGGTTCTGTCCATCATGGTTCTGTCCATCATGGTCCATCATCTCTGGTCTCCTCGGTCCAGAACTCTGGTCCTTCCTCCAGGTTCAGCTCTGCTAACTTCAGTCCTGCTGCCATCTTGGTTCTTTCTCCTTCAACCCTTCCAAGCAGCCAGACTGGTTCAGGGTCATGACCTTTAACCTTTAACTTTTATCCTGCTAACTGAGGCCTGTAGAGTCTGAGGTGGAGCTCCTGGGTTCTGAGCTTCCTCCTCTGACCTTGGGCTGAACCTGCTGAGATGTTCTCCTCTCTGCAGGATGATGGACCTCAGAGGGTCTGGAGATGACCTTTGACCCCTCCCAGGTTGATGAGCATCAGCAGTTGCTGCTCTGAGGTCATTGCTGATGTCTTTCCAGCAACCCGTTGCCTCCAGAGCAGAAACTGGCACCTTGTTGAGGTTCTGATGAGGTCCAGTTAATCAGAACCTGTATTCAGCAGACCTGGCTGAGCCATCTCTAACAACAGCTTGACCGCTTTCATCATAAATGGAAAACAAAAACGATCAGTGATGCCAAAACCTTTAAAATAATTTCAGAAATCTTGTCCCAGATGTTCAGGCCAGCAGGGATGACGCACAGCCGCCCCCTCAGCCAGGACCACAGCGCCGCGCATCGACAACAGCGCCTCGTCATCAGCGAACATGGCGGCGGAGGAGCGGGAGTGCTGTGTGTGTGTGTGTGTGTGGGGGGGGGGGGGGGGCTCAGCACCGCCATCACCCAGAGACCACAGCGGCCTTCAAACGCAGGAAGAGCCACAATGATCGGGCCGAGGCTTTGGAAGATAAATGGAGGGAGCAGTGCTAAAGGACACGCATTCACTCAGAGCCCTTCATAATATTTACTTATTATCAGCCTTTATTTACGTGATGAAAGGCTTCAGCTGGGAGGTTTTATTCTGGGGAATTACTCACCATAAACAGAAACCGTTCTGCACAAAAGAAGCACAGAAGGTGAAGCAGAACACCGACGTTCAGGACTGAATGGAGCTTTTCTCACCCAGAGGCTCCAGGGAAGCAGCTTCAGCAGCAGAACGTTCAGCAGACCATTTATGTTTGTTTAGAGCCGCTTCACACGCAACACCTCGTTATCAAGGAAGTCCTTACAGAACATTCACAGAACAATAAATAATAATACTCAGAATTCAGTATAAATCCCAAAAAATGAAACACATCGACGCTGACACGTACTCAACGCTCCCCCAGCCAACATGAACATATATATTCACAGCTCAGTTACACAAACTGAAGCACAGTGAATTATATGGAGTGACATTTGTGCCATTATTTTTGCAAAGAACACGTTTTGTAAATGGAATTCAACAAATTCAAAACATACACTTTATGTGCAGCTCTAACCATTTTATGCTGTTGCTTAGCAACCTATTTTTAGATATAGAACAACAAGCCCTGAATTCAAACTCAGCCCTTTATTCAACCAACTTTTTATCAAAACTGCAGGTTTTTACAAAATTAAAAGAACGCATGCTCTCTGAGCTCTAAAGGGGGCGGGGCTTGGTTCCTGGGTCTGCGTTGTGATTGGCTGGGAGGATGTAATGATGTAATATTAACCTACATGATAGAATGCATAAGGAAGGAAAACTTTCTAAATAGTTATTGAATATCGTCCGGCCCTAATGTTTATTTTTTCTGATTTCTTTTTTTCAAATTGAGTTTTATGAATTGCATTTTTTTTTTTTTTCAAATTACGTTTTTACAAATTAAATTATTTTCTCTCCTGGATGCTTTCCTCCGGGGTGAAGATGCATTTCTATCGGTCAGCAACGGAGATTAGCAATGAGGTTTTCATTGGTCAATGTGCGCGTGAAGAGAAAACGCAATTTAAAGAGAATGCAATTCATAAAACTCAATCTGAAAGAGAAATTAGAAAAAATAAAATGTGAAAATATGAAATCTGTAAAAAAAAGTTTTTTGTTGAATAAAATTAAATCTGAGAAAACAGCAAAGTAATTCTCAAAACCTTTTTTGATTAAGAAGTTTTTCAAAGTTTAACTTCTGGGTTGCATTTTTTAAAATTTCCATTTATAAAACGTGTTCTTTGAAGCAATAATGGCACAAAATTCACTCCATAGGATTCCATGTAAATACATGAAAAAAAAATTAGCAGGTCCAGGAAGTTTGACAGAACAAATAATTTAGAGATAATTTAAAGACATGAAAAGAGGCGAATGGTCCAAGTGAAGGAGGTCGTTCCTCCTTCCCTTCATCTGATTGGTTCTTCCAATCTCATCGACTTTTAAACTGGAATAATTTGCGACCAATTTCTTTCCTAATTCTTGGTAAAAAATGAATGATCAATATTCCTCAGCAGTGGCGTGCACAGACATTTTGGGGGGCAGGTGCTCAGGAGGGGGGGGAGGGCACTTTTTAGCGCATGTGGAACACTTAATTATAAAAAAAAAAATAATAAAATACACACGCATGTTGAATGAAATTTGACTTTTATTTGTAACATTCTCTAAATGTGAGTTTTCAATGGAAAAAAGTCACACCACCAACAGAACAGACTAAAGCGTACTACTTTAAAGCAGCATCCTCCTTGGTGCCATGTCTTTAAAGATGTTGATGACCTCGCTGTGGTTTACCTCAATGTCTTTTTCAATGGCAAGCAGAAGAAGGTCAGAGAGCCTTTCTTCTCCACACAGGCTTCTTAGTTTAGTTTTGATGATTTTCAGCTTGGAAAATGATCTTTCAACTGAAGCTGTCATCACTGGTAATGTTGCATATATTTGGATCATTTTGACAAAGGCAGGAAAGATCAGCTGGCCATTGTTTTCCCTCAGTATTGAACATATTTCTTATAGGTTCTTTGAAGTAAAGCTGGAGTGGAAGACCTTTAGTTCTGTCTTAAGCTGCTCCTCATCTTCTCCATAGAAGATGCAGGTGACCGCGCGAGTTCACGTGACAAAGGAAGAGAGATAGGCTGGTCGGGTGTGCGCAAGGAGGTGGCTCATTTCGGGGCATTGTTTCAGTGGTTTTTAATGGCTCAGGTTTTCAAAAGATCATTTCAAAACCGACCTCAGTAAGATCTTAATAATATTCAGGGCAGTCAAACTTTTTTTTACAGTGGCAGGCTACACACTACCAGGTAGGAGGGTGCACTTTATATATATATATATATATATATATATATATATATATATATATATATATATATATATATACTTCAGACTGAACAGTGGCTCTGTGACTACTGTAACAAACAAATAGCAATAGTGTAGTCGGTCTTGCCAAATTAGGCAGGTTTCCAACCAATAAGGCTTTTGAACACATTGAGCTGGAAAAAAAAATAGCTTATGGGCAGATTGTAAAAAATTTCGTAAGCTTTTCATAACATTTGTTGGGCTTTTAGAAAGAATGACTAACAAAATATATCAAAATAGTCATTATTTATTTTTTAAATATGTTGAATCTGTCGATCTGACATCGTCAATGAAAATTAGTTATAATGAATAATATTGATTGTTATAATAAAACAAGAGAAGAATAATGGTTAATCAAGTGTTTGGTCAGTGTAAACGCCCAAGAGGGGTTGAGTTCTACTTATCAACTTAAAAATATTTCATAACTGCGTGTAAGAGAAATGTTTAATTGAGCTATACTGAGAGAAATTAAGTTCATATTAAAGGTAGATTTACAACTCATGTTGGGAAGCTATTTATAATTTATTTTTTCTGGGTGAAATATCCTGATTGTTAAAGAGATCTTGTGTGTTATTTGGTTGTCTGATTGTACATTTTGTTTGGGGCCCATATGCGCAGTTTTTTTTTTCTTTGCTTCAGCTCAGTTGTGTGCTAACAGCATGTTCTTATGTGTTTAATAGTTCTTTGCTTTTAACATGAGAGAGTTTGAGATTTGGCCTTGTTTTTTCTTTTAAGTTGGGCAGGTTTTTTGCTGGTTTGGGTTACTGGAAACTAACAGACTGACTTAGGGTAACCTGTAGTGCTGTGTCTTAACTCAAAAGTCCAGCATAAGCTACACGCTAATAAACATGAGCGCTGGTGTAAGGCTGAACACTGACTGAAGTAACAATTCTGACTAGAACAGGTTCTGTAATTACAGCAGCTATGAGAACAAGGATCAGAACAAAGCAGAGTTCCCTTCTACCTGCAAGTAACTCAAATCTCTTCAGTTTGGCAGTTTTAGTGCTTGGTTCTGCTCCTTGTGCTGCTAGCTGTCCCCTAGCTAACCCTGCTAGCTGTCCTAGCTCACCCTGCTAGCTGTCCCCTAGCTAACCCTGCTAGCTGTCCCCTAGCTAACCCTGCTAGCTGTCCTAGCTCACCCTGCTAGCTGTCCCCTAGCTAACCCTCCTAGCGTGAATGTTTACTCCAGTTTAGACATCAGCGCTGACATTTCAAACATAAATTAATAGCGCTCCTTCCAGCTCGCTCTCTGCTTTGTTGTCACTTCTTTTAATTGTTTGGTAATCAGACCAAATTTCCATCCCGCTCTACCGACACCAACGGTGACAACAGCCGAACTGCAGCGGAGACTGAAGGCTATGACTCAGTGTCCCGCCCCTCCCCAGCTGTGATTGGCTAGCATGTTGCCTTCAGTCGTTGATTTGATTGGTTAAATTGTATGATTGACACATCAAAGATAGTACTAAAAGGAGGATGGCCACTCCGAGGTAAAAAAAGAAAAAAAAAGAAAAAGACGGCTTCCAGTCCAGGGTCTGCTCCGCGCTCACCCAGAAGGCACAAATATCGCTCCATTATATAATCAGGGAAATGTTTTGACTGCCCTGAATATTAATAAAAAAAAAAAAAAAAAAAAAAAAAAAAAAAACGAGTTTCAAAAGGGCATTTTCGTTGATAAAGGGCAAACTTCCTAGTGCTTTAGCACCACCTAGTGTCTATGTATGCACGCCCCTGTTCCTCAGGCTACACTGAGAACTGAAAGGATTTAAGAAATGTTATTAGAATATAGCAGCTGTAGGTTTATTGCCATCTGATGCTGATTGTGTCATTAGTAGATTTAAGGAGAGTTTAATAATTTATGCTCAATGAAATATTTAGATAGTTGATGAAAATTAAGTTTGTTATGCTATAAATAACTGAGATAGCCTCCTTTTAGGGTTTATTCTGGACAAATTAAACAATCTGACGATGGAAACAATATAACACGAGTTTAACGGAGTCGGGTAATAACCCAGACTGCCTGGTTCTGTCGGGATGGGAAACTAAGGTCCAGTCCAGAAGGACAGCAGGACCAACCCTGGTAGGTTCACCTATAGGTCGGTTTTAATTCTCGCTGTTAACGAAATTGTGATCGTTACCAGACGACTTATCTGCCCATCGCTTCATCAGGAAATCAACGCTAACGGGAGGAAGTGCGTCCATGTTGGATCTGCAGGCGGCAGCGCCACTGACGCCCTTCAGCTTCTTCCTCTTACGGACCTTCAGCACTCCAGAGATCCTCAGCTCCATAGCCCTTAATGCCAGGGAAAAGTTCTATGTTTTTAAACCACAGATTCAATTTTACCAGCCTTTCTCCCCAGCCCAGGTATGACACTACAAACATCTTACCTGGGCTGTGTGCAGCGCTTCTGATCCAGCCCCCAGTAGATTCTTCTACGGACTTTGCTCAACAATCCCTTTCCTTCTACAATTTTTCCTTCCACTCAACTTTCTAGAAACACACTACAACGTTTTAACTTTAATCTAATCCTCAGAGAAACAAATTGTTTTAGGTCTTTATTTATTGTTAAGACACGAATCATCAAATAAAGGTTAATTCTCCGTTTAGTGGATCTTTAAATAGTTTTTCTTTCTGAAATGAATGATAAAAACTACTGAACCTTTTTTCTGGTATTCTACGTTTTTGAGCTGCAGGACTCGAGGTTTCCCAGCAGAGAGGCTTTGTCTCGCCTTTAAGGATCCTTCTTTCAGGTCAAGAACCTTGTTGCTGCGGCGCTGGCAGCAGACCGCCGGCTCTGCTCAGGTCACTGAGCGTCAGGGAGGCGGCGAAGGGCTTGAAGGCCAGGACGGGTGAGGAGGGGTAGGACAGGCGGGTGAAGCGGCGCCGCGGTACTCACCACTTGAGTCGGCCTGAGAGACTCGCCATCAAAGTACGTGAGGCTGAAGCTGTCTTCTGGAAAGCCATCGCAGTCCTCCAGCTCCTGGGAGTTACAGGCGGGCTTGTCCCTGTCGGGGTTTCCGTTCTGGACACAAAGGAGGAGCAGAGAGTCACCAGCGAGGCTGCGGAGCGCCTGCTTAGCATCTATTAGCATCTGAAAGGGCTGCTTTGCACAAGAAGGCCTGGAGTGGGCCTGCATGCTGCCACTGGAGGAGGAAGAGGAGGGAAACACAGGTTCCTGCATATGGATGATCTGAGGGATCAGAGCATGGACTGCCTCAACGTTAGCATGGTGACAGCACAGCTGGTCTCCAACGTGGTCAGAACCGCCGCTGGTCCACATTAGCTCTAACCGCGTGGACCTCAGCTCTAGAGGGAGCGGATCCATAGAAGCAGCTTTTCAGTCTGGACTCATGAGTGAGAAGCTCCTCCTCACCAGCTCCTCAGAGGTCAGGTGGGTCAGTCTGTCATGGATGAGGGCCGCCTGCTCGTCGCTCATCACAAACTCTCCTCTCCGGTTCCCCAGCACCAGCTCCGGCCACATGGGTCCCTCACGCAGCTTCTGCAGGGTCACCTCCAGGCTGGGGGGGGGGGGATCACAGTCACCAAACCAGAGCAAAGAAACGTTAGCAAAGTGTCACAATCAGCACATCAGAGTAACAGTCCTGCCCCAACGTTCACGCCGGGTCCAGAACATGTTCTGTTGTTTGGGGGTGGGCTCAGAACCCGTGGGACCATGATGGTGGATCTTCATGCAGCCTGCAGGGCTCAGGACCAGTGATCACAGGAACCAGCACACGCTCCACCTCCCTTGGGTCCAAGCTGCCTAAACGTTCCTCAGTCAGCGACCGGGAGACCTCTGGGAACAACAGAACCGCAGAGGGCTTCGTGGAACCCTAACCCTACCCCTGAGGTCCAGTGAAAGGAGGTTCTGGAGAACTCCAGACGGTCTCTTCCTCTTCCATCATGACTGTCCATCTGGCGCTGATGACCTGGACCGGCCTGCAGAGTCCAGACCACGACCCGACAGAACCTCCATGGGCTGGATTAGAGCGGAGACGGAGAACCGGGCCTTCTGGTCCAACATCGGTGTCTGACCTCACTGATGTGATCTGGACGAACGGTCCAGAACTTTGTGGTTCTGATCCAGCTCCACCCTGCAAACATCACGATACCGGACCTGCACCGTCCGGACCTGGAGGACTCGGCTCTCCTGGTGGTCCAGACAGAGACCAGAACCACGTGCAACAGAGAAAACTGAATTAACTTCAACATGAGAGTTTAGCAGCGATCTAATCATGGATGTGCTGCTGCAGAAAAGTTCTGGTCCAACCCAACTCGGCACATCCAGGGAGGCGAGGACATAATAACATGCTGTCAGTTATGTAAGCTGTCATCAGCGCCAGAACGCCTCGTTCACTGCAGCGTGGGTCCAAACCCACAGCAGAACCAGCAAACTGTGCTGGAAATAAAAAAACGAACCAGACCCAGAACAGAACCAAAGGAGACAAACGTCTCCACTGTTGGACCTGGGGGGCCTAATAATGCCCGGCCCGGTTCCGGACAAACCGGACCCGGCAGACGTGACATCCTGATGTGTTCAGCGTCACCTCAGCCCACGCAGAGACCAGGAAAACGGATCAGAACACAGAACACAGCTAATTGGGTCATTTCTGTCCTTTCTGGACCCGGAAGGGACAAACTCCCCTCCTCCATCATCATCATCATCATCATCATCATCACCATCATCATCATCAGCCCTGCGGGTCATCAAGGACAAAAAGATAAAAGGATTTCCAGAAAGGCGCCATCAGAGGAGCGGGAAGCAGAAGGTGCCAAAGGCCCGAGAGGAGGATGTGAGTCGACCCGTAACGACTGAACCAACAGAACCACGGCCAGTAAAGACGGTTCAGCCTAAACGGCAGCGCCTCAGAACCAGGGGAAGGACCGGTGCTAAACATGCAGCGCTGGAACCCGCCGTCTGGGAACGTTCCGTTAGAACCACGCTTGGTTGTGTTGGAGGAAATGATGCTGGAGAAGAAACGGGCGCGCAGGAGGCGGGATGTCCCTGAATGCCTCATCCAGCGTTTTAACCAGGACCCAGAGCGCCGCGCTGCCGCAGCTGCAGCCGCTGCTGCAGCCGCTGCCGCAGCCGCTGCTCCGCTTTCTCACCGCAGGCCAAGGAAGATCCAACGCTGGGGAGCCAGACTGGGACCTGCTGCACATCAGCAACCGCTGCACTGGATTGGCTCCTTCACTCCTACGCGTAATTGGAGCTATCTGCTGTGTGAATAAAGTGCAGTTTCTGAAAACCTGGAGCATCCCCCCTCCCCAACCTGTTGCTAATAGCTGTGAGTCAGCTGTGCATGAAAACAGACGAGGGGAAATGAGCAGGTTAGCTGTTTGCAAAGGTTCCTGGCACTCATGCTTTCAGCCCAGTTTCCACCAGACGGTGTGACGTCTAGGAAGGAATCAGGGTTAACGTGCTTCACACCTCTTGTGGTTCCGGATGACCCAGGCGCTGGCCTCCGGCTCCACGGGGGCGTACAGCTGGCCCTCCAGCAGCGGCGGGAGGCCCCGCACGCCGACGCTCACGTTGTCCGCCGTCAGCCGGAAGCTGACGTCCTCCCGGCCGACGCCCTCCGGGAGGCGGACGCAGACGGTGACGTCCTCCGCCGTCTGCTGCCAGAAGTAGAGCGGATCTGGAACCAGAGCAGAACCTGCTGACGCTGGCGCCGGTCCAGTCACACTAAACAGGAAGTGGAGCAAAGTTCTGGTGGCACCAAAATAACCTAAATTATTAACAGGAAAAGAATCAGACGGGTTCTAGACTAATAATCTAACAGCAGCAACACGTTTTATTACCGTCTTCATGCTATTTAAAGTCATTTATTCACAAAATGTATTCATTTATATTTAATAGTTTAAAAATGTAGAGATTTAATGTCTAATAGTTTGTAAATGTATGAAACTATGAGACATTTAATGTTTCTAGACGCCAACAAACGGCAGAGGCGACTTATCGGATCGGGACGCTTTCTAGACGCCTCACTTTGGAGGAGTCCGCGGGTCAGAACCAGAACCCGTTGTTGGTCCATTCTGGACCTGTTACCTCTGGAACGGGACACACTTCTAGATTAGCCCTCCGGTACCAGAACATTTTATCCACCTGTAAGTAACTTGGATCTACCGTTGTTCCTTCTCCGGCGGGAGAATGTTCTGATCCGTTTTACTGCCGGTGTTCTACCAAATTCTGCGCATTCATCCCATCAGAACCTTCAAGGCGAGCAGCTCCAGGCAGGTCCGGTCCAGCTGTGGTGAAATCATGAAACTGTTTGGTTGTTATTTGGACCCGAGCGGTTTTGGACCTGGTGGTTCCAGCAGGAACCCGGTTCTGCCAACATTCCTGCCTGCAGGGGAGGACGGCTGAGGGTTCTGGACCCTAAAAGCAGGAATTTCACGTTTCTGGCACTAAAGCAGCGATCCAGGATGGGGTGCGGGATGATCGGGCCGAGCGTTCCGACCCGGAGGCGTCAGAAACAAAACTTCCTGATTACGGCCAACGTGTGCCGAGCATCACGAGCGGTCCATATGTAACAGAACCTGAACCGGGGCAACAAGACTAAGGAGAGCTGCCGGGTCCAACATGTCAGCCCGCATCGCTCCTCATGTTAACCTCTGACCCCAGCGGTCTGCAGATGGCTGCACTTCTAATCACAAAACGCCTCTGCAGCGTCAGCCGCAGCACCGCCTGGGTCACTTTTCACCGGAGCAGCTCCTGAAAAGCAGCAGCTGCCAGTCGGCTTCTTGAAAAGAGGAAAAGCAGGAAAGGTGATGAGCTGGACGTTAGATTGGGTCCAAAGCGTGATTGTGCTGCAGATCCAGGGCAAATGCTGGCATGTTGGCCGTTAGAGCGAGAAAGCTTTGGGAAAATGCATTAAATTAAATCTGAGTTCAAGAAAAGAAGGCTTAGTTTTTACGTAAAGCAGAGCTAATAACTGAGAAAAGGCCTAAATCTGTTTCCTACTGCGGACCACAGCGCCCCCTGTTGGCCATCAGTCTACTCCACACTGCGGTCCAGTACTGGTCCAGCACCGGTCCAGTACCGGGCCTCGTCTTGGAGCTCCTGGGTGAAATCAGAGAAGTTCAGATTTCTGCAGCATTTTTAGCGCCTGGAGCGTCGATTTAAACATGTGACTGATGCATATTCAGTGTTTTCCCTCATGATGTGCAGCCCGGGTTCAACAGAACCTGCCGGCAACATGATGAACAACATGGAAAAGCAGTTTTAGGTACTTTCACCTCAGTTTTACTCATTTATTCGTTTATAAAACGCTTTAAAACACCCTAACCAGGAGACCAACCAGCAGAAAAACACTGAAGGCTAAAACATTTCAGGTAAAGGAGGAAAATTAAAAGCCTTCCTGAACAAAAGCTTCTGTGATCTGCTTTTTAAAAAGCCCGGTTCTGTGGCGGCAGGAAAGTCCAGCAGCAGCTGGTTCTGGAAGGTCACCTGAAGGTTTGAGGCGGTTAAGAAATTTAAAAACCAGCAGTTAAAGTTTAAAATCACTTCTAAAACCAACAGATCTCAGAATCTGCTTTAGAAAACTAGATCCCAGAGTTCTGATCATCATGTGGACCTGGAGAGAGGATGGACCACCTGCAGACCTACCAGAACATGGACGTCCACCTGGACTGACAGGCTGGACCAGGAGAGCATTGATCAGAGAAGCAGGAGGACCATGGAGGCTCTGGAGGAGCTGCAGAGACCAGCTGCTCAGGTGGAGGATCTGACCACAGGTCAGTTACTCATGGACTCCACAAAGTCTGACCTCTATGGAAAAGAAGCAAGAAGAAAGCCAGAAGAAGTCCAGTTTGGAGTTGGTACCAAGCCGTGGAGAGTTCTGCACCGACAGTTGGACCAAAGCGTGTGAAGCAAACCGCTGCAGGTTCCCCTGAACACGCCGTCCTCACAGTGAAGCACGGTGGTGGCAGCATCATGCTGAGGAGGAGCAGCTAACGGTGAGGTTCACGGTGACTTTACTGCTCTGCCAAGGTTCTCCTTTTAACTGCGGTTAGTGGAGCTTTTTAATTTGGAAAACCTTTTAATCTGAAAGCTTCCACCAGCACCTGGACGCACGTCTGAAGCTCCATCATGTCCACAGTTCAGCCGAAGCTCCAGCTTAGCACCAACTATAAGCCGTTAAATAGAAGCCATCCTAACCTGCTGCACCTCCTCTCCTGTCTCCTCACTTTCATTCTCCTCCTGTTAATAACCTGGATGTCTGACCCCCAGCTCTCCTTCTACATCCTCATCACCTCCATTTATAAAAACTCATATTTCCCTCCTCCTTCCTACAGGAGCAGCTCGTCTCCTCCAGGATGGACTACTGAGGGCGCAGCAACACCAGAACATCCTCCTCCCAGTGCAGCGGCTCCCCGTTCACCTCCGCATAGCAAACCCTTCACTGTCTGCCCGCTGTGGCCCCCGCTGCCCTCACTGGACCGCTCACGCCCCCACGTCCACCCGGACCCGGTCAGAACCACAGCACCGTCTGGTCCTGCTGAGGATCAGGCTTAGAGCCACGGAGCAGCTGCAGCTCGCCGCCTCTGAACGCCTTCCTGGACTCCCCACAGGGTGAGGTTCTTAAGAAAAGAACTTTAAATGTTCTTTTTCAGGAACACTTATGGTTCTCTCTCTATGTACATATTATTCTTTTATGTTTTAATGACCGTTTTATTGATATTTGTTGTTTTAATCTGTCTCCCTCAAACATAATTAATTATTATTATTATTATCATTATTCTGATGTATGCTGTGTGTGGGGGGGGGGGATCAGGGGTTAAGTAGCGTCCTGTTTAGTTAAGCAGTGATTAACACGACCCAGACTGAAGACGTTTTATCTTTCTCTCCCTTTTATCTCCTCTTTCTTTCACATTTTCTCCTTTTTTTTCTTGTTTTTCTTTTCCTCTTCTACTTTTTCACTGTAGTGTCCATATAACATGGAATAATAAATTATAATAAAACTATTTACATGTATAAATAAAGCGGAGCACTATGGTGAAAGCAGTGAGGTTCCACTTGTGAAAGTAAAACCTGTTAAGACAACAATTGTTAACGCTGCGCTGCCACACAGGACACTATATAATAATAATAAATATGTAAAAAAGGACGTATTAATATTCTATCAAGTGGAATGAAGTCTTTCAGGAAGCAACAGAAACACGCAGGAGGCTGCAGACCTGAGGCTGGAGGTCCACCTTCTGCAGGAGAACCTCCCAGAACATGCAGCCTGATTATGTGACTCAGGGGTTAGAATGGCCTAGTCAAAGTCCAGACCTGAATATCCCACTGAGAACCGGTTCCCAGGCTTAGAAACTGATGTTCTCAGACGTTCTCCAGCCTACCTGACTGAGCTGGAGATGCTTTAAGAGCAGATTTCAGTCTGTGGATGTTAGAGGACCTGCAGTCAGAACTCTGGTTCTACAGAAGCTGATTTTCTCAGACGTTCTACAGAGTTCTGACCCAGCAGGCTGAAGATTGTTGCTCTGCCAGATAAAATCCCAACAAAACGTGAAGTTTGAGGCTGAAAGTTCTCATTTATGCACCACGGTGACGTTCTTAAAGACCCCGGCTGAGCTCGGCGGGTCTGGCGGCGCCCCACCAGCAGCTCCACCCACCAGCAGCTCCACCCACCTGTCTGCTCCACCCACCTGTCTGCTCCACCTCCACGGGCGGCGGCTGCTCCACCGGACGGCCGTCCACCTGCGTGAAGACGAACGGCTTCTCCGAGGCCAGCATCAGGCCCCGCCCCCGCGGCTCCACCGCCGCGTAATCAGGCACCGACTTCCCTCTGAGCACCCTCCTCTTCCTCACCTCGTACTTCTTCTCCGGACCTGCCAGAGGAGACCAGAGGCTGAGCAGGAACGTCTCTGCGGCTCTTCAGGAACGTTCTAAATGTGTCAAACGGTCTAAAGCGCTTAGATTTAAAAGCCGAGCGATTCGGGTTCTGCTGCCTTTAACATCTGATCTCCTCCTCAGCTTTATCGAGAACCCTCCAGCCTCTACAGAGAACCTCCTCCTCCACCCACCGGGTCCGGCGGCGCCGCCCACGGTGACCCACTCCAGCGACACCGAGTACCCGCTGCCCTGGGTCTCCTGCGGCTCCTTCTGGACGCGCAGCAGCAGCAGCTCCACGGCGTGGACGCCGGCCTGGACGTGTGCGGCGCTGTGCAGAACCGTGAAGGGTTCCCCCAGGCGCTCGCTGAACAGAACCTGCAGAGAGCAGAACATCGAGATAACTAAACCCGGAGAACGGAACAAAGCTTTGGCCCAAACGGGCCGGCGCTGGAGATGCTGCCTGGTGGTCAGAACATGGCGCTGCCACCAACTGGGTCCAGGTTCCAACCATCTAGCCGCTAACAGCAGGCGGACTAGAAGGATCCGGAGAACCCAGAACACGGCGCTGCCACCACCGTGCTCCATAGCCGGTACCGGGGTCTTGGGTTTGAAGACCTCCAAATCAAACCGGACCCGGTTTGGACAGAAGCAGGTTTCAGCCCAGCATGAAGCGGTCCATTCTGGTTCTTCTTGGTTCTTCTTGAGAACCCCCTCAGCCCACTGCGGTGTTAAACCGGGTGGACCGGAGGCAGCGGTTCTGGTGTTCCAGCAGTTTCTGGAGGCTCCAGAACATCCGGACCGTTCTTCATGTAAGGAGGACAGTTTGGGTCAGAACTTCTGAACTGAAGACGTTTGGATCTGCAGACAGAAACGGATCTAGAACATTTCCCCAGCTTGTCTAGATCTACAATCGTCCTGCTTGGACTTTCTGACAGTTCTGGGTTCTGTTCGGTCCAGTGGCCTAAACGCTGTGACCCGGACCACCAAGCAGAACGTAGCAGGTCATTATGCCCACGGTTCTCCACGGTTCTCCTGCAGGGAAGGCGAGACAGTCGACTAAACTAGTTCCCCTGGTTCCCCGGGATCCTCAGGTTCCCCCGGTTCCCCCCACTCCCACACTTACCTCCCACTTCATATGAGCGTCTCCTCTCTTGCCGGTGCGGATCAGGTCCAGTCGGCCGCTGCCGTCGGACAGAACCGCCCAGGTGGCCGAGGTGAGGCTGAGGGAGGCGCACAGCCGGTTCTCGCTCCGGTTGGACTCGGAACCGATGCTGAAGACCTCCCTGGGTTTCCCCAGCGCCGTGTCCTGCGTTCAGAAAACAGCGATTCAGAGCCACCCCTGCTTAAGGTTCTGGACTCAACTGGACTCATTGGAACCAGAATCTGCAACAACACAACAGGTTTATGTTCTGGCAGCATTCTGCTTGCGGGCCCGGTCCGTTCAGTTAGAAGCAGGTCCGATTCATACGCAGACATTCAGAACCCAGTTCTGTCCAAACCTAATTAATCAGTCCAATCCATCGTCTCACCAGGTTCTGGTACCATGAGTTGGACCAACGTATTAAAACAAACCCGTGTTATTTGGCCCGTTTTAGGTTCTGTTCAGTTCCCATCATGCTCTTCCCCCACAGAACACAGCAGAACCTGCAGCGGTCCAAACCCGAGTCCTGTTTGGACCGCCATGTATCTGTAAACGTCAGAAGGTTCTGGTTCTGCTCAGGGTTCAGAGAACATGGAGGCATTGATTGTCTCTGGTACATCTGGTCCAATCGGATAAACCGCTGGATCTGTTCTCACCGGACAGACGAGACGGGTCAGAACCGGGCTTAGAAAGCCGACCCGGCAGCTTTCTCTGACGGCGCCGCTGAAAGGCAGAACCTCTGACTCACGGGACCAAAGTGGGCCGATCATGATCCGGTTCTGTTCACGCTGAAAAGCAGAATCATTATCTCTGATTACAGAGACACAAAAGCCGCTCGGCAGCCGCTACCAAGCTGGATCAGAACCAGGAGTCATAATTAACCAAAAAAACCTTAGCTCTGTTATCTGAAGCAGAACCTGGACTGAACAGAACCCGAGCCAGACTGGGTCAGCTGCAGCTGCACAGCGCCTCCACCTGAGCAGCGGGGCGGACTCACCAGGGTGGCGGTGAGGCTCAGAACCCGTCCCCGGCGGTCCACGAACAGAACGCTGTCTTGGTACCACGGGTCCAGGTGCAGGTAGTTGTACATGCCGAAGGCCCGCATGTGCTCCAGCGTGTACTGAGCGTCCTTCAGCTGCACCTCCTCCACAGCTGCAGACAAGAAGGTGAGGAGTTAGGCAGAACCACGGGCAGAACCAGAGTCCAGGCGGATCAGAACCGGCGGCAGCTTCCTGCAGCCATGCGGGGGGGCGGTGGCGCTGTGACTGCAGCGTTTAGAGCAGAAACCACTTCAGCAGGTTTTACTCAGGTAAGAGTAAAAAGTAGCCAGGAAGTTACTCGAGTAAAAAAGTATTCAGTAAGAAGGATACTGAAGTACTGAGTAACTAATCATAACAGCTGATGGGTTAATATTTAGAAATTATGTAATCGGACAGACAAAAATATAAGATTATGTGCAAATTCTGGCAATTTAGTCAAAAGATGCACCAAACACACTAAAGACAAAATAAACACTTTTCTAAATCATTGTTTTTCAGCATTTAACATTTAAAGCAACGCTTCCAGCAGTTAATGTACTTATATCCAGCATGTTAGAACAGTGCAAAGTACTTCCAGTAATAATATCTAATGTTTACTGTTCATCTGACCTCCAAACGGCTCAATAACCAGCAGATAGAAAATAATATTAAAATAATAAAGATTGTGTTTAAATAAGAAGTCTCACTTTAACATAAATTCCAGGTTTTTGTCTCTCTGGAGCATTTTTGGTTAAAACTAGTTTTGTAAACTCAAGTAAAAGTAAAAAGTACAGTGCAGTAAAACTGCTCCTAAAAGTACATTTTATTCATAAAGTTACTCAGATGAATGTAACTGAGTAAATGTAACTAGTAACTAGCCGCTCTGGCATTTATATCTTTTCACGTTTAATCGTTTTATTCTGCGTGGGCCTCAGATCGGTGCTGATATTTATTTTACCTCTTTAAACTCTGAGGTAAAGACAGAAGAAAACCTTCAGCTCCACTGCGGCAGCGTGAAGCTCCTCTAAGTCTGAGGTTCTGGTTCTGGACCGGTTCTGTGGCTGACTGGGTCTGGGCTCAGCCTCACAGGAGAGCCGCTGTTCGTCCACATCAAACGGAACCAGCTCAGGTGGTTTAGACGTTTCTGGTTCTGGGTCTGTCCCGCTGGGAGGAGAACCAGAACTCACAGGAGGTACCATACATCCTGTCTGAACCGGGTCGCCCTGGTGAGGGATGTCTGGGTTTCCCTTTGGACCCGAGCTCAGAAGACGCAGCAGACATGGCGCTGCTAAGAGTTCTGCTCCATGTTTCAGTGGACCGTCAGCCTGGACTGGTTCTGCCCGTGTGCCGACCCGAGTCAGAGCTTTCAGAACCTTCGTTTAAAGATAGAAACCTGAAAATGAAACGATTTGCCGGACAGAACCAAGATGCAGAGTGTGCATCATGATCGGGTTCTACTGAAAGCAAACAAATGAAGGAATCAGTGTCTGTGCAGCAGAACGGGTCTGGGTCAGAACTCCACTGTCTGCTTTACTCAGAGACAATGGATGGAAACTATTTTACATTTAAATCTCAAAGCAGGGAGCAGTGCTGCCTTGCAGCAAAAAGGTTCTGGGTTTGAATCCCAGCCTGGACTCCGCATGTTCTCCCTGTGCATGTCTGGGTTCTCTCCGGGTTCTCCAACTTCCTCCCACAGTCCAAAAACATGACTGTCAGGTTAATGGGTCTCTATAAATTAGGAGCGAATGGTTGTTGTCTCTGATGGACATTAAACGGTCCAACAGAACCGTGGTTCTGCTAGTCTGGGTCCAGATTTAAGCCCAAAGAAAACCGTGAAAGGCCTCCAGAAAGCCTGCAGAACTTTGGATTCATTGCGATTTAATCACAGGAAATTCTGGAAAAACGGGAATGAGGGCTGGACCCGGAGGTCTGGATAAAAATCGGAACCACCAGGCCCAACACACTCAACAATGTTTCTGAATGCAGCTGGGTCGACCCAGAACTCCGGAGCCGGTCCCGCTGACCGCGAACAGCCGCTCACCAGCGTCCAGGTCCACGGTGTAGGTCGGGATGGGGTCCAGGGACAGCCGGTAACTCTCAAAGTTCGGGTCCAGTAGGTCCCGGTTGACCTTCAGGGTGTAGTTGGCTGCAGCCATCAGCTTTAATGGGTAGGACTTGGTCCCGGACCGAACTGAGCCCGAACTGCTGCAGGGCAACGCTGCTGATGAAGATTCACGTTTTCCTGTTTCCACACGGAGCGACTTCACGGCGCACCCCCAGATGCATCATGGGAGGTTGAGTTCCTGGTCTGTTTATCTCAGAAACACGCATTTAACGTAACTTTTAAACATATTAATATCTCTATGCATGTTTAGTATTATTTAAAATGTGTCGCTGAAGGGAATGGGTCCGATAGTGGACCGGAAGTGGATGAACTGTGAGGCGGAACCATCGAGCTTCGGATCTTCCGGAGGGTCCGTCCTCACAAAGGGAAGATTTAACGGTATGTTTGGACCGTCAGCGCCGCGCCGCCTGTAAACCCACAGCTCTGGCGAATCATGAGCAAAGAGTACCAGATGAGAGCCGCCATCAACCAGAAGCTGATAGAGATGGGAGAGAGGGAGAGGTGAGTCTGCGCGGAGCCGTGCGAGCTTTCAGCCTGGTTCCCTGCAGAGACCTGATGATGATGATGATGATGATGAAGCATTAACTGGACCTGTGCTGGATCTGTCTGCAGGCTGAAGGAGCTCCTCAGGGCCAAACTGGTGGAGTGTGGATGGAAGGATCAGCTGAAAGCTCACTGCAAAGGTTTCATCTGATTTTACTGCAGCTCAGCTGATTTCATCTTTTAAGAAGCTCTTAATTTGTTTAGATGAATCCAAACGTCGTGACCCAGGAGCTGGTAGAACCTCCTTCAGCTAAACGAGGTTTCTGCTCAGCTCTCTGAAGGTCTTACCACAGCGTTTCAGTCAGACTAAGATCTGGACTTTGACTAGGCCATTACAACACCTTGGTTCTTCTCTTTTTCAGCAGCTCTGTTGTAGATCAGCTGCTCGGTCTGGATCATTATTCTGCTGATGGCCCGGTTTAGACCGAGCTTCAGTTCTCCTGACCTCACAGTGAACTCCAGAATACTTTGGTAGACAGACGAGTTTATGGTCGTCTAGGAGGCCTGAGGCTACAAGCCCACATCAGCACCCCCCCTCCACCGTGCTTCAGAGCTGCTGTCAGGTGTTTCTGCTGATCGGCTGTGTTTGGTTCCTCCACCATGGTTCCTCCACCATGGTTCTGTCCATCATGGTTCCTCCACCATGGTTCCTCCACCATGGCTCCTCCATCATGGTTCTGTCCATCATGGTTCCTCCACCATGGTTCCTCCACCATGGCTCCTCCATCATGGTTCTGTCCATCATGGTTCCTCATCTCTGGTCCTTCCTCCAGAAGAAGCTCTGCTAACTTCAGTCCTGCTGCCATCTTGGTTCTTTCTCCTTCAACCCTTCCAAGCTGCCAGACTGGTTCAGGGTCATGACCTCTGACCTTTAACCTGTAGAGTCTGAGGTGGAGCTCCGTGGTTCTGAGCTTCCAGCTCTGATCTTGGGTTGAACCTGCTGGACGTCCATCCTGCTGAGATGTTCTCCTCTCTGCAGGATGATGGACCTCAGAGGGTCTGGAGATGACCTTTGACCCCTCCCAGGTTGAAGAGCAGCCTCCTCTAAGGTCATTGCTGATGGTTTTCCATCCTGGCGTTGTGTTAACACACCTGCAGGCTCCAGAGCAGCAAAGGTTATGGCGGTTTTTCACTCTGATGATGATCAGTTCCTCAGTGATCTGATCAGCTGCTCCTCGTTTCCTGGTTCCCTTCTAATCAGGAAGCCGTTAGTTTCCTGGTTTACTGGGTTTTCATCGTCTTTTAGGGTCCAGCCCAAACCAGACGGGCTCATTTCTCAAACTTTACGCTTGTTTCTAAGCATTCAGTAAATAGATCCAGTTTAACCAGAAGCCCAGTTCTGTTCTGTAGGATCTGGAGGTGAAGACCAGCAGTAAAATGGCCTTTCTGTCCGTTTATGAACAAGTTTTACTTTCAATAATTCCATCTGTCAGCAACTCAGAAACGTTGGTACCACAGCAGTCGGTGAGTGGGATTAAAACGTGTCTCAGATTATAGAGAAAGGCTTCATTCAAAGATAAATCAATGCAAAAAACTCATTTTCTGTCTCTCGTGTAGCAGAATGAGGACTAAAGCCTTGAAACAATCATTTTTACATATTCTGTTTCATTTTCTTCACATCTATCTCAGCCAGGGAAGCGAGCAGTAACCCAGCTTCACTGCATTTCAGTTTGATAAATGCTGAGCGGATATAATCTGTCCCGTGTTGTTTCCACCTGAGTTTACGTTTCCGTCAGCCTCAAACCTGCGGAGGACCAGAGGATTGATGTAAAGTGGTTTATTTCCCACCGACGGGACGCTGGTGATGGATAAAGCTGTGCCTGTGTGTCTGCAGATGTGATCAGAGAGAAAGGTCTGGAGCACGTCACCGTGGAGGACCTCGTCACCGAAGTGACGCCGAAAGGCCGAGGTAGCGCACCGAAGCGAAGCCCCGAACACGTCAGCCGGACCTCAGCGCAGCCAAACCTGAGTTAGATCTGCAGGAAAAAGGCCAGATTATCCTAAATGCTCATGTTCAGGTGCAAACAGGGAAACATCGCCACCTACTGGGTCTTCTAAACGTTAAAACAGGAAGCGCAGACAGAATAATCTGTATAGAGAAAAACAAATTATGCAGATAATTTCAGACTAAGAAAGAATGTCATTAGTGGTACATTATTGTGTTTTTCTGTTTAAAAGATGAATAAATGCACCATAAAATCATAGCAGAGCCATAAAGTCTATAAAGTGGACTCATTTTATCACATCTGTTAACATTTAAACAGGTTGTTTCTGCAAATGTAAAAACAAAAAGGAATAAATTTACAGACCAAACATCCTGAAGATGATCTTCAGACCTGCTTCCATTAATAAAGCCCAGGATGACATTTTCTCTGGATGTTTGGCACGTTTTGATTCTATTAAAATAGACGCAGCCCAGTGAGCTGGAGAGGCTGCCGGGTTCCTGGTTCCACTCCCACAGACTGCCGCTCTGAGTCCCTGAGCAAGGCCCTCAGGCCCAGACTGGTCCCATGGCGCCACCTGGTGGCGGCCCGCTGATCCCTGAGGGACCTGAGGGGTCAATTTATGACGCAAAGACAATAAAGATGATTATTGTTCTTGTGCTTTTCATTTTAATATCATAATAGCTTTTTGTTGCTGCGAACAGACGAAAAGTTTTCTAGAGCAATTATAGAAAAGATTTGACCCAGAAGGTTAGAAAACTTTGTTCTTTTCTACTTTGTTTCATTGATTTGTGTTTTATTGATTTACTGATCTATTTTAGCCGTTTTAATATAAAAACAGCTGTTGGCTGCTGGTCTGCGTGGTGTCGCTGCGCGGCGTCTCATCCCTCTGCTCGTGTCTCCTGTGCAGCGCTCGTACCGGACAGCGTGAAGAAGGAACTCCTGCAGAGGATCCGGGCCTTTCTGGTGCAGCACGCGGCGGTGTGAGAGCCGCTCCTCCGCCGCTTATTTCCACTCAACCTGTGAATCAAATGTGAACTGATGTTGTGATGAACGCCTGAAGGGGATTTCCATTTGCTTTGTTTTGCTGCTGCGTTGATGAAAACCAATAAAGTCCCGCCTTCTGACTGCTGCCTCCTGCCTGCTCGTCTTTCCTCAGACAGGCTGACGACAGAAGCTGTGACAGAAATGTCATTGTCTGCGTGTCGCCGTGAGGACGCAGCGTGTTGGGCGGCATGTCTGACCCGTCACTCAGATAAAGCTTTAAACTAATGTTGGTCTGAGGCCTTTCTGCTCTGAAGCTCTTCTGTCGCTGAGGATCCTGACTTCTGAGGAGGTCCAGGTGTTCTTCTGACCTGTGGAGCCCAGAGGCTGCAGCTGCTCTCCCTGGGGTCCAGACACTCCACCCAAACAGATAAAAACATATAAAGGTCATCCGTCAACACCAGACATGCTGCCATGAATGTCTGCAGATGTCCATCTTCAGCATCCTCTCCTGGAGGCCCTCCTCTTCCTCAGCCAGGCCGCTGCTCGTAGTTCTGAAGGCAGCAGGTCTGGTCCCGCTGTGCTGTTGTCCGCTGTAGAGCGGGACAAAGGTTCTCCAGAGTAACTCCTGCTCCAGCAGGTTCTGCTAGCTGCTGATGGTTCTGGATGCAGACGGGTCAGAGGTCACTGCTGTCCGCCGTAGCTTTGCGTCCTGAAAAGGCCCCAGAATCTTTGATGGATTCAGGGTAAAAGTTCTGTTATAGCACTTTATCACGCCCTGAGGCCCCAGAGCGCTTCACGCTGGGTTCACCCCCCCACGCGCTGACGGAGGTGAGCTACGACGTAGCCGCCGCTGCCCTGGGCGCCACGGACCCTCTGCCGCCCTGCCGTGGAACATCATGATGTTCTGCTGACGCTTTCCCATCGTTTAACTGGACTCCATGATGTTCTGACGTCTGGTGTCCGGCTGAAGCTTCTCTGAACATCTCTGGCCCCTCAGAGGCTTCTGTGGGACCCGATCAGGGTTAAGGTCCCGGTGTGAAAGAGGGCGAGGGTCTTCTTCAGGTGTGACGTCAGTGAGCTCTGGCACCACCCAGCCTTCCTCACCTGGAGCGTTGAAGGGGACAGGATGGAGCCGCTGGAGACGAAGAGGGTGGATGGATCAAAAGTGAAACGTCTGAGCTTCAACTTCACTGACGTGGAGATTCTTTTTTCTTTTTAGAGGAAATCATGGTTGTGGTGAAACATCTGGCGCCGCAGCAGGTCCGCTTGTTGTTCTGCAGAATCACCTCCTTCCATCAGAGGAGGAGATGCTGCGATGTTCTCACGTCTCTTCTCACTGAACCTGCTGGACAACATGTCTGCCTTTGTTCGTCGTTTTGAGAATCCTCCGTTGGACCGGAAGGCGTTCTCTGCTGATAGTCCAGCTTTAGAAACAGTGACGGGTTGTTTGTGCTGCCTCTCTGGTTTTGTTGGTGGGAGTGTGCAGCCTTCAGATAACAGTGTTCTGGACTCGGTGTCCCTGCCGGTCTCATTCAGAGGAGGAATGCTGATCTGAAGCGAAGCAGCCGGTCGGAGCGCCGCTTAAACGGCAAAATGAACCTCCTGTTATTAGAAAAAGAGAATTAAAGCAGGAATGAGTTATCAGCCATGTGCCGCTCAGTGGTCCTTTGGGTCAGAACCAGACGTCAGCATCACTCTTCCCAACAGGAAGTTATTTCCCAAACTTTCCAGCCTTCCAGCCCTTTGGACCTAATTTTATGACAACTTCCAGGGAAAGTCTTCTCTCTGTGTTAAAATGAGGAACGCTGAGCATCTTGTAAAGTTATATTTTGTTATTTCGGTTTTATCAGTAAGAAAATACTAAACATCTTTAGCACATCAGCATCAAATTATTATTCACACCTAATATTATGACTTTATTCTCATAATTTACACAAAAAGTCGTATTAGGGCCATCGTCGATTGAATAAATGAATTATTGGCCAAGAGTAACTAAGATTAATTTGACATATTTTCTAGAAACAAATAGCTCTCTGATGTCTAAAAACCGTAAATACTCAAGAGAATATGTATAATTTGTCACGATTAAAGGTTTACATTTGCTATATAAAAACTAGGGGTGTCAGAACCGCTGATCTAGAGGAAAAAATGACCAGAAAGCAGAATAAACTTCAGCTTCAGTTTCATCATCAGGTCAAATCTTTTGTTTTATTTCGTCGTTCATCGTTTAAAAAACGTCTCGTTTAAAAGTCATCTCCATACTTAGAAACTACATTTATTCCTGCAGTAATTTAACACGTATGAACCTGCTGGTATTTTTCTGGTCCTTCCTGTCTTTCACCACCTGGTGGCGCTGCTAAAACCTCCCAGGACCTTCTTCAGGAGGCCTGCATCTTCATCCCATCCAGGGGAACAAATCACCTTCTGCAGCAAACAGCTGACGGTTCCAGGTGTCTCCAGCGAGCAGAAGACCGCCACAGACGTTTCAGATCACCAGGGTCTGCTGCCTCTCAGTGACTAGAACAGCCCAGTTCTGTGCAGGACGGGTCCGACTGGGATGCAGTTTGGTCCACAGGACGCCCGGCGCCGGCAGTGATTGGGTCTACCAGGAGCAGGACGGGTAGAATCAGGAGGGGATCGGTCGTTTTATCAGAGTCAAAATCACCTAAATCCCAGTTTAGCTCGGATAAAACCTAGAATCTGATCCAGTACAAGACAGGAGGTTCTGCTGCTCCAGAACCAAAACCCAACTGAGAGGAAATGAGGTTTCAGGTGTTATTAAAACAGATGTGAACAGCTTTAATGTTCAGAAAGGTTCTGGTCCCTCTGACCCGTCCTTCAGGTTCCTGAAGAAGTTCACATGGAGGAGACCCTGCTGTCCTCTGCAGCTGCTGCTACGTAGAAAATGATCTAAATTTCCACGTCTCACTAGTCTGACAACCTTAAAAAACACGTTCTTCTGTGTTTTTAGATCCATTAATCCATCACCTGTACAGAACCGATCCATCTCAGGTTGTCCTTGCAGGGTCTCAACCCACAACCTCCTTGCTGCAAAGCAACAGCGCCACCGACGGCTCCAGCATGTTTGCTGTAATTAAACATGTACAGCGATTTATTAACCTTGACTTTGCTTTATAAATTAATAACTGCAAAAATGGAACAAAAAATCTGTAAAATTTTCCTGAAATTAATCTATTTGTCCTTGATTTGAGCAGGTAAATCACATGATCGGCCATTAGAATAAGATTTCTTGCACTTAAACATAGGAACAACTCATCTCCACCATCTTATTTCAAGTGTAGTTTGTCTAATTATCTTCTCATGGGGCCAAAACACTCATTCTATGGGCAGATTATCTTATTTACCTGCTCAAACCAAGAACAAATGGACTAATTTCAAGAAGATTTTACTTACTTTAGTGAGATGGTACGAGCTGGTATCCCGACCCGATAGGAAGCTTAACTTGAACCTAACCCAGGAGCCAAAGACGGTCAAAGCTCATCAAGATGACTGAATTTAGAGTGGATACCATACCACCTTTATTTATAAAGCGCTTATAAACAGCCAACAGCTGAAACAAAGTGTTGTACATCGACACAAGCTAAAACACATCCATTAAAAAGACTAAGATAATGCATGAAAAGGCTTTAAAGAAACAATAAAAACAATTTAAAATGAAAACTAAGTCTCACTAGTGGTAAAAGCCAAAGAATAATGGCTGAAGTGACTGAATTTAGAGTCGAAGCTGAAACTGAGACTAAAACTGCTGACAGACGGCTGGAAGTCGCCTCATCGGTGGAGCAGGCAGCGTTGGCGGTGCCGGTGGAATCAGACGAGTCGGGTCACGATGCTCGGACCTTTTAGATGAGCCCGATGTTTGATGGGAACCTGATGGGGCCCACAGACGTCAAAGCTTCCTGCCATGTTTGCTCCGTATGCTGCAGGCGCTGCTCTGACCGTCAGTCGCTTCGGTTACTGCCTGATGGCGAACATCTGACGCCCCCTGGTGGCCGCGCCACACAAACTGGCTCCAGCGCCGTTTCTGGACCAAATCATGTCCAAATCAAGGCCATCGCTGCTGATTGGTCCTTTAATTATCACACTAGTGGTTGACACTTATTCTGAAGGTCTAAATAGCAAACAAACGTATTTCCTTCTTTTATCCTTGAATTAATTTGGTATAAATAGAATTCAGTGTTTCTATATCAATGAAAAAATAGAAATAGAGAGAAATCTCTTCACTTTTGTCATTTTAAATGGGAATAAACAATGATGTGATGATCCAGGGCTCATTAACTCTGCTGTAAGCTGCAGGATGCTTATATTAGCGAGGACCTTCCACCAAACCCAGCCTTATATTCCATCTGACCTTCTGCAGCTTTGCTATCCCAGGTAAAAACCTACCTGCAGGCAGGCCGACCTGCCCGGGACCGGCTCAGACTCCTCCCGCTCACAGGTGAGAGGCGGAGGCTTCAGCGCCTATAAAGAGTCGCTTCACCTGACTGGATGCAAACGCTGCGTTTGCTTCTCTCTGATCCTTTCAGCGGCTCAGCTTCGGTTTCAACCTGACGACAGGTGAGTTTGGCTCATTTCAGGACGACTCTCTGCTGCAAAGTCAGAATAAATTCCCTGGATGTTCAGCTACAGGTTTAGCTTTTTCCACACTTTTTATGCTGGTCTGAGTTTTAAAAAGAGAAACTGAAGCAGATCAAAATGAGTTTTAACAGTGATTGAACCCTTTTCCCTGTGCAGGACGCGCAGGTGGAGCTGTGAAGTCTCCAGGATGGAGTCCTCATGGAGGCCGGCGGCTCTCCTCATCGCTCTCTGGTGCTGCTGCTGTAAGGAACACAACCTGGTTCCTAATGTTCTGACCGTGTGGGTTTCTTTAGAACCAGGAGAGCAAATCTCCCAACATATAAATACCTGTTGTTTGATTTCTTCTCCTCAGGTGCGCAGAGGGTCAGGTATGTTCAGCCGCACGAGGGGAGCACTGCAGGAGCGACGAGACTCACCATCATTGGAGACGGTAAGATCTGCAGGTTTTCCTGCTTACACTGGAGGTGGAAGGTTGGAGATGTTCACATTACAGGGTTAGCGTTGAATTAAGATATATTATATTATATTTATGTTTGCTGTAGCTTAGATCAGGGGACTCCAAAGAACGGCCCAGGGGCCCCTGGACTGATTTGGGGTCAGAATTTCTAAAAATGTTCCCCCCAGAGGTGGTTGATACAGATGAAGACTCTTTAATGCTTAATTAGTGTAAAACCAACCCAGGCTGTGAGTCTTTTCATAACGAGGCTTTTTGAATTCTCGTTAAATTCGTAGTAAATAGATTCACATCCATCCAGACGCTTTTATCAGACTTTGCTGCTTTTAATTCATTTCAGAATCACAATCAGATGTAATCTCTACGTTCATCAGCAAGGAGTCTGACACCAGAACCGCTTTGGCTCTCAGTGAAGAGCTTTTAGCGCAAAGATGCACAACAAATAGAAACATGTAACATTCAGCGTTTCTACAAAACAGAAAGACCTGGTTGGGTCAGTGTGAATCAGTCTGGTCTGGATCTGGTTCCTCTGTGGCTGGTTTCAGCAAACAGGGCTCAGTAGCGCCGCCCTGGAGGTTAAACTCTAGACTGGCAGCGTGCAGGATGTGTGTGTTCTGCAGAGATGCAGTTTATTAAACTTTATTAAAGAACGACCCAGATCCTCTTCTTATTGCTGAAAATAGACCGGATGTTTGTTTCAGTCCCACCAAGAAGATTTTTACTAACTGGATTTCTTTTAAAGGAGAAGTCCGGTCAAAATCAGAATTCAAACTGCTGAAAGTACTTTAAATATAAAACTACTACATACTGTGCAAAAAATTATACGTTTTTTTTAATTAAGAATAATTCTCATTTAATCATGTTTATGTGGAGGAATCCATCTTGGTCAAGAATAGTACTGTCACCTCCCATTTTTTGACGTCACTCGGCGGACCCGCTGTTGAGCAAGTTTCAACGCTCTGTTTGTCACGGCGCACTATTTTCCAAGATGGCGACTGGTGCTCTGTACGAAGCAGAGAGTGATGAAGTATTTAGTGACAGTGATGAGAGTTCTGTGGAGTCATCATCATCTGATAGCGATATGGATGTTTTAGAAGAGTTTCTTGACAGAAACCGGACTTTTGACGGAATCCAGCCGTACCCATTTCCATTGCAAACTCAGTCGGGTCCTACAGTATATATATATACACACGCGTGTGTGTGTGTGTGCGCGCGCTCTGCTGCAGCACGGCTTTGCCGGCGCTGCAGCAGAGCGCGCGCACACACACACACAGCGGAGGAGAGATCGCGCTGAAGTGACTTAAGTTATATATTTGCCCCCTAGCAATAGCTCTTGGGAATGTCAGCGGTGAAGTCCTCTGGAAATCCGAAATAATTATTGATGATCGCAGCTGTGTAGAACGGCTCCTATTGACTTTGCATGGAAAGCAGAGAGAAATACTGTCGCCGCTTCCGCTCTTCCACGTCGCAGGATGTGATGTCAAACGCCCCTTACTGCCCATATTTGGGCAGTAATGTCAGCCCCCATACACAGTGATTCAGACGACAATTTATGTTTTTATTTTCTTATTGATTAAAGATAAGTTCATTAAATAACCACGAACGTATTAGTTTTAGTTATAGCTAATGATACCCTGATTTTTCCTTGTTGACCGGACTTCCCCTTTAATGGGGCAAATGTTTTGGATCGACGTTAATTTGCCTTTCCCTTTCTTAGAAAAATCTGATTATCTGTTTCACTAAATTATTGCTTTATTAGTTTATTGTTGTGAAAGTAAAAAAGGAATCACAAAATAATTTTTTTAGGTTTTTGTTTGTTTTTTGTGTGATTTTGGTCCAAAGTTTGGACGCCTCTGATAACATATTCCCTTTGGAACGGATCAGATCTGAGGAGCCATAAACTGTATTTAGAGGCTATTTGCTCAGTGAGGACTAATTGACTGGTCTAATTTATTATTTATTTTGGAGCATCTTAACCATAGAAATGCTTAGAAATTGTCCTTTTTTACGCTTTTACATGTCAGTGACCATGAAATGTGTTTTCAGGAAGATTTACTGGATTATTCTGCTATATTTGTAGAACAACCCAGTCACTGATTTGAGTGTTAAATGTTTCCAACATGCTGATGGTTGCACGGGTTCTCATCTCATCAGGAATCTTGCATATTATCTCACATCGTTCTGTAAACAGTCTGGTGTTTTTCAATTATTTTTAATGTTTTAATGTTTAACTTAATGAATATTTCATCCTTTTTAACCTGAAGATGCCATATTATCAATAATTCTGCAGCATTCACTTTGGTATTCATTCCTACTTTTATTTTGGCCTTTCTGATAAAGCCTTAAAACTAACTTCAGATTAGATTAGCTGCTTTTTTATTACCAACAATAGTAACTCTGTTGGTGTTTTGCAGTCATCTCGTCCGAATTTCCCCACTGTGGGATAATGAAGGAATCTCTTAATTATATCTAACTTAGATTCTGATCCACAGCAGATAGAAATGGGTTCTGGGTTCTTAACAAACAGAGAAATGGCTCTTTACTGCGGTGCCGGATCAGAACCCGGGGGTCCGGTCCATCTCCAGAATATTCTGTCAGTGATTTCTCCTTCCATGAACCGATGGACCGGGTTTAATTTACTGCCATCTAAAGAAAACAGATTCTACATTAAAACGTCCTACAGGTGAAGCTGGACTCATTGTCTCTGTTTAATTTACCCAAAAGCTTTTAACTTTACTTCTTAATAAAGTTACTAAATGAGTTTTTTATTGTCTTTATGTGACTAGAATGAAATTTGAGTGAGATCGGCTCAGAACTCTCAGATTAACAAAAGACGTTAAAGTTGAATTCATCAACAACACCTACAAATAATTTGCTAGTAGCTGTGCTGTTAACAATCAGCAATACAAACTGATGATGACACATTTTCTCCATTTTATGCATTCAGACATTCAAATTAAACATTTAGTTAATAAAGGAATAAAGAGATATTTCACGGCACCATGTGCATCGCTGCTTATAGGGTCACAAACTGCCAGAAGAGACATTTTTTCTTTAACCACTTAAATCCCATTGAGGTCAAACAATCTATTTTGCAAGAGATGGTAAATTGACTTTTTCTACATTTCATGTGAGTGAACAACAGTCTGGCCTCATTTTAAATGCCTCATATTGTCTAAATGAGGCTTTTCATAAGCAAATTGCTTATGAAAAGCAGAAGAAATAGTGTTAAAAATGCTGGCGGGATATATGCCAACTACTATATATATATATATATATATATATATATATATATATATATATGTATGTATGTAATTTGTATGAGGGATTGCTGCAAAGCCATGGACAATGCAGACGACTCTCCCTGTGGCTCTACGCTTCTCCAGGAGTGAATGCTGCTTGTCGGGACTTTGATGCAATCAACTGGTTTCCTTATATAGAACATTTTGACCAATCTGTATAATCTGACCCAATCTGTATAATATGATTGAACTTGATTTTGTAAAGTGCCTTGAGATGACATGTTTCATGATTTGGCGCTATATAAATAAAATTGAATTGAATTGAATTGAATTAATTTATTTCCAGGTGCTTTTAAAAGACTCTCGAGGTCAACTTACATTAAAAAAAACACATTAAAGGGAACATGTCACGCCTCCTTTTCACATTTAAATCATCTCGTTAGGGTCTATCTGAAGTGGAACTATGATGCTTTGGTCTGACTTCCTCATTCATTTACCCCCATGCTCCGCCTCTTTTATCCCTGTTCTGAGCTGCGTCTGAGAACAACTCGTTCTGGCGCCGTCCCTTTAAATCTAACGAGCCACTTCACAGCCCGCCCCCACAGAGCATTCCACTCCGTTCAGCCATTTTTGTAGTTGGGGGACGGTGTGATGAACCAATGACTGATCCGCTTGGACTACAAAATCACTTGTGAAAAGTCCATGACGTTGTTTAGCAGGTCTGCAGCGAATACTGTGACGCAATTGTTCAAAAAAACGTAATAGAAATATAAGAAAACTGAAGGGATTAAAAAATAGGACCCAAACAGAATGTAAAGACATCTGTGCAGCTCCTGGAGAGACGGCATTCTGCTCTCCTAGAGACTCCAAGCTCACAACAAGATGGATTTAAAGGCTAAAAAAGTGCATTTTATATGATATGTCCCCTTTGAAGCAACATTTTACTAAAACACACAGGATAAAAACAAAGCAACAAGCACAGAACAGTATAAAACTGCGGTATGAACAGTTCAGGATGTATCGTGGGGGGAGGGCGAGTTGAAACTGGGAGGTTCTGAGTCTGGAACGTATTTGCTGATGAAGCTGTAACGGTCCACATGGAGTCCATCTCAGAGTCCAGGGGCCACTGTTGCCTTCACCTGCCAGGTTCTCTCTAGTCCTGCTTATCTCTCCACATCCATCACAGCAGCTGACCACGGCCTCCGTTTGGTTGGTCTGTCTCTGGAAGTCCCCCAGGACCTTAGGTGGCTCACATTTCTCCCCCTGGGAGCTGATCCTCAGCCTGAAGCCGGGGTCTCCGGCTCGTATTCCTCGCAGATGTTTCTGTAGACCAAACCGGCTCCTTTGGCCTTCCGCTTACCTGAGGTCTATGGTTTCATTTCCCAGGCTTTGCTCAGGAGCGGCAGTTCCAGTTGAGTCCAGAAGACGACCTGTTTGGGAACCGCGTGTCTCTGGTGTCGGACACGCTGTCGGTGCCGTGCGACGTGGAGCGAGACTCCACGCACGCCAACCAGATCCTGTGCTACACCAGGTACGCGGACACACCTGGCCACGCGGGCTGTCCGTGGGTCACATGTCTCCTCTGAGGTGTAACGATCGTGTGTCCCTGACAGAGCCATGCCACAGGATCAGTATGTGGTGCGTGTCAGCGTGGACGGGGTTCCCGTCCCTGACGACAACATCTGCAACGGCAACTACAAACCCTACCACTGCAGCCTCTACGTAGGTCTCACCTGCTGACCCTCTGACTGCTTGTTCTGCTTCATCTCCCTGGTGTTCACCTCTGAATCTGTCCTCAGACCCGCTGGTGGCGCACGCCGACCATCTACTCCCTGAGTCCAGTCACCGGCCTCCCAGGTACAACCTGTGCAGCGTCCCGGGACCTAACCGGGTCCGGCCTCACCTTTCCGTTTCAACTGAATGTGTTTAAACGCTCCTGCAGGCACTCTGGTCACAATCCGGGGACGGATCTACTCCGACGTGTACGGAAGCAACACGGACCTGAGCTCCAACGGACACGACGTCAGATTTCTCAGGTCAGGAGAGCTGAAAAAGTAAATTAACTGAATGGTTTACCGTCACACGAGGGTTAAAAGGCACCTCCTTAAAATGAGGAATTATCCTTTCAAAATGTCTCGCATTAAAAGACCCGAACTTCTCACGAACAACATGTATGTGAAATGATTATTGAGCAAAATTAAGGAATAAATCTGTAAGTAGGTAAAAATGTGAACATATGAGGGCAGACTGCAGTTTGATGAAGGACAACAACCCTAAACACCATCGGAGCTACGATGGGAGCACGTTCATTTCCTGGAATGGCCTAATCAAAGTCCAGATCTGAAAGGCAGAGGCTGGCTGCTGGGAATGCTCATGCATGCCACACTTTTCAGATTTAAAATAGAAAAAAAGATTAAAAACCACCAAATTATTTTCCTTCAGCTCCACAGTTTTGGAGTTTTGTGGCGGGAACAACCGAGGCAGACGTTCAGTGGGTGTGAATACTTTAGCAAGGCTCTGTTTACATAAATACATACCAAGAAGTCAGATAAATTCTACCAAAAAGAAAATTTTTCACTGGAAAAATGCGTACATTTAACTAACAACTTATTAAGAAATAATTTTATTAACTGTGGGCATATTTAATGGATTAAATATGTGTTTTGTTCTTTAATTAATGTTTGACAGATATTCATTCACATATTATTATTAGTTTTATTAATTACATTAATGAAAAACTGTATCTATAAATGGATTTATATGTAATTTGTATGTTTAATTTATTCATTGATTAATTAATTTATTCATACATTAAATTGTGGCCCTTTTGGTCCTCCATACCAGCCGGCTGTTATTCGGACCTTCCTGAAATCTAGCGGAGGCTGAACCTTTGAAATCCTTCTGCTCTCTTTCCTGCAGGTCCTACATGGGAGGGATGCCCTGTGAGCTGCTGAAGCCTAACTCCGATGAGCTGTAAGTGGTCTGGCTGTCCACCTCCCCAGATCTTTGACCGGATGCTTCAGCTCCGGCTGGCAAACAGCAGATTAACCTCAGTGTCTGTGTGAAGGTTCAACCTGCAGCTGGACTCTGAAACCTCTGACTGGGGCTACATGAGCTGCATGATGACGGGGACGTATGTCGGTAAGAAGCTGCATGAAAACATTTCTTCACCTTTTAAACCAGCTACTAAACAGTCTCTTTCCCCGCAGGTCATCACAACATGAGCTACATCCTGGACAATTACTATGGAAGGTGAGGTTCTCTTCAGAGCGGTTTAAATGCTCGGGTCTGGAACCACAAGCAGCTCCTGGAAGTTCAACCCCTCGCTGAGAAATTGATAACGTAAATCCTTGAATTTAAGGATTCCTCCCTCGCCGTGAAGTGACGATCAGTTCCCACTAACGACAGCTCTGCCGGCATTTCTTCCTAGCTACCTAGCTTCCTTCCTAGCTACCTAGCTTCCTTCCTAGCTACCTAGGAATCCAAAACGTTCCCAGATGAGATCATTTCTCTGGAGAGTCCAGGAAGGCGTGTACGAGCAGTGCTGGTACCTCCTGATGGGAAGAAGCAGGGTGTGTCCTCCTCCCACCTTGGCTCCGGTCTACCTACAGGAGAAGCTCATTCCAGCTGCTCTTCTTCCTCCTTTCAGCCGTAACCAGCAGCTCAGAGCCACAGATGCAGGTTGGAACAGGAATTGTTTGCTAAATTGTTCCTCTCTCCACCTGATGGGATGCTTGAACTCACCTACCTGCAACATGGACTCAGTCCCAAGCCAATAGTCTTCGTTTCCCTGATCTTCAACTTCAGAGTAGTCCCCATCTGCTTGAAGTCTCTGTTTCAAGGAGCATCGATGAAACCTGAAGGCCCCTGAACTCCTGCTGTCCTCTGAATGATGGAGGAGATCCGAGCAACTATTACCAGCCGTGCAAACCAGGCTCTCAGTCTGGTTCCAGAGACACCCCGATGGTGGAGAACCTCCTCAGGACTTCCTGACTTCCACCGAGCTGCTACATCTGGGTTTACCGGGTCATCAGAAGTAGAGTTTTATGTTCTGACCCAAAGAGGTCCTGCAGACCTCATCTGAAACATTTTCCTCAAAGGAACCAGTAGGAAACAATTAAATAAGCAGATTTTATTCCTGTGCATTAATTAAGACTGATATCCTCATTATGAACTCACCTATAATGTTATCTAGAATAGAATAGAATAGAATAGAATAGAACAGAATAGAATAGAACAGGCGTTCCCAAACTTATCAGCCTGCGACCCCCAAAATAACAGTACTAGAGACCAATGACCCCATTTTGGCTGTTTGGGTTTTTTTCTTTTTTTTTTGGAAATTAGTCATAAAACTGCGAGAATAAAGTTACAATTTGTTCTCGCAATTCAAAAACCGCTGTCTTCCCCCTGTGTTAAATGGTAAACTATGGTGATTTTATTCTGGTAAGTTACAAAGAAATAAAAGAAATATAGTATTACAAGCATTGTTGATTAAAGAAAATAAAAAAATGGCCACAGACGAATACATTTCGACTAAAGAAACTAGGATTTGTTTAACAAATCTGGAATATTTTTATGATGTTCAATAGTCATAAACCTTGGAGAAAAAACTATTTTTCATGACTAAAGGCATAAATGTGCTAGATTAAAACATGTAAATCCCTGACATTACAAAGTCAGGGGCCTCCCAGGGGTCCTGACCCCCACTTTGGGAACCACTGGAATAGAACAGAATAGAAAAACCTTTGTAATAATGGATATGTTAACATAAATGCTTCAGTTTTTAATCTTTAACTCTCTGTTTGTCCTGATTTTTAGGAGTCTCCCTGAAAAGAACCTGTACTGGGTCTCATCTCGGTCCAAACTCTCCATGTTCCAAACGTTTGCAGGTACGTCAGACGGAACCACGGCGTGTTTCAGACCCGGTTTCTCCGTGTTAAATCTCTTCTGTGCTTCCTGCCCAGAGGTGACCGGCGTCTCTCCATCGAGGGGCAGCGTCCTGGGGGGAACTCTGCTGACCATCCACGGCCGCTTCTTCGACCAGACGGATGAACCCGCCAGAGTTCTTGTTGGAGGTAAACGTAACCGTGAGGAGGAATCTTTAGAATAGTTGTCAGAACCTGTTTTCCTGATGCATGACAATACAAAATGTTCAGACATGTTCAGCATGAATAGACGAATGTCCTCAGGTTTTAGAGTCATGCAGTGGAGATAATCCTTTTAACACGACAAAATGCATGGAGACTGCAGACAAAAGAAAAGGGTCACAGAGGAAAGAAAACAATCTGATGCTTATTAGAGCCTCAGCAGACCGTGGCGACCGTGACTCAGCAGGTCGTCTTTCACTCAACGCGCCGCACAATGCAGCCGGGTTCTGATGGGAAAACAGGTTGTTTGGAACAAGACGGACTTCTCACCCTGGAAAATGTTCTTTTAAACCAGTGCAAACAATCCAAAGTATGCAATCAAAGACTTTAAGCCTGCGATAATCAGAGATTTAGCATCACCTTAAAGAATTAGTAGCTTTATTGCAGAAATAAATGGATGGATGGATCCATAAATGAGATGTTCTGTTTTAATCTCATAAAAAATCATTTTTGGATAAAGTGCAGAATGTTTGATTTTCTTAATTTGACTCAAACTAATAAATGGAAAGATTTGCTCGCTCTAGTAGTGAATACATCTAAAAATAATCTAAAAGTAAAGAAAGTTGTAAATCATGCATAGAGAAAAATGGAAATCCACTTCATAAAAGATCCAACCCGTCCAGGGAAGGGGTGGGGTTGGTTCTGGTGCCTGGGGAAACTAAAAGATCCCGTTTTATCTCATTAAAAGCTCGTTAAACAGTTGATTCTAGTTTTGAATTTAAAAGTTCAGTTCTCAGAATCAAGAATCTTTACTGTCATCATGTCACCAGAATGAAATGTTGGTGAGACTCAGAATTCACACAGAGCCGAATCCAGACGCGCTGTTCAACACTTCCTGAGAAGCTAAAAGTGTGCAAACAGTCCTCAGCATCTGATAAGAGTCAGAGACGACAGATAGCAGCCACTTTACAGACGGAAATTACTGCGTGATTGCATGAATGCGTCAGACAGACATTCCCGCAGCAGTTAGTGTGCAAATAGTCGTTAGCAGAGATGTAAATCAGTCACAGAACTGTGTCATTTGCATGGATGTCCAAACAAACACTAAAGGTGTGCAATGTGAGCGCCTCACAAAGAACTGAATGTTTGCCGTTTCTCCTCAGATCCTGTAGATTTTAAAGCTGCTGCTGTGTGATTTTTATCTGCAGGCCTGCCCTGTGAACTCCAGAGCGTGGCCGACGACCGGATCACCTGCAGGACGGCCGAACGGCAGGCGGGCGAAGGCAGCAAGGTGTTCCCAGGTGAGAAGGGAACACATTCATGTCATCGTGAGCCGGACGTCAGCTAGCATGACCGCAGGAGGAATTTAATCAGCAATCATCGTCAAGCCTCGCTGGGCTTTGATGGACCGCAACAGATGATCTTTTATCTCAACGTGATTAATTATGACACAGAGCGGAGCAGCCGTCACCCACATGCTTCACAGTTTTCTGTTTTAAAAATACCAAAACAAAAACACAACATTTTATGATTAAACCCGGAAGGAACCGCTTCCTGATCGGCTCTGGTGTGTTTTTAGAACAAGAATAAAACATATTTTAAAAAGGCATCAGCATAGACAACTAGAATGGTTGGTTTGTTCTTAAACAGCATTTTAATGAGATTTGAATGTAATTCAAATTATGTAAAATGTGCTATGGACAGCTGTGAGGTTTCCATCCACTCATCGCGTGCGTCGACCTCAGGGTAGTTTGGTCTCAAGGATTTAGACTTTTTTGACTCTTATCCCTGATCCTCAGAGGGTCAAAGTGGGAAAAACACCTTAAAGTGAAAGTTTAGCTGTTTTTCCTCTCTGTGGTCCTGTGGGATGAAATTAGTCCCATTTAATCAAATATGTGAACGTGTGCATCATTGTGTTGTAGGTTTGAAGAGCTGCAGTTTTACATTTAAACCCTCCAACAACCGAAAAATGTCCAAAACCAGGCTAAATGAAAACGTGAATGAACATAAGGTGTTGCTCTCCTTGCTGCTCCTCACAGATGTGACATTTCTCCCTCAGAGAAAACCGTCCTGCTTGTGCAGATCGTTCTGTACATCAACACGAACAGATCCAGTTACATTTATGCACTAATCGCCTTGCAGCTGCAGATGAGTCTTTGTTCGTGTTGTCGTCTCCTCACAGAACCAGAAACCAGGTCGGGCTGGTACCGCACCCATGTCATCGTCCCTCTTTGTGATTATTCAGTCTGAAAGCTGGTTCTGAAAATAACTTTAACTTCTCGGTTACCGCCTCTAGCGCGTAAACGCATTAATAAGGTACCACTGTAGTGTTGCATCGCCTGGATGCAAATACAAGGCTGCGGTGATGTTCTGCATGCTGACAGCAGCTTTATAAATACGTTTATATCTCATGTTTTGTTCTCTTGCGGTGTTTTGAGCTGCTGTGGAGCTACTTTTCAGGCAACATGCATGTAGTTTGTTTTAAAATCAAGAAATAAACACCAAGCTGGGAGTATTGTTCTCAAAATGTAGTTTCATTCATTCCTGTTTAGTTTACTTATACAGCACTTGAATGTAGACAAAGGTCAGAATAAACAGAAATAGAAAATATCTGAGTTAACACTTATATTATAACACATAGTTAAACAAACAATCTGTAAAGTTTGATCATTTGCATATGAATAAGAACATAAAACATGAGTAAAGTATTCACACAGCAGTCGGTCAGACAAATGCTGTTTGTCTTGCTGTCTGAATAGAATAAACTTTATTAATCCTTGACAGGAAATTACTTTGTTACAGCAACTGTTGCATCACCAAAACCAAACATTAAACTAATCTTGCTTGTTAAAATTCCTAATAGTTGATGGAAGGAAGAACTTATAACAACTAATAGCTGTACAATATATTTGCTTGTGCTGAGCAGCGCACAGCCATCTGTTTTCATTTTAGCTTTTTATGCCTTTTACCCTTACCTGTATCTCCCCCATGAAGGACAATAAATGTTCTCTCTATTGTTACTGTAAACATTATATTTGTTCTATATTTACATCCTCAAGACAGAGATGTAACTTAAGTAGCAGATTAGCTTCCTGTGGACTCAAAGAAAGGTACAGCTGGGTATCATCAGCGTAACAATGGAAGCAAACCTTGTGTTTTCAGATAAAATTGCCTAAAGTGAGTTTTGACAGGGAGAATAGAAGTGAACCCAAACCAGGAGCCTGAGGGACACCATGGTTCACTACAGAGGAGATGAGGAGATGTTATTTACAAGTGTAACTTGGATAAATAGGAGTCATACCCTCGTCCCTTTTTTGTCTAATCGATTTGAGCCTCCAACAGCATGAAATCATTCCTGAATAACTCTCCCTCCTGGGATTTAAACAGACTCGTAGTGAACTCCGTCCCGTGTGTTTCCAGGTGGGCGAGGCCTGAAGATGGAGGTGTGGAGCGACAAACGTCCTCGTTCCTTGGATGAAATCTGGAGCTACAACGAGAACACAACGGGCTACTGGTCACAGTGGATCGACTCGCTGCCTTACACCTTCCCCAGAGAATATGACCTCTTCGCCACGCGCACCAGAGGCTTCTTTGTGCCGACCGTCAGTGGAAACTTCAACATATACCTGCACTGCGATGACTGGTGCGACCTGTACCTGAGTAACTCCAGCAGGCCAGAAGACAAGGTACGGGCCGCTGATAAATCCTGATGTTCAGCAGCTTCAGCCCCTTCTGGTCCTGATTTAAGGTTTTCATTCCAGGTGAAAGTGGCTTTTCAGCCAAGATATGTCGCAAACTACTTTCAGCTGGAGTCCCAAAAGTCTGAAGCCATTTTTATGGAGAAGGGGAAAGCGTAAGCCAGGCTGCATGTCTCCATTTAACAACAACTCATTATTTCGTCGCCATAACCTGTTTTTTTGGTTCTCTAGATACTACCTGGAGCTTCTCCATCATGAATATTACGGCGGGGCTAATCTCAACCTCGCCTTGTTCCACGAAGAGAGTTCCTTCACAGCAGACCAGACCGACGATGCCGTCAACGAAGTCCAGGACATTGTTGCCGAATATGAAGCGTTTGATGAGGAGCAGGTACCAGATCAGAGCCGGTTAGAGGCATCGGTGAAGGTTTTATCAAGAATGAGCCGGGTTTCTGATTGGCTGCCATGGTTTCCAAACAGGAAGGCTTAAGGAAATGTAAATGTTCTGATTTATACGGATCTGGAACATCTGGAGTGGGCTTCAGGGCTCAGAAGTGGTGGCATCACCAAATGAGCCAAGTGATCAGGCAGTGACTGGAGCCTCCAACGGTCAAAACGGTGAGTGAAGGTCCAACCTGTCCGTGCGTGTATGAGGAACGCTGACCTTCTCTCTCCATCCTGACTGTCGGACGCTCCAGTAACTGCCTGATAACAACATTGCTCCTGTCCTGAGGGGCAACAGCGGCTGCATCGACGTCATACGGGATGCCAGAGCTGCCATAAACATGCTCTTTGTGCCGGGTTAGCCATGGCTCAACGTGTAATTTCTTTGGAATGAGTTTCAAAGAAGGATTATAGACACCTGTAACACGGAAGCTCCATCCTCCCCCTCTGTTCACTGATGGCTCTGCTCCTTGGACCAAGATGGCTTCTTTCTAACATCTGTTCTCCCTGTCCAACATCTGGACCTCATTGTCCTCAGCAGTGTCTCCTTAGTTCTGGAGGTACCAGTGGACCTCTGAGTCCTGAGCTGCTGGCCCTCCTGCTGCTCATGTAGCTGTAGTTTAGTTCCTCTGATGGAGTCTGAGCCGTCCTCGCTGCTTTGAACCACAGACACAACGTCTCTCTGCTGAGGTCTGACTGTTCTGTCTCTGGGAGGTTCTGTCTGAGAGTTTTATTAGGTTTGAAATTTACTGGAATGTTTGTAAAAAATCCTCCTGAGTTTCTCAGAAACTCCTTAAACACCTGGAATAACGATGTTTCTGCATCTCCCTGATCTCCTCTGTGTTGTTTTTTCTGCCAGCTTTGTGGCTGATTTGACAAACGCCCAGTTCGGGTAACCACAGGCTGGCAGTGATTTCCTGGCGTGCTGCTTGTTGGTTCTCCTCTGTTGGTTCTCCTCTGTTATTGTCAGCTCAATAACTCAGAGTTCTGACAGCTGAGAGTTTATGCCGCAGTGGGTGATGTGAATCAAAATGCAGATATAGGTCTGTGTGGGGGGGACTTCTGGTAAACCTCAGTTTTGAGACTCCCGTCTTCCTCAATGTGTGCCGCACAGGCCAGGAAAGGCAACACGTTGCTCTTGGCATTCTCTCTGGTTAACCTGATGTTGCTGAGAAATCAACAACATCTAAGGATCTTGACACTTTCTTGTTGGTCTGTCAAACATGCATTTTAAATTTAAGTCTTTAAATTATTATTATTCTGATTAAAGATCTTGTTTAAGACACAAAATGAAAGTTTAGGATTTGGACTCGACTCAAGACTTCTGACCTCTGGTAAAGACACAGAACATCACTGAGATGATTCAGATTCATGTAAAACAGTTCCTGGTTACAGAACGTTTAAAGGTTCATTAAGACATACCTAAACTTTCCAGATTAGATCAGAAGGTGTTTCTGTCAGAAAAACAGTCCGTCCTCCTTCGGCTCTGAGGTTTAACACAGCAAGACATTCATGTCCTAAAAGTAAAAGTCAGGAAGTGTTTTTATTAACATGAATCGCTCTCCTGTCCCTGCTTTGGCTCTGACCTTCATCTTCTCCTCATCTCACCCCGTCCCTCAGGTGCTCACCTTTGACTCGTGGCCCTCCGGGGTCCCAGCGGTCCAGGAGGTGCAGAAGGTCAGCGTCAGCAGCCACTGTGCCAGCCACCTCTGCGGGAGCACCTTCTTCACGCTGAGCTACGGAAACGCCCATACAGGTAACATCTACGTTCCTCCGCGGTCGCCGCGGTCCTGGTTTACGTCAGTGAAGGTCATGATGGAAGGTCTTTGTCTCCGTTAGGACCAATCACGGTGAGCGCGTCGGCGGCCGAGCTGGAGGCGGCCTTGAACAACCTGTGGTCCATCAAACCAGACACTGTTCAGGTCACCAAACAGGAGGATGGTCAGGGGTCTGACTACACGGTCACCTTCAACTCTGACAGAGGTGGGAGGACATACTGGCAAAACGTCCCAACAGTCCCATCCAGGAGAACCTTAGGCCTAAAAAGTGGATTTTACAAATGTTGCCTTTTATTGTTGTCTGGCAGTTTTTCCTAACCATTCACTCCTTTCACCAGCCAGCACCACCGGCTCTTTATTGGCCCACGCCGAGCCTGTTGGAGCGTCCCTGACCCGTCTATTCCTAACAAACGCTGATGTTTCTGATGCGTTAGTGAAACTAAGGTAGAGAGGAGTAGGGATGGGAATCGAAAACCGGTTCCTGTTCAGAACCGGTTCCGTGTGTTCCAGTTCCATGGCACCGTTTGGCAGCACCAGAGCCGGGCAGCACGACTTACGTCACGTTTCTTACGCAAGTTACGCACACGGCATTCAGTAAGCAAGTACGACGTGACCAGGCGTAAGTCTAGAAAAGCAAAACAAAAAAAATGGCGCCCCATCGGGTAAAGCGATCGAAAGTCCGGTCAACAAGGAAAAATCAGGGGATCATTAGCTATACCTAAAACTAATACGTCCGTGGTCATTTAATGAATTTAGCGATAATCAATAAGAAAATAAAAGCATAAATTGTCGTCTCGATCACTGTGTATGGGGGCGGCCATTATGCCCGACATCACATCCTGTGACGTAATGTCGCGGTAAGGCACTGCGCTCTACAACAACAATTGTTTCGGATTTCCAGAGGACTTCACCATTGAAATTCACGAGAGCTATTGTTGAAGCAGCAATGTCCACGTGCATGGCAGCTGGATGTAACAATACAACTCATGATCCACCACGGGTTCTGGTGTTGGATTACCAACTTGCCATCGAACTTCTGGCCAGAGAGAAAACACGTCGTCTGTAGCCAACATTTCTAAGAAGAATGTCTTCAAGATGACATGAGAGCGACACTTTTCGGCAGGTTTTTCTTTTTTATAATGTAGAATTTGCCGGAACATTTGTTTACCCAACCAGAGCGGCAGAGGGATACGACACGCTTAGAAACATTGCTCACTGTTGAGAAGCCCACTTATTTTATGCAACTTTGGTCTTATTTATAAAGTCACTTGTATATTTCATGAGTTGCGGGTTACAGTTTTTTTTTGGGCCTGTTTCTGAAAGTGAAGTCGATTGTTTGGGCTCCAAACTAAGTGACGCTGAAATATCCCTCCGCCTCATAACGCGCTGCAGCTCCTCCTGACAGCAGCAGAGAGTAAACTCAGAAGGAGACGCTCTGCCCGTATTTTCTGCAGTTTACGGTGCAATAACTGATGATAACTGCTGAAAGTAGATTAGGCGGTGCAGATCACCATTTAGAGCAGAGATTGGTTCTAAAGATGAGTTTTATACTCATCTTTTAACATTGCAGAACCCAGCCTATAAACCGTACTTTAATGTTTATTTGTTGTCTTTTTATGTCTCTAAAATGTTAAATTAGAATTACTTTAAATTTAAATACCTAATAACATGTCTATCTTTGTTTAAGAGGTTAAAAAAATTTCCCCAAATTGGAATCGATAAGATAATCGATAAGGAATCGAATCGTTTCACAGAATCGATAAGGGAATCGGAGTCGTGAAAATCTTATCAATTCCCAACCCTAGAGAGGAGGTTTAAGTCCAAGCAGTGTTGAACTCTGGTCCATGTTGTTGCTGGATCAACGTAGACGTTCAGCCTGTTTCTGGCATTTTAGCTGGTGGACGTGGCAGCGCTCTTTGTTATAAGAGAAATGGCTATGGTGTCATTTTCATTGAAACGTAGCCGTCCTTTGTTGGAGATGGATAGATTTGGGAAGAACCGGAAAAAAGTAGAGACGAGACAAAGCTGCTTCTCTTTATCGGCCAGCAGGGGGATTTTTATTCCAAGACTTACAGTCACATCTTCATTCAGCAAGAATCCCCATTATCACAACATCACCGTCTCCTTTTACAGGGTTTCATTTACATGGATGTGTATGCGGGGGGTTCTAGTCACATTTCACAGCAGATGTTTCCTCTTATTCCTGGACAGAACGCTTATATAACTGTTCTGCTGTGAATAGCAGGAAATAATCTTCATCCAGTCTGTTTCCAGAGAGTCAGGTTTAGCTGTCAGACGAGAGCAGAATCCGTCATTTACTTTGTTTCTGTTTCATGAATTTGTGTCTAGGGATGATTTCCCAGATCCAAACTGCGATAAATGGCTGACACGTGTTTCCTCTCCTCTGCCAGGGGACTTTGCACCTCTTGACTTTGAGGTTTTCAGCTCAGACACCAATGTCTCTGTTTCTGAGGTGACCAAAGGTCAAAGCAACATGGCGACCTTCACTCTGAGTTGGGCGGGAGTTCCTACGGTGCCCGTCGCCTTCAACGCCACCGCCTCAGAGGTCTGTACCTGCCAGCCTGATGTCCTCAGACCTGATCTTCCTGTCCTCAGTCCTCTGAGACGTCCTCTGTGTCTCTGAACAGGTGCGGTCAGCTCTGGAGGACCTGATGAAAGCCGCCTGCCCCGCCGAGGTTCTGACCACTCAGGGCGCCAACGTGAAGTACTTCAATGACTTTGAAAACTCTGAGGTAGGCGTGGACAAAGTGACCAGGCGTGAGGCGGGGGACGTCCACACAAACTGACCTCTGACCTCCACAGTTCGCCGGCGCTCAGAGCGGCACTCCTGAGAGCCACTCGGGTTTCTGTGGGTTCTGGTCCCTGAAGAACGCTGACGCTCTCTTCAGGGAAACCTTCGCCAAGGAGTCTGGAGGACAGTACGGAGCGGTGCCGCTGGACCAGCACCCCGTGGTAAAACACGCTCACACTGCTGAGGAGCCTTAACGGGTGTAAAATGGATGGAAATACATTATTCTGAACAATTCTCAAAGTTAATTAAATCTAATTTAGCAGATAAGAGGCTTAGATAAGAAAACACACGCCATGAAGTGAGAGACGACCAAAATGTGTCCGGGAACATTTAGCGAGTCCTGAATGTGTGTGAGTCTGAAACCCCACGGTTGTCTTCAGCGCTTACTTTCTCCTCCCAGCTCTGCTTCGCATATAAAGGAGGGCTGAAGGACGAGATCGGGATGAAGTTCAGCTACAGCGACAGCGGCGGTCGGACCCGGGCAGAGAACACGAAGATCAGCGTGTTGCTAAACAGCGGGGACGGGTAAGTAAAGCCCGTGGAGACGCTTCGACTGTATGGAGCTAGAACAGTCTCAATATTTACAAATACACATATGTGATTCATACACGCACAGGAAAAGAATTTTGTGGATTTTTGAGACTCCCCTGACTTGACTCGATACACAAATGCATTTTGTGGATCTTTTGTGCTTATGTATGAATCACATATGTGTATTTGTAAATATTGAGACTGTTCTAGCTCCATACACCGGGGGGTTCTGCAGACTTTGAGGCTGGTTGTCTCCTCGCAGGTGGAGCTACACGTGCCTGGACCTTCAGAACGTTCTGCAGACAGCTTTCATCGGCAGCAGGTACAGCCTGCAGGAGCTCTACCTCTACAGCGACGACTCCAGGGCAGATTACTACGTAGATGCGGTTCACATCGGAAAGACGCCGACCACGATGGACGGGAACGGTGCGTTTCAACCCAGTGCTGGTGTTCTGATGAGAGGCTCCGTCTGTGGTTGAGCTGCACCAGACAGCGAGTTCTGGTTCTCTCTGAAGAACCTTATCCTGAGTTGTAATCAGTAGCAGACCAACTTCTTTTCCTGATCTTCTCGTTCCTCAGCCGTTCTCCTCAGAAGAAGGCCTCCTCCCTTTGAGAGTTCTGGGAAGTCCGTCCAAGCGTTCTCCGTCACCAAACACCAACCAGACGCTTCACGGATCACCTATGAAATTGTCGCCACGCCGCTGGATTGTGCTTTTGATTTCCCTCTGATGGAGATCAGCTTCATGCAGGTAGGTCTGGCTTCTTCATGTTTTCATCAGCAGCCTGTGGTCCAGACTCCAGAGGGAGGAGGTCCACTTTAAATAAAAAACAAGCACAAAGAGAAGAATTCCTGATTTTTATGGGTTTCTTCTTCTTTGGACTGCTTCCTTAACGTGACTCCTCAGCAGATCATCTGCCTCTATCAGAACCAGAACTCCAAAGCTTGTCCACATAAATAAGGACTTTGGTTCCTCTTTGCTCCAAATTAAGACATTTAAAGCATAAATGCATTCAGTGTTTTTACTGGTTGGATCAGTACCAATGGGCCTGGTCTGGATCTGGGTCCTCTGACTGCTCAGTGATCATGACAGTCAGACTGGGGGGGGCTGGTTTTAGCTCACTGTGCTCTGTAGCGCCGCCCTGGTGGTAAAAGACTGAGCGGTTTGTGTCCAGGATGTGTGGGTTCTGCAGAGATGCTGACCTTTTCCTGACCCGGTCCAACCCCCTTCACGTCCTCCCTCCCTGCATCCACGAATGCTTTCTAATCTCTAATCCAGGTTTTCTTTCCAAAACAGTTTCACTGAAATCTGCCTCCGTGCGTCTCACTGATTAAACCCGTTGTGCTTTTCCTTCTCTGTGTGAACGCAGATGTCCAACAGCAGCGAAGACGCAGCTGAGTTCGTCGACCGAGGCGCCGCCGCCGCCGTCGCCGTGAGCCGCCGCCACAGAGCCACGCCGCCTCTGGCCGGCACGTTTGATGTGGAGATGCGCGGAGGCCGGGCTGAAGGTAGATCAGCGCTGACTGACAGGATCGACCCAGTTTCTAATTATATGTCACTGCCGGCACCGTTGAGATAATGAGCAGACGTCTGCACGCTAAGCTGTTTGGAAGGTTTCCACATCTTCATTCCTGCACAGTCCTCCTCCTGTCACGGTGTTTTGTAGTCAGAACAAAGACGACGAGGCAGAACAGGAACAGTGAGTCTTTGAGGCCATCTGAGATTTTCACAGGTGACAAAGTGATGACAGAGGCTGGATGTGTGCCACAACCGAAGCAACACTTTTAATCATTTAGCAGATCTTGTTATCCAAAGCATTAAACAAGGTACTAATGATTTTTTCACCTCCATAAAGTTTCATCAATTCAATTAAATTTTATTTATATAGCCCCAATTCACATCACATCATCTCAAGGTTCTTTCCAAAGTCAGACTCCATCAGATCCTCCAGGTTGGTCAGAAAGTTTCCTCTCTAAGGAAACCCAGCAGGTTGCATCAAGTCTCTCCAAGCAGCATTCACTCCTCCTGAAAGAGCGTAGAGCCACAGTGGACAGTCGTCTGCATTGTTGATGGCTTTGCAGCAATCCCTCATACTGAGCATGCATGAAGCGACAGTGGAGAGGAAAACTCCCCTTTAACAGGGAGGAGAACCTCCAGCAGAACCAGAACCAGGCTCAGTGTGAACGCTCATCTGCCTCGACCCACTGGGGCTTAGAGAAGACAGAGCAGAGACACAGAAAGCTCAGAAGCTCACATTGATCCAGGAGTACTTTCTATGTTAGATGGTGATAGAGGATGATCTGCCTCCCCTGATGATGTCACAGCTAACAGAACACCAGACCAGGTGTACCTTCTATGAAGAGAAAAATGACAGAGAATAAAAAGTTAAAAGCTGAAATAACAACAAACAATGCAGATTGGAGAGCAGTAGGAGAACTCAGCAGAGTTTGAGAAATAGACCCTGATGTCCTCCAGCAGCCTAAGCCTATAGCAGCATAACTATAGAGGTAGCTCAGAGTAACATGAGCCACTCTGACCAGAAGCTTTGTCACAAAGGAAAGTTTTAAGATTAATCTTAAAAGTAAACAGTTCATATGTTTACCATAAAGTGGATCATTTCCTGCGGTTTTAATCTCTTCTCAGCTCGTCTTTCATGCTGAACACGCCTCTTCTTATTATATTATTATTCTATATATATTATATATTCTCTGGCTCTGTCAGGTCTGCCTGTGGACGTCAGCGAGGAGGACCTGAAATACGCTCTGGAGGGAATCCCAGAAGTGGGCCAGGTCAAGGTGGAGGATCTGGGGACCTGCAGACGCCCCAAGTGGAGGGTCACCTGGCTGACGAAGACTGGAGCTCAGCCTCTGATGAAGGTCTGTCTGCAGGCGGTTTGGGTCCAAAAAGCTTGATCAGGATCAGAGATTTATCCACTGAGTCTGACTGTGAGACACGGGATAGAAGATGAACCTGGAGCAGGATGCTGATGGTTCCTGCAGAAACAACATGAATTATTCCTTTCTCCACAGGTCAACGACTCGTCGGTTGTCAGTAATAATGTCAACTTTGTCGTCCGGGAGAAGGCAAAGGGTGGGCTGCTGATCCGAGGCCTGACCGGAGACTTTTTCCGAGTGTGGGAAGACGAACCGCAGGTACGGCTGTGTTCCTGAAAGCCTGGAGCTCATTGGGGTTCAGTTTCTGTCTCTGATCACCTGCTGGGTTCTGATCGAGCTGCCAGTTAACATCATGTCATCTCAAGGCTCTTTCCAAAGTCAGACTCCATCAGATCCTCCAGGTTGGTCAGAAAGTTTCCTCTCTAAGGAAACCCAGCAGGTTGCATCAAGTCTCTCCAAGCAGCATTCACTCCTCCTGACAGAGGTGTGAATGCTGCTTTAGTCTCTTCGTGTTCAGGCCCTTGGCCCTCAGGGATGGTTTCCTGCTCCATGAACAACACGCTGTGAGTTCAGTCCAGCCTCCCACATTAGAACAGGTTCAGTATCTGAGTGGAGCTGTGATGCTTCCTGCAGGTGGAGGTCTACATCAACGGCATCGCCTCCAACTGCTCCGGAGACTGCAGCTTCCAGTGGTCAGAGGAGGAGACTCCCACTGTGACTGGAATCAGCCCGTCACAAGGTGTGTACCTTCAACACAGGTGAGTTTTAGGCATCCTGCCTGTTTCAGGTGTGTTTCTGCTCTCCTTGTTCAGAGGGGTGGTCACCTCCTCACCTCCTCACCTCCTCACCTCCTCACCTCCTCACCTCCTCAGCTCTTCTGGAGCTCCGTTCTTTTAAATCAGGTCTTTTCCACCTAAAACTTGCAGATTTACCCACTTCTGGTCCTTCCTAAATTTACATAACACAAAAAACATAAAGTTATGCTTTGTTGTGAAAAAGAGGAGATGTGAATTATCGAAGTTTAATTCTAACCTTTTAAAAACCAGGCTATAAATTGTACAGTTCACCAATAACTTGTATTTTAAACGCCATCCATTCATTCTCTGGATTCCATAAATAACTCCCAGTGATCTGCAGCCTTAACATAATAATTGAACTTTATTGATCTCACAATGGAGAAATTCACTTCTGCTTTTAACCCATCCCCTTGGGGAGCAGTGGGCTGCCATGTGCGGCGCCTGGGGAGCAATCTGGGGTTAAGGGTCTTGCTCAGGGACCCAGAGAGCAGGCGCTGGGGATCGAACCGGGTACTTGCATCCTCCTCAGAGCGCAAGCTGCTCCAACCACTAGGCCACCACTCCCCCAAAGTGTTTTACAAGCAGGAGGTCCAGTAAAACTACATCAGCTCAGCTATGGACCCTCCTGGTAATCCTCAGACCGTTGCCATCCTGTCCTTTCCTTCGTAAATCCTTGCAGCAGAACCACAGAGGCGTTTCTGCTTCTGAACCTTTTTCCTCCGCTGTCTCGTCCAGCTTCGGTTCCTGTGATGAGAATCGGTTTTGCAGGACTTTAACTAAACTCCCAACATCTTTACGAACCTTACCCTGACTGGTCCTGGTCCATTTCTAATGTCTAGAAGATCTCTGGGATGGATTTGAGTTAAAACTGTGAGCGGCAGATCAGATACGCCTGAGGAACCAGGGGGGAACCTTTCGGCTCACGTTCCCGTTCTTTTCAGGATCCAACGGTTTGGGAACCCTGCTGACCGTCACCGGGACCGGATTCAGCTCGGAGAATGCTACCATCATGGTGGGAGACTCCAGGTGTGGCGTTGAAGAGGTCACAGGTGAGTAAACGGAGTGCTTTTAAATCCTGAAACAGAACAAGTCGCTAGGACGTCTTCAAATGCGGCTCACAGGTTCCTTTCACGTCATTTTGATAAATTATCTCATATTTGATGTTTATTTCAGCCTCCATTCAGGTGTGCAGGCTGGGCGGAGCCAGCGCAGGTACCTACCCAGTGTCTGTTAACTTCCCGTCTCTGGGCGATGCTCGCTACGCAGACGACACCCTGTTCTTCACCTACCAGCTCATCGTGTCTTCGTTCTCCCCGCCGTCTGGAAGTGTCGCAGGTGGGAGAGGTCTGAACACTGATCTGTAAAACCTTTAAGGTCTCAGTTCTCATCCTGCCGTTCTGCTCAGGTGGCACCGTGCTGACGGTGAAGGGCTTCGGCCTCGGCCCGAACGCGACGGTCACGGTCGGTGGGAAGGAATGTGAGGTGGTCCGTGCAGCCGACGCCGAGCTGAAGTGCAGAACCCCAGCAGTAAGTCTTCAAACTGCAGAACGCTGCAGAACAGAACAGAAAACCCTCATTAATCCCTCCTGTTTTAAAGGAATAACCTTTGGTGTTATTCCTTTAAACCAGGCAGATAGATTTAGACTCAGGGTGACGTAGATTAGATCTGATTTACAGGGTCTGACTGATGGCTGCAGGTTTAACACCATAATGGTCTTTGTGCTTCATACCTGATAGACAGAGAGCTAAAACACGACGTCTTAACGCCACAAAATGAGACATGGTGTCCCACAATGCTCGATGTTCGGTCCTGAACTCTTTAAGTTATATCCACTGTAGCTGGAGACGATCATGGTGAGACACAGCGATGCTGACAGCACCGAGCTTTATGTCGTCGTGTCTCCTGATGACCCGCAGCCTGAAGATGCACTTTTTAATTTTAGTTTACGTGATACGTCATGAAAGCCAACAGATTTATTTCAGCTCAGTCAGGAAAAAGCTGTAATTTTTAAAATGTGGTAATGAACCTTCAGAGAGAGAAATTCATAGTGACGACCAGGAAGAAAGCTCACATTGTGGATGTTTTTATTTATATAGAGAGGTACTGTTGGTTGGGCTCTGCTGGTAAACAGCATTTATTAACATTTAAAAACAGGTATTTCAGTTTCCAATTGGATAAGACGTGAAGTTGAGTAAAGTGTGTGATTTGTGGTTAGAGCTGAACTTCGGTCCTGCAGATCTTCAGACATCAGGGCTGCTGCTACCCTGGAGCCTCTGAACTGAAGCTGTTCTAATATCTCTGGTTTCAGGGCGCTGCGGGATCGCAGGCCGTCACGGTGACGGTGGGAAACGCGAGTCAGGCCGCCGGCACCGACTTCACCTACGATGGGAACCTCACAGCTCAGATCCAGGCCCTGAGTCCTCAGACTGCCTCTGTGAGCGGTGAGTCAGGAACCAGGAGGATCGCCTCTGATGGCTGAAAGCGTCAGAGCGCCGCCTGCTGCAGAGATAATGCCGTGTGTTGGTGGGAGGAAAAGATGCTCAGCCTCAGAACGTCCTTCACCGTTTTCCTCTGAGCTGCGTCCCAACAGGCCACCGTACTTCTGACGGGATCAAACATTTCTGCAGAAACAAAGCCGCCTTTTATGTTTGTCGTCAGAGCAACCTGCTCCCATTAAAGGATGATCTGCGCTCTCCGTGCATGATCACCTGTGCTTTCTGAGCCCGTTTGGGAACATTCTTCTTTCCATGTTTGTTTAGTAATGTTGACCTGCAGCTTTATGCCTTTTGTTGTGATCCTGGGAGACAATCGTGTAATCCTGTAACGATGCAGCACGGCCAGCAGGACAAACAGCGACGCTTGAATGGAGCGATTAGCTGAGCGCCATGTGGTGACGGCCTCTCGGTTTCACCCTCTGTTGTTCAGGAGATCAACTTCTCACCATCCAGGGTTCAAACCTCGGAGGCCAAGACAACGACAGCGTGGTGTTTGTCGGAGCGAAGGAATGCGTCACGGTGCAGTGGACAGACACGCACATCAGCTGCCGCCTTCCCATCATGCCTCCTGGTGTGTACCAGGTGGACGTGCAGGTCGGGAACAGAGGGTTCCCCCAGAGCAGGTACAGAAATCAGGACAGGTCCGAGTCTCTCTCCTGCATGGCTTTAAAGGGTTAACGGTAACACCAGCACCGCCTCTAACTAGAACTAGCCTTCATGGAAAGTTCTGGTTCTGGGAGACTTTATTCCAGGTGTCCAGGCTTCATCTCTGTGAGCCGTAGATCCAGATCAGAACCTCAGTTTGAAGTGAAATCCTTCAGTCCGGTTTCTATGAAATTACGTTCCCAGTCTGTCCTGTGGCTGAAGGAGAATCTTATGAAGGAACGACAACGTTCTCCAAGGTTCCCTTAGAGATGTTTGGTTTTATCAGCAACTCTGAAAACTACCTTCAAACATTCAGAAGTAACTTTATCGACGTATTTATTTAACTTCATTAACTGACTAAACCTGTGTTTTGGCTTTAAGCCGCATTACGAGCAACAATTATTTATTATTTGGAGAGAGGAGGGTGGATGAAGGCTGAGAGGATATGAGGGACGGAGGACACGTTGGGGATGGGGGACACGTTGGGGACGGAGGACGAAGGGGATGCAGACGTAAAGGGTTCAGTGCATGAGGAACGTGAGGAAACCGTCAGAAACTGTCACTAAAAACGACTTTTTCTTGGTTTCTTCTTTGTTTTTGTCAGATTTATTGAACTAAAGGACCTTTCTTTGCTCATAGTTTGTGAATATTTCTCATTTGATGTCTCCTGGACATAAAGTCCTCTCTGGAGGACCAGCAGCTGAAGAACCAAGCAGCTTCTGAAGCACATGAAGTGTTTTTGGGGGTTTTCTCAGATGTTTTCTCCTCGGCAGCGGCGGCCTCAGCCTGAGCATCGAATACATCCTGCAGGTCAACGGAGTCTCTCCACGCTCCGGCTCCTTGATGGGAGGAACCACGCTGACCGTTTCTGGTTCTGGTTTCAGCAACGACACGTCTGACATGCAGGTTTCTGTCGGTGAGTAGCTCTCTGCTTCCCGACCGCCGCCGCAGAGACGTCACTAACGCCGCGTCCCGTTGGCTGACAGGGGGCAGCGACTGCGAGCTGCTGTCGGCCTCAGAGGACGAGCTGCGCTGCGTCGTCCGGTCGGAGGAGAAGACGCACGCCGTCACCAACCAGGGCTCCCACCTCAGTACGTCCTCAGGTCCATGTTTCTGTGTCCAACAGAACCTGAGCTGTGAGAGAACAGGAAGGCCAGGGTGGAGCTACAGAACCCATCATCGCTTGGTGGGTTCTTGTTCAGCAGACCTCGGAGCTGACGGGTGTTTCTGTGTTCCAGCTTACGGGCCGGGATACGCATGGAGTCCTTCATCGCTCCGGGTCTCTGTCGGAGACACGGTGACGTGGCACTGGACGGCGCCCGCCTTCCTGGACGCCAGGTACCGAGTCTTCAGCGTTTCCAGCCCCAGTGGCACCGAGTATGACGGAGGACCCCTGAACAGTGGAGGGACCAAAACCGCTGAAGGTGCAGAACAGATTTACTGGGAGAAAGCAGAACTTTGGATGAAAACTGACCCAGAACCATGATCCAGTCCACAGGCGCTCCAGATTTTCCTGTTTCTACCTCATCAGCAGTTTTCCAGCTTTTTCTGCCGTCTTCTAGACTTTTCCTTCGCACCTCAGCGGCTTGTTCACCCATTGTCAGTCCGTTTAACGCGGATCGTCTCCATCTTTCCTGCTCAGGGTTCTTCAGCTACCGCTTCACCGTCCCCGGCACCTACTACTACAGCAGCGGCTACGTCACCGCCTCCATCCTGATGCAGGGAGCCGTGAAGGTGCTGAGTCGGGAGGAGAAGAGCAGCGACGTCTCCGTGGTTCTGCGAGGCGTTCGGGCCAAAAATGTACCAGGAGGTAAATGAAATGTTTTCTCCAACCCTGGAGAAGCGCTGAAGTAAAACCTGGATAGAAAATAATAGAGATGTGGGGAACCTGCTGATGAAGGTGTGACTGCAGCGCCTACAGGCTCACAGAGAGTCTCCCGAGCAGCAGCAGACTGCCTGGCCTCCCCGCGCTGCCAGCCGGCCAATCAGACGTCAGGTGGTCTTTCCTTCAGCTTCTCCGCCTGCTCCACCCCCACCGTCCTCTCCATCTCCCCCAACCAGGGCTCCTACCACCAGCTGATCCACATCCAGGGACGAGGATTCAGCGACGTCGCCTGTGCCACCGAGGTGAGCAAAGGGGAACCGGTCCTCTGTGGGTCTGGGTTCACTCAGAGGAAAGTCCCACATCTAACCAGTCAGTTTAAACTCCTCTGCAGACATTTCAGTCCCATCATGTGGGAACTTCTCAGTTTTCCGCCACAATCACCTCAATTCAGGGCCTCTAAAGTTGAGTAAGTTAAAACGGTTGCATGCAGGACTGCATGTTCCTGCATGTTGCTGCATGTTGCTGCATGCATGCACAGGAGGCGAGGTTCTTCTCTGCTGATGCCCTGCAGAACCTCTCCTGCAGTCACCTTTATCTCCCTCTTGTGCAGAAGGATGGCGCCTCTAAGGCTTAAATAAACTGACTGGCTCTAATTGGTCCTGAACACCTTTTTCCAAATCCTGCTGCCTCCTTTCTGACTTTTTTCCCAAACTGTGACCCTGTTTTTGTTCAGGATGTCTCTGTGGACCACAGACTCTGACAGAGACACAGCTGTCCTCTTCAGGCTGGTTCTGGTCTGTTGTTCTGGACTTTCTACACGGAGCAGCTGAAACATCTGCAGATGACTTTAGATTAAACTCAGCAATTTAAACTTCAGACGCATCTGGATTAACTGGGGAAAAATGGCTTCAGGGCCCAAAGAAGGAAGTAAATTACAGATGCTGGTTGTTTTTGTCAGAAGGTTGCAAAACTGTTTTTAAAAGATGCAGAAGGTATAAAAGTTGTGGAAATAAATGATGCAGCACAAAGGGACAGTTATCATAACTCTGAATGTGATGTTTGCAGTTAAAGGTAATAAAATATCCTCCTAAGCCCAGTTTCTATATGAAATGATGTGATTTAATGCACAGGTGGATCTAAATTAACTAGAACACCACTAAAAAAATGTTATATTTATTTACATAAAATACAATTAAAAATTCAGTAATTCTGTTCTTAAAATGAAACTCAGATTGCTGGTTTTCCAGAGTGCTGCATGCAAATGTTTTAATTGGAAAGTTGAGCGGAAGGAAAACCTGCAAGGAAGCACATGCAGCAGGAACTGAGTGCATGTGTTGTGCAGCAGGTAAATCTGGATTTAAATAGTTACTATTACTACTATTATTGCACTTTTCTCATTTCCTAATAAACTGGACTTTTCCTCAGCTGGAAGCAGAATCACCAAAGTGAACAAAGTGCTTAAACTAGACGACTCAGGATCTGGGTCAGACATCAATCAATCAATCAAATTTTTTTTGTCAATTACAATTTGCATTGCAATCGAAAAGTCAGTTCCAGTACAACCGTCCATCACATACACTTAACAAACAAACATTTTGGGGGGAACGATTGACTGAGGCCTTGCGTTGCCAAGGAACGCAGCCAGCCAGCCGCTGCTAAAAAGCGCAGCCGTCAAGGCCGCATTCCTCCAAACTGCCCGGACCCCGCCTAAACGGAGTTTACAGGCGCTGCCTTGAACTCTCGAAGGAAGAGCAACAACATGAGGGGGGGAGAAAAAAAGAGACAGATGTTTGCCTATTTATGCTCTCACCTATAAAGAGACAAACAACCGACACAAAAAAACCCTCATAGCACGAAAAGCACAAATAAACACAAGACAACATGTATGCAGAAGGTAAACATTTGAGACCTGTCGCGTGTGCGTAATTCATCAGTTTTATGAGCATCAGTTATGCGTGTGTGTATGGGCGAAAGTGTTTTTCTCCGTGAACACTCTCCAGAGGCCATTGTCCTTGATGTTATCAGCCGGCCCACAGTTCAGAGAAGCATCCTCAGGTGTCAGCGGGGGAGGGGGGTAGCCGGGGGGGCTTTTCTGGGCACTCCGTCATAACAATCCAGGAGTAGATAGGGAGGGAATCCAAATATGTTATTTGTTATGAGACAAGCTGCACTGCCTTTCCTGTCAGCTTTTAAGTCTTTTGCTGGCTCCACATAAATCCAATTTTCCAAATTTTTGGGGGTTTTCGCGCTTCACTCCCAGATTTTATCCCATCTCCCCTTGAGTTCAACCACCAAAGCCAGACTGCGTTCCAACACAGGCAGCTTTTCGGCTTCGCTCCATTCACCTGCCAGGTTTGTCCGTTCACAGCCAGAGTGAGCGCGTCATGCAGCCGGCAGCCTGATCAAGGCCAAATGGCTCCGACATCCGCTGTATTTGCCGATACTTCAAAAATCCACAAAAACCAATAAGTAGAGATCCCAGTATCCTTAATCCAATGTGAAAATTTCAAACGTCCAGGAATGACAAGTCCAAAGACACACCGTTTTCCTCCAGGAATTTAGGGTGTATCTCACAAAATAAGTCAAATCAGGACCGGACGGGGCCCCCTTTGGTTGCCTACCTGTCGAAAAAAATTTATCAATAGTATTGAGAGACCAGCTGACCAGATCCATGATTTTCAGAGTTCGGTTGATATGAAGAAAGTTCTCAGAAGACAAGACATAGCAAAGCAAAGCAGGAGAGAGAGAAAGACACGACCGACCTCGGAGAGAGACATGTTGGATTTACTGAAACGAATCAACTTTGTACTAATATTTACACAATAATATTACCACCACACACATAAATGGCTTTTCATTGACTCTAAAACTCTTCAGTTGGTCCAGATGACCAAAGGCCCGGTTGGCCATAGAACCAGTGGATTATAAACGATAGTATAAATGAGCGCAGTGTGACTGATGTGCTCCGTGTCCTGCAGGTGAAGGTCGGAGGTCAACCCTGCCACGTCATCAACAGCTCAGAGTCTGAGATCAGCTGCCGCCTCGGCTCCGACTCCGAGCTTCCTGTTGGCGTGGCTCTCCCCGTATCGGTCCGGATCAACAACCTGGGCAGCGCCGTGGTGGCCGTGTCCGACGAGTTTAGGCGTCGCTTCGTGGTCCTGCCGGTGGTCGACTCGGTGTGGCCTCCTGTCGGCAGCACCAGCGGGTTCACCCGGCTCCTGGTCAGCGGCTCGGGGTTCTCCCAGGGCGGGGTGACGGCAGCGGGCGTCTCCTGCAGCCTCCTGACGGTGAACTACACCCACGTCCTCTGCGACACCGCTCCGTCTCAGCCACGCTCCGGCGACGTCGTCTTCCACCTCGGCCAGATCCAGAGCTCCTGTCCATCGGACTGCTCCTTCCAGTTCTCGCCCTCCGTCACTCCCGCCATCACGAGCGTCTCCCCCGACAGCGTCAGCAATCAGACGGATGTCACCGTCTCCGGCTCCGGGCTCGGCGGCAGCGTGGGCGACGTGGCCGTCTTCGCCGGCTCCACACAGCTGGAGGTCGTGGCTGTGAGGGGTGAGAACGTCACCGCGAGGGTCAGCGCCCTGCCGGCGGGACGCCACCCGGTCAGGGTGATCGTGAGGAGCAGAGGCCTGGCGTCGGGTCAGGTCGCCCTGACCAGCCTCGCTCAGGCCGTCCTGGACCCGCGGGGGGGCAGCCTGGCCGGAGGAACGCCGCTCCGCCTGTCGGGGAACGGCTTCGCTCCAGGGAACACCAGCGTGACGGTGGGAGGGAAAGCCTGCAGGATCCTGGAGGAGCAGCCGGGTCTGATCCGCTGCCTGAGCCCAGCTCACGGGGAGGGACAGGTGGGCGTCAGCATCCAGGTGCTGGGCGTGGCCTACCCTCCTCTCAGCTTCAACTACTCTGCAGCGCAGACCCCGGTGGTCAGCGCCGTCAGCCCCTCCACCGGTGAGCACGCACCAAGCACCCCCACAGGGACATTTACACCAGGGGGCAGCAAATTATAGTTTTATTATGGTATTTAAACGTAATAATGATAATAAATGCAGGTTTTAGCAGTTTTTTCTTGGAATAATTGCTTTTAATTTTCTTTATTTTATATCATTATCCACAAAATTTTTACATCATTATCCACAAATATCAACATCCCGTCCATCCTCTTGTTTTTAACCTCATAATAGACATAAAGGACGTTTCTTTAACGATGACAACAGATTTCCTACAGTAGATCTTTATCACAAATTATAACTCGTCATTTTTCAAAAGGTAACATTTGCAGCTCTAAGCGAGTTTAATCTAAGTGGACTGTAGGAAAAATGGCTCTTTAGACTGTAAAGGTTGCAGGTCCCTGATTTAGACGAATCGGTCCAAAATACGGTTCTTCTTGTCCTGAGATGTAAATGGAGCTGCAGGTAGTTGAATGAATGCCCCCCCCCCCCACACACACACACACACACACACACACCTCAACACAAGTAAACCTCCCCCTGGAAATAGAGAAAAGGCTTATTTTGGATGCAACTAATCTAATTTTATTTAAAGCGTTGAATTCAGTCCAGACCCTGAAACCGCCTCTAAACGGGTTCAGAACCTTCCGACCCAACACCGGCCTCCACCCGGGTCCGACCGGCAGGGAACCCGCTCCTGTTTCCGTTGCGTTTGCATCATCTGTGTGTTTCCCACAGGTCCGAGCGGCGCCGCCGTCACCCTCACCGGGTCAGGGTTCGGTTCTGGCTCCGATCTGTCCGTCACCATTAACGGCGCTCCCTGCAGCGTCTCGGCCGTCTCCGACACCGAGGTCCGATGCACGACGGGAAGCAGTCCGGGCGGCACCTACCCGGTCGTCCTGCATCACGGGTTCAAAGGTTACGCCCGGTCGGAGGTGGCCTTCACGTACGAACTGACGCTGAGCGCCGTTCAGCCCAACGAGGGTGAGAACAGAACTCCAGCGCCTCCTCCTTCATGCTCTGGTTCCTCCGGTTCCTCCGCTGACCTGCAGGGTTCCTGTGACCCGTTGTTCTCTGTGATTCAGGGAGTTTTGGAGGCGGAGCTCTGCTGTCCATCCTGGGCTCCGGGTTCGACCCGAACAACTCCACGGTGCTGATCTGCCACCAGGACTGTCCGGTTCTCAGAGAAACGTCCACGTCCAGCCGGCTGTCCTGCTGGTCTCCGCTCACCAACGGTCAGTCCAGCTCTGGGTTCATGTGTCACGGCCCGGATGGCGTGACTTTGGGTTTATTTCATCCTGATATTTAGACCCGGGTCCAGCGGAGAAAATGTGAGGGTTGGTTTAAAGAGCAGGAACCAGGTGCAGCAGCAGCAGGAGGAGGTTAGCTGGGTCGGTTCGGCTGAGGTTCTGACTCGGTTTGCTCACAGATGATGTGTTGCTGAGGAATGCTGACAGTCCCATCAGACGGGAACTGGACCTGCACCCCGAGCCTCCGTCTCACTTTGGTTCTTGTGTCTCTGCAGGTTCTCAGCCGGAGGTCCGGTGCCCGGTGTCGGTCCAGAACCCCCAGGGTGCCGCCAACATGTCAGAGGGCTTCACCTACAGATCTGCTCTGACCCCCGTCGTCTCTGACGTGTCCCCCCGGCGAGGAGGCACCGCCGGGGGGACACGTCTCACCATCAGCGGCTCCGGGTTCAGGTGTCTAAAAACACAACGAGCAGAACCGCCCGGTCCACCGGGGACGAATCAAACGCTCCGTTTGCTCTGAGCGCAGCGCCGCTCTTCCTCTGCGGCAAACATCTGGTGTCGCTGAGGATGTTTTCATTCCTCATGACAGCGTCAAACAGAACCGTTAAAATCCGTGTCATCAGAACCATCAGAACCATCTAATGCTGCTGTATGATGTAGCAGCGGTTCCCAACATGTTTTAGCCGCCCGCCCCCCCTTCTGTGTCCCAACCGGGTTGACCCACCCCCAATATTAAAAAACCCAAATGCAACCAGGTGTTTACAGCCGTGTTAAAGGCGGCATGTTTAATCATGCTCACATGACCAGAACACAGATAATGAGAGACAATAACAGAGCGCTCCATAACGCTGTTATTAACCAGAGAAATAAAAAGTTACTTCCTGATTGGTTCTCAGCGGTTACCTTCAGCAGGTAGACACGCCCACAGCAACACCTCAGCTCCCTCAGCTCCACCTCCTGTTGCTGGTTCCCTGTTCCTGTCTGAATAGGCGCTAAAACCGCATCTTTAAAATGAATCTCAGTGAAAATGATTACAGATGTGAGCGTGAACAGAACCAATAAACCGCGTCTACCTGCAGTTCCCCCCCAGCAGGTGGTGGTCATGACATCATCAGAGTCAGCGCACCACGAGCTGCGCCATCCATACAGTTTAATGTCATAAATAAAACTTTGAGCCTGAATTACATTTTCCCTCTGCTGACGTAGACGACGTGAAGTCAGGAGAGAAAAGAGACATTTCTGATTCTCTCTCCTCCTTCATCTCTACCTGACCTCAGATGTCTCACCTGACAGTTTACCTGCTTTCAGCCACTTGATCATATCCGCCAGACTGAATGCAGCAGAGGCCACAGGCTGCGCATTTACAGCAATGCGTAGAAGAAGAAAACGTCCTCTATATTTCATCTTAAAATGAAGCGTAGAACATTTCTTCTAAATAAATAGATTTACGTGAATACATTTTATTTATTTATTAAATTTAGTTTTTGATTTTAATTTTTACAAAGGAAATGTTCATTTACAGTCTTTATGGTGTGGGGGAAAATGCTGTAAATGTGTAATTATCCTTTTGGGAGTCCCTGATGTAACGCATTCTTGGTACCAGGACGGTCCGGTGGAGCGAAGGTGGACCTCAGTGAAGGTTCCTTAAAGCTCACAAGATCATCTGAACAATAACAGGAAGCAGCTTGAGAATGATTCCTTTAGAAAGTGGGTGAAAAAGTAAATGCACCCCCCATGGTTAACTCAGAAATGACCTGTGATTGACCTGGTTACCAGCAGAACCGGTCTGACAACACGAAGTAGGCTCTAAGACCTGAGCAGCAGCACATCAGGTCCAGATCTAGAGAAATATAAAATCAGATGAGAAACAAAGTCCTCCATGAGTCTGGAGGCGGTAACCAAGCCATGTCTAAGGCTTTGGGTCTCCAGAGAACCTCAGTGGGAACCATGATCCACATCTGGAGACAACATGGAACCACGGAGAACCTTCCCAGGAGAGGTCAACTAATAATAAAGATATTTTGTTATTATATTATTACAGCATTTCAGAACCAGAGCATTAGACCTACAGTCAAACACGGTGGTGTCAGTGTGATGATCTGGGCTGCTTTGCTGCTTCAGGACCTGGAGGACTCGGAACCATGGGTTCTAGCAGAACTTTAAGCTGATCTGGGCTCTGCAGCAAGTCCGCCTCTGAATGGCTCGACCAATTTTCAGAGGCCTAGTCAAAGGCCGGGCTTGTTCTGCAAACAACAACGTTGTAAAATAGATGTGTTACATTTCTGAGTGACTTCAAGGCAGACCAACGCTTTTCCATACGAACCTTTAAGGAACAGCACTTTGAATGTCTGGTTACTGAAAAGTGTTACATAAATAAACGTACCTTACCTGCCAGTGAGGCGCTGTTGACCTTAAACAGGCTCTAAACGCTGGAGAACCTCCGTGTGTCTGAATGAAATCAGTCCAACTTCCTCCACAGAGACGTTAAAGACTCACCAGCAGCTGGAAGGGAGGAACCAGGTGTCAGGTTCAGGGGGGTGAATACTTTCATCACAGCACTGTGTGTGAATGTGCAGCAGCAGGTGTAATTATGGATCAAATCTTTTCACTTCTGAGCGTTCGGACCCGTTTCCCTGCTGGGTTCTCGTTGCGTTGAGACGTTGGCCGTCAGATTGGACCGTTTAATCCGTTTCTGCGTCTCTCTCCTCAGCGCCAGCATGAGTGACGTCAGCGTGACGATCGCCGGGTCCGTGTGTGACGTCCGCTCCTCCAACAGCACGCACATCACCTGCGTGACCGGCTCTCAGAGTCGGTCTCAGGAGACCAAAGTCCGGGTCAGCGTGGGAGACCGCGGCGTCGCCAAGATGGTAACGAGCATCCAGGATCACGTTAACTCTGGTGGAGGAAAGGTTGCCCACTCTGCATCTCTCCACAGGACAACGCCGACTTCTTCTACATCGACGTGTGGTCGTCCAGGTTCACCTGGGGAGGCCTGTCTCCACCTGAGAAGGGCTCGTTTGCCATCATTGCTAAAGGCCAGACCATCCTGCTGGACACCAGCACCCCGGTGCTCAAGATGCTCCTCATTCAGGGTACAGATGGACCTCTTTTCTCTGTGGTGATGCACAAACGTCTTTTCTTCTCAAGTGTCCTACAGATGTCAGAGAACCGGTTAGATTTCTGTGTCAGACTTTAAAACTTCTTCTTTCAGGTTTTCGCCACAGCGAGTCGTCTGTCTCCATCTATCTTCTGCATCTTCTTCTCTCACACCAGCTTCCTCTTTCTAACTCCATCCATACATCTCCTCTCTGGTCCTCCTCCAGTTCTAGCCTCACTGTCCCTCCTCTGGAGACGTCCAAACCATCTCAGTCTGGTCTCTTTGGCTTCATCTCCAGAACATCTACCACGAGTTCTCCCTCTGATCTTCTCATTCATGATCCTCTGCATCCTCGTCTCTCCCAGAAAGCATAAACGTGAAAATGAATCCCAGAGACGGTGATGAAATCTTGTTTTTCTCAGGGGGAACTCTGGTGTTTGATGAAGCGGACGTGGAGCTGCAGGCGGAAAACATCCTGATCACAGACGGAGGGCGGCTCCAGGTCGGCCAGGAGGGGGCGCCGTTCCAGCACAAAGCCATCATCACCCTTCACGGACACCTGCGCTCACCTGAACTTCCAGTTTACGGAGCCAAGACGCTGGCTGTCAGAGAGGGCGTCTTGGATCTTCACGGTACGAACGGCAGCTTAACCTCAAAAGCAGCAGATGTTACATCCTTTAAACGACTCTGGAAGAATATCCAGAAGCTTCATTAACTTTTTATATTTCACATGATTTATTAAAACACAAAAAATAGTTGGAATAAAAAAATCTGAATCTTTCAGTTGTCATTACCCACCTTGGGCAACAGGGGGCGTAGTTTCACCATTTCTCCTACACAGCTGGGAATTTTGCACCAATTACCTGTTTAATTCTTTGGATCAATATTAAACTTAACATAAAAGTTTGATTCTCTCATACTTTGTAGAGGTTCTGCAGACTATGTCTCATGTTTGATGCATTTTCTTTTCTTGTTTTATCAAAGTCCTTGTGGACGTGGTACCGGTTCTGATCCAAGAAACAACAGAAATAATTGGCAAAGACCGCAGCAGGACTTTAATTAAATAGTACAGCAGCTTCCAGCAGGAATCCATCCTGATGCAATGTTGGGACTGTAACCTGGACCAAGGACCGACATCAAGAAATGCAACGGGAAAAGTTATAGTTGCACACGTTACAAAGTAAAATCTGCATGATAACACTCTACCGACGGTCCAAATTTAGATGTTTTGTTGATTATGTTTGATGAAACGTCCTCAGCTTCCATCAGAGAGACTTTATTTCTGATGAACTAAGCGCTGGTGCTGCAGATATTGGAGCCAACGCATGAAAAGCTCCTTTGTTTTAAAGGAGCTCTCCATGCTGGGGCTGATTCACATTTTCACTGATTTTCAGTGTGATGGTGGGAATTAAGCAGCTGAGAATTTAGAAAACGAGATAACCCCTTGATGGAAATGTGAAATTAGGTCTTTGGATCGATTCCCTATCCAAGTGTTAGCTGAAGTGTTTCCAGATGTGTCAGATCTGCACATCTGGGACAAAATAGAGTCTTCAGCCGCCTTTATGCTCCCATGGAGGGACACATCCTGAGCTGCACAGGCATGTGGAAAAGAGCGGCACAGATAGAGCTACTGCCAGCATACAGAGTAGATGCAATGAGCTTAACCCTCCAAGGAACCTGGAGACGCACCAAATGCCTCTGAAACACTTACCTGGTACTGGTTGGTGGATCTGAAGAGACGGCGTAGCTCCCAACCGTCACATTTTACCTGAGTTAGAGTCGGGCCAAGACTTTGTGCCAGAGGTGGGGACTCGAGTCACATGACTTTGATTTGAGTCACATGACTTTGACTCGAGCCAGACTCAAGTCATTGATTTTATGACTTTAGACTTGACTTGAAAGACAGAGACTTGTGGCTTGGACTTTAACAACAATGATGCGAGACTTGAAAGATTTGATATTTTACCCAAAATCTAAACTTAAGACATCTATCATTTAAAAAGTGCGCACCATTAATTCATTTCACTCAACCAGTATCTACAGACGCAGACGTCTCTCTCTCGCTGCAGCAAATCAAATTTACCAGATTAAAAAGAAAAAGAAAAGCTAAGGACAAAAATGAGTAATTTTGTTTGGGTCTGAATATGAAGTTCTGCTGTTGATTTTTCACTGAATATTCTGGAAACATATGGTAGAAAGCAGGACTGTTTTGAAGCTAAGTTTAATTTTACTGTTTTGTAAGGCCAGTTGCACTGGTTTCATAACGTTTTGACATGCTCTATTAATTACATTTAACATTTATTTCAACATTGTCAAAGACTCGAAACGACGCAAAATTAGAAGTTTCAGGCTTGGGACTTGACTTGAGAAATACCTGTTTTAATTTGAGAGCTGACTCAGACTTGAGGATAAAGACCTGAGACTTACTTGGGACTGGGTCCCACCTCTGCTTTGTGCTGCTGGAGTCAACAGTCCCATGAAAGATGATCTTTTTCTTTCTTTAACCAGATGAAAACCCATTTAGATCTAGACCTCTTTCACAGGGTGAGCAGGCCACAGTCGCCCAGGATCCCTGAGGAGGCTCACAGGACTCGGTTGTGTCTGCAGGCGTGTGAGGGCTGCTGACCGTCCTCTACAGCTAGTCTGTTATTTTAGAAGCAAACCCTCTCAGTCCCACTGAACTGGCAGCTTCAGAAACAGCTCTTTCCCCCTCAGTGAGGCCTGCTGATCCGTCTCTAGGCCTCCGACAGCTGCTGCAGATGTGACCTGAACATCCCAGGAATCACATCCCGTTCCTTCAGCTCATGTTACACAGACGCAGTAATCTGAGGTGTCCAGCCCTCCAGGGTGGGCACGATTAGCAACTCAGCCTCCTGTTTCATCTAAAGAGGATTTATTGCTGACAACCTGTTTCTCCAGGTGTCCCCGTCCCCGTCCCCTGGACACACCTAGCCCAGACCGTCACCAACGGCTCCGTCACGCTGACTCTGATGAAGGCGGTGACGTGGAAACCCGGAGATGAGATCGTCATCGCCTCCACCGGCCACAGGTACAGAGCTGCTGTTTCTGAATGTAGATGAATAAATGACTGCAGTCCAAACATAAACTCACCTCCAACCAGGGAGTTATGGTCATGTCAACTAATATTGGCAGCCTGACCTGAAATAAGACTGAGAAGCTTTCACCATTTCTTTTATAATTCAGTTATGTGACGAAATATTTTACCTTTTTCAAAAGTATTAGACCAAAGTTAGGTCCCATCCTGCTGATGCAGTAACGTTTGTTCACACAATGCCAAGACAGGAAGACATCAGCAATGACCTCAGAGCAGCAACTGCTGCCGCCCATCAACCTGGGAGGGGTCAAAGGTCATCTCCAGACCCTCTGAGGTCCATCATCCTGCAGAGAGGAGAACATCTCAGCAAGATGGACGTCCAGCAGGTTCAACCCAAGATCAGAGCAGGAAGCTCAGGAGCTCCACCTCAGACTCTACTGGCCTCAGTTAGCAGGTCAAAGGTCATGACCCTGAACCAGTCTGGCTGCTTGGAAGGTTGAAGGAGAAAGAACCAAGATGGCAGCAGGACTGAGGTTCTGGATGAAGGACCAGAGATGAGGAACCATGATGGACAGAACCATGATGGAGGAACCATGATGGACAGAACCATGATGGACAGAACCATGATGGACAGAACCGTGATGGAGGAACCATGATGGACAGAACCATGATGGACAGAACCGTGATGGACAGAACCGTGATGGAGGAACCATGATGGACAGAACCATGATGGAGGAACCATGATGGAGGAACCATGATGGACGGAACCATGATGGACAGAACCATGATGGACAGAACCATGATGGACAGAACCATGATGGAGGAACCATGATGGACAGAACCATGATGGACAGAACCATGATGGACAGAACCATGATGGAGGAACCATGATGGACAGAACCATGATGGAGGAACCATGATGGACGGAACCATGATGGACAGAACCATGATGGACAGAACCATGATGGAGGAACCGTGATGGACAGAACCATGATGGACAGAACCAGACATAGCAGATCAGCACAAACAGCTCCTAACAACTGTAAAGCACGCTGGAGGAGGAATGATGATGTGGGCTTGTTGTGTAGCCACAGGGTCGGGGCACCTTGCAGTCATTAAGTGGACCAGGATCTCCTCTGGGTTCCAAATTACTCTTGAGTCCAGTATGAATCTGTCCAACTGCTAGAGCTGGGTCATCAACAGAGCCGTGATCCAAACACGGCCTAGTCAAAGTCTACACCTTAACCATATTACAGCTGAACTGGAGGCTATTTCTAACTGTTCTGAGGTCCAAAATCACGAAGGATCTGTGTTTTTTTAGCACATGGCCGTCAGAGGGCGGTTCTGTGTGCAGCAGCAGTGAAAACATTGTTATTTACGTTCTTCCAGGCACAGCCAGAGTGAGAACGAGGTGAGAACGATTGCCAGCGTGTCAGCCGACGGAAGGACCCTCACCCTGATCAAGCCGCTGATGTACTCCCACCTGGGGGTGTCCGTCACGCTGCCTGATGGCACCGTGTTTGAGGGCCGAGCGGAGGTGGGTCTCCTCACCAGGAACATCGTGGTCCGAGGCTCCCAAAACCTGGAGTGGAGTGACGAGATCGAAGCGTGTCCCGACGGCTTCAACACAGGTGCTCGACTCGCTGGACGAGGCAGAGCCTAATGGCTTTCTGTTGTAGCATTTCTCTACGGATTCATGACTTTATTTCTTTTATCATTGGTAAAATTAATCTGAAGGTGACACCTTGAAATGTCTGCTGTCCATCTTGTCGTGCTTCCTGGGGTAAATCTCACCTTTTCCGGGTCCTGCAGGTGAATTTGCCACCCAGACGTGCTTCCAGGGCCGGTTTGGAGAAGAAATGGGCAGCGACCAGTTCGGCGGCTGCATCATGTTCCACGCTCCCAGGCCAGGAGAGAACCTCGCTATGGGCAGACTGGAATACGTTGAGGTGAAACACCTTCAAGGTTTCCAGATTTTCTAACCCGTCACATAAATAAACGTTGATCTCGGTGAGCATCGACTCTTCTGCACTTGTGGGACAGATCTTCCACGCTGGTCAGGCCTTCAGGCTCGGACGGTATCCCATCCACTGGCATCTGATGGGGGACATCAAGTACAAGTCGTACGTGAGAGGCTGCGCCATCCACCAGACCTTCAACCGGGCCGTGACCATCCACAACACCCACCGGCTGCTGGTGGAGCACAACGTCATCTACGACATCATGGGAGGAGCCTTCTTCATCGAGGACGGCATCGAGACGGAGAACATCCTGCAGTACAATCTGGCCGTGTTCGTCAAGCAAAGCACCAGCCTCCTGAACGACGATGTCACTCCTGCTGCGTACTGGGTCACCAATCCCAACAACATCATCCGGCACAACGCCGCAGCAGGAGGGACCCACTTCGGTTTCTGGTACCGCATGCACGACAACCCTGACGGTCCGTCGTACGACCCAAACATCTCCCAGAAGAGGGTTCCTCTCGGGGAGTTCTCCAACAACACGGTGCACTCTCAGGGATGGTTTGGTCTCTGGATCTTCCAGGAATATTTCCCCATGAGGGACGGAGGCTGCAGATCCACAATCCCCCAACCGGCCGTCTTCCACTCCCTGACCACCTGGAACTGTGAGAAAGGCGCCGAGTGGGTCAACGTGGGCGCCGTGCAGTTCAACAACTTCGTCATGGTCAACAACGAGAAGGCCGGCATCGAAGCCAAGCGCATCTTCCGCTGGGCCGTGAGCGGCTTCGGAGAGGACGGAGGGGCCACGGTGTCAAACAGCACCATCGTGAGCCACCTGGACGAGCTCGGACTGGGGAGCGAGTACTGCACGCGCCGTGGCGTCATCACGCCTTTTGACGACGGCATGAGTGTCCTCAACACTCAGTTTGTCAACTTTGACCGCAACAACTGCACAGCCATCGGAGTGACGTCCATCGACGGGACGTGTACGGATCGCTGCGGCGGCTGGGCGGTCAGGTTCAGCGGGGTCCAGTACAGGAACTCCCCCAACAAGGCCGGATTCAGGTGGGAGCACGAAGTCCAGCTGGTGGACACTGACGGCTCCCTCACAGGTACGCACACTTGAGGTTCTGTCCTTTGCAGAACCTCTGGTCCAAACATCAGTTATTGCAGTTTCCTTCAAAGCAGCCAGACCTTCCTGTAGCTTTTTAAAGTGATCTTCATCCGTGGCTGGAGGTCTTTTACAGAACGATCCGGGTCTGATCATGTTCGTAGGAATAACAATAGGTTTAGTTCTGAGAAAAACAACTTGAGTCGTTCTCAGGATCTCAGGAGGAACACAGAACCTGGTTTAGTCACTACACAAAACAATGGGATTGTTCTGGTCAGTTTTACCTTCTGTCCAACTGCAATTTTACCGGAAGTTTCCTCATGTCCCTTTTTAAATAACTGCGCAAGTCCGTCTTACCTGCTCTTCCGCTCCTCAGGGGGATCGCGTGAGTGGATTTACTCTGGTCTTATTTCTTTCTACTGAGTCCTTCCTCTTCTTCTCATAAATTTGTGCTCGATACGCTTCTTGCAACTTTCAGCCATGTTCAAAATTTACGGCGAAAGTAGCAGAACTACAATCAACGGCTATCCACTAAGCTAGCTGCTAAGCTAGCCACTAAGCTAGCTGCTAAACTAGCCAGATACATAAACAGCAGCCAGCAAGGGGAAGCTAACAAGGAACGAGCTCGGACACTGGCGTTACGTGAGGGCGTCATAATGATGCATGTGGGACGACCAATAGATCAGGTGATTCCCCCAGAGCCTGAGGGACAGAGAGCATTAACAAAACTCTGACCAATCCCTTCTCTTCGGACCAAACGGCAGGGATTGGTCAGAGTTTTTCAGGTGTTTCTGGACAGGATTACCAACTATAGCAGCGGGTTTGAACCCCAGCAGACCTCATCTGATTGGTTATCTTGTTCTCCAGAGAGGAAACATCTCGTTCCCCATCTGTTCCTCTGCTGGAGAGTTTTATTTCTTCTTTAGTCCTCCTCTAGTCTGGTTTCAGGGACAATCTGATCCATGTGTTGAGATGTTCTAAACTCTCAGCAAACAGAACTTTGAAAGCAGCCAAAGTCCTGAGAAACCCAGGAGAACCGCTGATTGAAACCACTTTTAGAAAGTCTGTCACTGAAACACATTTTGGGTTGATCCCAAATAGCAGGAATAACCCATCAGATGTTTTAAACATTTTACAGGAAATATGAACCATAAAGTGGTGCCGATGAGCAGCTTGCTGGACCCGGCTCACTGTTCCCTCAGCGCCGAGTGGAGCATCGGTTTCCCCGGAGCGGTGTGCGACCACACCGTCAGCTTCCACCGTCTGGCGTTCAATAACCCCTCCCCGACCTCTCTGAAGGCCAAAGATGTCATCCTGACCAACCCACATGGTACCAACCTCCTCCATTACTGAGTGGTAACTGCAGTGGGCCCAATAATAACTGTTGTGCTGATTTCAGGCAGCAGCGTGGTTCCCTACCTGAAGAAGAGGATGACCCATAAGTTTGGCTGGATGGCCCTGCTGCCGTCCGGTCAGACCTACAACTGGTACTTCAGCAACGCCGACCAGATCACCAACATCACCTACGATGCCAAGTTCTACGGCTTTAAGGTAAACACCGATCAGACGAGGTGACGGACCAACCCGCTCACTCTGACGGTTTGGTTTCCTCCATCCTGCAGTCGGATCAGTACGTCATCATCAAACACAACCTCACCCAGAGTCCCGACAGCTTCCACATCATCGACGACAGGAACGGCTCGTCCACGGCGCTGAGCTTCAGCGGCAACACCAACGGAGACTGGTTCTTCAACAGGACCACCAACGACCTCTTCTACCTCGGTTAGACACACACTCCTCGTTACCAAATCTGACGTGGAAACATTTACAGAGAAATTCCAGAATAGGAAAAGTTTGGCTCTCCCACCAGTCCATGCCTGGCAAAACCACGGCTTAAAACCGAAAATGATTTCTGTCTTTTTGAGGCAGGAGAGCCTTTAGAGAGGAGCTCAGGCTGAACCGTTAAGGGAACCACTGGGGTCCGACTTCAGAGACAATGACTGGTCCTAAAACGATCAGTGTTGTAGGACGCCGCCTCCATCAGAACTGACTGTCTTTAGCTCTTATCTTAGGAAGGAGGTCCATTCATCTGACCCTGATTCCTGCTTATGTATTTTAATATGATAAGGTGGCAGTTCTCCCTCAGTTCTCCCTGCAGGCAGCAGCCAGAACCGCTTCACACCGAAGGAAATCATCAAGTCAACCTTCATCCAGAGCTGCTTGAGGTTGTTTCTGACCCGTTACGTGACACAGATGTTCTGTTCCTGCAGTTTCTGGGAAGACGAGCCCCCGCAGGCGCCGCGATAGCGTCGACCGCTCCATGAAAGACGTGGTGACCAACTTCGCCGTTCACCGCTGCTTCTTCCATAAATGCCTCCCTCCGGCTCCGGCCACGCTCGCTCCCACGCCTGACCGCCGACCCAACGACTTCATGTAGGGCCAGCTCCACCTCCGGCCCGGTTAACCACAGTCTGACTGGTTCCGCCTCTTAATGCGGCATGTTTGTGTTGCAGTCTCTGGTCCGATGCCTCGTTCTGGAAAGGTTCTGCTGAGAACAACTTCACTGAGCCAGCAGATGGCGCCGATGTGGTCATCCCTTCAGGTAAGACCAGGGAGCAGGTCCAGGAGTCTGGAGGACAACCATACCGTCAATTACATGGTTTAAATGAAGAAACTCTACATTTTTGAAGTTTTATGATGATTAAAACGTTTCAAATAGAGAATATTTTCTAAATGCTCGACACAAAGCAGCGATTCGTTCATGAAGCCCGGGGAATTTGACCTCTCCACAGGGAAGTGGATCGTTCTGGACCGCGACACGCCGTCCCTCAACAAGCTGGCGGTGGTCGGGGTTCTGGAGGTTCCCGACGCCTTGAACGGCACCGTGGTGATAGACGCCGTTTACGTCTCCATCCAGGTCAGCACCGCCACCCGGATGACCACCGAGGAAAGCTAAACTGGTTTCCTCCCCAGCAGCCAGACGCCTGACTCCTCCTGATCATCAGACCTCCAGGAAGCTGGAGGTCTGATGATCTGAGGACCCAAAGGTTTCAGGAGACTCTGGCCCCTCGGATGCGGAGACATCGCAGATGCGTCAGAACTTTGGTGCCGAACTAAAATGGGTCCGTCTGTTTCAGGGCGGCAGGCTGATCGCAGGATGGGAAAACGAGCCGTTCCGAGGAGAGCTGCAGATCCGACTGAGAGGGAACCACAACACTCCGGACTGGGTGCTGCCGAACGGACCCAACCAGGGATCCAAGGTCCTCGGTGAGAAACCGGGCTCCACAACATGAACATGGAGTCCCAGAGCGTTGTGACGTTAAACCAGAGCAGGTCTCTGCATGAAGAACGCTAGATGTTCGCATCCCGACTGGATCTGGACCGAACAAGGTTCTGGTTTGTTTCCAGATAAACGTTGGTGAGATAAATGAGGTTAAAAAGCATCAACTAAAAACCAGAAGGTGATTCACTGTAAAATAGGAGCTAAGAGTAAGTGTACCTTTCTTGAAATGAGTATTTGTCCTTGATTTGAGAAGGAAAACAAGATTATCTGCCAATGGAATAAGATTTTTGCATATTTTTGGATATCTAATTATCTTATTTCAGGGGTTAAAATACTCATTCCACTGGCAGACAGTCTTGTTTATCTGATCAAATCAAGGAAAAATGCTAATTTTAGGAAAATTCTACTTACTTTTTTGCAGAGTGAGGTTTCCATCTGAATGTGGAGCTGCGTTACACCAGAGGCTCTCTGGGCAGCTTCTTCTATCTGTTTTAAAGCCTCTGGGATGTAGAACTCTGCTGGTTGATTAAATGTGGGCCAGAAACTGTCCGGTCCGCAGGGTCAGCTGCTAGTTTGGTATAAAACCCGGGTTCTCTGCCTCATCCCGGGTTCTCTGCCTCATCCCGGGTTCTCTGCCTCATCCCGGGTTCTCTGCCTCATCCCGGGTTCTCTGCCTCATCCCGGGTTCTCTGCCTCATCCCGGGTTCTCTGCTTTCTCTCTCCAGGTGTGTTTGGGACCCTGCAGCTGTACGGACAGCCGCCCAACCTTTACCGCGCCAAGCTGGCCGCCACCGCTGCAGCCGGCTCCAGCACGCTGGTTCTGATGCAGCCCGTCGACTGGAAGGTCCGTGTGCTTCAGGCGACCCCTGGGTCTTTGAATCAACAGCCAACCAACGTCAGAACCGTCTCTGGTTCTGACCCGCCACTAAATGAGGGCCGCAGACCAAAAGCTGTTATCACAGTTCTGACCTGCATATCTCAGCCATGTTCTCCACCAGAACCATCGTTCAAAGCTTAATTACTCAAAACCTGAATGGTTGTCAGGAGGGAGTCACCATGGTAACCAGTCACCACCACATTAACCAGCTGCTTCTCTCTTATCTCCATGTCGCCATGATTTCAAAGTCCTAACAGGTTCTGGAACCGTTTAAAGGTCTTGTGCGGTCCAGTCAGGAGTTCACCTGCGTGTCTCTGATGGTTGGTGTGCAGGTTGGAGACCAGGTCGCCATCTCCACCTCCAGCTACAGCGCCTCAGAGACAGAGAAGCGGCGGATCTCTGCGGTGTCGGCGGACGGGTCGGTTCTGACCCTGGACCAGCCTCTGGCCCACACTCACACCGGTACGCTTCATCTTCAACGGGACTTTTAATCTGTGATGAGAGGCTGCTGGTAAAACCTCTGTTTGACTAAAGGATGAAGCGCTGCCTCAGCAGCAGAAGAAGAAACTGTCAGATTTAACCGTCTGCTCCTCAGCTTCAGGAGACTCAGACATGTTCTGTTCGCAGGTGGAACCCATTCTGTGTCAGGAACATCCCTCTCCTACACGCTGGCAGCTGATGTTGGCCTCCTGAGCAGGAACATCCAGATCATCGGCGAGGAGTACCCGGCCATGATGATGGAGTCGTTCGGGGCCCGGCTGTTGGTCGGGACCTTCTCCAGCGAGGGAATCGCCTACAAAGGTACTCGGACCTTCTTCGTGGATTTAAAGGCTTCCTGCAACGACCTGCTGCCATCGATGCCCAGAGGAAGGATTTATCACACAGATAAAACTGTAAACTTTATAACTCCAACCTGAATGGAGTTCAGCATGAAGAAAAGACTCACTGATAGGATTCAGGAGACGGATTTTACCGTTAGATGAGAGACCGGGCAGAATAAAATGCTCCTTTAAGCTGTTTGTTTCCCAGTTCTGCAGTTTAAGGAGGAAATATTCTTTAAAGATGTTTCTAAAACGCTGAAGTCATGGAAAGCTGGTAGCAGGATTTTAGAAGTTCAGCTGGTTGCAGTTCGGCGTTTGCTCCACTAGGTGTCACTGCATAACCAACTTTACATTTAACCTGTAAAGGCTGGATTTCTGAAAATAAAACTAGAATCAGTCAAATTTAGGAATATCTGAGGAGGTTTACGTTCCATCTGCGGGTCAGAACATACGTCTAAAGGTTCTGATGATCTAAACGCATCAAACCCATGAAGCTGCTTCAAACTCCCAGGAACCAACACATATTCATGCAACCTTACATCAAATGCCTTGCCCAGGGGTACATCAGCATTTGGCAGGGGAGGAAGCTGGAACTGGACCGGCTGCACGATATGGACCAAAAAATAAGATCTGGATATTTTTAGGCTGAATGCCGATATCCCATATTTATCTCAATATGTTGTCTTTTCCTAAAGTAATTATAAAAAGGAATTTCTGAATCAAAGCTTTATCCTAAATGTCTCACAGGCACATTTTTAACAAAGAAATGTCTGAAAAATAACCTACTACAATGCATAAAAGTATAATTATAATGCATATAAATGATAGGGTCTCCTCTCTTATGTCTCTTTTTTAAAAATCTCATTATTTTTTAAATCTGGATGTATTGGGCAGCCCTAGCAGAACCTCCTGGTACTTTTCTGAGGTAGCAGAAGCTTTATTTTGTGCATTTTATGTGTCAAGAACAAATCATCTGCATGAGGTGGAGAAACCATGGAGACTTTAACACCTTTCTTCCATATTTCTTATTTTAAACAGTTTTTTTGTGAAGTTCTCTCTCAGACTGTCTTCTCCTGATTACGTTTCTCCCAAAGGTAAAGCTCAGATCAGGAACGTGGAGTTCTTCCGCTCCGGTCAGGAAGGCTGGACCGACCACTTTGACCCCCGGTACTCCGTGGCGTTCCTCAACCTGGGAGAGGTACAGCAACACTCACCGCCTCACGCAGAAATAACAGAACCGATGCTGTTTGGACCAGACCCAGGTGGACTCAGGGGTTCTGCTCAAGCCGTCGCCCACTTGATGTTCCTCCAAACCTTCCCTCCAGCTGGTCTGATGCATAACGAGCTCCTGAACCCTTGAAAAGTTCTGATCCACTTTCTGCAGATTTCCCTTCCTGTCGTTTCCTGGTTTTTCTCTAAATGTTTAAAATGTTCCGGATCAGAAGTTCTCCAAACCTTCTGACGGTCTGTCAGGTTTGCTGCTTCATCTCCTGCCGTTCAGGTGGTGAGAAGCTGCTGAAGGAGACACAGAATCTGAGCTGAAGCCGTTTTATTTAAAGGTTTCAGGGAACGACTCGTACGTCCAGGGATGTTCCTTCCACGACGGCTTCTCTCCGGCCGTCGGGGTCTTCGGGACCTCCGGTCTGAACGTCGACGACAACGTCGTCCATCACACCGTCGGAGAAGGTAACCCTATGAGACCGGCTCGCCAGCAGCGAGGGGAACGCTCCCGTCCTTCCAGCGTTTCCTCATGCTTGACGTCTTTCCGTGTCGGCAGGTATCCGGGTTTGGGGCGATAAGATCACGCTGAGGAGGAACCTGGTGATGATGTCGCTGTGGCCTGGGTCGTATCAGGGCAGAGAGGAACCCTTCAACTTCGAGTGGAACGCGGCCATCGAGGTTCTTCCTCTCAAACGAACCGTCAGCCGCTTCTTTTCGACAGGCTTCCAACGTTGTGCTTCCTGTTCCTCAGGTGAACGAGGGCACCAACGTGGTGCTGCAGCACAACATCGTGGCCGGTTACGAGAGGGTGGCGTACCGCATCAACGGAGAACCCTGCCCAGGTAACCAAGCCTCCGGGGCTGGAACGTTTCCTCCCGGAGGAGAACAGAAGGAACATCTGCTCTGCTCCTGCAGGTTACCTGAACCCTAACGAGGCCTGGACCCACAACGAGGCTCACGGCGGTCTGTACGGCGTTTACCTCAACAAGGACGGGTTGGCCGGCTGCAGCTTCATCCGAGGCTTCTTCGTCTGGAGAAGCTTCGACTTCGCCATCTACTTCCAGGTTGGGAAAATTCAAACTTCTGGAATTTAGCTTTGGTTTTAGTGTTTTTAGAAGATGTTCTGCTCTTCTTGCTGATGTTTTATCTCAGGCAGTAAATTATCCATCAGCCGTTCCAACAGGAAAACCTGCTGTCTGTCTTTCATCAGATGGGATGTTTTACTGTTTTATTCAACTAAATCAGAGGTTTTACTCACCAAATGATCTTTTTTCTGCTCTTTCTTGTAAACGCATCACAGTTTCTAAGTTTCTTCTTGTTAGCTAAATGATTTCAGCTGTTTTTAGAGATCCAGTTTAAAAATGTTACCACAGAAAATAAATCTGTGAGAATAAAAGAGCAGGAAGCTGCAAAGTGTTTCTGACAGGATTACAAACGGATCCTCTCCTCTTCCTCCTCTTCCTCAGGTCATCATGAACGTGGTCGTTTCCAACGTGACGCTGGTGGATAACGGGATGGGCGTCATGCCTCTCGTTTACGCCCCGCCCTCTCTGTCTCATGCCTACGCAGATAAATCTGTCCACGTTCAGGTGAGCTGAGTGACGCCTGCAGCTGCTCCGCTGGGACGGTTTTCCCCGTTATTCCCACATTCGTCTTTTCCCAGAACTCCCTGATTGTCGGCAGCAGCCCAGACTTCAACTGTTCGGACACTTTGGACTCAGACGACTTCAACGTCGCCACCACGTCTCTGCACCGAGCGCCCAGACCTCCACAAGGTGACGTCAGCAAACTGTGAATCCTCACAGGAACCTGAGCTTTCATCAAAGATGCTCAGATCCCCATTTTAACAGATTCTGAAGCTGTAATCCCTCCAAACATATTGATGGACTTTGTTTTAATTCGTTGTTTAAATGTAACTAACATTAAACAAAGGAGAGAGAAAGTGCTGCAGGTTCTTGGAATATAAAATCATCCGTAAACTTCAACTCTTTAACATGAAAATGAATCTGGTTTTTAAGGGTTTGACCTGCAGAGTCCGGCTGATTGGTGCATCGCTAATTTCATCCTTTTCTGACCCAAAGACCAGCGAGTCCAATCAGCACCAGCCCAGGTCTCTAAAATGACACTTTATCGCTGCTCAATCCGGTCCTGAGGAAAACTGGCCTTCCTTATATTGGACATCAGGTCCCACAATGTTGTTCAGCACATATTTAGGTCCCATAAAATCATTTCCTCGGTATCCGGTAGCATTGATAAACTAAACCTTAAACTGGATCATAAATAATCTCATAAACAGAAATGTCAAAGATTGTGCCTGAAGGGGGAATTATTTCACTTCCCTTTCAATTATCTTCTCCCAAAGTTTATTATTTATTTATTCCAAGCAGATATCGTTCTGTTCATTTCCCAGATTAAGATTATTTATCCTCACTAGACAGATTACGCTTCAGGCGAGAATTATGCTGAAAATGAACTCTGGGAACTGAATTAATTATTAACCGTAGAAACTGCTGAGTTTCAGTAATCAGCTGCTTCCAGGGGGAAGGAGTGGTCATGTGGTGGGGATTAACCAATCAGAATCAAACTCAGAGGCACATGGATCCAGTTAGCCAATGAGAAACATGGATTGTGTTATTTTATTCTACCACATGGTTTAAACTCAGAAAGTGTCCTCTAGACCAAACGGTCTGCATCATCTGATCCCTGAAGAGATTATTATTAATTATTATTATTATTAAAGAGATTAAAATCAGATTAAAGGCTCAACACGTTGATCACTGTCTAAAGTTTCCTAATCATGGATCCCTTTAAACTTTAAGATGTTTCTACCAGGCTGGTTTCGATGGAAACCTTCAGGATCCAGAGGTATCAGGAACTAAGCACCTCCTCGGCCTCTGATTGGCCAGTCGCTCAGCCTATAGGAGCTACCAAACTGGGCCCATTCCTGGTTCTGAGCGGGGGTTCCCAGGTCTGGGGCGGGTCGGACCAGCTTTTAGTTCCTCCAGCTACCTTCACGGTTCTGTAGGAACCATTCAGAGGTGTCAGACGTCTGGATCTGGGAGTTAGCTTTCAGAAGAAACCAGAACCAGAACATTTACTGTCGATGGTTCTGGAAGAAGCTGCACTTAGAGGTGATTAACTGGAAGAGGAAAAGTTCCCGGCGTAGACTGACCTCCATCCTGCCTCTGCTCAGGAGGCCGATCTGGGATCTGCTGGCCGACCTTCCAGTCGGGACACAACACGGCTCCCGCTAAACCGCATCACCTGAACATGAACTACAACGCCATCAAGGGCCTGATGAAGGTCACAGGTGGGTTCTCTCAACTCGGTTCTTTTAATCCGCCGCGTGCGGACGTTCCTCCTGATCCTCCGTCTGTTTCAGACACAACCTTCGCTGGTTTCCGTGACGTCTGCTCCGGGCAGAGGAACTACGTGTTCCTCACCAACCCTCTGAACGAGGACCTGCAGCACCCCGTGCACGTCTCAGCCGCCAACATGGTGGACAGCACCGAGGACGCCCGCGTGTTCATCCACAGGCCCGACCTGGGGTGAGCGCCGCGTGGCGAACAGAACCTGGATGAGTCCGCATGAAGATCACAGCTTCTGTCGGGAATCCTGCCTGGTTTCTGCTCCGGTTGACTGATGAACTGCTAAGATTGTGTTTCTGCTCCCCAGCAAAGTGAACCCAGCTGACTGTGTGGACATGGACTGTGATGCCAAGAAGAAGACCTTGTTGAAGGACCTGGACGGGTCCTTCCTGGGAGCCGCGGGGTCCGTGGTTCCCCAGTCCGAGTACGAGTGGGGAGGAGATCCCAGGAGGGGGCTTGGCGATCACCGCATTCCTAAGGTCATGCTGACGTTCCCGAATGGCAGCCGGATCCCCGTGGAGCAGGTGGCTCCTCAGAAAGGTAACGAAGGTTCACATTCAGCAGCAGACGATCTGTGAGACCCGCTGGTTCCTGTTCTAACGTGACGTGAAGTTCTGCAGCAGATGCGTTCGTTGTAGCTGATGCTGACGTTTCCTCGTGGTGCGTTCAGGTGTGATCAGGAAGAACTGCACCTACGTGAGCTCCTGGCAGAGCTACAGGTGCTTCAGCCTGGACTACAGGATGGTGGTGATCGAGAGTCTCGACTCGGACACCGAGACCCGTCGCCTGTCTCCTGTGGCCGTGCTCGGAGACGGCTTTGTGGACCTGATTAACGGTGAGGTTCTGATGGTTCTCCACAGGCCCGGTGGGGTGCAGTGGTGCAGTCTTCATTGTGTTTTTGCTGTGCAGGCCCTCAGGATCACGGCTGGTGTGCAGGATACACCTGTCAGCGCCGAGTGTCTCTGTTCCACAGCATCATGGCCGCCGGACACGCCTTCGACGTCTACTTCACCGGCGTCAGCCCGCAGAAGCTCCGCCTCATGATGCTCAACTCCGACCCGTCTGAGGTGCGACCGGTTCTGAACCTTGGAGGTTTGAGCCGCCCGCTTCCTCGTTTCTGACCCCGTCTCCGTGTTTGTCTCCCGCAGAGCGTCCTGGTCTCCGTGTTTTACTCCAACCCTCAGCGGCTGGACGTCTACGTGGACAACCGGCTGGTGGCTCCGACCAACGCCGCGTGGAACGACGACAGATCCGACTACATCCTGCGGGAACCGGCATACAAAGGTATCCGGTCCGGTACCAACGGTTCTAGAGAATCACAGAAATTCATTAAAATCCTGAAATTTCACATGAACTAAGAAGCCATGAAAGACAAAAATATGAAGAACTGAAAAACCAACAATAATGTTTTCAGTCCTGATTTAAAGGAGCCGACAGGTTTGATGCCTCAGGTTTCCCAGGAAGTGGTACCAGAACCAAGGAGAACAGAACCTAAATGTTTGGTTCAGTTAGAATTCTGTATAAATTACAAATACTGCTAATAATATTTGCATTAAGTTGGGTTCTGCAGCGCCGGTCCATCTTGGAAAAGAGATTTTAAATCTTTTTATCTGGATAGATAAAGTTTATGTATAGAGAAAGGAGGAGATTGTCTTATTCTATAATGTAGAACCAGAATAAAATCTGCCCGAGAATGGAGCCTGAGGAACCCCGCGTGTGATCGCTCAGATTTAAAATTACTGAAAGACGCAAAGAGGAAGAAATTCAGAGAGAAAAGGTCAAAAGTTTTGATGCAGAAAATGAATTTTGGTATTTTTGTCCAAATTCAGCCCAACATCAGCTTATCATTAACATGAAAACCTGTTAATTTCTGAGCAGGTCCAGTTCCCACCATCAGCAGTCAGTTAAAAATCCTCCTGCTGTATCCTTTTAAATGACTAGAGTCACATTTTTAAAACCCGATAAATAATTTCTTCTACATATTGCCTCTGATTTTTGCTCCTTCCTCCTCGATGATCCAGGAACCGTTCCTCATCTTAACCATATTCCTAGTAATAATAATAATATAATATAGTAATATCGTCTTTATTGTCATTGAAACATACATTACAGTGAAATGTGTTCTCTGCTTTTAACCCATCACCCTTGGGGAGCAGTGGGCTGCCATGTGCGGCGCCCGGGGAGCAATCAGGGGTTAAGGGTCTTGCTCAGGGAGCCAGAGTGCAGGCGCTGGGGATCGAACCGGGTACTTGCATCCTTCTCTGAGTGCAAGCTGCTCTAACCACTAGGCCACCACTCCCCTGCTTGGTCCGCTTTGAACAGAAACATTTCTGGTCCGGTTCTGATTGGTTCCCAGGTCCTGTCCAACCCCAGTCGGTTCCTCGTTAAGGAACATTGTGGAAAACCTATTTTCTCTCCCCAGATGAGTTCGTGCCTCAGATGAACGCCTCCATGGGAACCAACTACTTCGACCAGGACTTCAAGATGATGAAGGTTCTGTTGAGAGGCTCCACCCCGGTGGAGATCAGGACGTCTCCGGTTCTCGTCCTGGCCTTCAACATGCCAGCCCTCACTGAGGACCAGTTCTTTGGCGACAACCTGATCCAGAACCTGGCGATATTCCTCAAGGTTCCCCCCAACATGATCCGCATCACCAAGATCGTCAGGGAGGACGGTGGAGCGCGGCGCAGGAAGAGGTCCACGGGCCTGACGGTGGAGGTGGAGATCAAGAAGCCTCCGGTTCAGCAGACCACCAACAGCACCGCCGGTCAGTGGAGGAACCAGGTGGGATCCACGCAGGTCCCAGACCTTCTCTTGAATGATCTCTGCTCTTGCAGGTGAGGAGGATTTCGCGCTGCTGAAGAGCATCGCAGATGATCTGGGTCAGGCAGCGGTCTCTGGGAACCTCAGTGGGTCCATCGGCTTCAACGTCTCCTCCGTGGGCATCATCCCGCCTCCTCCTTCCTCCTCGGACCCGAGATGGAGCAGGGCGAGTGGGGCCGCCGTCATGGCCGAGAGTCGTGGCTGAAGCTCAGCAACGGTCTGAGTGATTCTCCACGTTTCACCTGCAGGTGGCAGCAGAGGACGTGTCGAGAGACGAGCCGAAGACGAGTTACGTGTCGAGAGTGTCACGCCTGCTGCTGGTGGAGGAGCCGCTAGCCGGAGAGTTCGTGGGTCCGCTGGTGCAGCAGCCGCGTCTGATGGCCGTGGACGACCAGGTGAGGACGCAGCGTCAGAACCTCAGAACCTCTCCAGAACCTCAGAACCTCTCCAGAACCTCAGAACCTCTCCAGAACCTCTCCTGCCCTTCCACCTGTAACGGGTCCAGCGGTTCTGTCTATACTGGATCCAGTTTGGGGAACTGCTTCAGGTTTAGCTTTCTGCTTTTCCTTGACTTCATTTGTTTCAGAAGAAACAGAAACGAGAACATTAAAACTGACCAACAGACATTCTGGAGGTAAACAAGTTGCCCTTAATGAGTTTTAGTAAAAATCTGCCTAAAGTGTCGGTATCTGTACAATAAAGACTTAATTACCTCCCTGCAGCAGGTGGAGAAGGTCAACCGAGGTCAGAAGGTCCGGTTACCCAGCAGCAGTTTTCATTTTTAACCTAAACTAGAGCGAACTTCTGCCTGCTTTCTAACAGGATTCATTCATTCGTTGTTTTATACTGGTTAAATATTTAGGTTGTCCTTCTTGAATCATTTAAATCAGGTTTTTTAGTTGCTTATTTTGTCTTTTTATTTGTTCCTGTTTTGATTTGCTGTCAGAAACATTTCCACTTCAGAGCCGGTGTCCAGAAAGCCGGCACACCTGAATCTAATGGCTGCACGCCTCATCAGCAGGTTGTTAGACCCAGACGTGGTGAAACGGGGGAGCAGCTAAACGTTCAGAGACATTTTAACATTTTTATAAAATCCTAAAATTAAGATGAGAGGATAAAATGCCAGAAGCTTGAGATCAGAGCCGTTTTTAAACCAGGCGACTTCTGCTGGGGTCAGCCTCACCCAAACATCTCTGGTCAGACGTCAGCTGAGGAGGAGAGGATGGTAGATGGTGAGGTGTGACGCCTGCAGCTCAAATGTTTCAAACCTCAGAATAAAACCCCCTGGGTTTTATTCTGAGGTTTGAAAAGTGCTGAAGATGAAGGGAGTGTTATGCCAGAAGCAGTTTGAATATGCTTATTATTATAATTAATTATAATTTGGTATTATAATTTAAATAATAAGTCATTCAACTCGAAATTTAGCTATAACAAATATAGTTCAAATGGTGGTGATGTTAGCTAAAAGCTTGTAATGATTTATACTACTAACGCATTAATTACTAGTTGTTATGAACTCATTTATGCTGGAATAAATGATCTGGTCGGATTTTAACCGACGAGGTTTATCCGGCAGACTGTGAGAACCCCAATATAAAACTGCAATTAGAGTTTAAATCCTCATTCCTTATCACCATCCAATGATATGTCTCTGTATTAATATCAGATGTTAACTCCAAAGGAGGTTAGCTCTGAATTCTGAATAGCCATGCAACTGTGAATTGAATTGAACACAAAACAATTTCTATTCCGCAGTGGTGGTTTTATTGAACCAAAGGCAATTCCCTGTTACCGCAGACTCTGGCGTATTCCAGCTTAACACCGTCCAAATCGGACCTGGATATCCGTGTCAGCCATAGGTGACGGCGTTGTTCAGAGAGCTGTTTTGTTTTTTCACACTGATTCACTATCACGGCTGGTAGGCGAAAGAAAGAGCGTTGATCTCCACCTCCACGGGCCGTGCAACCAACCATTAAACACGTTTTCACCATTGTTCACTTCCAATACTGCCTAAGGCGTAATACAATGCGGGTCAACGGTGCGAAACGACTACCACCCAATATGGCGGACGCGCAGAGTAGTCACGTGAGCGTGACGTCAGCTGAAAACACCCTATTCTCTGATTCACAACCCTGGGGAATCTTACTCATTACTAAAACTACACATGCAAAATATAGGTGGAAATAAAAGAACAAAACAAAACTAAACAAAAACAAAAAAAAAAAAAAACAAATGGATTAAAATGAGAGGTAGCAAATGTTAGTTCAGCTCACGGTTGTTTAAACCACACTCAGAGGCGTCGGCATTTGACGTCGCAGCATTGAGGAGCAGACACCCGCTCTGAGACACTCGCAAGATGGCGACTATGATGACGTAGGCTCTACAACCTTGCGTGATGTGTGAGGGGAGGTCCTAATGACGTAACCACGTTTACGCTGATGGGGTAATACCTCCAGGGTCCGAAATTAACACTCGCCAAATGCGAGTAAATTTCCCGTTTGGCGAGTGAATTTCAGAGGGCTAGCTGCCACATGGCGAGTAAATGTTTGTACCAAATAAAATAAAAATAACATAAAAATAACGAAACCCATATGATCCGTTCACAGCTCTGTCCATCCAGAGCTCAGTCTAAAAACGCCTTCTGCGGTGCTGGTTCAGCTTCTTTCAAATTCAGAACCAGTCATGGCTGCACGCTGGATCAGAAAACAGATCTGCTAACCAGATACAGTCTAAAACGCCCATTAGTCTGTTTATAAGTTTCGTTCTTATTTATTCAGATTTTTTTTAACTACCTGCGCTGCGGCTCTGTGCTTCACCGCTCTTACTGCGCCTCCCCCCTCTCGCAGCAAGGTGCTTTTATCAGCGGCCAGCCTTCAAAACGTGAATTGCTACGTTTAATGTCCTTCCACTCGTACCAAAATGTCCCAATTAAAGTCAGTAGGAGAGTCAGTAACTGTTTTTCATGCTGTTTTGTTTTTAACGACACAGAACCAGCGGTGCTTCGGTGGGCGTGGTGCCTTGCGCTTGAATTCAGGTGCGCAAAATTACGTCACATGTAACCTGTAACATCGGGGGCGCAGCGCACGAGGGTAAAATCCAGTAGCTAGATCAGCGTAAAGACGCAGCGTGAACCCTGAATGCTTTAAGTGTTGCAGGTGAGGGGAAAATTTTGAACCGTACACAGGGGCGGTTCTGGACAGGGGCCAACAGGGGCCTGTAGAACTGTTCCTGGCCCCTGTACTAAAAACATGATGTTAAATTTCTTAGGATGATAAATGCTGACAAAGATAACGTGACTGGTCATTTGGATCAGTTGTATTTTTTTCATTTATGTTTTTACCCAATAATAAAATAACAAAATAATTAAAAGATAAATATAAAAAAAAATAATAATTAAAATTAAGCTGTTTCACGTTAAGCTCCCGCTGTATTGAGAAAAGATCAGGGGTCTGCAACCTGCAGTTCCAGAGCCACAATTGGCTCTTTGGCTTACTTAATATTTTAAACGATGAAATGTTGACCTGTTAAGTCCCCCCCCCCCAACAATCTTTTGTTCTGTGCCCCTGTGAAAAAACACTGGCCCCACCCTGGCCCCCCTGCTAAATTTGGTCAAAAATCCCTACTGACCGTACAGGCTTGATGAAACTCTGCCTCATTCACAAATAAGACCAACATGGATAGAATAATGATAATCTGTAGTGTTTTTTTATCGCCTGGATGTGAATCTGATAATTCATATTGTGTCTTTTATAATCAACTACAATATTTTCTTTTTTTTAAGTCAGGAAACAAAGATTTCTCTTCCAGGGTCCAGTCAGCCATGCCCCCAACCACGCCCCCCAAAATTAACATAATCTCACTCTTAATTTTTATAAAAATTGAGGTCTGGTCAGGATTAATATTTTGGCCGGTAAAAAATATGCCTGGCCGGTTGATTTTTACATCTACCGGCCAACTTGGCCGGTGAATAACAAAGTTAATTTCGGACACTGAATACCTCGCTTCGAGAGGGCGTGGATAACTGGGGAGTTTAAACGGAGACTGCGAACTGAGCTCAGACAAAAAAAAAGATTGCACCAGCTGATAAGCAAAGCAAAGATGGAACAAAGAGAGGGAAAAAGGATGGAAAAGTTGAATAATCGACTCACGGCGGAGTCTCCACGAACCACAAAATCAAACAACAGCCAAGTCACTTTCACAAATGCATGCACATACAAAGAAAATATTCAGCAAAATAAACAACTCCTTGAAATAAAAAGCATTAACCTACACCTACAAGTTCCTACGTCTGCCCAGGCACTTCTAAACACCCTGTTGGTGAGACAGAAATAAAAGGGGAGAACCCGTTACTTTGAGGTGCCTCGGGGCTGGTCCGGAGCGCTCCGAGTAAAGGCCCATTCATACCTCACGTAAAAGACGGATACGGATACGTGTGGAGTGTTTCATACGTTCTAACCGTCGATTTCGTCCGTATTTTGACACGAAAATTTGGAGCTTACGATTACGGACGAAACGGATCAATACAGAGCAATACTACCGGAAAAGGTGGGGGGGCTATTGAGTTTGTAGTACAAAATGTCAACAAAATCACGAAGAAGGTTGTAATTCTGGGCTTTAAACAATGGCGGGATTCGAGGAACGACTTGCGGAGCTTGTCCGCAACTACCCACACATATATGATGTCTCGTGTCCGGGGCACAGGGACAAACAAAAACTTTATTTACGGAGCAAATACAACAAAATCACGTCTTGGACCGTCGCCATGTTTGACGAATTATTGGCGCCCAGCACTGCCACCTAGAGGAAATATTGGTTATTGCGCACCTCAGCGGACGGAGGTATGAAGGAGTCAACGGATAGAACGTACGGACAGAAATACGGACGTGTAGGCCAAACGTAGGGTATGAATGGGCCTTAAGGCGGCTTTCTGGAGGCGTCTTGACGAACGCAGTTGTCCGCAGGCTGCGGCGGGACGGGGGAGAAGCTCCTTCGTTTCTTCCTCCGGGTTCACAGTCGCTTTGCTCGGCCCAGCAAAAGCGTAGTCCTCTTTCGATCACTGGGAGATAAGGCGGCTTCCAGTATTTGATCAGAGGGAATTAAAAGTACCTTTTAGAGTCGACCTCCTGTGTCCGCACAGGGAATAGTTTTGCTCCGGTAATCTTCGAACCAGCAAAGAGTTATCGAGCACGTGGCGTGGGGTTGCCCCAACAAAGTGAAACAGCTGTGTGTCTTCTCAGGTTGGCAGCGCGCCAGGGAAGAAGGCAGATTTCGGTCCTCGGCCGCAATAAATACCTTTCCCCCTAGTAACGTTAACTCTCTGTCCGTCGTTAGGGGCGGCGGCCATTTTGGGCCGAGTTGCATGATGGGAGTTGGTGGCCATTTTGACCACCTTGCATCATGGGAAATGCAGTCCGTCATGTCCCGAACTAATGCAAGTTTTCACGTCCTGACATGGCACAACAGGAGGAAGCGACGCTGCAGCAGAGCTTGGTCCTGGTACCAAACACAGCTCAGAACCAGTGTGTGTGTGTTTTGGGCTCCTCTATGTAATAATAATAATAATAATAATACATTTTATTTATAATGCACTTTACATTTCAAATAAAATCTCAAAGTGCTACAATAGCAGGGGGTTAGAAACGGTTCCCAAGGTGTAATAAAAACACAATAAAACACCATAAAAGCTAAATTAAAATCATAAGTATTAAAAGGCCGTCTTCAGGTGATTTTTGAACACCTCCACAGCTTGTGGAGCCTCAGGGTCTCTGGGAGGACGTCCCGTAGACGTGGGGCGACCTGTCCCCGTCCGGACAGACCCAGCAGAGATCTGGGTGTCTTTCTGCCAGTAACTGGGCCGTGTTGCTGTTTTTAGGGTAACTGCGTCTCTGTGGGCGTGACCACGCTCACCGTGACCGCCAGCCTGAAGAACGCCGACGGAGAAGCGGTGGGTGGACTGGAGGGCAACGCCACCATCCTGTTCAGCAGCTGCTGGGCCAACTTCAGCGACCTCTCCGTCCTGAGCAGCGGTGAGTCTGCTGTCCTTTAGCAGGACGGCGCTCTGAGCAGCTCGCCTCTGACACGTCCTCTCTCTGCAGGAGAGAACCTCACCATGGTCTTCACTCTGAAGGACTGGGGCGCCCAGTCCAGGTCCTTCTCAGTGAAGAACGTTCCCACCACGGAGGCCCCGGCGGCCTCCACCACCGACGACGGCAGCGTGTTCAGCTCCAGCACGGCGGTGTCTGCGGGCAGCCTGTGTCTGATCAGCGTCATCTACGAGGTGGCCTGCTGCTCCACCAGCATCCCCCTCTGTTAGCACGCCCCGGCTGGCTGCCTTTGGGTTCTTTTGGGTTTCATCTGTTTGTGGAGATCGTGCAACAGTAGTTAGATCAACCAAATAATCAGGGGAGAAAGTTCTGATCCAGTTAGTTCCAGGGATCCAGACTTTCCTGTCATTGAAGTCGTCTTGATCTGAAGGTTTCCAGGTTTTCTAAAGTTATTTTGTGCTTTTTCTCCAGACTTTGGCTGCTTTAGTCATCTCAGCTAAACTTTACATCACAATATTTACACATTAAATGAAGAAACTGGGATGAAATATGAAGTATAAGTGTCATGTGTAGACCAAGCAAACCTCTAACCGGTGAATGATTCTGACGGAAATTATGAAGTTTTAAGCTGTTGCACTTTACTAACTGTTTCAGATTAAATTTTACCTTTGAAAGAAACTCTGGTTCTTGTCCAATCGGCGTCTTTCTGTTGAAAAGCAAAGAAAGCTGAGCTCCACATGTTCTCCCTCTGTAGTTTTACAGGTTTGAGCTGCACACACCTGGATCAACGTTCCTCCGGCAGTAGAACAGGTGATGGAACAAAAGGAAAATCTTTAGAATTTGGACTGAGAACTCAGAGAAACGGGTTCTTGTCCTTATTTCTGTAATAATATAAGCAGAGAATCAGCTGCTGTATATTTATCGTACTTCCTCTGGACCCCATAGAGCGTTAAAATCTCTTAGGGCCCCTTTTAGAAAGAATTAAACTATTACATGTTTTGCTCAACGATCAGTTCACATGTTTGTTATGATGACTTCATCAGTTATTAATTTAATACAAATGGTAGAAATATATCAAGTCATTATATGTGTTTCCTTACAGCAGGGCTCACCAACCTTTTAGAAACTAAGAGCTGCTTCATCTACCTGTACTGACCTTTGAACTAGGAGAGTCAGAGTTCACCCTAGCTTTATGTAAAATAAACATGTTTTTCATGCTTTGTTATAGATATTTATTTAAAGATCATTCCATTTCTGTACTTCGGTCTAAAAATGCCCTAACACTGCTTGGTTGACAGAAGGCAGGATTTTACCTCCATCTAATTGATAATCTGCTAATTGGAGTTTATAATTAATAACTACAGTGTCCTTAAGGTTTAAATCTGGAAAGTTGTGTCTGGAGCGTTAATTGCTTAGATGGACCTCTGCGTGGTGTTGAATGACGCTGGTGGGCTGCAGGTCACACGTTGTGACCCCTGTGCAGCGCCTCGGTCTGTCCACCAGATGTCGCCAAACTCCAGATCCGAGATGCAGCGGCGGCAGGTTCGGTAGAACCTGCAGCGGGACCAGTGGGTTCATGACGGCATCAGGGTGAAGCAGCATTCCCTCTCAGCCTGCTGACTGTCTCCCTGCCTCACCATAACCTCCTGCCGCGGGCCTGCTTGCGGTTTCTCTCTCCTCGCTGTTCTCTGAGGGACTTTTCTGTTTCTACGGGACTTTCCCAGCTTCCAGACTGGCCACATTTCCTCCACCAGTTTGCAACATCTACACAGTTTCTTTGTAAAACATCTAAAGCTAGATTGAACTAGGCCATCCTAACCCATGAATCTGCTCTGATGTAAACCGTCCTTTAATTTATTTATTATTAAACCTTTATTTAATTGTCTTTACTATATATTTGCTTACGATTGGCAAAATTATCAGACATCATGGGATTAATTTCCACTGTTATGCTGATGACACTCAGCTATATTTATCCATAAATCCTGATGAATCCAATCAATTACTTCGACTGCAGTCATGTCTTGATGACATCAAAAGCTGGATGACTTTAAATTTCCTGCACTTAAATTCTGACAAGACAGAAGTTGTAATCTTTGGGCCAGAGTCCTCAAAAAATAAACTTCTTAATCAATCACTTAATCTGGGTGGCATTAACTTGGCCTCTGGTAATAAAGTAAAAAATCTTGGTGTTATTTTTGACCAAGACATGTCATTTAAATCCCATATTAAACAGGTTTCCAGAGTTTCCTTTTTTCACCTCAGGAATATCGCCAAAATTAGAAACATTCTGTCCAGGAGTGATGCTGAAAAACTAGTCCATGCATTTGTTACTTCAAGGCTGGACTATTGTAATTCTTTACTATCAGGAAGTCCACAAAATGCAGTTCGAAGTCTTCAGCTGATCCAAAATGCTGCAGCAAGAGTTCTGATGAAAATCAACAAGAGGGATCATATTTCTCCTATTTTAGCTTCCCTTCATTGGCTTCCTGTTAAATCAAGAATAGAATTTAAAATTCTTCTTCTAACGTATAAAGCCCTTAATAATCAAGCTCCATCATATATCAGAGCTCTGATTACCCCGTATGTTCCTAACAGAGCACTTCGCTCTCAGACTGCAGGTCTGCTGGTGGTTCCTAGAGTCTCTAAAAGTAGAATGGGAGGCAGATCCTTTAGCTATCAGGCTCCTCTCCTGTGGAACCAACTCCCAGTTTTGGTCTGTGAGGCAGACACCCCGTCTATTTTTAAGACTAATCTTAAAACTTTCCTTTGTGACAAAGCTTCTAGTCAGAGTGGCTCATGTTACCCTGAGCTATCTCTATAGTTATGCTGCTATAGGCTTAGGCTACTGGAAGACATCAGGATCTATTTCTCTCACTCTGCTGAGTTCTCCTACTGCTCTCCAATCTGCATTGTTTGTTGTTATTTCAGCTTTTAACCTTTTGTTCTCTGTCATTTTCTCTTCATAGAAGGTACACCTGGTCTGGCGTTCTGTTAGCTGTGACATCATCAGGGGAGGCAGATCATCCACTATTACCATCTGGCAGAATTAAAAACACAGGCGATTTAAAGAAGTAATCTCTAAGACCATAAATCTAGCTTTAAAATCATCTCTGGCTGCAGGTTCAGGCTGGTTCTGCTGGAAGGAGAACCTCCACCTCAGCCTCAGGTCTCCTGCAGCCTCTAAAAGGTTCTCCTCCAGGATTAAAGATGGAATAGAACCATTAAATCTTCATCGTTCTGCTTTCATTTGGTCTAACACATAAAATCCCCATAAAATACACTGATGTCCGTGATGGCGACATGATCAGGTGAAGAAGTGGAAGCAAAGTTGTAAAATCATTTACAGGAAAATCGAGATTTAGGTAGACGTGCTGAACATTAACGCAGATCTTTGTCATTAAAACAACATTTGATGAAGCAACATTGGCTGTTTTTACATTACTAATATTTTACAGTATAAACCAGACAACGTAGGGTTAATGAGGGTGCCCTGCAAAACTATCTTTCAATGACACATTTAACCATCATTCCTGTTAAAGAGGAATCGCTCTGTCAGCGCGAGGAATTAAACCAGAAACAGTGAAAAAATTATGCAGCTTTTACCTCAACCCTGAACAGCTGACGCCGTATGACGGCTCGTCTACCGCTACACATTTCCATTCATCTCCGGGTTCTGTCTCAAATCTACAGGAACCTGCTGTTCACAGGACATTGATGTCTTGAAGGTCTTTCCCAGTTTTTCTTTGGACTTTGGTCACTAGTTGAAAACCATATTCAGTCCAGTTTGTCATTGAGACTCAATCTGATCCAATTTCTGCATTTCGGTCTGCAATGACGATTAATACTCCACATGATGTGGAGTATTATTCCCATCATGCAGCAGGGTGGTGGCAGCATCATGCTGGGGGAAGCAGAACCGTCCTGAAGGAGAACCTGTTAGAGGCTGCAGGAGACCTGAGACTGAGGTGGAGGTTCTCCTTCCAGCAGGAGAACCAGCCTGAACATGCAGAAATATTATGGGGTGGTTCAGATCAGAGCAGGTTCATGGGCTAGAATGGCCTAGTCAAAGCCCAGACCTGTTCAGGCTGGTTCTCCGCCCTGAACATGCAGTCAGAGATGTTATGGGATGGTTTAGACGCTCCTGCTTCTGTATTCAGACATCTCACAGTTCTTCCACTTACAGATTTACAACCTTTTGGCGCCACCTTGTGGTAGACATCACCAGGCTGCAGATATTTTCATTTTCTATGTAAAATATTGCATTTTGTGGATACATTTTTTCTGTTGCTGACCTCAAATACGTCCCCAGGAAGCTCATCAGGAGGAAGACGAGGGCGATTTCCCAACAATGACGCCGGAATGAAGGTCTGGGTGGAGGAAAAACCACAAACCTTTCTGAGCTGCAGCCCTGATGCAGTTATTACTAGTCAGAGATATGAAGAGTAAAGATCCTCCGTCTGCTTTGGTATCATCATCATCATCATCATCTGCTCAGGTGTGTCACGAAGAAACCTGCTGGCTTTTTAAGGCGTGAAAATCCATAAACAAAGGTTGAGGTTTTAAAAAAATATATTACAGCTCAAATGCAGCAAGAAACCAACAAAGACCAGAACCAGACAAGTTACTGAAAAATAATATTTTAATGTGTTCACATGTTTTCACCATGGAGGGATAATCACAGTTATGGAGCCGAAGCTGGAGCTCTTTAGTTTGATTGCAGATCTGCAGCACATCACTGGAATAAATTCAAGTTATTCTAACCATCAGCTTCGCAGCCAAACATTAAACGAAAAGCACTAAATGACAGAAACGTCTACATTCACAGGCAGCTGACGGGTTCTGCTGGAGCTTCAGAGAACCGTGGCGTTTTCCTTCTAGCTGCTGCCGTCTTTCCTGCTTTTACGGCAGAGATTAACGTCTGAGGGAGGTCCAGTCAGACCGCGCTGCAGGTGCGCCTCATTAATACGTATGCTAAACCGTTTTAATAGAAATACAACAAGAGGTTCTGAACCCGATTCTAAAATTATGTCAATTTAACCTAAAAAATCCTAAAACACTGAACAGAGACGAGCCCAAAGCATCATCCCGCCACCACCGTGCTTGACAGGTGAAGGCTGCCATCTTGGTTCTTTCTCCTTCAGCCCTTCCAAGCAGCCAGACTGGTTCAGGATCCTGACCTTTGACCTTTGACCTGAGGCCTGTAGAGTCTAAGGTGGAGCTCCCTGGTTTCGGCTCATTTCTCGTCTTTTTTTTTCAAACCAGAAAAACCTAAAAACCTCTTTTATGTTTCACATCTACAGTCTGTTTTCGACTAATTTGCTTATTTAAGGCAATATTGCGTGTTTGGTTTATTGTAGATCAGGTAAAAATTAAAATACTGTTTTTACAATGTGAATAAAAGAAATAATGTAAACTTTAGGCCCCTGTGGTAAATAGTTTGACCAGCTGTAGAGTGAATCAGAGCAGATCCGGTCCTCTGGTGTGACGGTGATTATGGACCCGCAGCGTCTCCTTCACAGACCGTCATCTTCATCAGAGGAAGGTCTTCAGTCTGGGCTCACAGGACTGTAGTCGTCATCATCTGGACCAGAGAGAAGCGTTAGAACCTCCAGGAACCCGCTGCTCCTGCTGAGGGGCGTCTCTCCTGCGACCTTTACCTGAACTCTGCGCCGTTCCTTCAGGTCCAAGCTCAAAACAAGTGTTGGTGTAGAGCGGAGGGCTTGAAGAAGCCCGGTTCTGGCCCGGTTCTGCAAATAGTTTAGTGGTTATGAAGCGCAAAAGTTTTCATCGTCCAGAGGAACCAGAGAAATGAAGGATCTGAATCAAAGTTTCAGGTCATTTTATTCTAACTAGTTTTCACCTTTAAGCTTTTTAACAAAACATCCATTAGGAAGAAGCTTAAAATAATAAACTAAAAGAAAAATATCTGATTTTAACTCTCATCCAAAGATCCTTGTAGGGGAAATGTAGGAAATGTCTGGATGGAGAGCACAGCTGGACCTACCTGGATGTTCTGGGCCAGAACTGGGGTTCACGTTCTGGTAGCATTCACCAGAGGAGGTGCTGGAGGTCTCAAACGAGTCCTCGGAGATCTTCGACACTCTGCTGTACCAGAGACCCGCGGCTCCTTCCTTGTAGTCTGGAAACGCTGCGATGTCTTCGTTTGGAGGTCCAGAATCTGGAAGATAAAGAGGAAACATGGAGGTTCTGACGATGTTTCTCCACAAGGGGGCCTCGAGTCCAGAAGCTCAACGAGTTACGGGTTTGAAACTAAAACGAGGCTTTAGATGAAGGTGAAGGTCATCAACGAGCAAAAGGAGCTCCAGCATCCAGGAGGAGCTGCAACTGGAACTCGAAAGGAGTCGACCGAGGAGGTCCGTCTGAAGAGGATAATCCTGGAGGCAGAACCAGAACTCTGTCTGTTCATCACTTCAGGCTGGGAACCTGCTGGGATCCTCTGGGAGAAGCTGAGTGTTCTACTGGGGAGAAGAACGTCTGGTTCTGCCTCGTAGACCCTCTACCTTCACCACCGGACCTCCAGTAAGCAGGAGAACATCTCCAGCTTTTAGAGGAGAGATGGTGGATCCGAACTGAGGCGCTGCAACCAGCAGAACAGGAAACTGGAACGTCAGACTTTGATTCAAATAAAATGAGATAAAAGCTGAAATACGAGAAGAGACGAAACCGAGCGAGACAGAAAGAGACCGAGCAGCAGCTTAGGGGAGCCGGTTCTGTCTGGACCCGCCGGTTCTGTCTGGACCCGCCGGCTCTGTCTGGACCCGCCGGTTCTGACTGGACCCGCCGGTTCTGTCTGGACCCGCCGGTTCTATCTGGACCCGCCGGTTCTGACTGGACCCGCCGGTTCTGTCTGGACCTCACTGAGGAGCTGAGCTGAGGTCCATCATGGCTCTTCAGACTCTTTAACAAACGTCTGATAAATCCTACGAGTCTTTCAGGGTCACTGAGATATTAATGTAAATGTGCAACAAGCGAGAGACAAAATGACCTTAATTCAATAAAGAAATCAGTTATTTAATAAATATGTGCCAATTTAAAGAAAACTGAACATACATACATGGAATAAATAATCTATAATCATATAAATATAGCAATAATTGGTCAAATGTATAATAATTCATTTACATGTGCATAATTAAAATGTGAATTATTTGTATATTAAAAGCAAACAACATTTTTAGAGATTATTAAATTACATCCATTCTTTTTTATCTTAGCATGAATTATTTTATCTGTCAGCATCAAACAGTGGGCGGGGCTTTGTTAATTTTATAAGTTTTAAAGTGTTTCAGTTGGTTAATAAAACATAAAAATTAAATATATTTTATTTCTGATTGTATTTAAACGACCAGATAAATGAATATTTATCTGCGACGCTTCGGTAGTTTCGGATCTTTGTGTTTTTTATTTGTGGCTTTGGTCTTTAAAGTCTTTACTTTAAAGTCAAACCAAATCAGAAGATCTGATCTCCTGACTGCTGCTGCAGACATCGATGAGAGCAAAGCCTGAGACGTGCACAGCTCTGCATCTCTGCAGACCTGCAGACCTGGAGTGACTCACCTTCCTCAGCGAGGCGGCTGAGCGCCGAAGGCTCCACTGCAGCATTCAGGTCTGTTCGGTATCTCTGAGAATCTGCAGACAGAACGGCACGGTGCATCAGTCCAATCACGACGCCTTCAGCAGAGTTTCTGTGCAACGTGCATCAATCTGCAGAGGCAGAAAAGAAGCTGCGGAGCAGCTTCAACCGCAACAGTGCAGATCGCACACAAAGCAAATGCCCAGAGAGCAAGAAAAAGGAAGGTAGCTCACTCCGGAAGGTTGATAAACCGACAGACGGCTGATTGCTCAGGTCATACTGCTCATAGTCTGAATCTACTGACGCGCTGTCAACGCTACTAATCTGGGTCCAAAGAATCCTGGAGTTGGAGGCGACTTGAGACAAAAACACAGAATGAACCGACTCGATGGTATGAACACACGTTGCACAAGTCAGCAACCACCCATCACTGTGCTCAAAAACAGGTTATGATGAAGGAAAAGCACAGAAATGATTAGTGTTTAAAGCAGCTGCTGGACAGAGCTGTTCAGAGACTCACCGTCTGTCTGCCTGGGATTAACGGAAACCAGGTTCAGGTTCTCCTTGTAGTGGTTCTGAGACTGATCCGTGGAAGCTCTCTCGCTGCAGCGAGTCTGCTGCAGAAAAGACACTGCACACATAAAACGAGACGCACACGATTAAAAACAACCCTTTAGAAGCTGTTTATGAGCATAAAAATGAAAAGAGGAGATAATCCTGTAGATAGCCTTCAGTAGGTCTGAAAACAAGAAGTTCATCAGGGGAGCTGGCGTCAATGTTCTCAGCTTTGCTGACGACACTCAGGTTTATGTTGCCGTCTCTCCTGAGGACCAATCGATGCTCCTCCTGGATTCATTTTAAATATTAAGTCAAATGAATTTCTGCATCAAATCGTTTAGATGCATCACCTTTTTTCACTACTCAATGACATATTGGGCTTTTGGAGGGCAGACGGGAGAGACGTCCATTTTTTTATTGGGTAAATATTTTCGTATTGCTAGCATGCTTAACGGAGCAATAAGAAAAATGTCATAATTTTAGATAGAAACAACTAAAACATATTGATGTGTAGAACTAAAGGTAATATTTCAGATGGACCATGACTTCACACACCACCTCTCTGTGTTGTTCTCCAGTCTCTGGTTTAAATATTAAGTCAGATTTCTGCATCAAATCGTTTTGTCTCTAGTTTAAGTTTTTTTTAACTCATTAACGAATTTAAGCAAGAATGTTCTGCAGCTGGAGAACAATGCCAGAGCTCACGCAGAACCTTTAATACGCTGTTAGAACCTGCAGAACAGATGCTCTGCTGTTAGGCTTTCAGGCCTTTCTGCCCCTCGGCAGCAAAACTCAGAGCAGACAAGCTGACATCAACCCGGCTCTAAAAGCTGCGGTTCAGATCTTATCCTGAGGAGATTTTAAAGCTTTTAGTCCAACGTGTTTATCAGAGCCGCTCTTATCGTCTGGGCCAATCAGGTCCCTCATCAGATCCATCAGGTCCTCTGGAAAAATTATTCTGATAATAAAAGAACAAAAGCCCACAAAGAAGCGTTATTCTGGTCTGAGGAGCAACATTCCTGCAGGGAAATAATAGAATTTGATATATATTTACTATATATTTTTTAATAGTTGTGATTATTGTATCATTTTTTGAAATTAGATTTTCTTGATTTTAATTACTTGTTATTTTTCTCACTCGTCAGTCATGTTTAAATCTTGGGTTTCAGCAGCGTTGGGTCCACCGGGTCCTTCATCCAACATCTCCTCTGTTTGCTGCGCCTTTCTCAGCCACGTTAAATCTACCTTTACTGCAGCGATTCGCTGAATTTACCGCAGATTTGACGTTATTCCCTAAAGCAGACGAACTGCAGACGAACCCAGAGGCAGCAGGCGGGACTAACCGTGCCGTTGTCTGTAGAGGCAGCAGAGGACGACGTTCAGGACGAAAAGCACGATCAGCGCCAGAGACAGAACCGTGATGGTGAGAAGTTCTGGAGATGGAACCTCAGCAGGAGAACTGGTGGTCATTAGAGCTGCGACAAACAGACCAACATCAGATATATCACAGATTCATGTTCCTGAAACAATCTAAGACTCTAAACCTGAATGTTTACCTGTGGTCTCCTGCACAGTCACGGCTGCTGTGGTTTCTGCAGGAAACGCCACAGATCCTGCAAGACAAGCAGAGAAAAGCTCCCAGTTTCCAATCTAACTTACAAAGGTTTTCTTCCAACTTCAGCTTCTTTATCGCTTGTTTTTATCCTGAATGAGTCCAAAACCAAAAATTAATACATGCAGAACATGATGGGTCCAAATTCTGCTGTGGAATTACATTTAGGAGCTAAAAATAAGCACAAACTTAAATAACTTGTGCAAACTTTGCCATCTAAGTTAATATATGGACATTGTGAAAAAAACAATAACCATGAATGAAATAATAACAGGTGTATAGAGACACATTTTCACTAAATCCTAAATGAAAATTGGTGAAAAACAACTTTAAATAAAAACAGTTTCCTGTTCTATTAACAAGATAAATCTGAGTGAGCATCTGTCTTTGTTTAGGAAACCTTTGTTTAAACCTTTCATTCGTTCATTTATCCATCCGTCCATCAATGGAGCTCGGGTCACTGACAGAACCGGACCACAGTCACATCCTCCAGCTGCTCCTGGAGGAACTCAAGGTGTTCCTCCTCCAGGAGGGAGATACTGAGAGTTCTGGGTCTCCTCCAGGTGGGACCTCCAAAGGTCCAAACATCCCTGAGGTCAGAGTGAGCTTTAAATTCAGAAACTCTTTCAGGTTTATTTCCACCCCGCGCTCACGATGCAGACTGAGCAGAACCTGCAGACGGGAACGAGCTCCTAAAGTTCAGCAGATGCAGCAATTTGCACCGAATTTCAGCTACAGAACTGTTTAACGACATCAGAACCCCTGGTTCTGACAAGGTCCAGATGCTTCTGACCGTTTCAGAAGAATCTAGTTCAGGATGTTGTTTCTCAATCAAGTGAGGTGGATGTTTTTAAGGAACCGCAGCAGATCGGAGAAGAGGATTTCTTTACAGAATACAGGTCAAATATCTCTGCTGACCTTAAACTAAAACAGGTTTCTCTCAGCCTTAGCGACCCAGTTTCATAGATTTACCTTCACTGAACCACGGCTGGTTGTCACCAGAACTCAGGCAGTTTTTCCATCTACCTGGAAGTGACCTGAAGCAAACTGCCAAAATGTCTCCTGATCAGGTGTGTTTCCTTCACCTGGTTTATACCAAGTGAACCGTTTACCTGGACGCTAACAGGAAACAAAAACAGCTTCCTCGCTGTAAACACACCTCCAGTCAGGAGGTTGGATGGTTTTCGGGTTTAACTTTTCTTTTAGTCATTTACTTTCTGTAGTTTTAACCTTCATTCAGTTTGATCTGAATTACAATAAAACCGTGATTGCATCTCTCAGTAATAAACCACATGACCACGCCCGCTGCCTCCAGGTTGGTGAAAAGAGGCGTCCAGTAAAACAGCTCAGCCTGGACAGCTCGTGGCCCACAGACCGGATGTTTGATGGAGACTGACCTGAGCACACCACCCCGGCATCCTCTTTGTGTCCGCAGTCGGACTCTTCCTGCACACCCGGACAGGCCCACAGGTTCTCCTCGTTGCCGGTGCAGTTCAGCTCGTCCAGGTGAACCGGTCCTCTCCCCGCCGGAAACAACCCGTCCTGACCCGTCACCCTGAGAGCCTTCCCACAGCGGAGCTGGCCACAAGCCACGTCGGCGTCCCTCAGGTCCCAGCGGTCGTCGCACACCGTCCCCCACTTACCCTCCTTCCACACCTCCACCCGCCCGGCACAGCGGTCCTCGTGTCCCGCCAGCCGAAGGGACTGGTGACCTGAGGACGACAGTATCAGGCTGTTAGCTGCAGGAAATCACCGTCCCAGCTGAACATCATGGAGTATTATTATTAATACGTTCATTTGACAGGGACAGAACATAAAAAGAACATTGTTACAGTGCAACCGATGTTCATTGGTCATCTAGCTAACAGCTAATTTGCAGACCAGGTTCCTGAGACAAAACAAATACAAACAGTAAGACACAAACATGAAAAACATACAGAACATGTAATACAGACTATGTACAAAAGCTGCTGTAATGTTCACAGCTTTGAGTAGATTTGAGCCATTGTTTTACTTTGTTTAACTGTTTTAGGTCTGTGAGGGTTTTTAATTGGGCAGGTATGGTGTTTGAGATCGGGTGCCCTTTTAATCTGTAATCTGTCATCTCATTGGTCCGGGGGTCAGGGGTTAGCCTCTGGGAGGACTGCAGGGATGGAAACGTTTGTAGAGATTAAAGGGTCACCTGGTTCTGGTTTAGACTTGGTGCCACAGCTGAGATTTAAAGTTTAACCAGATGAACGAAAAGATGACAGGACTGAGAAAACGACGTCCTGCGAACACGTTTGTGGGAAGACTGCTACCTGTGTTGGTTACACCTGTCCAGTGTTATCCTGCAGGTGCTTCCAGTAAATCATGATACCTGAGAGGACCGGTCTATTTAACGCCTCTCTCTCTAAAACGGTTTCTGAACACATAAACACCTGGAAAATCAGAGAAAAACATCTTCTGAGGAACTTTCTCTTAACGACCTTCATGCCTGCAGATGCAGGCGGTTTATTATACATTATGTTTATTATTATTCTACAGACTTTAAGCTCCTCAGTAATCTCTGACACACTCAATGACTCCCGGTAAGCCCGTATCATCAGCCCTCCACCACCGTGCTTGAGAAGCTTTAGGGGTTTAGTGTCTTCAGCTCGCCTCTTCAGCCCTGCTGCCCGTCTTCAGGGCCTCTTCCTCACTCCAGGCTCCTCAAACACGTCAGCCTGTTTTAAAGCTGCCATCTCAGTGCTAAAAATGATTGCTTCCTTATTTTCAGACGCCACAGCTTTTCTTTCATTCAAGGATGTTTATGATTTTAGAGGGAAGTCTTACCACAAACCACTTTGGTGGCCACGGAGCATCCTGAGTCGGCAGTCTTTGTGCAGTTCTGCAGACGCAGGTCGTGGTACAAGCAGCCCTGGAAGCAGCTGCCGTTGGGAGGCGCTGTGGTTTTCTTCACAGTGTGAACCATTCCACAGCTCAGATCCCGGCAGATCCGTGCAGCCAGAGTGTCTATAAACCCCTGTGGGAGTGGAACCACCTCTCCACTATTGTTTCCAGGTATCCGGAAGGTCCACATGCATTTAGCTTCGAGGTGATGAACATACGGGTCGGCTGGGGGCAAAGAGGAAGAAAACGCAAAGCATGAGGAGCAGGAATTTCTTTTCTGTGTATGTCTGAGTGTTTGTTGTTTAATTGCATGCCTGCTACTGTGTGCCGTAAAGCAAATTGCCCGAAGGGGACAATAAAGACTCTGATATATTGGAACCAATCTGGGCTGCAACGATCTGAAGGATTAAAGGAACATAGACCCGAGTGTCATCAGCCCGGTGAACAGACGATGGTGTTAGATAGCGTCAACAGATCTGCAGAGCAGTTAAAGTTATTAAGAGCAGCAGCAGTTGTGGATTTGAGGTACAGTACAGGGTATCAAGTTAAAAACCAAGACTTTAAGACAAACAGAAAAGTTAAAACACTGCAGCAAGATGCTGTGATCAAGGTGCCAAATAAATTTAAAACACAGACATAGATCAGCCTTTTCTCCCAGCTCAGCTCTCATTTTAACAGAAGCAGATTGTGCAGAATAAAGTCCTCTAAAGCCACCCAGGAATCTGTCCTAAACCGTTTCTAGAATTGCGCCGCTCCAGGCGGCAGCACGTTGGAGTGTTTCAGCAGAAACAGGGTTAGCTCAAACCCTAGCTCCATCCTGGGAGAAGAAGTGGAAGCGGTTGAGGAACATAAATACCTCAGTGTTCAAATGGACAACAGACTGGACTGGACACACAACAGTGAAGTCGTCTGTAAGAAGGGACAGAGCAGACTGGACTTCCTGAGCAAACCTAGATTAACAGACTAAAGCCTGTTAAGCCAACTCTGCTAACTCTGTTAACTCTGCTGTTCAGAGTGAATCACGGTTGAATTATTGCAGATAACGGCCTGAACGCGTCTCATGTCTTTGTTACTTTTGCATTTATCATTTTTCATATTTTTCATTTGTTCAAAGACGTTTACTGTTGCTTTGGTGAAAAACTGCACGTGAAATGATGCTTTGCTACTTTTTGTCTACGACAGTCAAAAAGAAAGATGTACATTCTTTTATTGGGTAAATATTTTCTTATTGCTAGCATGCTTAAAGAAGCAATAAGAAAAAAGTCATAATTTTAGAAAGAAACAACTAAAACATATTGCTGTGTAGAACTAAAGCTAATATTTCAGGTGGACCATGGTATGACGTCACACAACACCTCTCTGTGTTGTTTTCCAGTCTCTGGTTTACCTAGCATGGCCGGCCACGCGTGCACATACCTGTGAATAACTGCCACTCAGGGCTCAGCCACTCCCTGCCTGGGGTAACATGGCGGACAGCACGCCCAGCAGATCAAAATGTTCTCTTACTAACAGCTTTATAAAGTTATGAGTTACTTCATCATGTGCAATCAAGCCATTAGGAAAAATCAGACGACTTTTACAGGGACGAAGGAACTGGTGCCCAAAGTGAACCGAACTGACACAGAGGCACAGACAGGTTGGCAGAGTTAGGCAGGGAAAGTCAAAAGGTTTAATTAAAATGGTTTCACTGTTTTCTTTTAAGCTATGTCTGAAGTAAATGTCCTGGAGTTACAAGCATAGCTGCGGCTAGCTTCTATGAAGCTTTGCTGATGTAGTATGAGCGTGTTTTTATGGTTATAACAAACTTTATTTCCATAAGGGTTTTACACATTGATGGGATATTAATTTTTGTGTTTTCCGGTCCGCTCATTACGACCAAATAGAGCTTAAAAGTATTTAAAATTAGCGCAGAATGTCCGCTAGCATAGCGCTATTAGCTTCCCGGATAAAATTTGTGCTACCACTGAGTCAACGCAACTACGGTTAGTTTTAAACATAATGCTTGTTTTCGTTTCACTCCGCCATCATTCTAAAATGCTGTGAGCATTATTACATCAGCAATAGGGAAGATTAATGTTGATTTAATGTTTTGTATAACTTTAGGGTTAAACCATCAAGCGACCGATTTCTAAAGCGCCATTAGCTTTCCTGAGGAATTAATAAAATCAAGTGTCCTAAAGGTTGTTGATTTTCCTGAGCAAATCATTCTTTAAAATGTTATTTTCTCAAATAATGTTTTGTTTAACTCAGGATTTGCATTGTGAATGGGTTGAAACTAGGGCTGTCAAAATAACGCGTTAATTTCGATTAATTAATTTTAAAAAAAATAACGCATTAAAAAAAATAACGCAGATTAATCGGTGAGGCGCGCCTCCCCTGGGGGGCGCCAAAGAGTCACAGGGGAGGCGCGAGAAGACAGAGAAGAAGACAGCGCTGCCGCTCAACTCTGTGAAACAGTGTAGCGATATTCGTGTCTTCTGTTTTAGCACGCAGGAACCAATCCAAGCGTGCAGTGAAACAACTCAACGCTCAGAACCGGTCTGGCATGGTCGGAAAAACTCTTCTCAACCCGCTGTCTCGGCTGTTAAAGCCGATCACAGGCAGTTTTTTTCATCCAAACAGACTATGGCTTGCAAACAGTGTGCGAAATACCTATCAATATTTGGGGGGGTCCCCATCTCCCGATTGTTGTGCAATACCGATGTAAATTTTCTCAATATGCAGTAGGCCTATAACATTACAATGTCAAAGTCAAAGTTAGCTTTAATGTCAATTCTTCACATTCACCAGACATACAAGGACTCGAGAGAACGTTACTCATTCACCAACAGTGAAACAGATAAAGTGCACAGGCACAACAGATAAGATCAGTTCCTAACACTAAAATTTAAACATTTTTAGTATTAATCCCCCTGGGATCTTTAAAGTATATCTGATTCTGATTCTGATATTTGTGAATAAATGTTTTGAATTTTATATACTGGACATGTTAAGCTTAAAATTTTTTTAGTGACCATTAGTGACAAAAAAATATTTCATTTTTAATTTTTTTGACACAATTTAAGACCCATTTTTAACTTTGCTTTTGAGGCTTTCAGGGGGTCTCATGGGTTAATCAGGGGGGGTCGAGCCCCCCCGGACCCCCCCGTATTTCGCACTCTGCTTGCAAATACTGCATTCAGATGAATTAAATCAAAATGCTGCAGCCTTTGGCAGAAATTACTTAACATCACCGAGGGATTGAAGAAAAACAAATAAAAAGTGTAATATTTTAGCCTAAAATATTTAGGCTAAAGTATTTAGACAAAAATATTAGAGTTATTAAGTGAGGTGTGAAAAGGAGACAAAATGTTTTTGTCTCTTTTCTTTCCAGCTTCTGGGAGGTGATGGAAAAGTTTATTCTGATCATAATCATCATGAATGTCATCATTATTTAAACAGCACTTTAACACGAGGTAAAACAAAGTGCCAAACATCAGAAATACATCAGATAAGAGATAACAACTAATAAAATGCTTATTTGTTAAAATAGCACTAGGTCTAAATTGTGTATAATTAGCCTAAAAAGAAGATTGGAATATGGAATATGTTGACGTCTGTTAAATTCAGGTTATCTTTATTATTATTATTTCAGTTAATGTCTCCTGTTGACGTGAGTTCAGTTTGACATTGGCATCTGTTTAGTTCAGTTTGTCTGCTGTTGAAAACAATTGTTTATGAATTTGCTCTAATGACAGTTCAATTTTAAGCCCTCTCTCCGTGATGTTTCAGTAAAAGTAGCCTGTAGGATGGAAATATTTGGATGTATATTTTATGAATAGGCCTTTTTTATGATTTTTTTTTTACTTTGTTAAAAGAATGCTGATTATTCATTGAATCATTTGAATTTAAATATTTAAAATACTTTCACAGCAAAAATTATATGCGATTAATTTAGATTAATTAATTACAGAGTATGTAATTAATTAGATACATTTTTTTAATCGATTGACAGCCCTAGTTGAAACACATGGCAGATGTTCTGAATTAGTTAAGATAATTTAACCTTATTCCACTTTCTTTAACTTTGGTTCTTTAACTCAGTTCTGCAGTGAACCAGGATTCACTGAATCCTTCTGATGATGATCAACCATTTTATTTTGTCTTTTTGTTTCTTGTGTGTGTAAATAGTTCCTTAGCTTCTTTTTATCTTCATTTTGCTTAGTAGTTTAGTTAAGTTTCACTAGCCTAGTAGAGAGGATTTATTGATTGAAATATAGTGTTAATTCAGATAAACAGCATTATATAGTGATGTTCTCTGGATGTTCATTTCATGTCTGTTAATAAATTCTTGAACTTGAAGAGAAGTTGTCACTCCTTTATTCTACATCTGTGCAGAGTTTGCTGTTAAAAGAAAGCCACAGCTCGAATCATTCCTTTCAACTATTGTCCTGATATCAGCTCTAGAGCTGATATCAGGACAATACCTAACAGACAGAGAGTTGTTTATTAAACATTAAATAACTTAAAACATGCGTAATGGCACAACAGTCATAGGAGGTGACGCATAAGAAGGGAAAGGAGGGGCCGGGTTGCAGCTGGAGCAGAGGTAGATAGAAGGACGGCTCGGCATCTATCTTGTTTTGGTCTACAGACAGTGCTCAAGCCCCCCCCCCCCCCCAAAGCACGGACCCTGACCGTCCTCTTCATGACACTGTCTTTGGAAAACAGTGTCTTCAGTCAGAGGCTCCTTCAAATTCACTGCAATAAAGACTGCTATGAGAGATCCTTCCTGCCAACACTGTCTACAATGACTCATAAGAATTTGGATCAGTACGAGTTATACTGATGTTTGAATTAAAATTCATTAAAAGATTAACAGCAGTTGGCTTCTTTCTAGAAGAAGCAGGAGTATCAACTGGGAAATAATTTATTTATGCGTTATTTATAAGCAAGTCAATCCACAAAAGATGAATATCTTTCAGCAAACGCTTAAATACGCTGATCGCAGTACCGTCGGCAGCAGTGGAGGAAGTACGAGCAGATCAAAAGTCCACATAGAGAGAGAGCATAATGTAGAATATGACAATATAATCATCCTATTGTGCTTCTGAATAAAACAAAACCAAAGACATGAGCAATAAAGCAAAGAACATAATGATTTACGACTCAAAGACATCAATTTAAGGTCAAAGTTGTGAAACATGAACCAAAAACAGATTAATCTAATTTAAAAAGGCAAATAAAAACCGATGCTGGACAGATGAACGTTTTTTTAGAGGATTTAAACACAATAAACCCTAGAAGACGTCCCTTTGGGCTGGATTTACTAACGTCTGTCTACTCAGGCGTCCTCAGGCCTTTACGGGCGGGGGCCATGCTGATAATCTGAGCTCGGTTCTGGGGAGAAGATCAGACCCCCTGATGGGTTCACTGGGCTCATCAGAACAACAGACGAACAGGTTATTAGGCTTATAAAGAATCCAGAGGAAACAGGCAGACCTGGAGATCTTTCTGTTAGTCACTGATTTTAAAACAGTTTAACCTGAGATTAGGTTTCCTCAGAAGCACCTGATAGAAAAGTCCAGATTAAAAAGTGTTCAGCGCCGTGTAAGAGGAAGACAAGGACGGGAGGTTCTGTGTCGGGTGGTGCTGATGGTACCCTGGAGACCGGGTCTGAAAACAGGTCCGGAGTAAAAATAACTGCATTTATGTGAGGGAATATTTGGCTTCATTCTCCAATTTTGCATTTCTGCTTCCTTCTGTGTTTACTTTCCTGTTCTGTGGGCAAAATGCAGCTGAACTTGTTTGTCTCAAACAGCAGCATGGCTGCGTGGGAGCGCTGTGCCCTGCTGCCATTTCAGTTTGATCTGCAACTGCAGATTCCACCCCGATGCATTTCCTAAACTGGTTACCCCACATCCTGTCACTGCTGCAGCACCTGACGGTGGACTGAACCATCGGGACGGTGGCAGCATGATGTGTGTGCTTCAGCATCTGTCTGGTGGAAAAGCTGCAGATCAACCGTTTACTCACTGCTCAGGTCTTCAGGTTTCTTTGTTGCATTTCTCTCTGCTGTCTCCGCTGCTGGAGTGGAAGTGAGTAGAAGAGCTGAAGTCATGAGAAAAAGAGTTTTTATTTATGTGGAACAGCAGCAGCATGACGCAACAAGCACAAAACACATTTACCATGGTAGTTTGGGCACGTACCAAACCGAACAAGAGCGTAACTAGTCCTCTGTGGTGTGTGTGTGTGGGGGGGGGCTTCATATCTGACCTTCATCTTTCTTTTTATTCAAGTGTTCACATTCACATCATTAAAATCAAACAAACTTGTTAATATATAATAACTTGTTGGGAGCAACTGGAACTGCAGGTCCAAACAGAAATGACCCGATAATTTCTCCAAGTTTGCAACGCTTGAATTATTTTTAAAAAAATGTTCCCAATAAAACAAAATGAAGACAAAAAGCAGAAATTCATCCTGAATCCTGAAACAATCAACGAAAAAGACTCCAGCTTCACTTTTTCCTCAAACTATTATTTTCATATCCAAGATTAAAGTTCTGCTGTCATGGAAAGAAAAAGTTCTGCTTTTAAGAAGTTCCCAGAACCAGTTTGTAAACGTATAAAAATGTCAGATTTACCTGGACAGAGCGAGCTCAGCTGGAGGATGAAGAGGAGCTGAATCAGCTTCATCTTGGTGCAGAACGAGGAGACGATCCTCCAGCTAAACTCAGACCTTCAGCCTTGCTCTCGAAACGTTGACTGAAGCAGCGCAACAGGAAGTGAAACATCAAAAGCTTCATCACCGACTCTCCTTCTGATTTCAAAGCTGCACATGAAAGAATGATTTTAAACAAACAAAACAAAACTTTCACGTCTTTGGATGCCGTAAAAAAAAATATTTTTGCCTCCAAACCGAGACGAAGCACCTGCCTCAGCAACGTGCAAATGATGTAGCATCATTTGCACATTACCTCATCCCCAGTAAGTAAGGCAGCATTGGAGGAATCTTTAGAACCTGCGCTGTGTCTGAACTGTTTAGAAGCAGTAGAGCTTTCTGAGCTATCTAAAATCTTAGCTTCATCTAAACCTTCTACCTGTATGTTAGACCCAATCCCAACCAAGTTGTTTAAGGAGGTATTCCCTTTGATCAGTGGTCCTATTTTAGACATGATTAATCTATCCTTAGTAAATGGATATGTACCACAGGTTTTTAAAGTAGCTGTTATTAAACCTTTACTTAAGAAACCTTCTCTTGATCAAGATGAGCTAGTAAACTACAGACCTATATCTAATCTTCTTTTCTTATCTAAAATTCTTGAGAAAGTAGTTGCTAATCAACTTTGTGAACATTTACAAAGCAATGACCTACTTGAGGAGTTTCAGTCAGGCTTCAGAGCTCATCATAGCACTGAAACAGCTCTGGTGAAGGTCACTAATGATATTCTCATGGCCTCAGATAATGGACTTGTGTCTATACTTGTCCTGTTAGATCTCAGTGCTGCATTTGATACAGTTGATCACAATATTCTCCTACAAAGACTTGAACATACTGTAGGGATTAAGGGGAAAGCATTAGGCTGGTTTAAATCTTATCTGTCGGACAGATTCCAGTTTGTTCATGTTAATAATAAATCTTCCTCAAACTCTAGGGTCACCTGTGGAGTACCACAGGGTTCAGTCCTTGGACCAATTCTCTTTACTATATATATGCTTCCGATCGGCAAAATTATCAGACAGCATGGGATTAATTTCCACTGTTATGCTGATGACACTCAGCTATATCTATCCATAAATCCTGATGAATCCAATCAATTACTTCGACTGCAGTCATGTCTTGATGACATCAAAAGCTGGATGACTTTAAATTTCCTGCATCTAAATTCTGACAAGACCGAAGTTGTAATCTTTGGGCCAGAGTCCTCAAAAAATAAACTTCTTAATCAATCACTTAATCTGGATGACATTAACTTGGCCTCTGGTAATAAAGTTAAAAATCTTGGTGTTATTTTTGACCAAGACATGTCATTTAAATCCCATATTAAACAGGTTTCCAGAGTTTCCTTTTTTCACCTCCGGAATATCGCCAAAATTAGAAACATTCTGTCCAGGAGTGATGCTGAAAAACTAGTGCATGCATTTGTTACTTCAAGGCTGGACTATTGTAATTCTTTACTATCAGGAAGTCCACAAAATGCAGTTCAAAGTCTTCAGCTGATCCAAAATGCTGCAGCAAGAGTTCTGATGAAAATCAACAAGAGGGATCATATTTCTCCAATTTTAGCTTCCCTTCATTGGCTTCCTGTTAAATCAAGAATAGAATTTAAAATTCTTCTTCTAACGTATAAAGCCCTTAATAATCAAGCTCCATCATATATCAGAGCTCTGATTACCCCGTATGTTCCTAACAGAGCACTTCGCTCTCAGACTGCAGGTCTGCTGGTGGTTCCTAGAGTCTCTAAAAGTAGAATGGGAGGCAGATCCTTTAGCTATCAGGCTCCTCTCCTGTGGAACCAACTCCCAGTTTTGGTCCGTGAAGCAGACACCCTGTCTACTTTTAAGACTAATCTTAAAACTTTCCTTTTTGACAAAGCTTATAGTTAGAGTGGCTCATGTTACCCTGAGCTACCTCTATAGTTATGCTGCTATAGGCTTAGGCTACTGGAGGACATCAGGGCCTATTTTTCTCACTCTACTGATTTCTACTGTTCTCCAGATTTGCATTGCATTACATTGAAATGACTGTTGTCATTTCAGCTTTAAACTTTTTGTTCTCTCTCTTTTTTCTTCATAGTAGGTACACCTGGTCTGACGTTCTGTTGACTGTGAAATCATCCAGGGAGGACAGATCACCGACTATTACCATCTAATGTAGAACAGATTACTGGATCAATGTGTGCTTCTGTGCTTTTTTGTCTCTCTTGTTGTGTCTCTGCTCTGTCTTCTGTAACCCCAGTCGGTCGAGGCAGATGACCGTTCATACTGAGCCCGGTTCTGCCGGAGGTTTTTTTTTCCCGTTAATGGGTGGTTTTTCTTCCCACTGTCGCTTCATGCTTGCTCAGTATGAGGGATTGCAGCAAAGCCATGTACAATGCAGACGACTCTCCCTGTGGCTCTACGGTTCCCCAGGAGTGAATGCTGCTTGTCGGGACTTTGATGCAATCAACTGGTTTCCTTATATAGGAACATTTTTGACCAATCTGTATAATCTGACCCAATATGTATAATATGATTGAACTTGATTTTGTAAAGTGCCTTGAGATGACATGTTTCATGATTTGGCGCTATATAAATAAAATTGAATTGAATTTTAGTGAAGAAACATGAGACTAAACAAAATAACCTGCAGGAACATTTGCAGAGAGGAAGTGAAATCTGTTAACAAGCATTTAAGCAGAAGGAAGTCTCTGACTGAATGCTTTTTAATCTCATATTAAATTATTTTATTCACAGCTCATCGTTAAATGGGCCCGTTTCAACGGTTCTTCTGATATCAAATCAAATTATTTTCCTGTTTTTTTTCGGTCTGTTTTTGTGGAGTGTTGTTTACCATAAATTTAGGTGTTAAAGTTTGATGAAGTTACTGTTTTGGGAATAAGTTTGTTTTTCTAGGATTTGCATGGTGCTGCTTCTGTTGAATTTAACTTTACCCAGTTATTACAGAGGCAGTCAGAACTACCCTTTGGATGGTTTTTCTCCGTGTTTTGTTTGTGGTCTTTACATCCTGGCAGCAGTGTGAAGTAACGGGTTTGTGGATCTCTCAGTGAGGAACGTGGGTGCAGTCTGGGTAGAGAAACCTAAATAAACAAGTTATTAACTCATAAACGCCTCCAAAGATCACACTGAATGTCCCTCAAGGCTTCATTCTTGGGCCACTTTTAATCTATACAAACATGCGCCCCCTATCTTAAGTAATGGATTACTGCAACCATCTTGCTAAACATACAGCCACTGGTAAAAGAAAACTTTATATCTGTTGCTGCTATGTCACCGCAGCCCAGTAGAATCAGTGTGCTTATAGTATCACTATCAGAACCTCTAAATGAATGCAGAAAAGTCAGAAGTCATCGTTTTTCATCCCAACAACGTTAACAAGGTCAGATGAGGCCCAGGATGATTCAGTGAGCTCAAAGACCACAGTTATGAGCTAAAGTTAAATTTTTACATAAGGTCTTTTACTAAATCCACCCACCATCCTCCTAAACACACCACCAGAGTTAATTTCTCTGTAAAAACAGGATACTTTTATTTCCAGTAGAGCAGTTTATCCAAAATACTTGCTTTCATTCTGTTTTATTTTCCTATATTTTAATAATGTATTATCACTTAGCATTTTCTTTGTACTGAAATGTGCTATATAAATTTGCCTTGCCTTTAATATATTTATTTTTCTTAAAGGTAATTTTCTATACTTGTGAAACATTTTGATGGTTCTTTACAAATAAACTCACACAGATTTACTTCATTTTAAAACCTGCTGAGGAACCGATTATTTTTACTTTTCTGCTGTGGTGAAACTGCAGATGCTGTCATTTTATTAAAATAGCTGCTTTAAGTGGAATTTTGGAATTAAGCTTCAGATTATTACCACCAAATAAAATAAATTATGTTAATGTATTTTTAAGTATCAACTAAAAGCCATTAGGTGGGTTTTCAGGAACTCTAGGATGTTCTGTTGAAGAGCAGGAAGGTTATTTAGGAGGAACAGAAGCAGATGACAGCAGACAGGAAGCTCCTCAAAGCTGCAGCTAAACGGTGGATTAACAAGAGAAGAAAGATTTGCACTAAATTATAAAATATCAGACATAAAAAGAGTAAACATCCTTTAATCATGGAGACACTGCTCCAGAAGAAACATTTTCTGACTCCAAACCTCAGAGAGAAAAACAGGACTCGAATTACAATCTAGACTATAACAGAGTTATTAAAATTAAACATTTGTTTTTTTTTTTTATATCGGAAAACATTCCTGCCTTTCAGACTCAAATCTGGATAAAATGATTTGGACTTTTAGGAACAAAACGATGAAAGAAACTATAAGATATGCAAAAGTTTTACTGTTTTTACGATATGTTGAAAGCAAATACGGGTTAGTATTTCTACCCTTATTAGGACACACGTATATACTTTCATTCACTTTATTAAACTGCATTTATGCCTGAACCTTAAAAAAGGGGACCTGCCACATCAGGACAGGGTTTATGTCCCCATAAGGCCCCTGGACCTCCAAAAGCTTGGTGCAAGAAAAGGTTCTAAGTAGGCAACATAAACACACACACACACACACACACAGAGTTCCTGGTCGTCTTCACTGATCCGCTAGAGGCTTTAAATGATGAGAACCCAGCCTGCTGCATCTGTTAAAAGCTTTATTTTTTTGTAACAAAATAAATTGTCCGCCGCGGCGCCGGTTCTTCAGAAGTAGAGCTTCGCCATGGCCTGCAGGAACCTCTTCTTCCGCTTCTGAGCCGCCAGCTGCAGAACCTCCTCCGGGTTGCTGCTGTTCAGCTCCGTCTGTCCGATCGCCTTCACCTGAACAGGTGGAACAACTCACCATCACTGTGGACTTTGCTAGAAGCTTCACATTAAAACAAATCTGTCCCTCCCTTAGAAAAGATTCACATATAGAGTCGACTCAGAGACAAACACTAAAGCGGTTTTAGTCGACACTGCTTCTGAGCAGCGATTCCCTTCTTCCTGGTTGAGGATAACAAAGGGGGGGAAATGATCCTAAAATAAAACTGTAGGTTTTGCTTGTCTGCTGAATTGAGCTGATTTAATCCCCCGTTTGGTCCTGAACTAAACCTGGAGGACCAGAAGAAACGCTGAGGACTTACGGCGATCTGCCTCTTCTCCATCTCGCCTCGTTTGTGGTGGATGTCTGAGCTCAGGTTCAGGAAGAACGTCCGTTCCTCTGCAGACGTGAAGGTCTACTGGGCTCAGGGACAGAAAGGATACGGGTGAGGTATTCCAGGATGGTGACGTCCCAGATGTAGTCGTAGAAGGAGTCCATGGCGTCGTGGCTGAGAAGACATGTCACACTGGGTTAGGAGCGTCTCCGGGGGGACCGTCGGGTTACTGAGGCCAGGTGTGTTTTACCTGTTCTGCTCCTGAAGAGCTTTGAATGCCGTCATGTAGTCGACCTCTCGGAGAAACTGGCACAGAACCGCAACCTGAAGAGTCGGATCAGAACAGCAAACGTCTCAGCCCGGTGAACTTTGCCCCCGATCCCACCTGAGAAAGGCTGCTGTGACCTCTGACCTGCGTGTGGCAGTTCATCATGGAGCAGCACTTGATCATCCTCTTCAGAACCTGCAGGAGACATGGGGTCATTAACGGCCCTCTGATTGGACTCTTCCTCAAAGGATCTGGGTTCCGTTTTCACAGATGCACTGCGCCCCCTACTGGTTAACACGAAGTAATGCAGATTTCTCAGCTTTATGAAAACTTGATAATAAACATGCTGGTATTTGTCTTACAGGACTTAGGCTACGTTCACACTGCAGGTCTTGATGCTCAATTCCTCTCTTTTTGCTGAAATCATATTTCTTTTTTTTTTTTAGGTGGCCGATCATATTACTAGTAAATGCAGCCGCCATCAGACTTCTGTCTGAACGGTTCTAGACAGCAAAGCAACCCACAGATAACAGAAGGAGACGTTACACAGCAGCAAACTGTTTATGTAATGGTGAATTTAATTCTTTGTAGAAGTGGTCAATAAAGTTTTGTTAAAAGAAAAAAAAAAAAAAACATGCGGCACCTCTCATTATTAGAAAGTCGCTCAGTAACGAGAGCCAATAATATTAAGACCACATCGCAGCGAAACGAATTAAGGTAAGTAGAAGGCAGTGCAGCTATTAATGGTCTTTATGGAGCGCTAGCTGCTACTGCTGTGTGGCAGCCGAACAATCTCACAGTAAAAACCTGAGAACATTTATTCAGGAGGGAACCATCTCCTGGTGAGAAATAATTATTTTTATTAAAATCACAGCTTCCATAATTATTGCCCCTCCTGCAGCCAATAATCTAACGCAGTCTGCCAACAGGCACCAAGTCTAACATTTTCCACGGTTCCATCTTTGACTCTCAGGACGGTCCAGAGTTCTGGTTCCTCTCAGACTCCCTCTTCCTTGTGGACTTAGATGTGGACAGAAAGTTATGATCTTTACAACTTTTACAACACTTCTACAAGAGCAAAGTATAAATAAAACAAGAGATTTAAAGAAACTGAGGATTCGGTTAATTTTAAAATGGGATTTTTTTCCCCCTGATCAAACAAAGATTGGATTTTAGGATGAGGTAAACGAGCAAAGCGGGTGAACAGGTGTGATGTTTCACCTGGTCTGTGTAGACGTCCGGAGGAACAGGTTTGGTGAAGAAGTCTGAGCACACGGCTCCAGCCTGCAGGTAGAAGCTGAGAGCCGCCGAGTACTGATTGGTCACTGCAAAAACACGGAGAGTCCTCTTCAGCTTCAAGGTGCTGCGGGTAACGCCGACCGCCACCGGCTCACGTTACGGCTGCTCACCAAAGTAGATGTCGGCCTGCGTGACGAGCCACGACTGGTTGTTGGGGTTGAGCGTCAGGGCGTAGGACACCAGCTCTTTGACGGTTACAGCCACGGCCTCCACGTCCACCGCCTGGATGCTGCTCAACACAAACACGCTCGTTACAGACCGGGTCAGGGAAGCTGCAGCGGCACCGCCGACCCGGCAGGCGCGCAGACGGGCCGAGCGGCGGCGCTGCGCCTCGTCTCCGCCGGTGCAGAACAGCCTAGAGATCAGGAACTCACTTGGGAAGAGAGGACGGCCAGATGGAGAGGTGCTCGGCTGTCACTTCGTTCACAATGTCGTCCTGAGGAGGAAGAAGACAGCTGCTGACTCGGGCAAATAAAGAGCAGAGCAGCAGAAAGCCTGAAGGCAGGACGGCTTTTCAAAGCAAAACAATAATTTTAAGACATTTCTGGACACCTTTTGAGTCATGCCCTTAAATCTGGATTTCCACATGTGGGTGATGTCCTTTCTACAACAAAGCCATCTGGAAACCAGCCTCTGATTTCCTCAATAAAGACGTTTCTAACATGAACATGTATGGATGTGGGCTCGCTTACTGGCGGAAAAAAGTCTGAGGGACTCAAACCAGTAACTGCTCTGAAAAATTAAAAACAATGATCAGCTTTAACTGCGGCTCTGTGTCTGAGCCAGAAGAGAAACTGCAGCCTTGCTGTACATCAGTTCCCTCCAGACCCCCACCTGTGCAGTGAAGTGAGTTTTAGGTATGCTGTGGAGAAACGAGCTGCACACTGTGGAAGAAACAGTCTCAGTAGAGTCAGACACGTTCACACATTCAATCCATAACACTGAATTTTTATCCTGTGAAAGTATGTCTGTTTTTTTATTTTTACTTTACATTCGGCTACTGAAATTTCCCCTGCTAATGTTCAGCTGCAGAAAATTGGCTCCTAATGCGTTGGCCTCAAGCTAAAGCAATCAGCAGCAGACTGAGTAGAGCAGCTTTTAGCCAATCAAATTACACCCGTTTGATCACATGACATCGGTGCTTTGGGCGCGTTCGGGGCACCAGTCTCTCAACAGGTAGCCACCAACCAGCTGACCGGTGAAGACACGCCTCTCTGCAGGTAGACTAACCTGATTGGCTAAAAGCTGCTCGACTCAATTGATTTAGCTTAAGTCAAAAGAACGTCAAGACACTAGCCGGTGAATTTCTGCTGACAAGTCTTTCAAATAGACCGAATTAAAGTAAAAAAAAAATATATATATAATTTCACAGGATAAAAACAGCAGTGTTATAAATTTAATGTCTATAAAAAGTCTGATTCTAATGAGAGTATTTCTTCCATAGCAGACAGGCTGACGATGTTTCAGAGGCGAGGCCGACAGCTACGTTACTGCAGGTTAACCTTCAGAGGTCAAACGCTGCTGGATTATGTGGAGAAAAGTGAGACTTACAGAATCACGGCGCACTAATAAACAGCATTCTGATGACAGGAGAAAACGGAGGGCTGACGCCGGTGAACCTCTGTAGCCCCGCAGGTCCAAACTGGAGCATAAATATTTAGTTTGGAGCCAATTTCTAATTTGGAGAAGTTTAGAGTTTGTAATAATAGTTTTTGCCTACAGAGAAGACTGAGGTCTCCACAGAGAGCTTTTAAACCCCTGGGTACGGGACCGGTTTGTTGTGTCTCCTGGGTTCCTCCTCACTGGATCAATCATCATGAATCTCTCCTTCATGAACCGAGTGGCCTGTGTGTCGGGTTCTGATGGGTTTGGCTCCCCAAACGTAACGCCATCTCTCTCTGGCTGCTTTTAGCTCCGTTCTCAGACGCTTTGAGGTCAGTTTAGGTCGTGGAAATGAATTTAATCATCGTGAGCCTGACGACAACAGAGAAGGAAATGCTCAACGGCCTGCAGGGACGTACTCGTACGATGCTGTGGAGCCTCACAAACAGCGAGATCAGAGTCGTCAGCACCAGCGGCTCCTGGGGGAAGGAGGACAGAACTGTCAGAACCCAGAGGTCCGCATGTTGAGATGTTGTCTTTTCTGAGGGTGGTTACTCACTCGGAGTTTCTTAATGAAGGTGATGAATTTGCTCCTGGGAAGTTTAAACAAAGCAGGATGAGGAGAGTCAAACGTGCAAAGTGTTGAGTTTTGGAGCCGGGCCGGACCAGAACTCACCGCTGCATGATGCCCAGGGACGAGTCCCTCTGTCTGATCAGACCCAGGCGGCCGTCGCTGCTCCTCTTGTGCTGGACGGAGACGCTGCAGATCTGGACCACCACGTCCCACAGCTCCTTGGCCGTGCGCCGACTCTCTTTAGGACCAGGGAGCTCCTTGCAGGTGGAGGCCAGGAGCTGCCCGAGCTTCATGGGGGTGGGGGGGGGGGAGGTTCAGTCACAAAAGAGCCGACCCATAATGCAAAGCTGCAGAACTGAGCTTTGCATTATGGGCTTTGCATCCACCAACACGATGCTGCAGGCGGAAACGTGGAAATAACGGATGAAACCGCAGCAGCGTACCTTAATATACGGGTTGCTCATGAGCAGAGACGGCGGCACCTGCAGAGTCAGGTAGTCGTTCTCCCTCCAGTTCAGCATGAAGGCCACGCACTCCTCCCCGATCACCTGACGCAGAGGAACATCTGCAGAGGAACCAGGAACAGGTTCACAGCTCTGCAGGCCTGAGTCTGAACTCCGGAGCCGTGAGGATGGCGTCCGTCATCCTGGATGCCTTCCTCACCTCCTCTGAGCCGCTCGCACCCGGAGCGAAAAACCACAACCCTCCACAGCGGGGGTGTCCAAACCTTCTGCTACCAAAACCTCAAAAGGTGAAAACACTCACAGGCCAAAAAAATGGGTTTATAAATGATGCAAAAATGTATTTATAATGAACTTCTAGATGTTGAAGAATAGCTGAAACATTTAATATTCAATGAAAAAAGCAGATCTGACTGTTGAGGAAAATGGATCCGTAACTCATGTTGGATCTGAAATCTGAAAAGTGTCTCACGTGTGTCTTATTAAAAGAAAGGCCAATCATTTCTGACATTTTTGATCAACTGTCGTCAGCGGTTCTCAGAAACAATAACAGGATGGCTGACAAAGTGCTGCGTCTTAACCGTGATGGTCGGTCAGAGCTGTGCTGGCTGGAAAATCACACCGAGGGCCAAAAATGGCCCTGGACCACACTTTGGCCCCCGCAGCTCTGGAGGGACGGTGCATCTGTTCTGACACGGAAACACGGCCGGATCCTCCAGAGCAGAACCTCTCCAGCTAATCGGCAGAAACCCTCTGAGGACCGGGTTAAAGCGAGCCAGAACCAGAACCTGCAGCCCGATGTGAGCGGCTGCTGCTGTCCTGCAGAGCCGTTCGCTCACCGTGAATCCTCATCTCCAGGTATCCTCTGACCCGGCTCACCAGGTCCGGCGGCGGCCGCTCCTTGCTGCCCTCGGCGGCCATCGTCTCGTGAGCCCGCAGGTCGAGCAGCAGCATCTCGTTGAGCATCACCTGCCTCAGCTTTGGCGAGAACTCGGTGACGAGCTCCAGGCCGGCGGAGAAGAGCTGCCGGGCGTGGCCGAAGTCCTGAGGAGACAGAAAGAAAGTTTCCACACTGACAGAAATTAGATCCTCAGCATCTCCGGGGCGTCGGGGTCCAGACCTTTATCGAGATGCAGTGGAGTCCTTTGGCCATGAGGATGTAGACCAGGTCTCTGGTCAGGTTGTCTTTGATGGCGAGGACCACGTTGACGTAGTCTGGAGGAACCTCCCACTGTACGGACAGACAGCAGCCGGTTGGTGCAGCCGTTCAGGGCTTTTCTCGTGCTCACTAAAGGTCGGGCGGGTCGTCACCTTGCTGTTGACTCTCCAGAAGGGCCGCTCCGCCATGCCGTGGAGTTCAATGAGGATCTGCCGGATCCGGCGGGGATCCAGGGACAGGATGAGCTGCTGCTCCAGCTGGCCGATGTTCACGCTGGCTGAAGCTGCAGGGAGGAAATTCCCACACTGAAGACTGAAGACGGAGCAGAAACAGCAGCAGCAGGTTGAGGACTACCTGGGATGTCGTAGAAAGACGGGAGAGGTTTGGCGCTCAGGTTGACGGTGGCCGACCTCTTCCTCATCTGCTCCACCAGAACCTTCCGGTCCTCGTCGCGCAGCAGCTCCAGGAAGAGTTTGTGGGCCGTGACGGCGAACACCAGAGTCAGATCCTCCAGGTTCTCACACAGAGTCCTGCAGCACAGAAACACGGCTGGGTTCACGTCGACCAGTCCGAAAAGTTCTGGTGCAACGTTACAATCAACCACATGGGGGGGGGGGGGGGGGGGCACTAAGGCTGGTTCAGCCCACATAAACATGGTGGAGCAAAGCTGTTCAAACACTTAAAAACAAATAAAAGCTTAAAATCACAGAGAAGCAGTGAAGGGACGCTAGGATGGGACTAACATGCTGGTTCCTACGGGTCTGAGTTAACGAGCCGCAGAGTTCTGCAGGAGCTGCAGACGGGCCAGAGAGGTCCGCTTAACGCCTCTATAGAGCGTTACAGGAGTCAAGAAGACCTGTGATAAAATCAGGGACTAGTTTCTACAAGTCAGGTCTCACTGAGATTGATTTCACCTTTGCTGTTTGATGAAGTTGATAAAACTTCTTCTGAACAACGCTGCTGTTACAAAAAGCCCAAAAGCTTTAAATCTACAGGAAAGATCTCCAGCAACCAAATCGTCCACCGTGCATCGGCTCATTTAGGCCTGAGATGGAGACCCAAGCAGGGGGAGATGATATTAATATTAATAATAATAATTCATTTCTAGATCTGGTTCATAACTATCGGCCTCGTTGAAGGAAGGCAAACCTTTTGCTAAAACGTTTTCCTGGACTAAGGTTTGCTTTGGTCACTGGGAGCTTCTTGCATCACTAATCGTTCTTGTTGCTGCAGGCCGGTAAAAAAACAGTAAAAACTAAAAGCCTAAATATCCCAAACATGCTGGATAAAGTGAGGCTTTCTGTGGCTGTTTGGACCCTGAATGGTTCTGATGTAATAGGCTGAGCTGTAGAGATCCGATCAGGACCAGCCGAACTGACATGACCTCCAGTCTGATGGCCGTTAAGTCCGTCCAATCAGAGCGTCCGCTCACTGCTGTTAAACTGACACGGGCTGCTGTGTGACCCCGTTTTGATGCATCTCGCTGAGGAAACCCCGGACACAAACAGAAACAGTGGCTTGAAGTTCTGGTTCTGCTGCGACCCACTTTAAGAAGCCGGCCGTGTTTCTTCTGGACGTGTCGGACGGCGGGTCTCTGTCCAGAGAGCGCGTGCAGACCTGCAGCAGGACACAACGGCACTCAGATCAACATTAAGACCCAACCCTGCTGGTTCTGCTGAGCCCAGCACTCCTCCGTCTGTGATCCAGTCTCAGGTGACGGATCAGAACCAGTACGTACCTCCAGCATGAAGTCCACCATGCGTCTGCTGGGCTTGAGGAGCAGCTGCTGGAAGCGGACGCTGAGGACTTCTCCTTCCAGAGCGTCTCGGACCGCGTTGCAAACACACAGCTTGTGGCAGACCTCCTCCAGGCCGGACTCCCTGCACACAGAGAGCGACCCGGTCACACTGGGCCGGTTCTGGTCGTGTTCTGAGTGACCGGATCGCTGTCGACATGCAGCTTTCCTCACAAACAGAACCTCTGCAGCTGGACTAATGCTCCGGGGGGAAAAACCCAACAAGCGGTTCAGTTTCAGTCGGATATTGTTGTTTTGGATTCCAGCCGGAACCGAGCAGATGGGTTTCCAGGTTTTCAGAATAAAAGCCCGGAGCCTCTGATCTCTGGTTAAAGCTGCAGAGGTTCTGTTGGACGACAGAGGAGTCGGGTCGTGTTCTGGTCTCACCCTTGCTGGACCTGGTACAGCAGCTCTCTGAGGACGGAGCGCCTGAAGTGGCTGGGTAAGCTGCGGGACGAGTTGTCCTTGATGAACGCCTCGACGACGGCCTGGAAGCAGAACATCCACACGTGACTCCTCCTCCAGAACCTCGGCGGTGGCGCTCACGCCGCGGCGCCCACCTGGTAGTTCCGCGCCCGGATCAGACTGTTGATCTGGTCGTATTGGGTGGTGTGGGGGTCCGCCGGGTCGCAGTCGCCGGTCAGCGCCTTGCAGGCGTTCCAGTAGCCGGCCAGACGCTTCTCGTCCAGGTGGACGTGGACGGCCTGGTCCAGCTGAGACAGAACAATCAGAACGGGACTTTGGGTCGGGAGGAGGGGAGCGAGCTTTGTGAGGCGCCGTACCTTCTTCAGGAGCTCCTTGGCCGTCCTGAAGTGGTCCCAGGCTTTCTCATAGGCCGGCTGGTCTGTGCAGCCCTGCTGGAAGAAGATCCCTCCCAGGTCGTAGTGCACCTAGAACCCAGAGCACAGGTCAGAGGAAGGTTCTGGTTCCACCTGAAGCAGGCCCAGACGGCCAGCCGCCCACCTGACAGTGCAGCTCGTCGGCGCTGATCCGCAGCCCTGCGGTCGACGACTCGGTTTCCCCGTTGGCGGCAGCGTCCGAGCCCAGAAGGTCCAGAGTCCTCACGGTGTGAACGTACGAGTCCTTCTTCAGCCGCAGCGCTCCTTCCAGGACGCTGATGGAGTCCGCCGCCTGCTCCTTCAGCTGCGAGGGAAGAGCACCACTGTCAGTCAGAGAGACGAGGGCGGACCGGCCCAAACGGCGCCGGGTAACGTCTCACCACGGTCAGGATGTTGTCAGTCATCTCCTTCTCCTGCTGGACGATGCTCAACCTGCAGCAGAACGTGAGAGAGCAGCTGAACACGGATCCACCTGCAGGTTAGGAGCCGCTGTCAGGAAACCTGAGGCTCGCTGCTGCAAACACCTCCATGGACTGAAAATCTGTTTCATGTCTTTCTGGTTCTTAAACTGTTCCCCCTTTGATCCATAGTAAATAAATGTATCTTTTATAACTGCAGCATGACTTTCTGAAGGCTTTTAATAATCTTATTTGGCTTTTACCGACTCTCCATAACATCTACTAGACTGCACCTGCAGGCCAACCGGTCGTCTGAGAGGAAACTGTCCAACCATCACAACCGTAAACATGTCATTTGTCTACTGGGACTTTAACTGGACCAGACTCAGATGGTGCTTCTCAGCAGCAAACCCTGCAGGTGGGTCTGCTGTGACACAAACTATGATATGTAGAAAAGCCCGCCACGCCCACTGTAGAGCAGGGTGGAGGGCCCGTCATGCTGGGGGCTGGTTCTGCTCCAAAGCCTCTGGGAACATTTGTTGGAGCGCCTGGCATCAGGAAATCTACGAAGCAACGGATGTTGGATAAAAACTAGTTTTATCTTTCAGCAGGATAATGATCCAGAACGTCTGGCCACAACACTGAAACGCTTCAGAAAACAGAAAAACTGCTTCTTCCGTGAACGCAGAAATAAATCCTGCAGAGCTGAAGCAGAACTAAAAGATGCAGCAACCAGCAGCAGCGTTTACATGTTCATCTGATGAGGTCCTGGTTTGGTCTGCTTCTCCGGAAAGCTACTCAGCACAATGGTTCTGATGGCCCTTCAACAGAACAAGAAACAGAAGACACATTTAATACGCCATTAAAATGTAGATAACTGATAAAAACAGCAGTTTTTCTTTCTTCCTTTCATCTAAACGCAGAAACACGAGAATCAGAAGGAAAAGCTTTGAGCTTTTATCATTATTCTGTTTAAATCTGCTCACCAGCGGTTGTAGATGATGACGGCCATAGCTGTAGTTGGAGGCAGGGTGGAGAGGTCCAGGTCCACATGTTTGACGCCTGCTGGCACTTTGCTCACACACAGCAGCTCGTTCAGCAGCATGTTTAACACAGGAATGGTCAGACTGGGCGAGAGAAAGCAAGTTAAATCTCACAGCAGCTCCGTTTACAGCTTTCTGACCCTTTTACGGACTGAACAGAACCGGCAGCAGCTCACGCACCCTTTCTCCAGTGAGTCCAGATCCCACTTCATGTGTGCGGCGACCTTCAGCGCCAGCAGCTTCAGGGTTCGGTTCCTGCGGTTATCCACCGGCGGCTGCACCTGGTTCTGCTCGTTCACAGACGGCTTGGACGCCTGCTCCAGGAACTGGATGATGAGCTGGACTGGAGTCGGGTCTGTTGGAGGGCAAACACTCATTTATCAACACAATAACCGCTTGTTCCGACCCGACCGCTGCGGCTCAGTGAAGAACACCGACCAGCGTTGGGGTTCTGCAGGTGTTTCTCCAGCAGGCTGCCGTCCAGGAGGAACTCAAACCAGGAGACCTGGAGAGGCGTGCCGGGCCGACCGCTGGTCACTGCCGCCACCCGGTCTGCTGCCTCGGCGCTCATCCTGCCCTGGAAGGAAGGGATGAAGATTCGGAAAAGATCTGAGAGGAGGTGCAGGTCAGGGTAGATTTCAGCTCCTTTGTGCTGCGTAGAACCCGAGAACCACCTGAATGGAGGTGAAAATCCAACTGTTCTGTTTTAAAGCTGCAAACGACTGAAAAGCCCGTCCAGGGTGTACCCCGCCTCCCGCCCAGTGAACGCTGGATATAGGCACCAGCAACCCCCGCGACCCCATGAGGGATAAAGCGGTTTGGAAAATGGATGGATGGATGGATTTCAAAGGGCCTCAAAATGAGGGATTTTCCTGCCAAACTTTAGGTGAGAGAATAGATCAGGGTCCTTTGTCTTTGCTGACGGATGACAGCTTAAATTAGCTTTTGTAATAAACTAAAACATTACTTCATCCGTCAACGGCTTCATTCAAATAAATGAAACTTCTCATTATTAAATAATGAAACCCTTATTGTAATCAGTCTGGACCTCCAAGTGCTCCGATCTAAAGGAGTCCTAATAATTTAACAATAACAGAAATCAGAGAGAAGTTTTAAAGAGACTTTAATCAAGTCAGAAAGGTGAGTTCAGCTTTGATCAAAGAAATGTGCTTTTCTGGTAGCAACCATCTATAGAGCTACTAAAACTCTTCCTGACCTGCTGCTACTATTAAACTACAATGAAATAAACCAAAACAAATCTAAAACACCTTTTTACGTGTTTCATAAAAAGAATAAAGATTAGACAACAGTTTTAAAGCTACGGTCGTCTACAATGATCCTAACCAGCAACATTCAGCATTTTTTAGAGGCATGATTTCGTTTTTAAATCTTATTCATATAAATACAAAAAGCCTAAATTTCAGCACCTGTCTCGACTTTCACGTTTATAGAAGGTAGTTTTCTTTAGGTGTGTTTAGTAAATTAATGCTTTTTAATCTAAACTATCGCCTTGTTTCTCTGTCTGGCCATAAAATCCGGGTTTCCCTGAATAACAGCAGCATAATGTTTCATTTTAATCAACATATTTAAGACAGAAGGAAGCTAATCCAGCGTGAAGCTCCTGTTGTGAGCAGTTAGCTTTGTTAGCTTTCTTAGCTAACATCCTCCAGCAGCGGCTCCGGTTCGGTCCGTTCGGCCCGAACAGAAACTTCTCGTCTTACCTCCACAGAACCGACTGAACAAGCAGAGGCTAAAAGGTCCAAGTGCGCATAAAAAGATTAAAACAAGGTGCTGGAGCAGCTGCAGGGACCGACGCTCACATAATTCATTCTGCGGCTCCACATCTCTACTTCCGGTTCCGCTTCGTCGCCATGGAGACACAGGCTGCGCAGAAGCTGCGCACATTTATGCGCAGAAGATGCGCAGATTTAGGCGCCGTTCATCCAACGATGACAAGGAGTTTTAAACCAATATTTAAAAAAAGAGAATAGTCATAATAAGCGTGAGTTAAAAGCAAATAACAGTAAACAAATAAATTAAAATAAATCATAATTTTATCAAGAATAACTAACAAATAGCAAATCCTGCATGATTATAAAAAGAAAGCCCGTCAGGCACAGTTATAGGTGCATTCAGTGATTGCTTATATTTTTTAAATAGAGAACTTTAATGTTAAATTAGTTAAAGATTGAAACAGCTACATAAAATGTACCAAACAAAAAACAGAAATCATAATTTTATCGAGAAAATCAAACACTGCATCTAAAAAACTAATATTTTATCTTACAAAATAAAAGTCTCATTACATAAGGACTGTGTCAATGTTTGTGTTAATGTCAATAAAAAAAACATGTTACAAGTAGAAAAAAAAGAGATGAAATGTTTCCTTTTTGAGTAGCAGAAGCACAATGAGAGAATAACGCGGTGAACATGGACCCTGAAGACGTGAAGATAACGTTCCTGCATGGACAGTTTGCTCAGCTGAACCTGAGACTCGCTCCAACGGTTGCATCTTCAGACCGGCTGCTGTAGCAGAGGGACAGATGTGCTGACATCATTGCTCTGATGAAAGCCGCAGCATGGCTCGTATTAATGACACACGTCTGACTCCATAGAGCTGCTGCTGAGAATGTTGCAGCTGAAAGACTTCAAGCTTCAGTGCATCCAGATCTGCTGCAGCACCATGTCACCACCAGTCCAGACCAACATTTCCATCCAAGAAAACCATCAGTGACACACAGAAGCTCTGCAGGAAGAACAAGGATGGACGGCAGGGGACATGGAGCAGTCCTGGAGAACACCTGGAGAGCTGAGAACTGCCATGATGGCTGTTTGGTGTCAACCCTGAAGACTCCTGATCCAATCCATGCTGGGGGGGGGGGGGGGGGTTGCTTCTCCTCCTGATGGACGACAACCTCTGGGAATATTGAGTCTGAGCAGAAATCTGATGCATCTGATCACAAGAAGGTTGCAGAAGATCCACAGAGACACAAGCCTTGTGATCAGGTCACCTATTTACTTTCTGAGAACTGGACTGTCTCTACCAGGCGGAGAGACGGCCGCTGTTTGCGTGATATCAGCAGATAATATATAAAACTCCCTGAAAGCACGACTGTGTCCTCCTGTAACAGGAGCTGCAAACAGAAGGAAAACAGGATTCTGTACGATAAGCTGCAGAACAGGAGGAAACAAAGGCAGGAAAAATGACAGAGGATTAAAACAAGGAGGCAGTTTAAACAATTATTTGACATGATTTATAATATTGTGTTTTATTTTGCTTATTATCTCAGTAATTCTCGATCATTTCTGCAGGTTAGATTTAACAATCCATCATTATAGGAAACTAAGACTGGAGTTAAAAATAAGACGAGAGCAGAAGGCACAACTGAAGCTGACGAAGGGACCCAATCCTCAGCGCTGATTCATCTGATCAATCATCATCATCATCATCATCATCATCACCATCACCATCACCACCATCATCATCACCATCATCAGCGAAAACCCAAACAAAGACCCAGAAAGGTCCAGAGGAGGGTGTGAAGATGCTGCGTCACTGGTTGCTGTGGCGAATCCCTCCTTTCCTGGGCAGCATCCCACAAAGTACCAGAACCATTAGAGTCAGAACCTTCTGGGTCCACAGATCCACATGAATGTAAGTGAATCAGTTCCACATTTTCATGACTAATCCGTTACGGCAGAGCAGAAGAAATCAGTGTTTCAGAGACGTTGCATCAGAAACCCGACACTTTTATGGTCTGCAGGGTACTAGTTTAAGCTCCGTTTGGATCAGGACACAGAACCAGAGAGTTTCCTGTTCAGAACCTTCCTGTTGTCTGGTTCCCCTCCCGCCCAAATGTTCAGGAAATCTGCTGATTGGTGGAGGCAGCACTTCATTTCTCAGCAGCTCTCCCATGTAATCTGCTAAGATGTTCCAGATCAACAACTCTGCAGGTTTCCTGAAGCTCTTTGGACTTTGGCTGCTTTTGCTCACATGTTCTGTCCGGTTCCGGCCCGTGTTCTGGTCTATATTCTGACCCGTAACTTTTGCACAGAACCACGCCTGTGCAGCGAGTTCACAGCGAGTCCAAGACGTCATCAGAAGTGTTAAAACTACATTAACCACAGTCCTGAGTGGCTGTAGAACACGGGCCGGACCCAAAGCTCAAACACTCAGAACCAAGCTCCCTTCATGTTCCAGTTCTCTAAAGTTCTAACAGGGTTATAAAGCTACAGAACCGGGACCCTGGTGGCCTCTGGGCCCTTGATGAAAGTGTTCAGGCGTCCAGAACCACGGACTCTGGGCCACAGATCCTCCCAGCTGAGGTTCTGCTGTCAGTACTGGAACGAGATGACGGCGTTGACTCTGTAGACGTGGAACGAGCGGTTCCAGAACACCCGGGTGAAGTAGTTGGTGTAGGGCGAGTAGTTCATCTTGATCTCCTGGCAGAAGCGTCCGTGTTTGGAGGAGGAGAACACCTGGGCCCGGTCGTGGACGATCTAGGGACGGGTCAGAACACGCAGCAGGTGAGCGGCGAGGAGCCGATGCATGATGGGAGCACCCTGGGCTCGGACTCACGTGTCTGTTGGCGACGTCGAGCAGATCTTTGACCCGGCAGCCCTTCCTGCGATGGATGTCGTTGCAGATCGACTCCTCCACGATGACGTAGGTCGTCTTGTGGGCCGCCAGCCGCTTGTAGACGTCCTCGGCCGATCTCAGGGCGTACACCTGGTAGGTCTAGAGGACAGCGTCATCAACCCGGTGCCGGAGGCTAATCCAGAACAAACATGTTGGACCAAACGCGTCTCTGGGCCCTAGAACCTCACATCTTCCGTCCTCCTCAGCAGGCTGACGTCGGAGTAAATCGGTAAACTGGTGACGACCGAACCGGAGCAAAGCTTGACGGTTCCCAGCAGCAGAGGACTGCCGGCGAACACGGCCGCCGCCGGAGCCTGAGACCTGCACAGAGACAAGGTTACCGGACCAGAACACGGACGGCACCGGTCCCGCAGACAGAACCGAGGAGCCACCTGATCCAGCCGATCAGCTCCACCAAGTCCGGGTCGTGGAACTCCTGCAGGTCCGCCAGCTCCGCCAAGACACGGGGGTAATACTGCAGCGGGGAGAGAGGGGACACAGTTATGGACGGGACAACCGGGCAGGCTAGGAGGGGTTCTGGACCCGCGGCCCGGCAGCACCTGCTAGCCTGGTCCCCCTTCATGGAACATCGGTGAGAACAATCTGGGTCCAGAGTGTTCGGTTCCTACAGGACACCAGAACCAGTAGATGTTCCTGAGAGGAACCCAGCAGTCCAGAGACGTTCTGCAGAACCAGAGGCTCCTCTGCAGGCAGAGGGAGAACAGCAGAACCAAGTTCTGGACCTTCTGACCGGGCTTCAGTGGAGATGCTGAGACAACGAGCAGCAGCATTCATCTCACAGCACGCATGTTTACAACTCTTAGTATTTCTGACATTTTATCTTTTTAAACATTCTTATTTTTTAAAGTTTGTCTTTTTAAACATTTTTATCTTTTAAGTTTTTTTTATCTTTTAAACTTATCTTTTAAAAAAAAACATATTTTCTTTTAAATATTTTTATTTTTTTAAACATTTATCTTTTTAAACATTATTTTTTATAGTTTGTCTTTTTAAACATTTTTATCTTTTAAAAAACATTTTTAAAATTGTTGTTATATTTTTATTTATTTATTTTAATTTTATCTTTTTAAACATTATTATTTTTTAAAGTTAGTCTTTTTAAACATTTTCATATTTTCAAATTTTTTTATCTTTTAAACTTATCTTTTTTTAAAAAAAATTATTTTCTTTTAAATATTTTTATTTTTTTAAACATTTTTATCTTTTTAAAAAAAGTTTATATTTTAAACTTTTATCTTTTTAAAAAACATTTTTTATATATATATTTTTTTTTAAACATTTTTATCTTTTTAAACATTTTTTATCTTTTAAATTTTTTTTATGTTTTATTTTTTTTCTAATCTTTTTAAACATTTTTATTTTTTAAAGTTTGTATTTTACAGACAGGAAGATTCTTGGCTGGTTCTGGTTCTGAACATTTCCTGAGCCGTGATCCTGATCCGTTTTGATGATGCCAATCCGGACGATACCAGGTCTGACTTTACAGAACCGGGCGGTACCGGAGCCGACCCAGAGGTTGGAGGGGAACCAGTCAGATGGTTCCGGGTGGATCTTCAAGCAGTGCTCCGTTATAACCAGGAAGCTGCCACATGTGGCCGGCTCCGGTGGTTTTGGACCTCACCTGACCGGGTCACAGAACCGGCTGATGAGAAGACGTTCTGCTGAAAGGTGCTGAGGTGGAATCCCTGAAGCTTTAAGAAGCTCAGTGGAGATAAAACTGTCTAACCCATCATGAACAGAACCTCTGGACCTGCTGGAACCATCGTCTCGGGTCGCACAGAACTTATACCCACCAGAACCTACCTGTGTGTCGTTTGGGTTTAAAGCTGGTAGTTTCTCACCTCTCTCCACAGCGTGAAGCCAATGATGGTCGGGACCGCCGTGCTCAGAATCAGAGACTGGAGAGAAAACACAGCAGCAAAGGTTCTTAACGCTGACCGGTACCGGACGGTTCCATGCCCTGGGAACTAAAACTGCACGGTACCGAGCTCTAACGGGTCGTGGTGGCACCAGCGCGGTTCTGTGTGGGACCTGAGGAGTTCCTGCAGAACCGGGTCTGCCGGACTCTCAGGCCGGTAAACAGGAAGTGGGCTAAAAGTGAGGCTGGCCAATCAGAGCTCCACAAAAATCACTGGAGTCTGTGATTGGTGCATTTCTCACAGGACCGTCTTTATTACGACAGGACAACATGTTGCCATAACGACATGGCTTAAGATAGATAAAATGATAATTAAGGCGTTTAATTTATACATTTATACAAGTGGTTGTAATGTATCACTGACTTTACCGCCTGCTTTATTTCCTGATGCTGCATTCAGCGATCAGCAGATATCTCACAGCGTGGAGTCTGACTGCTAACCGGCTAACACTCAGAGCGCTCAGGCCGTTTGCTGCTAAACGCTACGATGGATTTATGACAGCCCCGGTGAATACTGACCAACACTATGGGATGGACGGACTTCAGCCGGAGCCACTTGAACACGGTCATCCAGAGGTCTGGCGAGCACACGCCGAACGCCGTGAACATGCAGACGTACGGCGTCCATAAATACTTCACCCTGCGGGGCAGAAAGAAGACGGACGTCGTTCTGAGGAGGGAAACCGTCTGAACCGCCGGCCGGTCGGGAACGTACCCGTCAAACAGCAGCGTCAGCAGACCGAAGAACACGCTGTGGAAAACGTGGTAGATGACAGCAGGCTGCTCCCCGATTCGTCCGTCCTGCAGTCTGAGGCTGCTGCTGATTGGCTGACCGCTGCGGGCGACAGGAAAGGTCTCAGCGACAAACGTTCCTGTAAACTCGGCCAAAGTCGCTCCAGATACGCCGGTTCTCTAACAGAACATCACAGCCGCCAGGTTTTTCGTTTTGTTTTAAGAACGTGATGTCCTCACACACTGATGACATCACGATGACATCACGATGACATCACGAGGCACAAAGCAGCAAATCAAAGCTCTTTTAAACACGTTTCCTCCATTTTTCATCTGAAGTTGCAGGATTTTATTTAAATTTCCTGTTCAGAGGCTTATTGGCGCAGAAGAACCTGCGGACCGCCTATTAGAACCCTGCAGGGTTCTCTGGCAGCAAGAACCGGATCAGAACCAACTGGAATGAAACCCGGATGTTTCTGTAAACAGCAGCTCGTCTAGCAGGGCGCCTAACGCCAGCTGCTCAGCTGTTTCTGTAGCGCCTGTGATGTCATCAACCCAGAGCCCAATGATTGGCTGATCTTAGCTGGTGGAAACGCACCAATTAAAAAGAAGAATTAGAGCATTAACAGAACCACTAAGGAGTTCTGATCTCTTCTCGTCTCCCTCACTGTGATCCAGAGTTCTCCGGTTGGACTTTGGCTGCTTCTTCTCTTCCTTATTCAGCGTCTACCTGAGCCTCCTGGCGACGGTCTGCAGGGTGGACAGCAGGCAGACGGCCAGGACCAGGATGTAGAAGGGAAGCACCGAGGTCTGGGTCAGCCGCAGGAACAGGTCCTGCCCGGACGCCCGCAGCCCGTCCTGGCACAGCAGGAAGTTGGTGACGAAGTCTCTGAGGCGGAACGGCAGAACGGGCGTTAAATCGGCGGCGGGCTCTGACCGGCCGGGCTCTGACAGGAAGCGGCGCACTCACGTCGTCGTGTTCAGCCCAAACTTCGCCTCCAGGAGCTTCAGGGTGAAGTCGCCGTGGCTGACGGGTGAAAGTTTCTGGAAAAACAGCATTATCACCATGTTTTAGTGACCTGATGCAGAGCGGCGGCGCCATTTTATCGGGCTTTACCTTGATCAGGTAGCTGAAGGTGAACCCCGAGGTGAAGACCAGGTGGAAGTGCAGGAGCAGCTTCATCACTCTGGCTACCAGAGGACCCATCTTCATCCTCCTCTGCAGCAGAAACACCAACCTCAGTCCGGCTGCACGCAGCTCACTTTAACAACCGATCAGCGTTGGCGGAGGTGTGCTGCGAGTGGCTAGCTACCTGGAAGTACCTGGCGAGCACTGAGCCAATCAGGAGGCTGAGCAGAGGAGAGCTGAGCAGCGCGGCGTTCTGGAACTGGAACAGGTAGGCCAGGAACAGGGAGCTCAGGTACACCTTGCTGATGTCGGCCGTCTGCTCGGTTCAAAGGTGAGACGGGTCAGGACCGGACAGTCAGAGCGACTCTGACGCCTATCTAGAAATATTCAACATGTATCATATCATCTCAGAGCAGAACACCCAAACATCAGGGATCAGGATCTAAATCAGGGATCAGGATCTAAATCAGGGATCAGGATCTAAATCAGGGATCAGGATCTAAATCAGGGATCAGGATCTAAATCAGGGATCAGGATCTAAATCAGGGATCAGGATCTGAATCAGGGATCAGGATCTAAATCAGGGATCAGGATCTAAATCAGGGATCAGGATCTGAATCAGGGATCAGGATCTAAATCAGGGATCAGGATCTAAATCAGGGATCAGGATCTAAATCAGGGATCAGGATCTAAATCAGGGATCAGGATCTGAATCAGGGATCAGGATGTAAATCAGGGATCAGGATGTAAATCAGGGATCAGGATCTAAATCAGGGATCAGGATCTAAATCAGGGATCAGGATCTAAATCAGGGATCAGGATCTAAATCAGGGATCAGGATCTAAATCAGGGATCAGGATCTAAATCAGGGATCAGGATCTAAATCAGGGATCAGGAACATAACGGCAGCAGGTTGCTCTGGCAAACAAATAAAACTACTTAGAATACGTCATAAACTGCAACAAACCCCACTAGGCTGGTACCGGGACCGCCACCATGGGTTCAGACAATAAACGCAGAGCTGCTGCGTAATATCACTGGTTGCTGTGGTGATTCCCAGCAGCCAATTAGAACCATCGCTGACCCGGGAGAGTCCGGTGGTACATGGGGTCTGCAGCGGGTTCTGTAGGACTGCTTAAGCAGAACCTTCAGGTCCAGTTTCTACAGAACCACCCAGAGGTGAAGTCCACTGGGAGTGGATGAGTGTGGGCGTGTCTCTCTGCACGCTGGGCTCTGATTGGACAGAAAGCAGGAAGTGCTCCAGCAGTGAGAGACACGGTGGAAGGAGACAGAAACGGCTACGACTGGATGGAGAACCTGTTTCAGAACCTACTGGGTTTAACCTTTAAATCTAGACGGTTTTGAATATTTCCACGGGTCAGAACCATCATGACACCGGGCCGAACATTCTGGGGGAAAATCCTCAAACTTAAACCGTGATTGTGGAAAAACTAACCGGGTCGGGTGAAGTTCAGCTTCCCGTGACCCATTTAATCTTTTTGACGGTGGTTCTGATGTATGAGGGTCCAAAGAGGACGGGGTTGATAACAGCTGCCACCTGATCGGGTTAGAACGGGTCGATCTGACACCTGATCCGCTTCACGACGCGACTCTCAGGTTCTGCTCATCAGCTGGAGATCGGACCCGACACTCGTCTGATGCGATCCGGCGTTTACCTTGCGATGCGGAACCAGGTCCAGCGAGTCGAGCAGGAAGAGGCAGAGGCCTTGGACGAACAGAACGTAGTGTCCGTGTTCCCAGAGCAGCAGGAAGGTGAAGGTGGTGGCGCTCAGGGTGAGGTAGCAGAACATCTGCAGACAGACACGGACCGGCTGGATCAGCACCGAGCTGAACCGCTCCTGACTTACAGCATTTACAGAACCAGAGGCTCCGTTAAACCCGAAGGAAATGCGGACCCACCTCCGAGGCAGAACTGATGTTGTTGCTCAAGAACCCGGTCAGAGCCGCGACCTGACAGGAGAAGTAGGGCAGAGCCCAGTTCTCCCTCAGAGGAACCCCCTGGTCCACTCTGGTGGTGTCGGGCCTGCAGCAGAACACGGAGAACGTCAGACCTCCGCCCGGCTGGGTCCGGTTCTGCGGCGGCGTCGGCTCACCTGTTCAGGACGAACCAGGACACGGCCAGCATGCCGGCCACGCAGGTGCCGCTCAGCAGCCAGCTGCAGACGAAGAGCGCCGTGACGCAGACGGCCTGCAGGCCGAACACCGTGCCCAGGTAGAAGTAGACGGGCTCCACGTAATCCTGCAGAACCAGGAGAAACAGACGGCGCCTGAGTGCCGCTTCTACGCCGGCCCGGTCCCATTACAGCTAAATACCTCAACAGAACCTTTTTTTTAAGAGCAAATGGAAAAGTTCTTTCTAAAAACTAAAAAATTAGTTTTTACTAATTTATGAAATGTATTGCCGTTTTAATTTGATGCTTTCATAGAAGTTACATATTTTTCTGTAGTTTTATCATTATATTAGATTTCATCATTAATGACATGTAATGTTTCATATTAACTTGCCTTATAAAGTGTTTTCACATTGTTTGTATCTGTTTCCTACATTTTATATAACAGGTGCTTTGTTTCTTGAACGCACTTCTGATTATGTTGTTTATTTCCAGCAAAAATATGGACAAAATAATAACTCAAAATATCCTACAACTTAGATAAAAACAAAGTTTAACTTAATCTGATGTTACTACGTCCAAAAAATGATCATAAAAAGTCTATAATTTATTTTACTACCTCTCCTCGTCACGCCAATGACCAATAAAAAGCCGTCTCCACCACGCCGTGCCGTCTGTTCCTAATCTCTTAAATTAATGGGTCTAACAATGACCAAAGTAATTGAAACAATTCTAAATATAAAATGATAGATTCTGGTTTCAAACTTACTTAAATATATTCTGTCTGTCTAGAGAAAAAACTAAATAAACAGACTAATGACTTGCATAACACCGGATGTCCAGTAATCTTGATTTATTTAATGCATTTAAATATATAATATATATTATATATATATTATATATTATATATATAATATATATATATATAATATATAATATATATATATATATAATATATATAATATATATAATATATATTATATATAATTTAAAGCGTTGCTCCGGTTCTGTTTGCTCATTAACAGTTTACGACGTTCCTCAGGCGGTTTTCACTAAGACTGAAGCAGAGACACGCGGGCGAGCTTCTGACCTGACTGTCTGTGATGCGGTAGATGAAGCTGGTGATGAGCTCTGGATACAGAAACAAACGCTCCACGGCGTTGAAGGTCTGGCCTGAAACGGTCCTGTTGTCCACCGTCAGCTCATAGAACCCTGAACACACCAAACACAGCAGGTCGCAGCTCCCGCTGGCACAGATTCAGGCGAGAGCCGAGAGCAGCCGGTACCTCTGACGAAGGACGGCGCCGCCAGCATCCGCTTGTAGTAGTGATAGTAGAGCCCGCTGCCTCCTGGGAAGGAGATCTCCCGCTCCAGCTCCTGAAACACGGCAGAGGAACAGAGGAACACCTCCAGCTGCTGCTGCCGAACCGCAGCAGAAGAAACACGCGGCCACTCACCTGTCGGGTGGAGAACCAGAACTTCCTGTCGTGGTACCCAGACAGGTAGCCGGCGTAGAGCATCCCGCAGGCCACAGCCGCCAGGAACCCGAAGAACATCCTCAGCAGAGTCTGCAGGAAGCCCGCTGAGGAACGGAGACACAGCGGTGAACAGAACCGGACCAGAACACCCTGAGAATTTGAACTCAGAGAATTCAAACAGGAACGATTCACAGGTATGAAAATAATGCAGAAGCTGCAGAAATGAACATGATTTTTAGATTAAAGCTGCTACTAACAGCTGTTTATTTATGTATAAAAGCTGAAGCCCTTATGATTTATGTTTTTATCAGTAACAAGACTTTAGTACTGAAAAGGTCAAATGTGACGAGAACGGACAGGAAATCCAGAAAAACGTTCCTCAGTTCAGTCGTGAGTCTGACTCCAAGGAAGAACCTGTTTCAGTTAAAGCCTTTAAGACGTAATAATGTAATATTTATGAACTGTATTAACTATTTTAATATCACTTCTTTACATTATAACATCACCTACACAGGTAAATGGGATTCATTGTTGGTCTGAACCCCTGCAGAGACAGATAACCGGTCCTTAAAGGCTCAGTCTGGTGGACTTTATGGGTCCAAAACCAGATTAAAAACAGAACCACTGATGAGAACCACCGGTCTGTTAAAAACAGAACCACTGATGAGAACCACCGGTCTGTTAAAAACAGAACCAGTGATGAGAACCACCGGTCTGTTAAAAACAGAACCACTGATGAGAACCACCGGTCTGTTAAAAACAGAACCAGTGATGAGAACCACCGGTCTGTTAAAAACAGAACCAGTGATGAGAACCACCGGTCTGTTAAAAACAGAACCACTGATGAGAACCACCGGTCTGTTAAAAACAGAACCAGTGATGAGAACCACCGGTCTGTTAAAAACAGAACCACTGATGAGAACCACCGGTCTGTTAAAAACAGAACCACTGATGAGAACCACCGGTCTGTTAAAAACAGAACCACGGGACCGGACCCTCTTACGGATCTACCGGGTCCTGGATGACTGGGAGTCTCCACCAGCTTATTTAACTCCCCAGACTTCATTGAGCAGCTTTAAACCAGAACCGTGTCTTCCCTGTCGGGTCCTCCAGAACCTGCGGGTCTCTTCAGCATCCAGCTGTGATGCTGGGAGAACATCTGGCTTCACGACCTCTGACCTTGTGCTGCTGCTGAAGCCCAGCCCTCGTTTCTTCCTGATCCAAACGGTCCTCGGACCCAGTAAACCTGTCCTGACCAGAGCTTCAGACTTTCTGAAGGTCTCTCAGCGTTCTCCTGGAACCAGAGAGCTTATCTTCTGGGTCCAGAGCTCAGGGGCCCAGCTCTGAAGGATTCGCGGGTCAGAGGGCCCGATTCTGGACTGGACCCGAGTCAGACGCAGCCAGAGCCCAGAGATAAGCTCTGATGGACCTTCAGAGACCGAGGAACCAGGACAGCCTGAGATAATGTCTTGACCAGGATTCTGGGCCAGAACTGCCTCCACTGTGACCATCAGGTACCTGCAGCAGAGTTCTGCTTGGATGGCTGGACCCTGTGTGTCTCTTCCTGGGCATCTTCATCACCTCTGGACCCTCTCCTCTCCTCCTCTGCCTCCTCCGGGGCCACACCTGCTCAGGTGACAGACAGTCAGAACAGGAACCAGGAAACAGACTGGGGGTTCTGCAGAACTCACATCTGCTCTCTGCTTCAGCTTCTCCTTCCAGGGCTTCAGGCTTCCTGCTTCTGAGCTCAGCCATGACGGCAGGAAGTCAGTGCAGGAGGGTCAGGAGGAGACGAGGAGGCCGCATTCCAGCAGACGGCGGGACAACCCGGGACAGACCGGGATATCTCACCTTAACGCGGGTTAACAGCGGGACTCCGGGCTCATCTGGGTCCTGCAGGAAGCTGGAGACCAACCAACTGCTCTGCTGCGTTTCACCACAGAGCGGCTCTAGCGCCCCCTGCGGGGCGGGAGGAACACGAGCAGCGCTGCTCCCTTAGTCATGATTCATTTAATTGATTTTTAATAATCCCTCAGAGGAGGAACACAAGAGGATCGCAGATGTTGGACCCAGCAGAGGTCCATATCTGAAGGAGATTCAATAGGAAAACAAGAGAAAAAAAAAACCAATCAGTGAGAATGCTTATACAGCATTCTCACTGATTAAAACTTTTAAAACAATGTCAAACAAGGGATGAGAAAAATAAAACAGGAGTCAAACTGACATTTCTTTACGGATCCTTTTAGCAATGCAGTGAAACGACCAGAAGAAACTTCTGTTTGTCCATTTATTACAAAACAGATGATAATTTCCCAGGTGAATAATAATATTCATAGTGCTAGAAGTATTAGGATCTAGTTTTATCACAGAGCCCATAGAACATTGTCTCTCTTTAGACAAAGCCAGTCCCTTATGTGGATCCAGAACGTATTGAACACAGAAGGAGAACACAGGAGGAGAACAAATGTTCTGGTGTTCTTCTGCAGGATTGCAGACTGCCTTCGTCTCAAATTCAGATCTCTGATTTAAACGTCTGCTGGATAAATGTTACTGATCATTTTAAAATGTGTTACGTCCAATGAGCCGTTTTGTAAATTTAGCCTGAGAGGGTTTCAGAGTCTGTCTTAACTGCCGATAAATCCAGTAAATGGTTTAAAAATTGTTGAAATAAAGGTTTTGCTCTTTTTTAATTAAGTGGCGTGTCTCCGGTGCAGGTTTAACTAATTTTGGTTCAAATACAGAAAGTATGTGCTGTGAATCCAATTTAGCAGCGCTACACAGACAGCATTGGAAATCTTATTAAATCCTATCATAAAACAATACAAATTACAATGGAGAATAGTTAGAGAAATGTCCCTGACTAACAAGTCCGTTACAAAATTCTTTTTAAACTCCAATTTCACCCATAAATCTAATACTATCAACAAAAACTAGATTCACTGACGCGCTTTGAAGTCAATCCCTTATCCTCAGATTATTATTGTTCTCAGGAGGATTTCTGACTAATATTTATCTCTCATGTGAATATTTATAGCAATTTAAAAATATTTGCTGCACTGATTCCAACTGTCTCCATTAGTCATATTTACTTGTAACATGTTAATATTTTACACATTTTTAATCCTCATTTTTGATAACATCCTCTTTGTTCCATATGCAGTGTTTTTTTTATTTAAATACATCCGCTCTCTTTTGACTATTAGAAATAACTCTTGCCTTAACTTTCTAGCTGTTTCATTTTAACATGTAACGTAACTAAATACTAATACACATTTTTACTAATTTTTGGATTCAAATTTACTTTGATTTATTTTGTTGCACCTTTTGGAAATTTCCCCCACATTAACTTTCTCTGACTGATTACCTTTTATTCTGAAAGCTGAGTAAACTCTAAGATAATGACGTGTCTTGTGTTTAAAGAAATTTCCTCCTTAATGGGCTTCCAGAATCTGAAGCAGAACCGTCCTCGCTCAGACTTCCTCTGCCCAACCTAAGGCCACCCGAACTGCCGTCAATCTTCCTATTACTCTTTCATTTTTCATAATATTTCAATCTGGAATAACTAAATATATGCATAATATATTTTCTAACATTTTAGAAACATCTCTTCTTGGTATATTCTGAATATTTATCCACCTCTTTACTCCTCAGTGTTTCTTTTTCTAATAAATATGAGTCGGATCCAAGCCGGAAGAACAGAAAAAGCAACGATGGGACGAATCCAAGTGCTGCTTCTCCCTATTCCTTTTGACTTATCTTTTATACTTTTATTTCTATTGATCTTATTTGGAAATTAAAACTATATTTGGTTCTTTAATGTGATTTCCATGTTCTTCTTAGTTAATTGTTTTGTTCTTTAAAAGTGGGTAATGGATTATTTTACATATTCATTTCATATGCTGATTTAAATGTTTCTTATTTTTATTTACGTTTTTATTTATAGCTTCTATTTTTGATATTTTTTACTTCTGTGTTTTATTTATTTGTTAATTTAAAAGTGATTTAATAAAAATAAATTGATTTAATATGCTGTTTTTATGCTTGCTTATTGTTATCATGTATTCATAAGGACTGTTTTATGTATATTTTGTATTCTAATTCTAACTTATTCAATAGTTTTTTTATGTTTTTGTTCCTGTTTGTGTAAAAAATGTTTTCTCTGCACGTGAATTGTCGGCGAAGTGAAACCAAACTTGGAGGCTTTTCAGCTCGGGCTCCTCCAATCAGCTGTCAGCTGGCCCCGCCCTCCGGCCAATAGGAAGCGGCCGCCGCCGTCCTGCTCAGCAGCAGCTCATCATGCGTGGAGTCGCTGCTTCTCCGTGATTTTTCCTGCGTGGTGAGCCGGTCACGATGAGCGGAGTTTGCAGGGAGGTCGTCACCCTGCAGCTCGGACATTATTCCAGCTTCGTGGGAACCCACTGGTGGAATCTGCAGGTGAGGAAACACGGAGCGGCTACCGGGGTTAGCAGTTAGCTCAGACCGGTACCGGCCGGTACCCGGACCCATGGTCCCTCAGAACTTTGATTCTGCTGTTGGAAAAGCCGGTTTTCATTTTCAGGGGTTAACAGCAGAGCTGGAGAACAAACTGGAGACCAGGTGACTGGACCTGGACCTCTATCAGGTTCTTCAGCTGCCATCAGAACCAGGGTTCCCTCACCGGGCCAGGCCCACACCATGACACTCCCACCACCATGTTCTACCTCTCAGCTGCCCTGGGTCACTTCCTCCTGGTCTCCTCACTCTGGTCCGGGTCCGTCTGGGTCTGGTCCAGAATCCAGCAGCCTCCATGTTTCTGCTCAGGAGGTCTTCTGTTGATGGTGGTCTGACCCGGCGGTTGATCCGATCGACAGGCGTCACCATTTTTCTCATGCTGACATCTGACCGCTGGGTAGATGTTGTCTGCGCCTCCTTCCTCCTCATGATGGACAGTCATGGACCTGAACCTAAGGAGGAGGATGGACGGGTTCTGTTGGGCTGCAGAACCTGGTCCTGCTGGAAAGAAACTGAATCTCCAAACTGGACCAGAGAGAGACATAGAATATAGAAATATTCAGTTCTAGATTTGTTTCAAAGGTTTTCTGATCAATCCGGAACAGATGATCCATTTATTTATGGATCCATTTATTGAATGTTTTCTGCCTGTTTGGGTCCTGCTGGTTCTGGTTCTGGTGTATTAAATGCGTCTCGTCGGCAGGATGCATCTTTAACCTATGACCCCAAGTCGCCCCCGGCGGAGATCCAGAGCGATGTGGTGTTCCGGGAAGGACAGACCCCGGGGTGCCACGTCACCTACACGCCCCGCCTCATCTCCATGGACCTGAAAGGTAAGGCCCGCCTCCTGACAGGTAAGGCCCGCCTCCTGACAGGTAGGGCCCGGTTCCCCTGCGCCGCCGCCGCCTGAAGCCCCAACCGGACCTGTCCGTCTGTCTGTCTGCACAGGAAGCCTGCGGACGCTGCGGCAGGAGGGCAGCCTGTACGACCCAGGAGCAGGAGGCGCGGCTGCCGCCTGGTAACAGCGCCTCCGTGCGGCTGCATTCCAACACTGTTGCACTGCTCCCTCTCACGCTGAATGTGTCCTTGGCAGGGAGGGAAGCGTCACCTTGCACAGACAGAGCCCCGCGGAGAAGAACCCGTTCCTGGACGACCTGGAGAAGCTGGACGTAAGTGTTGGGAGTGACAGCGGGATGGAGCCGGTCTGTAGGGTCAAAGGTCGTCCTGATGGCTGTGTTTGTCTCCAGGAGGGGATCCTCGCCGAGGCGGATTTCTGCTCCGCCTCGCAGCTGCAGCGCTCAGGTGAGGACCGACGCACCTCCGTCAGTCGCCGCTTATCTTCCTCCTCCTCCTCCTCCTCAGCTCTGACTCCTCCCCCCTCCAGGACCGGTGAGCGTGGGTACCTTCAACAGTCAGCTGGCCCGGGTCCAGAAGAACTACCGGCTGGAGGGCAGCGTCAGGGTCTGGTCCGACTTCCTGCGGCTCCACCTACACCCGCGCACCATCTCTGTCATCCACCAGTACAACCATGACGGGTAAACGGGGTCACCAGCTGGTACCGCTGGGGTTCTGGACCGGTTCAGAACTTGTCGGATCAGCGAGCTCCAGGAGGGAAACCCAGACCTCCTCCTCTCCACCAACGGTGGGCCTCCTTCATGGAGGAGCAGCTGGAGACCCCGGGGGGGGTCTGGGCCGCCCTGCTGTACCTGGTCCCTCAGTAACCGGGTCTTAACGATCTACCATATTATTCGGACTATAAGGCGCACTTAAAATCCTTAAATCTTCTGAAAAACTGATTCTGCTCCTTATCTATGATCACCGTTTACTGACTGATTCTATGTGGTACAATGAGCTCAGAAATCTGTTAAAATGTGTAAGTATGACTTTGGTTAGTAATGAAGCCGCTCCGCTCAGTGGATATTAGGAGCATTACGGTACACTGTGTACTACCTGAGGACCCCTGAGCTGTCTACAGACTGCCTGACTGTAATGTCTAAACCAGAAGTGCATTCATGTAAGGCAGCCTGGACTACGCGCTAGCAACAATAAACCTAGTAAGTTAATTCAGTATAAAAGTTTATTTTGGCCTTATGTTAGAAACAGGGCAGTGTAGTCCAGCTACTCTGTCCTCCCAGAGACGGATAGAGAGCTGTGGACGTGGAGGAGAGATATTACACACCTGGAGGAATATTTAGTGTGCCTTATAATCTGAAAAATCCGGTACTTCATGCAGCTGATGTCAGCGCCAACATCATCAGCTTCAGGCTGACTTTTTATTCCTGAATGAGAGAAAAGAAACGAGTGGAAACTGTTTCTGCAGCGAGGCGCATCGTCTGGAGGCCTTCGGTCAGGGAGAGTCTCTCCTGCAGGGGGCGCTGCTCGAGGAGCTGGAGGACAAACTGCACTTCTTTGTGGAGGAATGTGATTATCTTCAGGTACGTCTTCCTCTCCTCCTCCTCCTCCTCCTCCTCTCTCTGAGCCTTCACAGACCTTGTGTCTCTGTCTCAGGGTTTCCAGGTTCTGTGTGATCTGGCTGACGGTTTCGCGGGCCTCGGGTCGAAGGTCACGGAGCTGCTGCAGGACTCTTACGGAGGGAGGGGGGTCCTGACGTGGGGCGTGTCTCCGGTGGTGCACCGGGACTCGGTGAGTGTCTCTGACTGGTCTCCCTGCAGCCGCGAGGCAGCGGACGTCTCAGAACCGGGTTTTTCTGCTTCAGTCTCCGGCCAGAGACCTGTACCACCTGCTGAACTGCTGTCTGGGGACGGTCCGCATGGCGGCGCACAGCTCGCTCTTCTGCCCGCTGACGCTGCGGGGCGGCCTGGGCAGGAGGCCCGGCCCCCCGCCCCACTTCCCTCTGCTGTCCTGCGATGTGAGTAACCCGAGGAGCCGCTAACCTGACCACGAACCGTTTCTCCTCAGAGCTGACCAGGAGGTTCTGTTAGAACCGAGGCGGCATTACTTGATGTAATGACTGTAATATTAACCTAAACAGCTAAAACGCATCAGGAAGGAAAACTGTTACTCTATTGACCCTTTTTTCTATCGATTGATAAATATCGTTACTGAATCATCGTCCAGCTCTACGTCTCACTTCTTCTCCCTCGTGTCTAACGGTCTGTTCTGCCGTCCCGCAGCCCTCGCTCTGGTACCACTCCAGCGGCGTGCTGGCTCTGGCGCTGGACGCCCTCACGGTGCCGTACAGGCTGAGGGACGGCGCCGTGCCCATGTGGCAGGTGGCGGACTCGCTGGCCGTGTCGGGCAGGAAGGTAGGACCCTCCTCTTCCTCGCGTCGGCCGAAGCCTGTGGCGGCTTTTGCTAACCTGTGATTGTGTCCCAGGTGGTGGCCGCGTACGGCGCCATCCCGTTTCCCATGATGACCGGCGGCTCCTTGCCCGACGCCCTGAGCGCCTGCGCCGACGCTTTGCCGTGGAAACCTCTGTCGGCTTGCCCCGAAGCGGGCGAGGGTCGATGTTACGGACAGTGGACCACGCTCAGAGGCTACGAAGGCCAGAAGCTCACCAGGTCAGAGGTCATTTAGTGATGGAGCAGGGTCACCAGGTCAGAGGTCACTTAGTGATGGAGCAGGGTCACCAGGTCAGAGGTCATTTAGTGATGGAGCAGGGTGACCAGGTCAGAGGTCACTTAGTGATGGAGCAGGGTCACCAGGTCAGAGGTCATTTAGTGATGGAGCAGGGTCACCAGGTCAGAGGTCACTTAGTGATGGAGCAGGGTCACCAGGTCAGAGGTCAGTGATGGAGCAGGGTCACCAGGTCAGAGGTCACTTAGTGATGGAGCAGGGTCACCAGGTCAGAGGTCACTTAGTGATGGAGCAGGGTTACCAGGTCAGAGGTCATTTAGTGATGGAGCAGGGTCACCAGGTCAGAGGTCATTTAGTGATGGAGCAGGGTCACCAGGTCAGAGGTCACTTAGTGATGGAGCAGGGTTACCAGGTCAGAGGTCATTTAGTGATGGAGCAGGGTCACCAGGTCAGAGGTCATTTAGTGATGGAGCAGGGTGACCTGGACTGGTTCTAGGAGGATGGACCTCCATGTGCTCAGAAACAGCAGCGCTCCACCTGCAGGTTGCTCAGAGAACCAGAACTGACAGAGACTCCTGGTGTGGAAACGTCTTCTGATTAAAGTAGACGGTAAAACTTTAAATGTGGTAGTTTTGTGATTTAAAGGAGATTGCAGTTTATTTCAGTGTTTAGATGTTTTACTGCAGTTGGCTCTTCTTTGTTCAACTGTCAAAGGTTGAAAAAATGAAACTTTCTTCTAAATCACAGGTATAGAAAAGTTTGGGAACCACTGGACTGTGGGAACATGTTTATATTTCCTCTTCACTGACGATATCTCAGCACTTTGCTCCTTTGTAGGTTCCATAAACGGCCACACAGCATGATGCTGCCACCACCGTGCTCCACTGCATGCGTCACATTTCACTGCTCCTAGACTTCACTGGATATTTCTACATCATTTTAACATTTATATCCAGTTTTCTGACAGCTTCTTCTAGTTAATCCTGCAGGCAGCCGTCCAGCTGCTGATGAAGCATTAATGAAAGCAGCTCTCCTGAGTCCAGGCCACCTGAACGTCTGATGAATGAACGCTTGTCTCCATCAGCTGTCCGTCTCCAGGGACCAGACCGCAGACTCCTCTGCACAGCCTCCCCAGCGGCGAGGACGTCCTGGCGTCTTACGTCTCGTCGTTTTACCCCTCAGCTCCTCTGTGAGTCTCCCTGCCGCCTCCTGCCGCCGTCCTTCACGAACGAGCCGTGTCTCAGTGTCCGTCTTCCCCGCAGGGCCCTGCAGCTCGTCTCCTCCCCCAGCCAGCTGGCCCCGCCCTTCCCTCAGATCTTCGGCCCGTCGCTGGACGCTCGGGGCTTCCTGAGGAGCGAGGCGGCCCCTCCTGGCGGTGAGCGTTCCCGTCGCGTCCTCCTCGCTCTGACCGTTGTCTCGGCTTTTTGTAACCGGGTCTCCTCTGCGGCTCCAGGTCCGGCCGTCTCCTCGGTTCCTGTCATGACGTCGCTGCAGTCGGGTCCCGCTCTCCACCCCTGGCTGTCTGAGCTGCAGCGGGCCGCCAGCGCCTTCGACGTCCGCCGCGTGGCCGCCAGCTTCCTCTCCCAGGGGCCCGAGATGGCCGACTACCAGGAGGCGCTGGAGGAGCTGCGGCTGCTGGCCCGCTGTTACCGTGGAGACGGCAGCGGCGTGATGCGGTCTTCCTCTGAGGAGGAGGAGGAGGATGACTGAGATGTTCTGATGGGCCCAGGCACGGCTTGGATCAGAACTTCTCTCCTGCAGAACGGAGGTCCACTAGTCCCACATGTTCTACAGACGCTGGGTCTCTGTTTAACAAGACACGAGCTTCTCCGACCAAGACCAGAACCGATTTTGGGTCCTTTCCGGACTCAGAATAAAGAAATAAATCAAATCTGGACCCTCCAGTGAAATAAAGAATGTGAATTATTAAAAACTTTACAGATTAAATGTGTGGCTCTGGTGTTTGAAGGTCCTACCGTCTGATTGGACGGTGGCGGTTCAAACCATCCAATCAGAGGCCGGGTAGCTCCTGACTAAGACATCTTTAAGGCAGGATTAGCAGCTCTGCAGCCATGTGGATAAAACTCCTGTTACTGATAAACTCAGTAAATCTGAACACGATGGACTCTGGTCTGCTTTAATCAGCTGATCTATACCTGGCTTTGTTCAGGCCCCGCCCACCTGGCCCAGCAGCGTTTCATGAACTCTGACCTTTTACTTAAAGTGCCTTATATGAGGATTTTCTGTCATTTTGTTGTTACAGCAGCGCTGAGTCAAATGTTATTCTCTCATCTGACTTGCAGAAAGGTCCTGGGTTTGAATCCTGCATGTTCTCCCTGTGCATGCGTGGGTTCTCTCTGGGTACTCCGGCTTCCTCCCACAGTCCAAAACACGACTGAGGCGACATTGTACAAAAATAAATACATTCTGAATTTAAGATGAAAATCCCGTCTGCTCCATCTATAACTCCCCAAGTAGCAGTTTTAACGTCACCTGGTTCACGTTCTGCAAAGTTTTTAAACACATTTTGCCATAATGTATCCTTAAAGTTTAATACTCCGTCAATCCAAAAATTAGAACAGTCGTTAAGTTGCAGCCCTGGTTCTATTGTCTCTTTATATACTTATTTAAATTGCCATGTTGTAAGCACTGAAGTTATTTTTTACAATGCGTTTAAAACATACAATAAATGTTTAAGTTCAAAATGCTTGCTTGTTGACATGTTCATTTACTAAGAGCATCACTTTTTAACTGATTTGACCACTAATCAGCAGCTGCAGCTCTAGGTAGGATCATTCTTTGGAGCGTCGTTTATGCGACGCGCTGCATTAATGAAAATAAACTTATTTATGCCGTAGAAAAGCTTTAAAAGCAGCAGCAGCGTGGAGCTGGACGTTAGTAAAGCTGAATATAAAGTTCTTTAATGTCAGATGAAGTGTTGGAGGTTCTGCAGATGTTCAGATTAATCAGGATATGAAGATACGCTGCTGCAGAACACGACCCATAACTGCTTATCACCGCAGGTCAAAGGTCATTCTCCTCGCTGCGGGCCCAGACGTGTCACGGACCGCTTCACTTTCCTGGTCTACAGGCTGGACAGAACCGCTGCTGCTGCGTTCTGACCCAAACTGGTTCTGATCGCTGCAGAAATTATTTTATACGCCGTTTAGAAACATCAGCGTCTGGGATGTTGCAGCTGGACTCAGGAAAAAAACATCTAAGACTTTCTGAACTCGGTTTTATGGCTAAACGTTTGCTGCCTTTTGTCTGACAGACGACAGCAAAGTATTTATGTGACCCGTGTTTAATGCGCGCCTCACGCTGCACTGGGACATAATAACTGTATAAACACACAGACGATCAGAACCAGAACCCTCCCAGGTTTTCTCTGCTGCTGGTAAAATAATTCAGGTTCTGTTAGTTTGAGTCTGCAGAGCTCTGGGACCAGAACCTCTGGCTTCCTGAGAGACCCAAATAAACCATTTACTGTGTGAAGCATTATTGAGAGTCTAAACCCAGATTAGTGTTTTGTTGAAGTTAAAAAATAAGATCAGGTCCATTTCAGGCAGATTTCTGAGAAAAAGGCTTAATTTACAGAATCAATCTGAAGGTTATTGGACCGACTGAATCAAATTCTGAAATTAATGTTTAACACCTTCCAGATTAAAACTCTGGAGGCGTTTCAAGGATGAAGCTGTGTTCTTCAGGCAGAACCAGATCCAGTAAACTAGTTTTATTCAACCCGCAGAAATCCAGACGGCGCTGAAACAAACGGACCAGAGGAGACTCGTTGAGAACAGACACTTTAATCTGAAACTAAATTGAACACGGAGGCCAGGAATCACCTCCCCAGCCAGCAGTTTGCTTCTACGTCGGATTAAAAAAACACTAAGACACACAGACCATCATCAGAACTTATAAAACTCAGATCCACCCTGGCATTTTACAAACATCTACTGGAAAATATGGGGTCAAAGGTTAAACGAAGGGGGCGTGTGCTGAAAGACCTCTGCTGTTCTACAGGTACTTATCAAAAACCGGATGCGGGTCGTCGGCGGGTCGAGGGAATGTAATGGGGGGGGGGGGGGGGGGGGGTCGGGGGGCGGATGTCTGGGATCGTGACGCAGTCCAGGGTCTGAACTAGGAGCGGGAACGAGAGCGGGAACGGGAGTGGGATCGGGATTTGGAACGGGACTTGGAGCGGGATTTGGAACGGGACTCGGAGCGGGAGGCGGAGCGGGACCGGGCTTTGGCCGGGGAGGCAGACGGGGACTTGGACTTTGATCTGGCTCTGGGCTCGTCAGGCGAGCGGGAACGGGAGCGGGACGCCCTCTCGGGGTCGCCCGCCTCGTTGTCGCTCTTGGGCTGCTCGCGATCCGGAGACACGGATTTTCTGGGGCGATCTTTAGCGCTGGATCTGGAACGGGACCTGGAGCGGGAGCGGGAGCCGGATCTGGACCTGGAATCCTCCTTCTTGGCCGACTTCCCTTCCTTCTTGCTCTTTTTGCTCTTGGGGCTGCGGCTCCGGCTGCGGTCGTCGTCCTTCTGGGCGCCGTTGCTGCGCTCTTCCTCGTCTTTCTTGCTCTTGTTCTTGTTGCTGCGGGATCGGCTGCGGGAGCGAGAAGCAGCTCTGCATGGGAAGAAAAACATCGGCGTGTTTAGTGATTTCTCCCATCAGCCCGTTGGCCCTGACACTTTACAGCTGGTCAGGGTCAGGAAGTGACATCAGCAACATTCATCTGTAATGTGACGTCCAACTGATGTCAGACACGACGGGACAGAACCGGCTGCTAGCATGTTGACAGATCTGGGCTTCATCGTTGGCATGAACGTCCATCATTTTGGTTTCCTAATGATTCATTTCACTCAGATTTTAGAAAATAAGACCGTGATCAGAAACTGTTCTGTCCAAAACAAGTTTTAACTTGCTTAGACTTTCTCTGATCTACACAAAGTTAGACATACAGACCCAGAAACATGAACTCTAAATAAGATTAATCCCCTGGAGTCTTTGACAAATATTTGATCTTATCTTTATATAACAATAATAATAGTTTACTATAAGTTTGGTATTCCTTTCAGCACGTCACGTGTGACATTTAGTTGTAAAACACAGACAAAACAGTTTTAAATCCGAGTAGAAAATGTTGATACTTTTAAATCTTTAAAACAAAAAAACCTGTAAAATTATTTTATAGCTTCAAACATAAACTTATATTATTTCTAAAACATATCCACAAATATATCAAATGACTGTTATTACATGAAGGCACTGGCAACGCTCCAGTTTTAGTAGAAACTATTAAAGACTTAAAAGGTCAAACCATCAGGAAGAAATCAGCTGTCCTCCTTGTCCACCAGGGGGCGCTGTTCCCACTCTGGCAGCCTTCAGGTCTCTATAAATGGTCTTTAACCAAACTTTGATCATGTTCTCCAAAAAGGTCGTTTATCTCAGCTTCGGTTTAACTGGACCAATCAGAACCATTAAAGACTGGAGCCTAAAACCTGAAACAGTTTTATAAACTCCTCTCCAGGTCCAGTGGTTCTGAAGAGTCTAGAAAGTCTTTAACCTGACAGAACCAGAGTCCATTCGGTTCTGGTTAGTGATCATGGCCGAGTGAAGCAGGAGGTCTGAAAGAACATCCAAGCGGCCCGCTTAGAGGAGCCTTGGTCCAGATGTTCCTGAAAACCCAAACTCACCGACCACTGACTGATACCGGGAGCGGCAGGAACCGGATCACGAGAACCCAGCGGTTCTGGACCACCCGGCACTGAGAGGGCGCTGATGAGGAAGGAGCTCCAGCTCCAGAATCCAGTTACAGCCAGATGAGCCCAGAATGAAGCTGTCTGGACCCAATGACAGAAGTTCTGCTTATACGCATAAAAGTGACCCGAAACAACCCAATAAGTTCTGCTTTGTGTGATTTATAAATCGCTGCAGCTGCTCTATAATCATTCCACCTGAACCCAAAAGAAACCCTAAAACCCAGAATCCTCGGACCTCCTGGAAACGGACCCGGACAAGTCAGGAAACAGGCGGTTCTGTGGGCTCACCTGGACCGGGACCGGCTGCGGCTGCTGCTCTCGCTGCGGCTGCGGCTCTTGTGAGACCTGCGACTCCTGGAGCGAGACCTGCAGACACAGCAGCCATGCGTCAGAACCGGCGGCTCGGATCCTCACCGTCACGGCGGCGCGGAGAGGCGCCTCTCACCTGGAGCGGCTGCGGGAGTACGAGCGGCGGCGCCGGGCGCCGGGCCGGTCCTCGATGAGCCGGATCTTCCTGCCGTTGACCTCGGTGCCGTCCAGCTTCTCCAGAGCCCTCTTCATGTCCGAGTACTGCCTGAACTCGATCACGCCCTCGTTCTTGCGGCCCTTGTGGGTGTCGGCGTAGGTCACCTCCCCCGCCTGCCTCATGTAGTCCTGAGGAGAGAAGCAGCGTGACGGGGGGGGGGGGAAACGCCTCACTGGGAGCGCGGCGGGTAGACGGGATCAGTTCTCACCTTTAAGTCCTGCCAGCTGCAGCGGCTGGAAAGATTCTCAACAATGAGCCGGTAATCGGTGCGGACAGGTGGACCGTACCTGTCTCTTCCTCCCCAGCGCCCATATCCACCTTTCAAGGCAACAAGCAAACAGAGAGAGAAGTGAGGAGAGGAAGGGAGCGGCCGTGAAGCAATCATTCTAAACTCCAAGCTACAGGCTACGGTAAGATATCAATAATCAGATGGGAAAAAGAAACAGAGGGGAAAAGCAAAAGGAGAAAAAGACCTAGACAAAAAGAATTCAATGCTAAAAGTTCCTGATTGTCCTCTGAAATCTGTCTTTAAAAAGTTAAATCCAACACAAGAACTGCACAGATTAAACTTTGGTACAAGATCAATTGGCCTTTTTTTAAAATCAGAAGAACAAAAGTTAACTGCTAACTGCAGGAGGACGCTGAACTAAAGCATGTACTAAGCTAGCCTATCTAACAACATTGACTGGTAGAAAACATGTTGTTTTTTTAGGCACCTATGAGAGCTGAACCCACATCTGCTCCTAACCCCATGGCATCCTCACCACCCGGCCTGGGCCTAATGGGAAAAGCGGTCTTCATTCACAATGGCTCCCTTTTTTGGTCTGCCCAGGGGCCCAGAATGGTCAAACCACACTCTTGGAAAGGGGGGACACCATGGCCAGCAATAGGGGCAGGCAGTCAGCAAAGGACTCTTTCAATTAAAACATTGAGGTTCTTTGTTAAATCTTTACCTTTAAATTGACAGTCATTTGAAATGAATAAAACTGAATAAGACAGCAATAAATGACATGATATTTAGCAAGTATCAAACAGTATTTAAATTAGCATCATTCCTTAATGTCATCAAACCATTTCCCATCCCACAATCACACGTCACCAAATTATTTTACCATCAACGTTTGATTTGGATATCTTAAGTAATTGGTGGCTCTGATGTACAGAAATTAATTAAAAATGAGTTTTAAAAGCCTTGAGCAGGGCCCCACAGCTGAAAGATAACGTCCAGCTCTGGAGGCACACCTGTCAGGTTCTACTGCTCTATAGTTCCTGATCCTAGGTCGGTTCTCTACTGGTTCTAGTGCTGGACGGCAGAAGATCAACCAAACGGTGATAAAAAAGGAAAAAGAATGGCGGCTGGTCCGACACCTAATCATTAATCTGCTTGATTCAGTCCTGAAAAATCTAACTGAGCTCCTTGTTCAGCTCGACTAGCCGTTTGCTTTAAACTCTGCAGTTATGTTTGGACAACCAGTTTAAAAAATGAGCTGATTGCTTAATTGGTTTAGATGGCTTTAGATCTGCAGCCTCGTTCAGACGTCCTCGTTTAGGGCTCACATCCGTCTGTACGCCGCTCTCCTCTGAGGCTCCCACAGCATCAAAATGCAGAATATTAATTCCATGCACATCAGCCACCAAGAACAAGCTATAATTTTCTGCCCCTTTAGAGTAAATCAACGAGCTCATTCATGTGAAGAGAACAAATACTGGTTAGGAGACTCACTCCGTCCACCACTGTAGCCCCCGTCACGCCGGGGCCCCTTGGTGTGCTCCACAATGACCCGCTCACCACACAGCTCTTTGCCGTTCAGGTCATAGACGGCGTCATCTGCGTCACGGGGGTCGTCAAACTCAACAAAGCCGTACCTGCAGGGGGAAAGAGACGCACTCAGGGAAAAGCAACTCAATCCACATCCACACTGGAGAACCAAATATGTGATACGCTATTTAAATGGACAGGTGACATAACTATCCATTTACCTGGAAGACTCTTTTTTTTAATCAGTAGGATTGTGCTAAATAAGTAAAACAAACATTTACTGCCACAAATAAAAACAAAGGCGTAACCTGTTTTTATTTAGTCTTCCATATTTTCAGATTTGTTCATTTCCAGTTAAAGGATCTTTGGAACATATAATAACCAACATCTGGACGCTGTGAGCGTTTGGGCCTGACCAGCGAATCTGGTTCTGATCCTTCCATTAATTTATCACGTTGAATCAGTCACTGAAGTTATATTGTTTATTTCCATAATTCTTGGCGACTACATTTGTTAGACCAGACCTCTAAGTTGTAATTATAACAGCCTTTTGTAAAATGCAGTAATTTCAGTACCACTGTGAATAACGGGAGAATATTTTAAAGGACAGATCTAGTCACTGCTCTCCTCTTCCTCTATTTAAGGCAGAAAATACAGATTTTAAAAGTTAATTTTACATCTTTTGTTTCCTTTTCACAGTCTTTCAGAGGTCTGGACCTCCAAACTGGGATTCTTATTCTCTCTAGTCTTGTCATATTCAACCATTCCTCCAGATTTAAAGGTTTATAAAACATAATCTCAAACAACGTACACTTTTTATCCCCCCCCAATCCATTCCACAAGGCGTTTAATCTTAGCATGATGGGGAAAATGTTTTATTTTCCCGCGTCTCTATGTCTATAAATATATCAGTTATTAACAGGACCCACTTTAATGAAAATACTGTTAAAGCAATCAGGGAATTCCCTCTCGGTCCTGCCATCCCTCCGCTGGACCTGCGGTTCTGTTTAACGGTCCCCCTCCTCTCTGCCACGTCTGGCGTTAGCCTAGCCGACGCTAACGTCGGGCCACGCAGCTCCAACAATAACCCGAGCCGCGGACCGCCGTCAAACGTCGCTTTATCATCCGCGATGAGGCAAAGATGTGACGTGAATGTCGTTTTAACGGCGCTGGGAACCACACGGACGCACATTTTGCTGTTGGAACATATTTCGAACATGCTAACTAGCATTAGCACAGGAGGCCCGTCCATGCCAACAACAAGGCCCGACCAGACGCCGCTCCGCTCGCTCGGTACCGTACCCGTTTTTCAGGTCCACCTCCAGAATCTTCCCATAACCCTTGAAGAACCTCTCCACGTCCTTCTCCCTGGCCCTGTAGCTCAACCGTCCGATGTAGACGCGGGACATCTTGCTGAAGCTGTGAGCTAACCTGTGAGCTAAGCTAACCCGCGAGCTGCCGAAAAGAAAGAGAGCACACGGACGGCGGGAGGGCGCGCGACACGGCGGATCTCTGATGTGATTGGCTGACAGGGGGACAAGGGGCGGGGCTTATGAGTTTGGCCGATACGAGCAAAATTAATAGCAGGCGGAGAAGTATCAATTAGAAAACCGAATTTAGGCCCGACAGTGTTTCCAGCGTTCACTCTTCCGTTGGTTGAGGTTTCTGCGCAGCTCTCTGCAGGTCCCCCCACCGCCTTGTTCTCTTCTAACTCTCCTGCCATGAACTTTAACATTTAAATGCCACGTAAACCCTGCAGTGGAGCAGCCTGGCTCCTCTGGCTGGCCAGTGGCCAGGCTAGCAGTGCAGTGTTCTCATTTTATCCCAGCTTCCTGCTTTGACCCTGGCTGAACCTGCTGGGACGTCCGCAGCTGCTGAGATGTTCTGCTCCTAGAAATTATTTCCCTCCCTCCCTGCAGGATCCCTGGAGATGACCTTTGACCCTTCAGTCGTGTCAAAGGCAAAGTTTCCAGGGCCAATTTTTTCCCAATGCTGGAAAGTTTAATTTCATGATGAAAAGTTATGGGTCTGAAAACATGACATGACTGAAACATCATTAGTTCAACTTTGTAGTCCAACTGTTTTTAATGTTTGCTCTTAGTTTCTATTTTCCCATGTTTTATTTTGTTTCTACATTTTATTCCAACTTGCTTTTATTCTGTTTTATTTTCCTATGTTTTAATCACGTAAAGCACTTGTCTTTGTTTTGAAATGTGCTATACAAATAAATTTGCCTTGCCTTGCCTTCAAGGGTTAATGGGCAGCTGGTCTGAGGTCACTGCTTCAAAACAAAAACAAAACCTGGATAGAATCAGATTAAAACCAAATAAAATTAGGATAAATCCGCTGGGAGGACACCTGTGTTACCATGGATGGATTGACGGATACAATCTGAAAAAAATCCAAGATAAAGTCTGGACAAAAGCAGAATAAAACAGGGATCAAACAAGAACAACGCAAGGTTTTAACCAGGATTTTAAAAGGCATAAAATCAAAATAAAGCATAAATTATCATTGGTTAAAACAAACGTCTGATTAAAATTAAAATCGGGATGTCCAGAATCTAAAACTAACTCAAAATCTGAAAAGTAACAACGTCAATTAAAGTTAAAATCAGAAGAAAAACAGGTGAAACCCGATAGATAAATTATAATATCAGAGCAAAAACAAGATAAAGGAAGAGCTCATAGTTCAAAAGGAAGTTTTGGCTAAAACAGAAATAAAACAGATCAAATCTGGACATGATCAGGATAAAACTACAATAGTCAAGGGGGAATCCAGGACAGACAGAAATAAAATAACATTACAATCCAAAGCAAGCAGAAAATTAACGTTAAAAATATTTTAAATAATAAAAGAGAAATAATCTGGATTGATGTGTTTGAACACGCAGCTGAGGCGTTTACATTTCACACCTCGTTGCCCCGGCTGATGGCGCGGTGGGCGGAGCTAACGTCTGTGATCATTACAAAGAGACCTCCTCGGTGTTCTGGTCCAACTTTAAGCCCGGTTCTGGTCCCGAACCTTTCCCTCTGGTACTTTCCGTGTTTTTCTCGCAGAAATCAGCTGAAATGTGGACCTGCTGTGAGGGTGGCGGTTCCTCCGGAGGGGCGCTGGAGACTCTCCCCCCAGTAACGGGTCGCTGTTAGCCGGGCGGCGGCTAGCCCCTCTGCGCCCCCCGGTCCTCCGAGCAGCCCGGTCCACATGGAGCGCAGAACTTTCTCCCGGTACTCCTGGATCGACTTCGCCTTCTCGGTGGTGGGAGTTTGCACCTTCCTCTTCGACTGGGGCTCCGACCTGTGGCTGGCCAGAGAGTTCTACTGCCGGGGGGACCTCTTCTGGTTCGGGGTGTTGGTCAGCCTCATGGTTCTGTCCTCCGTCGTGGTCCAGATGTTCAGCTGGTTCTGGTTCCGGTACGACCGCGAGCTGCAGGGGTTCGGCGAGCAGGCAGGAGGCGTGCTCTGCGGGGACCGAGTGAAGCTGTTCCGCCTGTTACACGTTCTCCAACTGGGCTTCCTCTGCAGGTACCGAGTCCCGGTCTGTTAGAACCCGGTTAACCACGTGCTGGGAGTTCCTGTGGTTCTGACCCGTTACTTAAGAAACAGAACTAATTTATCAGCCCATCAGTTCTGACCCGCTTCCCCACAGCATGATGCTGCCCTCACCATGTTTCACAGCAGGATGATCAAAGTGCTGTTACTTTATCATTATTATTATTATTATTATTATTATTATTATTATTATAATGTACTAACTAACTACTGCTGCTATAATAATGATAATAATAATTATTATTATTATCATTATTATAGCAGCAGTAATAATAATTATTATTATCATTATTATTACTACTACTACTACTACTACTATAATAAGAATAAGAATAAGAAGAATTATTATTATTATTATTATTACTAATGTACTAACTAACTGCTGCTGCTATAATAATGATAATAATAATAATTATTATTATTATCATTATTATTACTACTACTGCTATAATAATAATAATAATAATTATTATTATTATTATTATTATGGCCACTGTGGCCTCTGACGGACCGCTAACCTGCCCAGGACCAGGGCTCTGTTTCCCCAGCAGGTGCTGCAGGGATGGGCGGGTATAAAATGAGGGATACATTTTTATGGCACATGCTTCATTTAATTGCTTTTGTTAACTCAAAGTCAGGCTGAAGCTGCTTCTGCTTCATTTAATCTATTCATAACTGCAGCTTTTCCCGTCAGGTGTGGCTGTGAGATTCTCACGGTTTGATCAAGTGGGATTAGGCCGGACAATAAATCAATATCAATATATACCACAATATAACTTTATTCAGTAATAAAAAGATAAACAGCATAGCAAATATTTTAGACTTGCATTCACTTGGATAGATATGAAAGTCAGAAATTTACCATAGGACAAGGCTGTGGTCGGCCTTGTATGATCATAGGACTGATTTATATTGAAGGTGACAGGGAGTTAGTGTTCAGGTGTGAAGTGGATGATGTAATGATGAAGCTGCTGTTTTTTGTTCTAGCTGCAGTTTATGGAGGTTTTCTGGGGGACGGGGAGGGAAGGGTTGTAAAGTGGAGGTGAGTGGACTGTGGAGCAGTTTGGCTAAAGTGTGAAGGAGGAAGTTGATGCTGCAGAGATGAAAGTTAACCAGGTGATGATGTGGAAAGTGAAGCAGAGGATGGAGAGGCTGACCAGGACGGCGCCAAGGCTCTGAAGCTGGAAGGTGGCAGAGATACAGGAATCATCAACGCATATTTAAAACCACCAGGTCTAGTTAAAGCTGACTTTGCTCATTAAGCAGGTGAGGTAACTAATGTGACATGACATCCACAGCCCAGGAATAAATGGGCTGACTAGAGAAAATGTTCAGTAAAAATGATTATTTGTGCTTTAAGCCCTGGTCTAAAGTCCAAACTAGTGTGAGCGTCCCTGAGGAGTTCACTTCCTGTTTCTGTCTGGGTTCACGGCGTCAAATCAGAGATAAGTGGGAGTGAAGGAGGCAGGGATGGTTTCTCAGCAGAGCTCCACACCTGATGCCAATCAGGCGAAGCTTCCTTGGCTTCCCTGCAGGTGTGGTTCCCTCCTCCTCTCAGGTGTGGTTCTGTTTGCTGGTTGGTGAGAAAGGCTGCGGCATTCTTCCTCAGGTGTGGTAACTAGTACAGCAGGTCACCCAGCGGATGTGAAGGAGAACAATGCAGAAATAATCAGGTTGTAAAATGTGAGCAGCTGAAGGGCTGATCGCCTCGTTTCTCCTCTCATCCACGCAGACACATCTCCGCCATACGCCAGGGCTTCAGGGTGTGGTGGAGGAAGGAGGAGGGCTCCGAGTACGCCGTCTACCTCACGCACGATCTGAGCATGCTCCGTCTGATTGAGACCTTCTGCGAGAGCGCCCCCCAGCTCGTCCTGATGATCTACGTCATGCTCAGCGCCAACAAAGCCAGAACGGTCCAGTGTGAGTCTCAGTTTACCCTAAAACCCCTCAGGTGGTGCACAGGTGGTGCACAGGTGGTGCACAGGTGGCCCAAAGCAGGTTCCACACAGATGAAACCAGAATGGAGAAGCTGCGAGCGGAAGAGCCCAGTTCCTTCTCTCTGCTCTGTAGCTTAACACAACATCAAGGTGAGAAGACCCCCTGGGAGGGGTCAAAGGTCATCTCCAGACCCTCTGAGGTCCATCATCCTGCAGAGAGGAGAACATCTCAGCAGGTTAGACGTCCAGCAGGTTCAGCCCAAGATCAGAGCAGGAAGCTCAGAACCACGGAGCTCCACCTCAGACTCTACAGGCCTCAGTCAGCAGGTTAGAGGTTAAAGGTCACGACCCTGAACCAGTCTGGCTGCTGGAAGGTTGAAGGAGAAAGAACCAAGATGGCAGCAGGACTGAAGTTAGCAGAGCTGCTCCTGGAGGAAGGACCAGAGATGAGGAACCATGATGGACAGAACTAGGGCTGCAACAATGAATTGATAAAAATGATAAAAGTCGACAAAGCATTGGCAACGAATTTCGTTATTGATTTGTTGTGTCGCGCGACACAAAGTCTGAGTGGAGGTTCTGTAGGGGAGAGAGGAGCAGGACTCTAAACTAACTTTTCAAGAATCAAGAATCTTTATTGTTGTTGTGCAGCCATAATGAAATGTTGGTCAGACACTCAGAATGATGAGAGGCAGACGCAAATATTAAACAGAAAAAGGGGACATAAGGACTCCGTCAAAAGTTTTAAACCCTCCGAAGAAATAAAAAGTATTAAATATCTAACACCATTTTTGAGTCTTCAAAGAAAATTTTGAAAAGCAGACTAAACATTGTTGGAAGTAAAATATGCATAAGGACAAATGTAGCATGTAGTATTTCCATAAAATGCAGCTTGTGCTGCAACAGTCCATGAAATGGGCTGCTGGTTTATTTGATTATCAGAAGTTTCTGCTCTGGTTTCATCGTGTCCAGTTATTTCCTCCCATGGAGCACAAAGGTGACGTTCAACCAAACTGCATCAACCCCCCAGTTTTACAGCTTCACATCTGTTAAATCGCTGCTCACATAGACAACTTTGACTGTTAAATGATTGACTGACAGTCTAGTCAACATAAACGTCTTTATTTGAAGCAAAATTATTTATTACCTAATATTATTGTAACAGAACACCTGAGTAGCAACTTGTGTTTTGTGGCCTAATTAACTCTTGTCAGTCCAAATGTTCTATTTTGGGGGGAAAACACTTTTTTTCCCGTCCGATTTATAGATTCATTGTAAAAATAATCGACCGATTAATCGATTATTAAAATAATTGCTAGTTGCAGCCCTAGACAGAACCGTGATGGAGGAACCATGATCAGCACAAACAGCTGGTTCCTGCTGTGAAGCACGGTGGTGGAGGATGATGCTTTGGGCTTTTTGCAGCTTCTTCATCGTGGTTTCATCTGTGATGTCAGACTGAAATAACCCAGAACCCGGTGAGGAGCGGGTCGTGGTTCTGGAGCAGAGGCGGGCTGTTCTTTCCTTCACCAGGGCTGACCGGCGGGTGTTGTGTTCACTTCCTTCTCGTTGCTGTCTCTGCAGTTGTCAGCGTGGCCGCCTCCACCTCGTCCATGGCCTGGATGGTGGTGGACTACCACCGCTCGCTGCGCGCCTTCCTGCCAGACAAGGCCAAGCAGCGCTGGGGTTCCTCGCTGGTCTACTTCCTGTGGAACCTGCTGCTGATCGGGCCCCGCGTGGCGGCCCTCGCCCTCTTCTCCTCCGTCCTGCCCGGCTTCATCGCTCTGCACTTCCTGCTGCTGTGGCTGGTGCTGGCGCTGTGGGCGTGGCGGCAGAGGACCCACTTCATGGACAGCGCCGGCGGGGAGCGGCTGTACCGCGCCACCGTGGGCCTCATCTGGTACTTCAGCTGGTTCAACGTGGCGGAGGGCCGCACGCTGGGCCGCAGCCTCATCTACCACTCCTTCATCAGCGTGGACGTGGCCGTCCTGCTCGCCACCTGGTGGAGCTACAGAGAGCCGGCGCAGACGGAGGCGTACGGCCTGGCTCTGCTCGTCGCCCTCCCCCTCACCTACCTGCTGGGTCTGCTGCTCAAAGCGCTCTACTACTGCTGCTTCCACCCCAAGCTGCTGGGGCCCCTGGACAGGGAGCCCGGGCCGCCGGCCGACCTGCCCGACTCTGACGTGGCCTTCAGGGCCTTTTCCGTCCAGGACGAAGCGCCGGCCTCCCGGCTGCTCAACCAGCGCATGGCCTGCCACGCCGCTCACTTCTACAGCGGCAGGCGAGCCGTCGGCAGCGCTGAGGGCGCAGAGCGAGCCGAGGCGCCACCTTCCTGAGATCACAGCTCCCCGTCTGGGTCCGGCCTGCCTGGTTCTCCTGCAGCGGCACGGATCTAACCGGGGAGCTTCCTCACCACCCGTCAGTGTGAACCAAGCTGAAACGTGACCCGATCTGTGGAGCTTTGAGGAGCAAAGCCAGAAAAAGACAGCAGGATGCAGAGCCGGCTCACCAGCACCAGACAGAAACCCTCAAACTCTGCATTCCCTCACATTTAGTTCACAAACGCTTTTCCCCTCAGATCAGTTTCTCCTCACATTGATGACGATGCTCCAGCATCTGACCCAGTCTGACCCGTGTTCTCCCACTGAAGTCCAGAGGAGCCTCAGTTTCCACCTGTGGCGTTAACGAGGTGAAGCTCAGGTCCTGCGTTCATCCTCCTCTCTGCGGGGAACCAGCAAAACTAAAGCTTCTCTGCACTCTGAGGGAAACAAATGTGTCTGTTCAACACTAGATGGTGCCGTCTGGTTCTGGTTGGTTTACAGTAAATCGGGTTTCCTGAAGCTTCTGCTTCGGTGCTGATGTTCCCAGACAGAACCGGGACTGGGTCGGACATCGGTCCCGTGTTCTGACTGGCTTCTCTACCTCCATCCATCTGTTCCCAGGGACCTCTGGGAGCTTTCAGGGCTTCAAAACACGCAGCGACACCAGAACCAGGTCTGGTTCTGGACTAGAACTCCTCTCCCTTTAGTTCTGGAGAGGAGCTGCTGGGTTCCCCAGAACCGTGACGGATGCCTGAAGCTACCAGCTACCTCAGACCTCAGGACAGTCCAGACCCGAGTCTGACGGGTCTGGTTCTGGTTCTACAGGCTTGTCTCTTGGTTCTGTTTGTGATTTCCCTCCATGAACTGAACTGCCCCAGCAGGCCTAACGACTTCCTGGACGCCTTTAGACGGGAGGATTGAGACGTTTATGGCGCTGGACGTTATTTATCGCTGTCAGTATTTTTACATGTCGGGACACTTTAGGGACGGATTTCTGCTGCTTCTGTCGACGTCTGAATGTAGGTTTGTTCCTCTGCTGGTCCTCCACAGGTCCTCCTCCACAGGTCCTCCTCCACAGGTCCTCCTCCACAGGTCCTCCTGCTGCAGCTTCACGGTGGACCTACCTGCTGGCTCTGTCAGCCCTGTTTACCTCTCTGTGTGTTCTGGTTGGTTCTCTGCAGGAAATCCTCTCTTACATTCATGTTTTACAGCCACTGAACGTGTTCCAGCTCTTCTGGTGCTCAGCAGAGGTGGAGCTTCCCCTTTAAGGGATCCTCCCCACCCTGTGGGTGGAGTTTAGACTTCTGGTGAACTTCAGCTCTTTCGGTTTTGGTACTTAAGAAGCCGTGAGCTGCAGTAATGTAGCCGCCCTGGAGCTTTCAGGATGTCAAGCTTCTCTCCGATGGACTGCCTCTTCACCTCAGCAGGTCTGCCCCTCTTTCTGCTGGACATAGTCCTGGACGTCTTGGCTGCTGTGGACTTTTATCAGGAGGGGGCCTACCTGTGCCTAGGTGTGCTGCTGGTGCTCCTGATTGGCTCCTCGGTGCTCGCCCAGCTCTACAGCTGGCTGTGGTACAAATATGATAAGTTTGAGATGCACACCAACATTGAAAAGAAAGCAAAGACCCGGCTGGGCGCGCTGCACGTGTTCCAGCTGGGGATCTACGTCAGGTGAGTCCAAAGTTCCTCCGACTCTCCAGTTTCAGTGGGTTTATCTAATCAGAGGCTGGGATGGTTTATCTTTGCTGCCTGTTTCTGTGAAACGCTTCCCTGACAGGAAATAAGAGCTGAAGTCCTGCTCTGGTTAAAAAGATGGAGAATAGATCCAGAACAGTTAAAAAACAGGCAAAGACCTTTTAGTTTGTTCTCGTTATGCCTTTATTAAAACACGGAAATTATTAAAAACAGCACAAAAGAAATGTTTGAAAAAATCTAGAACCTTTAAAATATGTATTTTTATAGCTCTGAATGTTTTTACATGTAAAAAAAAAAAAAGCTGATCATAAATGTAAGGATGTTTTTGTTTCCATATTTTAAATTCAAACATTAAATGTGAAATAAATACAGTTATACAGATAGTTTTGCACGTGTGACAAATCTGCAATGTACCAATCTGTCTTATCTTGTAAAGTTTTAATTCTGTAAAGATAAAAAGTTCTTTGTTTTTTAGGGGTTTTTTTATATATAGAAACGAAACGGTGAAATTTCAAAAGATAAAAAGACAATACAGGAAAATCATTTCTGTTTTTTTAATTTACCAACAGGATGAGAAAAATGATCTAAACTCTCATCCATAAATAATAAATAATAATGTTTATTAGCATCAGTTTTTTCCCCGGGACTTGGACCGGAGCGCTCCAACATGCTTCCTGTCATTTTACTTCTATTGATCAGATTTAAAGAATCACTGTAAACCTGAACCTGTCAGGGCTAAGAATAACTTTGGGCTAAGGTGATAATCAGTTTTAAAAGTTTAAAGATAAACAGACTCTAGTTCCTGTGAAACAGCTTAGCTGAAGTAAAACAGCGTTAAAAGTTGGTCAGAAGTAATGTGAAGGTGAAAAGACTAAAGCCGGAGGATTTAAAGCAGGATAAAAACAGTCAAACGCCTCAAAGTCGCTGCCGACTCGCAGAAAAGCTTCACAGGAACGCAGAGATGTCCTGACAGAGGTCAAAGGTCAGATCAGTCAGCAGAGCGTTGGTCTTAATGAGAAACAAAGGAGATTTGAACAGAAAACAGGCAAATGTCTTTTGAACTGTTTAAAGTTTGAATGGCGTCTCCAGCTTTAGTCGTAGGTTCAGAAGAGTTTAATGAACCTGACTTTATTATGATTAATGAAGGAAAACAGGAAAACCACCCGTGGGAACGATGACTCGCGTTCTCACGGTTCTTTCCTCATCCTCTCATCCGCTGCGGGTTCATCAGGTGCTGCTGCGGCGCTCGGTCACGTCTCCAACGCCCAGCCTATCAGGTGTTTCAGCGTCTGTTGCATCATCCAGGAAGTCCCTGTTAGAGGAAACGGGCGTAGCGGCTAGGACTCACGTTTCAGGCGCTGGTGGAGAGAACCTGCAGCACCGGCCTGATGTTTATGGACGCCTGTGATGGAGCGTCTGATTCAGCTGCTTCCTGGTTTTATTTCAGACACGCAGCCGTCCTGGAGAGTTCTCCCAGCCTGAGCACATGCTGTAGAGGAAGTTGTGGAGATCCTGGAGACGGAGAATATGGCGCGTTCCTGAACCACGACCTGAGCATGCTGCGGCTCTTTGAGACCTTCTCGGAGAGCGCTCCTCAGATCGTCCTGATGCTCTCCATCATCATGCAGAAAGGAAAGCCGGATCCCATCACAGGTTGGCATTTCTTCTAATCGTCACCGTCAGCAGTAATAACTCCCGCTCTGCCTCCTCGGCGCCTCCTTTTCAGCTCCTCTGGGCTTTGGGGCGTAGTGGAAGTGTTATTTCAGAGATGTTAATCAGCTGCTCCGGGTTACGCATCACAAGAAGAAGAACCTCAACAGCAAAGCATCTGACAGCAGCTGATAAAAATGTTCAGAAATTGATCCACAGAAAAAGAGGAATGGAGGTTCCTCAGATGGAACTAAAGCAACAGAACCCCCCTGATCCAGAACCAGAGTCCAGCTGCGTCTGGACTCTGGTTCTGGATGGGATGATGCTGGGTCTGACCCAGAACTTTCTGCTGGGCCTGTCTGGGTTTCCCTCCCGGCTCTGCTGCCCTGGTCTGGATAAATTTAATGACCTAAATGCTCCACAGTTCTCTGTTTCAACCTGAACCTTTGAGACCAGAAGCTGTGGATAAGAAAACGATGGATGGACACCTGGAGCGCCTCTTAAAGACCATTTGAGACAAAATCTGATGTTTTATTGTCATATAATCAAAGCTCCTTCTCCATTGGAAGCCCCGCCTTTGGTTTACCCCGGTAAACAAAGTCGGGCCTTTGGGTCGTGTTTCCATCTGCTTTGGGGCCATTTATGTAAAACAACCAACAGATTTCCATTTGATATGCACAGATATTCTCCAGTAACCAAACGCTTTCTAGTGGCTCTACAGCCGCGGCCAACAGATCCAGACGGTCTGGCTGAGTAATAACTGCTGCTGAGGTGCAGGGAAAGTGAAAGTAGTGGGTAAATGTGTCCTGAAAGCTGCCAGTGGTCTGCAGAGCCCCGGGCTTTGATGGAAAAGGGGCTCATGATGACAGTCCAGGTGAGACAGCGGCTCAGAGTTCATAAAACACCTTCCTGGGAAGCTGTAGGTGTGCAGATGGTCCTCAGGTAAACGCTGACAGCAGCAGTCGCTTTGCAGATGTGAAGCTACTGTAGGTGGAGAAGAAGCAGAACGTTGACCGCCTCCTGTCGTCTCTCTTCCTCCTCAGTGCTGAAGATGTTCGGCTCGCTGTCGGCCGTCGCCTTCTGCGTCACCACCTACCACCGCTGCCTGCGCTCCTTCCTGCCGGACAAGGAGAACCAGAAGCTCGTCTCATCCGTCGTCTACTTCCTCTGGAACCTGCTGCTGCTGTCGTCTCGCATCGTGGCCCTGGCCCTCTTCGCCTCCGTGGAGCCCTGCTTCATCTTCACCCACTTCTTCTGCTCCTGGCTGCTGCTCTTCTTCTTCGCCTGGCGCTCCAACACAGACTTCATGGAGACGCCGGCGGGGGAGTGGCTGTACCGGGCCACCGTGGGCCTCATCTGGTACTTTGACAACGCGGTGGAGGGGAAGACGAGGTACCAGACCGTGGCGTACCACGCCTACATGCTGCTGGACGTGTCCGCCCTCTGTGGCGTGTGGTACTGGAGGATGAGCTCGGATCCTCCTCACGACGAACTCTCCTGTCTGCAGGCGGCCATCATTGTCGGCGCCGTGGTGGCAGTTTATGTCTTGGGCTTGGTCTGTAGGATCATTTATTACCGGTTCTTCCATCCAAAGATGTACAAACAGGCAGATGAGGTGGACTTTGGTCCCGGAGCTCCTGTTCAGAACGGAGGCGTCGCATTTCGCTCGCTGCAAAGGGGGCAGAGCCAACAAGCTCCCTGCAACAAGAGGATGAAGAAACTGGCTGAGAACTTTTACTCCAGCTCGTCTGATGGTGTTGTTGCCTGAATCCTGCAGCATCAGGACCGTCAGGTTCTGGAGCTGCTGCGCGCCAAAAAACAAGAAGAAGAAGACTTTATTTAACCTGCTGCTCCCTTAAAGCTCAGAGACCCGTCCAGAACCGGGACCGCTCCTCTGGACCAGATGCTCCTTTAAATCTGACACAAAGAATGTAAGAATGTAAAATGCGGCCTTTCTTAGTTCCGGCCCGTCAGGTTCTAGATTCATGGTGCGGCTGTCTGGGGGAACATCTGGGTTCCCGGTCCCTCACATTAGAGCAGAGTGCTTCTCCACAGCCAGAACCAAAGCCCAGCCACAGACGGGTCATGGTGCTCCGCCCTCCAGACCCGCCAGTACCAGCTGAAACAATAACTGTTCATCTGGGTTGTTTCTGCTCGGCATCATAAATCAGCTTTTATTTCCGTCCATCTTCCTCGGTTCTGGACCCGGTTCAGAGCGCACAGTAAATCCTCTTCAGAACATCCCACAGAGTCTCAGTGGGATTAAAGCACAGAGTGAGCAGCATGTCTGATGCTTCCTGGACTTCTCTGACCTGGTGTTCTGACCCGGCAGGCGACCCGCTGCAGAACCTCTAGCGGGTCGCCCGGAGGGACCTCGGATCAGAACAGAATAAGGCCTCACCAGTCCGGTCTACCAGGCAAACTAAAGCCGGTTCGCAGTTCATTTCTCTTTTTGGTCCTTTATACGAGCTGCAGAGAAGTTCTGACGGTGCTGCCTGGAGTTCTGGTGCCGCGTTGATTTCAGGCTGTCGGGTTCTGCTCCGCTGCAGGTCCTTCAGAAAAATGTTTGCAGCAGGATTCCTGGTTTACCGGCTGGTTCTGTGGTTTACCGGACAGGAGGCGTGGCCGCGCCAGGCCGGCTCCGCCTCAGCGTTTCCGCTTCAGGCCTAGAAAAACCGACGTGGAATTCATTTGTCTTTTTTCTAGATGTAGATGGTTTTAGAAACATTTAATATTAAATCATTTTGTTTCCTTCTTGTCAGATTTAGTGAAAAATCTGAGTTTGTAAGAATAAGCTTCTCTCCAGGGTTAGACGTTCCTGGGATGTTCTGAGTTTAGGTCCGTCTGCCGCCTCCGGTTCTGCCTTAACTGGTTCTGCCTTTAGTTCCCACTGAGACTCAGAGCTTCACAGGAACCAGTTCATCAGATTTAACTCTTTATTTATTGTCTAATATGAACGCGGCAGAAATAAAGATACAGATCAGGGTTTTTTTCTGAACAATTCCTGCTTTGGATTTAAATAATTATTTAAATGTATCTATTTAATTTTATTATTATTATTATTATTATTATTATTATTATTATTATTATTATTATCATCATTATAAGTCTATTGGTGCCTTCTTTGTATTCAGGTCGACATTCCAGGTCCTCTGGTGGGAATTAGGGCTGCATGGTTTAAGGAAAATATTTAACCAATATTCCTGAAAATGGCAGTAAGACTAAAGGCCCACATCTTTATTCATCTTAATTCATCTTTATTCATCTTTATTCATTTTTATTCCTCTTTATTCATCTTTATTCATCTTTATTCCTCTTTATTCATTTTTATTCCTCTTTATTCATCTTTATTCATCTTTATTCCTCTTTATCGCTGAAGTGCGATTCGTTAGCAGCGAGTTGCTGTTGCAACCATCTCACAGACGAGCAACGACAGGAAGGAAGGATTAAAGGCAACTTCATAAAGTTAAAGAGATCAACCTAAAGCATAAAATCTATAAAATATGGAAACTGGAGCTAAAGCTGAAGTTAAATTGCAGAACTTGACAGCGACATCTTGTTTCCTTACACGTGCGTCAGCGTGGGGCTGGGTGGCGGGCCGATCTGTCACTGACATCCAGAGCATGAATCCGTGACGCTTAAATTTAACTTCCTACGTCAGAGCCGCCGTCTGCAGCCGACTTATTGGTCAGCGGTCAGTGGGGAGTCCAGCGTCTCCGTCTGCTGATAACATCCAACATGGTGAAAGTTGTAGAAATAAACTCATTTCCAGGACTTCTGACACTGTGGGTCCCTTTAACCAGCAGCCAAGTCAACCTCTGGCTATAAACGTGTTCGTCTCGCTGTCTGAGCATGAAGCGGCGAGACAAACTGCCTCCTTTCACAAAACTCTGCAAACCCCACCAGCCTCCTTACTCACACTGAACCCGGGTTTAAAACCGTCTCCGATCTCCGGGACGAATCCGCCGCACTGGATGGAAATAAAAAGGAGAAATGTGCTGCAGGGGTTCTGTGAGAACAGCAGACGTCAGACCGGCTTAGTTTACGTCAGAGTAACAATATAAACCACAGCCATTTGTAATTATTTTAAACATGAAAAGAAAACCAAAGCAAATTTAAATCCCCGACACATTTTTTACTACCAGAAGCAACTATTTTAAAATTAATATTGCACCATTTTGTTTTATTTATTGAGGCTTCTTCTCTCCAGATCCCTGAAACTTGTGTGTCTGGAAGTTTCTACTTTAAAGAAATAACAGTCAAAACTGATTTTCTCTTTAAAACATTAAAATAAGCGTCATTGCTTGTCGGTATGCTGCTGCTCACATTTGGGAATAATTCTGTTTGTTAGAGCAAAGTATGTCAATCTGGCGACGTTTCAGCAGAACACAGGCTCGTCAGTAGAGCAGGCGGGTCTGAAACCCGGACATTCGCTCCGGTTCTAACCTGGAACACATTTTCTAGTAAACTGCAGACGGAGCATCAACACCCATGCTGTTAGTTTTGCTTATAGGACAAAAATAGCCAAAACATTTTTTTCATGCTCAATAGGAAAAATAGGCTGGTTCTGACCTCTGGCTGGTCGATCCGTTCATTTCCTCTTAGAATAATGAAATCTGTACCGCCGGGTTATTTAAAGGTCTGGTGTCTCTGGTCTGAAACGATTCAGCAAGCATTTAATGTTAATTAAAGACATTTATGCTTAGAATAAAGAACGTCTGGGTTATAAAAGCAGTTTAGAAACCTCCATTTTTACTCTAAACTGGTTCCGGATCAACTGAGAAACTTAGAGTTTGAAGCGTGGAATATTGAGATTAGGTCTAGGAACCTAAGGGGCGACAATCTTCTGGAAACGTCTGTGTTCTGTAGAACTCGGAGCTGCTTTGGTTCAGACTGTTGCCATGACCCGTCAGGTCCAAACGGTCCCGGCGCCGTACAATCCCGGCTGCAGAGCCGTCCTTGCTGTTCAAGCTGTTTGGATTTACTGGTTCAGGTTTTTAATGTTGAACAATTTTTACAGAAGTTCCTGTGAGAATAAAATCTTACTTTGTAAAACATTTCTGGACTTTTGATTGTTTCTGATCAGTTCTGCAGAATACAACCGTCTGCCCACCTTTTAGATCCAGGATGGAACTGAGCGACTGATGATCAGAGAAGCAGGAGGACCATGGTGGCTCTGGAGGAGCTGCAGAGACCAGCAGCTCAGGTGTCCACAGGACTTCATAAATTATGCATGAATGAAAGAATGACGAGAAGAAGCCCTGTTAGGAGTTTAGGTACAAGCCACATAGAAGACACATCAAAGATCTTTAGTGTCATTGCAGCATCCAATGAAAGTTCTGCATCAACCCCCCCGTCCCTCAGGGAGCAGAGGGCTGCCCCTGCGTGGCCGTTCTGGGGCTGAGGGTCTAAACGACCTCTTACCACGCCGAGAAAAGCAAACCGCATGAAACACGAGTTCCCAAACGTGATGTGCAGCAACAGATAATGTGTTTTAAATGTACTTATGTATTAGAGACAAAGAGATTAAAGATAAAAGAGTCTGGAACGCCAAACCACAATCCACACCGCAGCAACAGAAAACAGGAAGTCAACATACGTCAATGACCCAATTAAAGTCAATAGGAGAGCTAGTAGTTGTGTTTCATGCTATATTGTTTAACGACAGAACCAGTTTAGGTGCGCACTTTTAAGGGTCACTTCAAGGGATGTGTAACATCAGGGACTTCAGCTCAGACCCGTAATTCCTCCTGTTCCCTCTAAAGGGGCCCTTTACAGTCTTTATTTATGCATTTTTCCCACTGTTTATTCCTCGTGCACAGCGGACCAATGGGGGTAAAATCCGCCCTCCTCACCGCCTCAATCTGGTATCATTAAGTGTAAATTATGTCGGTACCAGACATTACCAAAACAAGTGTTTTTTTTTCTACAGTCACTTAGGAAGCAGTGAGGCGCAAAACTTAAAAAGCTGCACCTATACTCATCAATTCTGGGGTTGCAATGCATAAAAAGTGATATATTTCCTATAAGATTCCACCTTTAACATTATTAGTGGGCTGAAAGCAAAGCAGAAAGTCGTTATTCCGACCCTTCCGACCACAAACAAAACGTGTTCGGAGAACAACTTTAAACTCAGCCTTCGGCTTGGTAATTACGCACTAAAGCGCCGTGCGCCATAGAAGAGATTTATCAGGTCAGGGCAGAGACTGAGATGAGAAACCTGTCGCTGTGAAAGGTGATGATGATGGTTATAAAGCTGAAAAGAGGGGAAACATCAGCAGCTGGATCAGCGTAAAGACGCAGCGTGAACCCCTGTGTGCTTCAAGTGTTGCAGCTGAGGGGAAAATGTTGGACCATATAGGCTTGAAGAAACTCAGCCAGATTCACCAATGAGGTTATAGATCTACACTGATAAACAAACCATAGATTAATGGTAATAATAATAATAATAATACATTTTATTTCAAGCGCCTTTCAAAGCACTCAAGGTCACTGTACATGTAAAAACAATAAATGGTAAAAGCAGTCGTCATAATTAAAAGAAACAACACAAATTACACAGAGGAAAGTAATTTAAAATCATAATGAAAAGGCAATCTTGAACATGTGGGTTTTGAGTTTGGATTTGAACACGGGTAAAGACTCGGTATTGCAGATGTCAGGGGGGAGAGAATTCCAGAGTATGGGCGCAGAACGTGAAAAAGCTCTGCTCCCCATAGTTTTAAGACGGGCTGAAGGAACAACTAAGTGAGTGGTAGAAGAAGATCTAAGAATGCGGGAGGGAATAGAAATTTGAAGTAAATCAGAAAGGTATGGAGGGGAGAGATTGTGAATAGCTTTAAAAGTAAGTAGGAGGATTTTGAACTGAATTCTATACTTCACAGGTAGCCAGTGGAGCTGCTGCAGGACTGGGGTGATGTGATGGAAAGAGGGGGTTCTAGAAATGATGCGAGCTGCTGAGTTTTGTACTGACTGAAGCTTGTGAATGGATTTTTGAGGAAGACCGAAAAGAAGAGAATTACAGTAATCAATGCGGGAAGTGACCAGACTATGAACAAGAGTGCAGGTGGAGCTAGTGGAGAGAGAGGGGCGAAGGCGATTGATATTGCGTAAGTGAAAGTAAGCGGAGCGGGTGAGGTTATTAATGTGAGAGGAGAAGGACAAGGTACTATCAAGGACGACACCCAGACTCTTGACCTGAGGTGAGGGGGAAATTATGGAGTTGTCAAATGAAAGGGAGAAACTGTCAGCTTTGGATAAAGTAGATTTTGTTCCCACTAAGAGGATTTCAGTCTTGTCATTATTCAATTTAAGAAAGTTGGAGGTGAACCAGGATTTTATTTCGGTTAAGCAGGAGATTAATGAAGGAGGTGGGAGTGAAGAGTTTGGTTTACAAGAAAGATAGAGCTGGGTGTCATCCGCATAACAGTGAAAATTGATGTTGAATTTCCTAAAGATATTGCCAAGGGGGAGAATGTAGATGATAAAGAGTAGGGGTCCTAGAACAGAGCCTTGGGGAACACCGGTGGTAACTGGAGAGGAGTTGGAACGATATGACTTAATCTGAACAAATTGAGTGCGGCCAGAAAGATAGGATTGAAACCAGGCTAGGGGAGTGTGAGTGATGCCAATTGTATAAAGTCGATGGAGTAGGGTAGAGTGTGAAACTGTGTCGAAGGCTGCACTTAGATCAAGAAGAATGAGGATGGAAATTAGACCAGAGTCAGCTGCTATTAAAAGATCATTGATTATTTTTAAGAGGGCGGTTTCAGTGCTATGACGGGGACGGAAGCCAGACTGGAACTGTTCATAAAGGTTGTTGTGAGTTAAGTGAGAATGAAGTTGAGAAGCGACTGTTTTTTCCAATATTGGTAATCTGCAGTGTTTTCATTGCTGGATGTGAATCTGATAATTCATATTGTGCCTTTTACCAACTACAATATTTTGTCCCTCACGTCCCGAGGGAGGCGGGGAAATTGAGTCTGAGTGGACCATGTTCCGCGCCTCTATTGTTGAGGCGGCTAGTTGGAGCTGCGGCCGCAAGGTTGTCGGTGCATGTCGCGGCGGCAACCCTCACCGCTGGTGTCCACCTCACCGCTGGTGTCCACCAGCGGTGAGGGAAGCCGTCAAGCTGAAGAAGGAGCCCTACTGGGCTTTATTGGCCTGTGGGACTCCAGAAACAGCTGATGTGTAGCGGCAGTCGAAGCGGCAGGCGGCTCGGCTGGTCGCCGAGGCAAAAACTCGGGCGTGGGAAGAGTTCGGAGAGGCCATGGAGAAAGACTTCTGTACGGCTTCAAAGCGATTCTGGTCCACTATCCGGCGTCTCAGGAGGGGGAAGCAGTGCAGTACCAACACTGTTTACAGTGGGGGTGGTGTGCTGCTGACCTCGACTCGGGACGTCGTGCGTCGGTGGGCGGAATACTTTCGAAGACCTCCTTAATCCCACCAACACGTCTTCCATTGCGGAAGCAGAGCCTGAGGACTCTGGGTCGGGTTCTCCCATCTCTGGTGCTGAGGTTGCAGAGGTTGTTAAAAAGCTCCTCGGTGGCAAGGCCCCGGGGGTGGATGAGATTCACCCTGAGTACCTTAAGGCTCTGGATGTTGTGGGGCTGTGTTGGTTAACGTGGCTCTGCAGCATTGCGTGGACATCGGGGGCAGTTCCCCTGGCTTGGCAGACTGGGGTGGTGGTCCTCCCATTTAAAAAGGGGGACCGGAGGGTGCGTTCCAACTACAGAGGAATCTCTTAAGCCTCCCTGGTAAGGTCTATTCAGGGGTTCTGGAAAGGAGGGTCTGTCGGATAGTCGAATCTCGGATTCAGGAAGAGCAGTGTGGTTTTCGTCCTGGCCGTGGAACACTGGACCAGCTCTATACCCTCAGCAGGATTCTGGAGGGGACATGGGAGTTTGCCCAACCAGTCTACATGTGCTTTGTGGATCTGGAGAAGGCATTCGACCGTGTCCCCCGAGGGATCCTGTGGGGGGTACTCCGGGAGTATGGAGTACCGGACCCTTTAATAAGGGCTGTCAGGTCTCTGTATGACCGGTGTCAGAGTCTGGTCCGCATTGCCGGCAGTAAGTCGGACTCGTTTCCGGTGAGAGTTGGACACCGCCAAGGTTGCCCTTTGTCACCGATTCTGTTCATAACTTTTATGGACAGAATTTCTAGGCGCAGCCAAGGTGTTGAGGGGATCCGTTTTGGTGGCCTTAGGATTGTGTCTCTGCTATTCGCGGATGACGTGGTCCTATTGGCTTCATCAGGGCGTGATCTACAGCTCTCACTGGAGCGGTTCACAGCTGAGTGCGAAGCGGCCGGGATGAAAATCAGTGCCTCCAAATCCGAGACCATGGTCTTGAACCGGAAAAGGTAGAGTGCCTTCTCCGGGTTGGGGAGGATGTCCTGCCCCTAGTGGAGGAGTTTAAGCAAGGACCGCGGAACCGGTAGGACCGCGGAACCGGTAGGGCCGGTACTTTTGTTGATCAAGCCCCCCCCCCGCGAAAAGCGTGTCTACCCCCCCGCTCGGCCTACCCCCCCCGCTCGGCCGCGTTTGTCTGTCTTCCCCCCACCCCCCCACCCCCCGCTCGGCCGCGTTTGTCCGCTCGTCCGCGTTTGTCTGTCTTCCCCCCCCCCCCCCCCGCTAGGCCGGCCGCGTTTGTCTCTCTCCACCCTCCCTGGTGAGGTGTTCTGGGCACGTCCCACCGGGAGGAGGCCCAGGGGAAGACCCAGGACACGCTGGAGGGACTATGTCTCTCTGCTGGGAACGCCTTGGGATTCCTCCGGAGGAGCTGGCCCAAGTGGCTGGGGAGAGGGACGTCTGGGCCTCCCTACTGAAGCTGCTAGCCCCGCGACCCGACCCCGGATAAGAGGAAGACGATGGATGGATGGAATATTTTCTTATTAATGTCAGGAAAAAAAGATTGTGTTATGGTGTTGAACAACTTCTGTTTGCAAAGCAACCATATTTCCCCCTTTTTAAAAACTAATAATATTCTCAACTCAGCATTATTTATACAATCTAAAAACTAGCAATTCAAAACAGAATAAAAAAATAAAGCCAGCAAAATGTAAAATAAAAAGCAGATCCACAAAAACAAACAATAAAATCATCAAAAAGCTAACAACTCAAACTGTGTTTTCAGAGAATATTAAACCCAGAAAGTGAGATGTCCTGCCTGATATGTAAAGCTACTTGAATCCAGTGTTTTGTGCAACGACAGAAAGTGCGGTTACCTCTTTGTACTCTTTGTTTTTTAGATGACTAATAAAAACTGATCTGCAGACCTGAGCAAACGAGAGGGAGTGTGCAGATGAAGGAGGTCCGACCCATACTGGAAAGCAAGGCTATGAAGATATTTAAAAACAAATTTTAAAATCAATCTGAAGGTGAACCAGTAGCCGATGAATTGCTGCTAGAACTGGAGAAATGTCTCATTTCCTGGTAGCAGTTAATAGAAGAGCAGCAGCGTTTTAGACCAGCTGCAGTCAAACTACCAGAGTTTTATTAATCCCAGAGTAAAGTGCAGTGCAGTAATCTAAGCAAGTAGTAATTAAAGCATAGATTAAAATCTTTAGTCAGATGTCTCAGTCTGAAAAAGATGGACCGAACCACAGATTTTAAATGTGCATTAAAGTTAAAATGATTCTCTAGTCTTACTCTCAGGTCTGTAGCAGTCAGTGTCAGATTCTGACTTTAAGGTCAACACTGATGTTAGAGACATCAATGGTCCAGACAACATAAACCTTAGAGAAGTTTACTTTTAGAGCAACTATTTTCATTTTTACTGTCATAAAGTCTGACTGTCTTCTGCCTAAAAAGAGGACTAAACACTGGTTTATTATAACTGACTCCTGAGGGACGGAGTAAAGAGAGAAGAGGAAGAGGCCAAGCATGGAGCCTTGAGGCTTTCTACATGAGTGACAATCTTTAATAAAATAAAAACAGCAGTTCTCCATTCTTTAAAAAAGGAGTGTAATAATACCGTCAACAACTTCTACTTTCTGACTTGATTCAGACACCCCCCTCTGTAACTGACATTTATGCATTCTTTGCACTGTTCTTGCACAAGTCACTATCACTTTATTTGGATCTATAGTTATACATATGTACAGTGTCCGAAATTAACTTCCTGATTCACCGGCCAAGTTGGCCGGTAGATGTAAAAATCAACCAGCCAGGCATATTTTTTACCGGCCAAAATATTAATCCTCACCAGACCTCAATTTTTATCAAAAATTAGGAGTGATATTATGTTAATTTTCGGGGGGCGTGGCTGTCTGGACCCTGGAAGAGAAATCTTTGTTTCCTGACTTTAATAAGAAAATATTATAGTTGATTATAAAAGACACAATAAGAATTATCACATTTACATCCAGGCAATAAAAACACTACAGATTATCATTATTCTATCCATGTTGGTCTCATTTGTGAATGAGGCAGAGTTTCATCAAGCCTATACGTTCCAATATTTTTCTCTCAGCTGCCACACTTAAAGCACGCAGGGGTTCACGCTGCGTCTTTACGCTGATCCAGCTGCTGGATTTTAACCTCGTGCGCTGCGTGCGAGGGATAAACAGTGGGGAAAATGCATAAATAAAGACTGTAACGGGCTCCTTTAGAGGGGAGAGAATGAATAATGGGTCTGAGCTGAAGCCCCTGATGTTACAAGTTCCTTAAAATGACCCTTAAAAGTCCGCACCTAAATTACATGTAACGTAATTTTGCGCACCTGAATTCAAGCGCAAGGCAGCAGCCCACCGAGGCACCGCTGGCTCTGTGTCGTTAAATACAAAAGAGCATTAAACACAGCTACTGACTCTCCTGTTGATTTTAATTGGGACATTTTGGTACGAGTGTAAGGACATTAAACGTAGTGATTCACGTTTTGAAGGCTGGCCGCTGATAAAAGCACCTGGCTCCCTCGGAGCGCACGTAGTTAAATTCAGAATTAATAAAAACTAAACTTCTAAACAGACTAATAGGCGTTTTAGACTGTATCTGGTTAGCAGATCTGTTTTCTGATCCAGCGTGCAGCCATGACTGGGTTTGAATGAAGGCTTTATGGGAGCCGCTCCCCCCAGAAATAAGATGTGAAAGAAGCTGAAGCAGCTCCACAGAAGGCGGGTCTAGACTGAGCTCTGTGAACGGATCATCCGCAGCCCAGATGGGCTTTGTTATTTTTATTTATTTTTAATTTATTTGGTACAAAGATTTACTCGCCATGTGGCAGCTAGCCCTCTGATATTCACTCGCCAAACGGGAAATTTACTCGCATTTGGCGAGTGGCGAGTGTTCATTTCGGACCCTGCATATGTATATACATACATGTACTGTATATATATATTGACTTATATATGTATATATTTATATTACTTTGTGTGGAATGTTGTAAATATATATATATAAATGTTTGTATATCTGGAGCGTGTAACAAAAGTAATTTCCCCCTGGGATTATTAAAGTATGTCTGATTATGATTCTGATATTTGTCCATGTGAACAGTTGTGTGTTTTTCTCTGTTTTAACCCACTAACTGAACAATAATGTGTTAACACTCCTCTTTCACTTCTTAACGGTAACAAATATCTACTTCCATGTCTGGTCGGATAAAAATGAGACGGAGTTGTCAGGACAAAATCCCCCCCCCCCAACCGGCGAAAACTAACATAATCTCACTCTTAACTCTTGTTAAATGTTGACAGGTCTGGTCTGGCTGCAGATGTTATGACATGTCCTGGGCGGGGGGGGGTCATAACATCCTGCAGTTCAGCTCCGAACTTAACCTGAGCTCAGAGAAAAGTTGAGATGGACCAGACCAGGAAAAGAATCAGATTCAGGCTAAATGGAGCCGATTCTCCCTGAATGCTTAGCAGCTCTGCCCTCTTTCTCTCAAAGAAACAAAAACGTTGATGTTAGGGGATGTTGGAGCTGGAAGTGGAACTACCTCTGTGTTTTCAGGAAGTCCCACACAGCGTGTAACCTTGTGACCCAGCATGGAGGTCAGAGCAGCTGACTGACGGTGGATCTGGTCAGGGTCACACTGCCTGGACCTGAAGACTCAGGAGGGTTTCTGGGTGTCACGCTGGACGTTGAGCTGCTGGAGCTCCAGCTCACCACTTCCTGCACACTACGAACACACATGGATCTGAATAAGTCCGGTTTACTGTGTACACTGCCTTCAGGTGACTTTTGTCCTATAAAAAGCAACTGAACTGAATTGCAACATCAAGTTAAGCAAATCATTTTAAATTGTACTTTGCTGCTCGGTGTCAGAAGCAGCAGTCACTCAGAGACACATTTATTCCCAATTCTATATCTGATTCATGAGAAATAAACCGTTTTGCTGCAACAAGTTGACTTTAAGCAGCTTGAATGTCAGTTAAACTGCGCCACCTGCTGACATAAGTCTGCAAAGCACCTTCACATTAATGTAACAGGATATCTGCAGGATATCATGCAGGTTATATTATATATATTTATTACCTTTAGTGATATATTTGTAGAATTTTGATACTTAAGGCTACAGTGAATGAAAACCCACAATCCAGCATCTAAGAAAATTAGAATATTGTGAAAAGTTTAATACTGGAAACTCGTTGTGTCACATAATCATCAGCAAACTCCAAACTAGGCGACACCATCATGGGGAAGAACTGTTTAACCCGACCCCTGGTCAGCAGATGGTCTGAGTCTCCGTTTGGATCCAGGGAATGACCAGGCTGTGGTTTGCAGATGGCTTTGAATTCAGCACAGGAGTGAAAGGATGAGGCTTGAGAGGGATCCGTAAACTTGAAGACAGAATCAGGCAGAAAACTCCAAGAGCTAGGCAAGAGGCGTGAGTCGTTGTTGCACCTGGTCCAGAAAGCAGAAGCTGATGAGGGGTCAGATGAGGGCAAGGCAGGGGAAAAAAACTAAAACAAGGTCATAAACAGTAAAAGCAGGTAAAGACCGCTGAACTACTACTCACATGGTGGCTTTGAAATAATCTGGCACTGACTGGAGAACTGCATAAAATAAAGGCAGGAGAACAGGTGAATGGGATGAGGCTGATTGTACTGCTGGAGGATCACAGGTGCAGCCGATCGTCTTGATTTCAGAGTGCAGCAGTGTGACCCCTCATTCACACAGCCTCCATCATCCCTTGTACTCATTCTGTCACAAATACGGTCTCAATACGGTATTTCCCACAGGCTCTGCGGCAGAGAACCCTGCTACGATGTCCGTCACAAATACGGATCGAGTCTGTTTGTACGGATGATGGAGCAAAACCCTAACCTGACAACAGCCAGATGTATGTCGCTCCGCCTAGCTCCACTCACATACATCTGGGACTCCGCCATAGGAATTGCATTTACAGAAGGCTGGGCCTTATCAAAAATTCTTGCATATGATTGGATAAGCCACTTGTCTGTCATCTTTATTGACGTGCTATTTCAACCACTCACACCGAAGCTAACCCGTGACGCTGATAATGGCGACGCAGGAAAAAAAAAAAAAAATAATAATAATGTGTTTGCGGCTCTAGTGGCGTTTTATTGACAGTGAGCTGACAGGAACAGGGGGGAAGACAGGCGGCAAAGCGCCGCGGGTCGGAGTCAATTCCGGGCCGACCGCGTTGAGGACTAAAGGCCTCCTAACATGGTTAGCGCTAACCGCTAACCGCTCCGGTCCGCGTCTGCACGTCCGCTGGCCCCGGAAAACAAAACTTGCCAAATCCGGTCGGGAGAAGGGCGAAAACATGGTTTCCACCAACAAAAGCCTTCAGAGCCGTTCTCTGATGTTCTTTTAATGAAACAATATTAGGTAGATTGGACAACACGGAAGAAATAGCAGCATCAATGCTAACGCTTGCTTCCTTGACGAGCCGCCATTGCTATCAAAACAGTCTCACGTCATGGTCGCGTCTCCACTACGTCACATCTATGAAACTCCAGCCCTGCGTCCTGATTGGCCAGACCATAAATTTGGTTGGAGAAATCATTCTCTATCGGCGGTGTCCCAGATGTATGTGAGTGGAGCTAGGCGGAGCGACATGCAGCTGGCTGTTGTCAGGTTAGCAAAACCCGTCAGTGTCTAAAAACACAGACATCATATACGTAGACGCGTCATAGGGCGCAGGTTCGCACGTCAACGTCACCGCCATATTGTATGTGGCAGAAAAAAGTTGAGTTCTGTTATTGTGAACGTGAATCAGAAAAGATGCCTCATTCCTGTGCTGCATGGAAATGTATTCTGGCTGATTTCACTACTTGTATCTGCCTTCTATATATATATAGAATAATATATATCAGAATAATTCAGTGAATGAATGAACCAGTGAAGAGTCCCACTCATGCGGAGTGCCTCAAGGCTCCATTCTTAGCCCCTTCTTCTCTCTTTACCCCGTCCCTTTGGGGTCAGTTGTGAGAAACCAGTGTTTAGCCTTCTCTTTTAGGCAGAAGACTACAAAGGAAAATAGTTGATCTGCAAATAAACTTCTCAAAGGCATTGCAGAAATCTGTGGCGTGCACAGACATTTTAGGGGGCAGGTGCTCAGGAGGGGGTGGGAGGGCACTTTTTAGCGTGCGCAAGGAGGTGGCTCATTTCGGGGCATTGTTTCAGTGGTTTTTAATGGCTCAGGTTTTCAAAAGATCATTTCAAAACCGACCTCAGTAAAATCTTAATAATATTCAGGGCAGTCAAACTTTTTTACAGTAGCAGGCTACACACTATCAGGTAGGAGGGTGCACTTATATATAGATATATATCTATATATCTATATATAGATATATACTTCAGACTAAACAGTGGCTCTGTGACTACTGTAACGAACAAACAAATAGCAATAGCGTAGTCGGTGTTGCCAAATTAGGCAGGTTTCCAACCAATTAGGCTTTTGAACACATTGAGCTGGAAAAAAATAGCTTATGGGCAGATTGTAAAAAAATTCCGAAGCTTTTCATAACATTTGTTGGGCTTTTAGAAAGAATTACTAACAAAATATATCAAAATAGTCATTATTTATTTTTTAAATAAGTTGAATCTGTCGATCTGACATCATCAATGAATAATAGTTATAATGAATAATATTGATTGTTATAATAAAACAAGAAAAGACTAATGGTTAATCAAGTGTTTTGTCAATGTAAACGCCCAAGAGGGGTTGAGTTCTACTTAAAAATATTTCATGACTGCGTGTAAGAGAAATGTTTAATTGAGCTATAATGAGAGAAATTAAGTTTATATTAAGGTAGATTTACAACTCATGTTGGGAAGCTATTTATAATTTATTTTTTCTGGGTGAAATATCCTGATTATTAAAGAGATCTTGTGTGTTATTTGGTTGTCTGATTGTACATTTTGTTTGGAGCCCATATGCTCAGTTTTTTTCTTTGCTTCAGCTCAGTTGTGTGCTAATGGCATGTTATGTGTTTAATAGTTCTGTGCTTTTAACATGAGAGAGTTTGAGATGTGGCCTTTGGACTAACAGTGACATAGGGTAACCTGTAGCGCTGTGTCTTAACTCAAAAGTCCAGCATAAGCTACACGCTAATAACCATGAGCGCTGGTGTCAGGCTGAACACTGACTAAAGTAACAATTCTGACTAGAACAGGTTCTGTAATTACAGCAGCTATGAGAACAAGGAGCAGAACAAAGCAGAGTTCCCTTCTACCTGCAAGTAACTCAAGTCTCTTCAGTTTGGCAGCTTTAGTGCTTGATTCTGCTCCTTGGGCTCCTAGCTGTCTAGCTCACCCTGCTAGCTGTCCTAGCTCACCCTGCTAGCTGTCCTAGCTAACCCTGCTAGCTGTCCTAGCTAACCCTGCTAGCTGTCCTAGCTAACCCTGCTAGCGTGAATGTTTACTCCAGTTTAGACTTCAGTGCTGACATTTCAAACAGAAATTAATAGCGCTCCTTCCAGCTCGCTTTCTGCTTTGTTGTCACTTCTTGTAATTGTTTGGTAATCAGACCAAATTTTCATCCCGCTCTACCGACACCAACGGTGACCACACCACAGCCGAACTGCGGCGGCGACTGAAGGCTATGACTCGGTGTCCCGCCCCTCTCCAGCTGTGATTGGCTAGCATGTTGCCTTCAGTCGTTGATTTGATTGGTTAAATTGTATGATTGACACATCAAAGATAGTACTAAAAGGTCGATGGTCACTCCGAGGTTAAAAAAAAAAAAAAAAAAGGGTCTGCTCCGCGCTCAACCAGAAGGCACAAATATCGCTCCATTATATAATCGGGGAAATGTAGGCAGCGGCAAGAGCTGCTATAGACGGCGATTTGCCGCCGTTGACCGGCTACTTTTGACTGCCCTGAATATTAATAATTAAAAAAAAAAAAAAAAAACGAGTTTCAAAAGGGCAGATTCGTTGATAAAGGGCAAACTTCCTAGTGCTTTAGCACCACCTAGTGTCTATGTATGCACGCCCCTGGCAGAAATCATGGATATCAACAAAGTTTATGTTGTTTAAACTTTTTTTGGCCTTTAACACAGTTTGAGATGTTAGCTTTTGAAGTTTTTATTGTTTGTTTTTGTGGATCTGCATTATGCCGCCCATTCAAGCATCTGAGGACTTCTTTAACTACAGATGGTTTCTGTATTGATGCACTTAAATAGCTAGCACAGCTAGCAACAGGATGTACCGTAGAACACCGTAGAACTACAAACAGACAATAAACAAAACAATGAATTTACATCCACACAGTCAGTGGATAAAAACTACAATAAAGTTGTAGAATTATAGTCCACTGACCACTTTGCCCACTTGCAGCTCTGAATGGGAGGGGGATCACTTTAGCTTTGAAATATCTTGCCTTTTAAACAACAACGGTAACAACAGCTTCAGTATAGATCATGAAGGAAAAAAGGAAGTCAGAAAGACCGATAACCAGTGTCAAAAGAAAAGAGGGAGGCCTCTGGTGGTCAAACTAGGTACAGCTGCATTACACAAAAACTGAATCCACAGCATTTTATTTTACATTTTTCTGGCTTTAACCTTTTATTCTCTTTTGAATTACTAGTTTTTAGATTGTAGAAATAATGTTGACTTGAGAATATCATTAGTTTTTAAAAAGGGGGAATGTGGTTGTTCTGCAAACAGAAGTTCTTCAAAAACAGATCAACAACATAACAGTTTTTTTCCTGACTTTAATAAGAACATATTGTAGTTGATTATTAAAGGCACAATATGAATTATCAGATTCACATCCAGGCAATGAAAACACTGCAGATTATCATTAATCTATGGTTTGTTTATCAGTGTAGATCTATAACCTCATTGGTGAATCAGGCTGAGTTTCATCAAGCCTATCCACCTTATTTTTGACGGAAACATGGAGGCAGCGAGTTTGTGCGAGACTTCCGCCCGCTCACTTCCTGTCAGTGGAGAGCTTGCTGAAAAGCGACACATGCGCCGCGCCCACCTCGTCTCGAATTATTGAATTATTCGTAATTATGACTTCGAGGAGTACCGGGATCAGTTGTGCAGTTAGAGGATGTCACAATAATTGGTATAAAAGAAAGGTTTACATGGCGGAGGAGTGTTGTATTCATCGGCCGCGTACGAGAGCTGAGTGTGGATGTGAGGCGCCCTACGACTTTCACCCCCCGCCGAAGAATGAAGAATCTTATCGTCTTTGGTTGAAAGCTTTGAATTTGAAGAAACCACCGAAGCGACCGTTCGTGTGTTCTTTTCACTTCGTCGACAAGAGAGCTACAGCAGACCACCCGATACCAGAAAAGTGGCTGGGTTATGAACTTCCATTAAAAACTCCGAGGAGGCGCCTCAAGAGGAGCGCAGGCACAGGTAAGCTTTAGCATTTTTGATTGCTGTTGTTAACTCTTCTCGGTAATCTAGTCACAGCAACGCAACAGCTGGTAAATTATTGTATTGAACAGACAATTCATTAGCCTACCTTCCACAAAATCGCCGCAGCATGACTGCAGGATTTCCCCAAACCCGCAACACAGGAGCACCCGGCCGTCTCAACAGTGCCGGTTGATGTGGCCGAATGAGCGTCGGATTTGCTTTGGCTTGGGTTGACATCAGCTTTCAGGAATATCAGATCGTTGATGTTGTTACTGATTAACACCTTGTCAACTTTTCCGCTGTGGAGGTACTGATACGCCTCTGTACTCTTGTAGTTGCGCATCGTAGATCCATCCGCACCGAGTGACAATACTACATAGTTAAAAATGTCCTCATATGTAATATGAGGACATTTTTTCATATCATCCTCCCACTCACGAATAGTTCGAGGGTTTGACACTGACCTGCCACTCTGATCGCTTAGCAAATTAGGAAAATGTTGCCATGACATTGATTACTATGTTAAGCTACCGATAGTTTGCATAGGAAAGCGCTGAAACGGAAGTGCGGCACACACAAACGGAAGTTGGACCCAGAGTTACTTCCGCGTTCGAAAATAAGGTGGATATGGTCCAACATTTTCCCCTCAGCTGCAACACTTGAAGCACACAGGGGTTCACGCTGCGTCTTTACGCATAATCCAGCTGCTGATGTTTGCATACATTGTAAATGTACATATATTATTACGAAACAAACGTTTACGTCTTGACTTAAGTATATATCCTATTGTTTTATTTATATAATTATTTAAGTAGAACAATGACCAGTGCAAAATTAAGTTGTATTTACCGGAGATGAAGTGTAGACTGCATATTCTGTCGTGGTATGATGGCTCCCCCAGTCCATTGGGAGTGTCTGCCTGCATCCTTTTCATTGAAATGATCCATTTCTTTCTTCTTTCTTCGTCCTTCGGTAAACAAAAGAAACGTACATCAGACGATTTGGAATGCCTCTGTGTGCAACCGGGAGCACAACAAGTGGTAGACATTGTTTAGATTCCAAAAATAAACGAACTAAAAGTACGCTCTAAATCACCCGTCTTGTCACGCTAGTAGGCGAAAACAGTAATGTTTTTGCCTACCAGCGTGAATTGGTCTATGTGGCGGCATTTTTTTTGTTTTGCTTTTCTAGCCTTACGCCTGGTCATGTCGTACTTGCTTACTGAATGCCGTGTGCTTAACTTGCGTAAAAAACGTGACGTAAGTCGTGCTGCCCAGAGCACTCGGCTCTGGTGCTGCCTGGAATCGATAAGAGAATCGTTAAGCGAGCTGCCAAACGGTGCCATGGAACTGGAACACACGGACCCGGTTCTGAACAGGAACCGGTTTTCGATTCCCATCCCTAATGAACTGCAGCAGGAAGTACTGATGGCCACAAGCTGTGAAAGAAGCAGAAGCAGCTCAGCAGAAGGCGGGTTTAGCTGAGCTCTGGATGAACAGAGCTGTGAACGGATCATCCGCAGCCCTGATGGCCCATCGTTATCTTTTTATGCGTGAGAATTGCCATGTGTGGTGTGTGTCTGCGTGTGAAGTCAGTGAATGCGTGTTTCATACGCTCATTGCGTGAGAGTTGAGAGCCCTGCTCCAAGGTAAAGCTGGTTATCTGAGCAGCAAGCAGGCAGCTAGCTCGAAAGGGGAAAACAGCCGTCGTTTGGGAAACCAGGCCTGGCTTGGTGAGCTGTACACAGCTCCAGGGAGGGGGTGTGCTCAGGCTGTGGAAGCAAGTTTAATGTGGCTCATTATCAGTAATGACATATGAGATAAAGCTTTTATCAATCAAAATAGGAGAACGAAAATTAAAAGTTTACATGGGATAAAGTAAGGAATGCTCTTTAGAGGTTTGTGGGTGGCTTTGGAAAAAGCCGTTTTATCGTAGCCCTTAAAAGGACTGTTAACTCATTCATCATTGGTCCTCCTGTTGCTCCAGAACTGGCCCGGCCCGGTGGGGGGGTTGGGTTCTCTGTCTGTCGGTCTCTGGCTCTGCTTTCTCCTGCTGCTTCTATCTGAGCTCCATAGCAGAAACGGCCAGTTGCCCCATCTCTGATCTCCCGCTGTCCTTAACTCTTTGTACAGATTAGGGATAACAGATTCAGGTGCTGGACAGACAAAAGAACCGCGGGAAGCGGCTCTTGAATTGAATATATGTTGCTACTGTCCAGTATGTCCAACACTTTACAAATTCAATTCAATTCAATTTTATTTATATAGCACCAATTCATGAAACATGTCATCTCAAGGCACTTTATAAAGTCAAATTCAATTATATTATACAGATTGGGTCAGATTATACAGATTGGTCAAAATGTTCCTATATAAGGAAACCAGTTGATTGCATCAAAGTCCCGACAAGCAGCATTCACTCCTGGAGAACCGTAGAGCCACAGGGAGAGTCGTCTGCATTGTACATGGCTTTGCAGCAATCCCTCATACTGAGCAAGCATGAAGCGACAGTGGAAAGAAAAAACACCCATTAACGGGAAGGAAAACCTCCAGCAGAACCAGAACCAGGCTCAGTATGAACGGTCATCTGCCTCGACCCACTGGGGGTTACAGAAGACAGAGCAGAGACACAACTAGACAGACAAAAAGCACAGAAGCACACACTGATCTAGTAATCTGTTCTACATTAGATGGTAATAGTCGGTGATCTGTCCTCCCTGGATGATTTCACAGTTAACAAAACGTCAGACCAGGTGTACCTACTATGAAGAAAAAAGAGAGAGAACAAAAAGTTAAAGTTTAATCTTATTGTGGTTACCATTGTTGCAAAAGGTTTTCAAGTAGTAAAATCTAGCCAGGAAAACGTAACTAAGTTAGTGTATTCACTGAATAAAAATATAGAACTGCTGGGATTGTGATAGTATATATGTAAGGGACTGTATAAACCTTTTAAAAATGCTGAGGTTATTGAAAAACGGGGCACATGGGGCTTTTACTAACACTGAGTATGCAAACATTGTGGGACAATTAAACAGTCCTTTATTTTACACATTGTATAATAAACATTGCTTTGATAAAGTCTTTATTTCCAATTCTTACCAATATTAATCAAAGTGAATACACCTTTTCCACAGGATTGCTTTTATTGTTCAAATTAAGACTGAAAGAACTCCATTAATTCTCCAGATTTTTCCCAGTAAACAATCCATGTATTACCATAAAACGGTCTGTATTAAAAACAAACTGGCTGATGAAATGGAAGAAGCCAAAAACAGGACTATGAAAAACAATTCCTGCATGTAAGACTGTCAGGAAATTTAGAACAATGTCAAACCTGGCCTTTTTTTTAACCTTTGTGTTCAGCCTAAATGGCTCCACTAAGAGCTATGAACGACATGCTGCAACTGTTAATGATCAAAATAGTTAATACTGGGAACTAAAACGGTTACATATTAAGATTATTTTTAAACAAGCCCAAATCCTGTGTCGATTCCATCAAATCTTGAATTGTCCAAAGTCTTGGTAGTGTGATTGAAGCCTGAGTGTCTTAAAGCATGTTGATGACCTGGGTAGACCACCATGGCTAATTTCCACGGTGAGAACTTGGATGGCCTTCATCTCATCAGTGGATGATGCAAAACAGATATGTGTTATGGTTATGTAAAGGGTAATACTCCTTTTAAAGAAAAAAGTAAATCACTACTAAGATGAAACCAACAAACCTTTCAAGTAAATAGCTGCCCATGTGGCCATTTCCAGCTGTGGTTTTTGTCATGGCCAAACCATTTTTATTAAGTGCACACTATGCAACATTTTTCAGTTAATTAATGTGTTCCATACCGTTTTGGATGATTAAATGAGTCATTTCAGGTTGAACAAAGGTTTTCTCGGCCGCCCTGGTGGTCCGTGGGGGAAATACCGCACTTGCAACTGCAGGAGCCCTCGGCCCGCGCCCACAGGCTCAGAATCTCGTGAATCGCGAGAGTCGGTCTTGCTTTACGGCGAGAACTGCTACACGCCCCCAGTGAAAGGCATGTTCGGTGCTAGCGCAGTGGCGATATCTGTGCAGTTATCATGGCGGAACCAGCGAGAAAACAGCGAAAGCCCATGTTGGAGCAGGCAAGAAAGAGGAAAAGGGCTGTGGACAGAGAGAGGAGTCGTACACGGGTGAACATCGGGCAAGCTTTTTCTGAATGGCGAGAGCTAAAAGAAAGAGAAGGCTGCAAGGCTGACGCGGACCTCGCGTTTCTGCTGATGCGACTGTAAGTAACATTGGAGGGTTTCTCTCTCTCTCTGTGTGCATGTTCATACTTTCACTGTGTTAAGCCGGGCATACACTGTACGAGTTTTTCAGTCGTGGTACTTATATACATCTCAAACTGTGCGACGGAACCGCGGGGTTTAAAAGTTCTCCGCTCATCTGTGTGCTGATCTGTGTTCTCAAACTGTACGGCGCGACGCTCGGACGCGGCTCGGGAGGCACCGGGCGTCGGGGGGAACGGAGGGGAGAGAAGACGAGACGCCCCGGCGGCCGCGCGGCGTACGGACAGCGACGCTCGCCCTCCCCAACCCCCCCGCGAGCCGACGTCCGGGCCCAGCGGGTCCCGGGCCGGGCGGAGGTCGCTTCGGGGACGCCCGCTCCCCTCACTCCACTGGCGGGGACGGAGAGGAAGGGAGGGCGCCCCCTCGTAGCTCTGCTTGAACAGCAGGATGGTGATTCGTTGCGTTCGCCTGTCTGCTAAGCTCAAAACAACCGCGCCTGGCTTGACGGAGAAACCAGGAGAACAGCTGAGCATCTTTACGACAGTGCACTTTTACTTTCACCCTCTGGGGGGAGCCTCGCTGGAAAATCTACCCCGGTTGCATAGTATACCTTTAAGTGCACAACACATATTTGCAATTTGGCACACATGACCTAATTTTTACTTTTTAAGGAGTTAGAAAGGTAGTGAGATATAATCTAGATCTAATGTTATATACTTGTAACATTCATATTTGTGTTAGAAAACTTAAATAATTTTTAATTTATTTCCCTACCAATTTTCATATAATCAATATCCACTAGTTGCAATTATTTTAAATTCCTTAAGAATCCATTTTCCACGTAAGCATTCATGCATTCTGTCTGCTAAGCATCCAACCAAAGATTGGCTGGACAAATAGAAGTGTTATTGGTTTGAAAGTTTTAGGATAAATTACCAAATCTAAACACCAATTTAGGTTTACACCAAAAAGAACAATAGTCATTTAAATACAACATAAAAACCACATTATAATCTGTTAACAATGCATTTATCTGGGTATCCACTCTGGTACTATTTATTTGACACAGCACAGTAAAGGGAGAAGCCAACCACAGGGGCTGCATTACAATGCAAAAGTTGTTTTAGCATGGCGTTCAACCTAAGGCTAGCTTTCATGTTATTTGCTCTGCAAAGTAACATGATCCCTTACGTAACACAGCAGTGCCTTTAAGCGAAATCTTACATGTTCTATCTGCATAGTTAGCAATTAACTTTTCACCGGGAACGTTTTGAAACTCCCCTGTGGGGTGCTTATGCTGTTAGCTGTGATATCGCCTCTGTCTTCCTCAGCCAAACCGGCACCTTTCAGTTTTTTCGAGTGCGCCCCCTGCTGTCGGGAAGTCTGAACAACTCTTGTAATACATCACGTGAGTTTTGGCAGAAATTTGCCGCAGAGGTGTGGAAATGCTTCGTAGTCGAGCAGAGGCTGTTTTGTGCGAGCAAAGACCGTTTTGTATTCGGGGACAATTTATAGATGATATTTTGAGTGCAAAGTTTGGGGACAGTTTGCAAAACAAGTTTTATTTGTGTGCAACACAATTTTTTGTGTGCAAAACAAGTTTATTCGTGTGCAACACCCTTTTTTGTGTACAACGTTTTGGCAGGAAACTAACTCCATACTTTGTATGCAAAAGTATTGTCCAAAAATAAATAGTTGGTACAAACTACAATATAGATGTGCATATACGCCTTTCCTCTCTCTACAACATGCAAGGTTTTAGTTTCACAGAAAATGTGAGCATGAAAGGCATCATGGTCGACAAAGAAGGAACATCTCTCATCAAAATGTGAAGTTTGAAGAGCTTTTTTGTCTGTAGGCAAGCCGGAGCACCCGGAGAGAACCCGACATTTTGAACAGTTAGAACATGCAAACGCCACAACACAAAGAACACCACCAGGATTTTAACCCTGGACCATCTTTTTGTGATAGAACAAAGCTGCAAACTGTGCAGCATCCTCCATACATCCAGTAAATTTAAATTTAATCCAACCCTATTTTTCAGTGCAGAGGGTTTACTCAGTCGATCACAGGACAACACGACACAAACAACCATTCACACTCTCACTCCTGAAGCCAAAGCCCAGCTGACTCTGCATGGATCGTTTTCGACTGTGTGGGCAAGCCAGAGCTCCTGGAGAGAACCCACATGCACAGTTTTAACATGCAAACATCACAGAAAAAGGCACCCGGTGAGTTTTGAACCCGGGACCGCAGTGATGCAGCAATGCTAATAACCATGCAGGAACTTTTCTCAAATGACTTGAACTTAATTGATTCACCTTTTATTTTAACATATGGTGAAATAATTTGGACTGGGGTCTATGTCGTTTGCTTTGTTATATCCTTGATGGCCCAAATGTTTTTCTTAATAAAGTGGGTTTTCCCAGGACTTAATGTCCTCAGACTTTGAGACGAGGGGAGGCTTTTTTTCCAGAAAAGTTTATGCCACTGCTTAAAAAAGTGGACAGGAAATACCCAAGTCCCTGTCCAACGTCTCCAACCCCAGAGTTAATCTGGGCTGTTGTCTCTTTAGATAGTTGTCCCTGGTTTGGTTCTGCTTCCTGCACTGAAGGAGGGGATGGTGAAATTGGGAATGTTCCATCCTGGACCTCAGGATGTTTCTCACTTATTGTTGAGGAACTTAATGACCCAGAATGTTCCTCAGGTGTCTCATGAGACTCTTCTTCATCGTCTTCATAGTCAGAGTCAGAGTCCTCTGAGTTGGGCTCTAGGTCTCTCTCACTCACACTTGAAAGGCTTCCAGAGTTGGGCCTTTCATAAATTGTCTCCACTGACTCTTCTTCATCTTCTTCATCTTCTTCATAGTCTGTCTCTTCAGATCTGCCGTCCTCTTCTTCAGACTCTGGATGTACGCCAGTCACCCTTGAGGGACCTGGTTCCTCAAACTCTTCATCGCTCATCTCTTCTTCAGACTCTGAAAAGTCCTCTCGGCTCTGGCTTTGTTGGTCGGGAGCTAAATGTTCCCCGTCAGCTGAGGCCTGATCTCCAGAGACTTCCTGAGCTTCTCCCTTTGAGACATACCCACTGTCCATCATTCCTGCTGATCTCTGATCTCCTGGTGGAGGAATGTCATTTTCTGGATTCACTGCCATATGGAATTGAATGACGCGCTGATATTTGACAATGTCAGGCATGACCTTGTCAAATTCCTTCGTGACGGCATTGATTTTATGCACAACGGAAGATAAGCGACTTACCAACCTGTCTCTTTCTTTTTTCTTCACTTGCTGCATGCCGAACTTGGTACTGGTCCCGGGTTCCAACTTTTCTTTTAAATTCTCAATCTCTTGCATTAAATTTTCGTTCATCCTCTCCAACCCTCTGATCCCATCGTCAGTCTCTCTGTAACCATCATGTAGTTTAGTTTGATATGAGACTTTCTCTGTCAAGCTCTTAACCTGCTTCTTCAACTTGGTGTTAAGTTTCTTCAGCATTTCCTTTTGCTGTTTTGATGCCTTGATCTGACATTTCAACACAACAGGATCCATTAATTCTTGGTTCATACTTTTCAACTGTTGTTCAAGTTCTTCGTTCCTCCTGATTAAATTTGCCACTTCCTTGTCTTCTTTATCGGCTTTCTTCTTCAAAGCACACCAGTTCTCTAGCTCCTGTTTTAGCGCCTTACTTCGCTTTTCATTTTCTTTGTTTAACTCCATCTCAGCTCTCCTCCTTTGTTGCTGATTAAAGAAAACGTTTGTGATTTCAGAGCTTTCCTGAAGTTTTTTGTTCACCTTGGAGAGTTCTTGGATTGCTATGTTATTCTCTTCACGCAGTTTTTGTGCGATGAAGAAAGCAGATTGTTGTTTTAGCTTGAGAAAGTCAAACATCTTGAGGTTTTTCTTGTAGTTTGCAGAAAAGCTTCAGAGCGAAGAAAACGCAGCGACTCGCAGAGATCCCAGCGTAGAATGAAGCCAGAATTCTGACGACACACATCAAAGAACCCGGTGACTCAGAGGCAACTGTGACATCATCGATGACATCATGAGGCTTTGATGACACCCACCCAGAGAATTCTTTTGCTTGTTGTTGTTTGAATCACTTTGGAAGCTGTTCTTAAAGCTGCATTTTCCACAGCGACAGAAGCATTTTGGAACCAACGTGTTTAAGTTTAAACGTACGATGAAGCAGAATTTAAGAGAATTTCTACAATGTTTAGCAGAAATCACTGCAAACATGAAAGTTAATCGAACATTAGATTTTGGTCTTATATATAAGACCAAAGATATAAGACTATAAGAAAATATTTTAAAGGAGATAGCTACAATTTTAACTCCTCCCTGCCAGTAGGTGGTGCTCACCTGTTCTCGTTCCAACCTTCAACTGTACTAATGGTTAGCATTAGCAAAGATTTAACTTACCTGTCCAGAAGGAAAAAAGTAACCTCTGCTTCCTTAAGTCGGCACCAATGGTGCTTGGTCCAAAGTCCAAGTTTATAGAACAATTACTTATATACTATATATTTATTTTTTAGTAAAATTAATACTTTTATTCTGCACCACTCTAGACGTTCTTTGGATGTCTTATTTTTGAAAAATGTATTGTTTTAATGAAACAGTTTTAGCAATGACCTTTAAATCTAATAAAGCACACAACACGTCCTGTTTTAGAAACACCAGTTTTAAAAAACATATGTAGTGCTTTATCAGTATTTCAAACTAGATATAGTGCCCTGGGTCCTTTCTTTTTTTTTTTTTTTTTTTTTTTTCTAGCTTTATTATGATTCCTGCAAGGAGAATTTCAAATTATATGGACATGACAATGGGAGAGTAAAGGAAGTGAAAGAAAAGAAAAAAAAGAGTAGAGGTGAAAGAAAGAGGAGATAAAAGGGAGAGAGTGATAAAACCTTCTTTGTCTGCTCCATCACCTGGAAAGAGACACAAAAAGAACAGCACAACCGACAGACATAAAGCAACAGCTACACTCGAATAACACCTAGATGCCATTGCTAAATCATATATATTATTATGTAAGCTGACATGTGTAATGTGATATTTGAAAAAAGAAAGTGAAAGAACATAAATAAATAAATAAATAAATAAACAAATTATAAGATTACTGTATATAAGTGAACACTTAATACCTGGGACCCAGCACCTGTGGGAGATGTGAAAGTGCACTAGTTTAGGTGAAGATTATCCAGAAATAGCTTGATAGTGATTGTGGAGAACCGAAGACCCACCTTCCCCGAGCACAGAGGCAGGCGTCAGGGGACCCGTAACCCCGGACTCCCAAAGGGGCCCCTAAAGCAGGTCGCCCAGGAGGGGCCGACACAGGATATCTGCAACCCCCCCCCCCAAGGAAGGAGCAGAGACGACCCCGAGGAAATCCCCCAGCCACCGCTATGCCGACGCCCTCAAGAGCCGCGGGGACGAGCCCGTGGGCTCCGCCGGCAGCTAGCCCCGCTGTAGTGGTCCCGGCCATGGGCCCTGAGGGCCAGAGGCCCCAAGGGCGCCCCACACCCGCGACAAGGGCCCCGGCCGGCCCCCGGGGGGCCAGGCCCCGCGAAGAGGCCGCCGGGAGTGGGCCGGCGCACGCCCGGGAACCCGCCCCAAACCCGAAGCCAACCAACGCGCCAGGGGGCCAAGGCGCCCGCCAACGAAGTGGAGGAGGGCAGGACGTGGGGGGATGGGCTCCGCACCTAGCGGAGACTTGAGATGTTCTTGGGAGAGGGAGCGGACCACACCCATACCTGGAAAAAAAAAAAAAAAAAAAAAACTCATTCACCCCATCCCTCCCTTGTGCCCCACTCACCACACACAGAGAGAAAAAAAAAAAAAAAAAAAAAAAAAAAAAAGACGCTGTACACACATTCCCACATAACACTCACATCCAACACTGACAAAAGGGGGGGGGGGGGGTCACCCCAAATCGACTATACGACTGCTTGTGCCCGACCCCCGGCCCCGGCCCCAGACCAGACGCCCCCCGGACCGGGCTCCCCCAAGAGGGCGGGCCAACACGACCCGCACGAGCAGCCCGGCCAGAGCCCCCCCCTCCCCCTAAATACCTAATAAACCCCCTCCCTCCCCCCACCTTACCCTTGCCATCCCTGCCCCCCGCCCCCTGGGCGGAGCAGAGGTATCAGCCCCAGACCTGGCAAGCCACTGACTGCACACCGCAGCCCCCCACCAAGACCCCGGACACAGTGGCCCGCACCTCCTCCAGGCCCCAGACTCCTTGCCGCCATCGGAGAACGGGGGTGTGCAGAAGACCCCGACCCTCCCTACGCCTGCTCAAATGTTGTGTTGTTGCATGTTGTTCTCAAGTGCGTTTAAAAACTGGGAGCGCCGAAGGGGATGCACGGCACAGCCCACCCCCCTTCCGGAAGGTAGCTGTTGCCAGCGCACCCCCTCCGTGTGACTGCCCAGAACCCTCAATGTCTAAGTGGGAGAGGAGGTGAAGGGAGCCGTCCGAGGTGAGGCCCACACAACATAAGCCCCCCCCCAGACGTCTTCCCCCCACCCCCCCCTACCATGGCCTATATGAGTGTGCGATGTGAAAAATGTTTGAAGTGAAAGTGTCTAAGATGCATGATAAAATTGGGGAGAGGGGCGTCACCAGATAGTGGCAACCTCCAGTAACGCCCCCTCCCTCATGACCTACATGTGTGGCGGCGTGATGGAGCAGGCAGAGGGAGGAGTCCGGGGATGGGGAGCAAATGACTGGGAAGCCAACCCAGGGAGCCAGCTCCCCTACTGACTCCAATAGGCACCCCCGCTCCCCGAAAGCCCCACCCAGAGAAGGGGGCCTCGCCAGCGGCACCACCGTAGCCCGGGGGACAGGGAGAGGCCGCAGGGCCCGCCAGCCAACCACCCACCAGGACCAACACCTCAACCCCCCCCAGCCCACCCACCAAGCCTACTTAAACTAAATAAATAAATAAACAAATAAAAAAAAAAAAAAAAAAAAAAAAAAAAATAATAATAATAATAATAATAATAATAATAATAAGAGGGGGGGACCCTGGCCAGCCGGCCCGCACGAGCCATCCCAAACCCCACCCCCAGGTGAAACCCGCACCGGAAGACGACACGGACCAGGACCGGGACGAGGGGCCGGACACAAGCCCACCAGAACGCCAACGCCCCCAACCCCCCCCCCCCCCTCCCGTAGATTTAATCCCTCCCCAACACTAACGTTCAAACAACTCACCATACATTCGACAGTAGACATCCAGGCTGGGTAGGTCCCTACTCCCCCTCCTTTCCCCCTCCCCCCCACTGGCAGAGTGCCTATCCAATGAAGGAGAAGAGCATCTGCCCAGAGGTGTTAATGACCATGCCCCCCTACCAGCTCAACGGGCCCCGAGGCCCCCCAGCGCACCAGAGGCCCCGTGCAGGGGCGGACACCCGGGCGCGCGCCGGCCCACACCAAAAGCGGCACACCCCCCGGAACCGGAACCCCCGAGGCCCCGCCGGGGCCCGCGCCCGTGGGCGGCGCGCCCCAGGGACCCCAGACCCCCAGACCCCCAGACCCACCCCGGCCCCACCCAGCGGCAGCACAGCTACCAGGTCAGTAACCCACATCCGTCAACACGCAGCTCCCAAAGAGCGCCGCACCTGGGTCCTTTCTGTTTTACAGTACAACCCAAGAACATTTAATTTCCTAATAACTACGTTTATTTTGCTTAGCAACTCTTCATCCTCACCATTAAGGGTTTTAAATAGTTTTTCAGTAGAACTCTTTGGACTTCATTAACTTACTTCTATCTGACCTCCAAATAAGGAGATTTGTGTGAAGTTGAATAATTTATTTACAAAACATTAAAATTAAAATTACTAAATGCTTTTTAGGATAAACCAAAAGAGCTAAAAACTTTAAATATTCCCCACAAACCTTATTGTTGGCTGAAAATGTTGAAACAAAAGACAGGTATTTCTCTCTTTTCTCCAAAACAAAACACTTCACCAAACTTTAAATTTAAATATGTTTTAAATCAGGAATGCCATAATCAAAAGAATTATACAGCCATACTCTTGTCCCCCCGGCTAATAGTGATTTTGCAACATATTCACATGATGAGACGTTTTATTATATTGTGGATATAATAGTAGTTGGGTAAATAATAAGCCTTTGAACAGACAACTCACAAAATTACACTTTTCTGTAGTCAGATAGAGGCGTTAAAATCAGGAAAAGACAACATTTAGGCCTTTGCCATGTAACAACATCATCATAATCAATGTCTAAGGCTAGTTCTAAATCACAATATCAATATAATACATCCCAGCCCTACTTGTTTTAGTCAGTGAAATGCTAACATCTTAAAATTAAAATGCAAAGGGAGTTGTTATAATTTACCTCAGTCTACTCTTGCTGTTTGTGTTTATAGTGATTCAGGGCAAGCTTAATGTGGCTCATTATCAGTAATGATATATCCATTAATCTCTTTTCAGACGGGCTTCTTGGACCTGCACCTCTAAAGCCCGGGCCGCCTGCAGACTGCAGGCAGAGGTCCTGTTCCCTCTACTTCAGCACGGCGAGCTAAAAGCTGCACCATTAGATCCTGATAAGGTAAGAACAGAGTTTATTCTTAGAGGACCAGATCAAATCCAAAAAACAACTTCTACAATGTATATAGTGTCCAATGTTTAATGCACACCACAGTTTTACCTAGGGGGCCAAAATGGTTAGGACCCACTCTGGAAGAAGCTCTTTGTGGAAAAACAGGTTTTCCTTTTCTTCTTAAACTCTACATTTAATTTAAACCAATATGTTGAACAGTCCCTATCATGCTATGACCATTGTTAACACTTAAAAGTAAATTTTTACACCTTATACTTGTTTAGTTAGTGGCCCCACCAATAAAAAAAAAAAGGCGTCAGCGATGATAGCAAACGGAAAACCCAGGCCAAACTGGAGCTGCTACTGTGAATGGTCAAGTCTGTTGCCCTGACAAAATAAAATAAGCATAAATGCATTAATGACACATTTTTCTGTCAAGTTACGTTTTGGCCCAGTAATTATTTTAATGAGTGATTATTTATTTATATGTATTATTACTTATGGCAGGACTGGTCCTCCATTCACAGCTACATTTATGTTTAAGTGAGACTGCATTTACTTTAATTGATGTATACATGGGTTTGATTATTAATGAATGTGCTTTTAAGCTTTTGCAATCTTGCGGATTTTCTTTATCAAAGAGGGAGAGAACACCACTCAGTAAAACAGAGAAATATGAATATTTGTCTCTGCAAATTTATTCAAAGGCATAAAGCTGTTTTGCAAAGTCATAGTTCTATCTATTTGTGGATGTGAACCTGTAATTCAGCCAACACAGAGCACCTTTAAAAGGTTTATTGGGAAGGCGAGTAGAGTTCTGGCAGATAAGGCAGGGAGCGGACCAGAAGATGCAGGTAGTGACCGACCAGACCCGAGGATGAAGGCAGGAACTGACCAGAGTAGAAGATGCAGGCCGAGGAACCACCAGGACAGGCAGAGCAAGCAGCAGGACCTCCCAGGAAGCAAAGCAGACTTGAGCAGCACGCAGACACTGGAACCAAACATCAGTGGGGCTGAACATGAGCGGAGACACAGAGTCCAGCTGGTTGAGCACACAGGAACTGGTAGCATTCATGGCAGCAGTACATATGAAACTAGAAAATTTCAGAAGAAATTTAAGAAGGCGCCCGCCATCTGTATGTGCTGAAAAGGAAAATGTAAGCTCTTCAGAAAGAATGCTGCTCATTTCAAATATGTTTGCTCCCTTAAAAATCATCCTTGGTTGTAGGCTTTTATTGCTTGGGGATTTTAAATCAAATGCTTTTAGAGGTTCTTCTTAAGCAGAGGTTTGATACAAGTGTTAAAAGATTTGTGTGCAGTTTGGCACCAGATTCAATGTGTTTAAGGGTGACACTTGACAAAAAGGTGTGCTCAACATAATATTTAAATATGTTCACATGACACAAACAAAACCTAAACCTTCTGGAAGTTGTAGCAGCCAAATAATTAGCAAACAACAAGCTCATGTTCCCATTTTCAATGTTTGCAGTATTTATCTGCATGGGAGGTTCTCCCTTGCATTGCTAGGAATTGTGGAGCCCTAGAATGAAACCCATTAGAAGCACTGTTCCAAAGTTGGCAACATTTTTAAAAGAAGCCTTTTTCAATCAATGTGCACTTGTGAAATAATCTCCTAGTTTAATTAAATGCTAGCACTGCTTTTTCTGTTTTGTTACATTTGTTGTTTATTTAGATTTTTAATGTTGCTCTCCATGTACGTTTTCATATATAATGAATGCATTTTTCTGCAATGCAGTACTGTCGACCAGAGGTCAACAGCTCTGGTTATTTTGTGTTTAGCCTCAAAAAGGCACTTCTGACATTGACTCTGGTTTGAGTATTCCACATTTTAAGTCCATACCTGGTACATGTATGTACATAGGTGCTCTTGATCCACCAACTCTGTCTTAAGTCTTGTCCTTGGGAAGCTTTCCCCAATTTATTGAACAGATTCTTCTTGACAATCCTCACAAAAAGTAGTTCTTGCTGTTGCTGGTGCACTGTTTAAGACTAAATGTTTTCCTTTTACTCAACTTTCTTTAACATGTTTGTATGTTTGTAACGTTTGCACGTTAAACCTTGTATTAGTCACCATTGCATGTATACAAATAAACAGATATAAATAAAATATATATAAAAAAATAAATTGGGGGCCCCCAGCAGGTTTGGCACCTCTGAACTTTTGAGTGGCAGCCCAACACCTAACTCGAAGCAGCATGGGAAATTGGTGTTATTAAAACACGATTAAATACTTCAATGTAGCATGAAAAAATGAAATATGTGAATAAAAATGTTAAAGGCATGAATAAATGGTGAACTGTGTTGATTTAAATTGAAAAATAGTTTTTTATGTCAAAGGGAAATTAAATATTGGGTGAAAATGTAATTCTCTGAAATTGGCACAGCTTGGATTTGAACCTCCAATCTTCTGACTAGCTAGCCTGACATGGTCATACTCAATTCTAGTTAGAATTTGAGTCTGATACTGCTCCATAGAGCTGTGATTATGGGGCGTGTTTCGAACGAACCAGGAAAAAAAATTCCTCTGCTCTCAATTCCTCTGCTCTCAATTGGATAGACCTACAACCAATAAGAGCAACGGAGTGTGTGACGTATACCTACTATGTTTACAACATGGGATTCATATCACGACATTGCGAGTTATTTACTAAGTCAGACAGTCAGATGATCTCTTACCATTTGTAAGTTAGATGAACTTCGTCCACGACGATACCCATAACGTTGGCTTGAAAAACATGGGAGCCTAGCATGTCCCTCCACTTGTTCAGCAGCCAGGATTCCAGGCTTCCGAAAAGGAGCTGGCAACGACCGCTGGCTATATCCACCTCGTCGTTCACGCCGAGTTGCATCGCCGTGATGCCTATTTCAGTTGCTTCTTTCACGAAACGAATTCAACCCAAGCGCGCTTTGGTGACGTGGTTGATTACGTTACTGTTGATCATCTGTCCATCATCGTATAAAGCCCGCCCTGACAATTTGATTGGCCCGCCAGATATTGGGCGAGCATACTCGCGCTAGTATTGAGCAATGCCAGACCGAACTTCCCGACCTAAAACGTTGTGGGCGGGACTAAGTTCGGAATGGCACCCAGGCTACTGACTAGCAGCACGAGACTGAATCCACTTGACCAAACACCAGTGCCATGCTCAGCTCTGCATTATGGAGAGGTCAACTGTGTTGAAGAAGTGTTTTTTGGTTAATTTTGTCACCACGGTAACTGTAAATGGCGTGAAGTACAAATAGCACACTTCGCGGCGTCGAGTTGCACGTTTTGATATATAGTTTGTGGGGGTAGACCCTACGGTTCGGGCTGTATTAACGGTGACGGAAGAATAAAATGGAATGTTGAAGAAATAGTAAAAGGCTCCGGCATGCATTTTCTGGAAGTGAGTGAGGTAGGTATATGAAGGCAGGGAACCAGGTGAGTAGAGTTGACTCTAATTAGTGGGAGCAGGTGGAGCTGGTCTGAGCTGATAGGATGGTGACAGGTGGCTGTTGGCTGAGGGGAGTGGAAACTAATTAGTCCAGAAAGTCTGAAACTATGACAAGTCCGGATAGCTCTCTTTTTTTGGTCTCATGGTGTAATTCTTTACCCTGGGGAAAATGGTCTGTCAGGTTGATGACCAGGGGAAAAGAGTATAGGCAGTGTCAGTAGGAACAGGGGCTAACAATGGTTGTTATCAAAAGCACGTGGAATTAAAGAACACACATAACTGTCATTTCTCGTTTTCCGTTTAATCTGATGCATTAGTTGCCACCAGATGTTGTCAGCAGGATCATGATGGTCACTGAAGTGATGGGTCTCTCTTTGAGTCAGCCAGTGGGTATGACTGGTGTGATTACTCAGGCTAGTTACAAATTGTTCCTGCTGGACTTTTTCCAGATCAGCACAGGAGTGATAAAAAGGAGTGTGATGCCAGTCACCAGTTCTAAAACCTCCCATCTTCCATACAGCTGCATGTTGATATTGGCTGTGAAGTGGAATGTCCTTTCTTCTGGTACTCAGCACAAACAGTTTTTAAAGAAAACAAAAACAAAATAAAAATTGCGCTGCCTCTCCAGAGCTGCGTCTGCGCTGCAAGCTGTCCTGTTACCGGCCTGGTACCGGTGGGCAGTCGCTGGACGCCCCTGTAGGCAGGGGGTTCTGATCCGGATGCTGCTCAGGTGGTGTTCCCTTGAACACTTTGCACTGTGTGGCGTGGATCCAAGTGTTCCTTCCTTGGACCTTCACAACAACGTGGGTCACCAGCAGGATCTGGAACGGATCAGTCCAACGCTTATTTCTCCAGTGGCTCCTTCTAGTGTAGCAGGTACCATTTTAACATTCAAACACAGGTGTAGCGGTGCGTGTGCCCCTTGGCAGGTCCCTTCCCAACGAGGTTGGCCTCTGGATCCAGGGTCCGATCCCCCACTTGTCAGTTGCCGGCATCAGGCTGCTGCGGTTCCTGTGGGCAGTCGTTCTTCCAATGTCCCAGTTGTCCAGAGTTACATGCATCAGAACGGGACCACTAGCCACGCCCACCGCCTCTGCCCCGACCTTCATGTCCAGGTCCACGACGGTTGGATCTTCCTCTCTGAGGTCCACCAGAATAGAGAGTCAGGGCAGCCTTGTGCAGATCAATGATGACGTCACCTCTGTGCAGAACATGTCTCTTTAAATAAGGCAGCAGCACGCCATGCCTCCAGCCCACATACAAAGGGAAAATATAACATCTACGGTAAGTTTAAAAGTGATTCTCCCTCTTCTCGGCTAGGTTTTCTGTCCTGATTCAAAACATTCAGCTCTGGCTTGTTTAAAGGTAAAACAATAAAAAGAAATAAACCAGCAATGGATCACAAATGCAAAGAACTATCACAGATTTATAAATTCCTTTATTTTTCTTAACAATATGTGTATTGTTACATAAACAAATTAAATAAAGATACAGTTTTATTCAAAATAATTCAAAATTTTATTTATACAGTATTACTGAAATATTAATACTTCCCCCCCCCCCTACTCATAATTCTCTGGTGCCGCCACTGACCTGCAGGATATGGTGAGCCATCCTGCGATGGTGAGGTGGTCAAAGACTGTTTGGTGGAGTCTGCAGCACTGATTAAAAGCACGATGGGTTTGTAAATGTGTCTCTATGAAGGCGCATCGTGTCGAGGTGGATCGGGATCTTTTTTGGAGATTTTGCGCTTCAGCTCAGCTGAGTATTTTGAGTTGTTTTCTTCGGTTCTGGTTGAGAGATGTGACGAGAAGAAAAGCAGCAATTTCTCTATTTTGTTAGCCAAGGAGTGGATCTTAGCCTGCTGGACTGAAGGCAAGGTAGCGCAGAGCTTCATGAGCGCTCCTGCCCATTTTCCTTCTCTCTGGTAAATCTCATAGAGAGCCACTACACCGCCAACCAAGATCTCAGTGAAATGAGGGTCAGGGGAAAATGTTGAAATATAAGTCTAGACAGGACTGTCTGATGTTCTCTAGTGAAGGTGGTCACTGAATGGTGGCAGAGAGCAGAATAAAGAAACAAAAAAACCAGAGCAAGAAGGACCGAGGCGGCCATCTTGTAACCACGATTTCTTCTAAACAAGCCTTGGTTCTAAAACATAATCACACAGAACCACGATTTCACTGCATCGATTTATTGCTTATTGGTGTTTCGGTGTTATTCTTCTTTGTTCCTTTCTATGTTTTCCTGTTATTTATTATTTTTTCTTGTTCTTTTAATTTTTAGTTACTAGTACAGTAAGAGGGTTTCGACAGAAGTATTTTAACTGGAGGTTAAAATATTTTGTAAAGTTGTGTTTATTCTGTATATATGTGCAATACTGGCTGTTTGAGAGTGAATTCACTCCTTAAACAGCTGTACTATAAAACCACAGCCTGACAGAGGCTGAGAGCTGATTGGCTGATCGGGATGCATGCCTAAGTCCCGGTACGCGGAGGGGTAAAATTTAAAGTGCTGGTACCATGTACCGGTGCGTACCGGCCAACTTAAAACATTTTACTGGGCCATTTGGACATCAGGTGACTATATAGTAACAATTATAATTAGCTACTGTAAGCATTCGAGTTATTTTGAGAGAAATTATTAAACTGACCTAGTCAAGTATTTTGACCATAAAAAGAGAACACAAAAAACATATTTTCAACATTCAGTAGAATAATTAAGCACCAGCTTGCATCGTGTAAAAAACAAGCAGACAAGTAGAAGCAAGCAGAAAAGCTACAGCCTATAACAGAAAAGATATTATTCAGGGGAAAAGGTAAGAACATCGGCAGTGTGCACAGGAGAGTAGTTTTGTATCCATTTGTATCTGTAAGCATGTGTACATATGGTGTAAGGTGTTCTTAAGAGACAGCCTGGGGGTAGAACCTGGTTCTGCTTATTTCAGATGTGTTTAGATGAACACATGACAGACTGGATGATGGTAGTGGAGGAGACGACCAGCAGCTCCTGAGGAAGGTTAGACTTCTTAAGTTGCTGCAGGAAGTCCAGGTTCTGCTGGATCTTCTTACGGATGGTGTCAATGTGTGCAGACCATCTCAGGTCCGTGGAGAGAGTGGTTCCTAGGTACCACAAGTGATCCACAGTAGACACAGTATTGTTGAGGATAGTGAGGGGGGACAGAGTGTGGGGGGTTCTCCTGAAGTCCACTGTTTTCTGGACAGTCTTTAGGAGGTTTAGCCAGAGGTGGTTCTGGGCACACCAGTGGTTCAGCTGATCCACCTCCTGCATCGTCTGCAAACTTCAGGAGTTTCATAGACGGGTCTGTAGATGTGTGGTCCTTACTGTAGACAGAGAAGTGGAGAGGGGAGAGAACACACCCCTGGGGGGCACCGGTGCTGATTGTCCTTGAGCGATGACTCTCCCCAGCCCCACCTGCTACTGGCGGTCAGTCAGGACGCTGGTGATCCGCTGATAGATGGAGGGCGGCACTGGATGAACGTCTGGTGGAGGATATGTTGAAGGCGGAGCTGAAGTCTACAAACAGGATCCTGATGCATGTCCCTGGTTGGTCAAGGTGGCGCAGGATGAAGGTTGACGAGCTGACTAGGCCCTTTAAGCTAACGAAGGAAGCCTCACTATCATCAGATTATCACGAGTAAAAACTATTGGCCAGCTCCTTTAATCTCATGTTATCGCGAGATGAGTCGCTGGCTAATTCAAATGTTTCTGTCGGCTCACATCTAGGCTCACATATCTGCCTACAGAAGAGCAGATATTTAAAGTATTTCAGCACATTTCCAAAGATCTGAACGCAGCTTTGTTTCTTCTTTTTCACAGACATCGAGTCCTTCCCACCGGTGTCCGTCAGGTCATAGCAGAGTTCTGTCTGCTCCCCTGAGTTTATTTCTGTCGACTCTGGATGGAGGATACATAAATAAACGGCCTTACACAACACCCCAACAAGATAGATAACGGACACAGCTGCTGCTGCGATGACAACTTTCACACAAGAGATTTCAAAGTGAGGAGGATCTGAGCTCATTCTCCAGTACCACCATCCACAGAGGAAAGCGATGTCCAGCTGCATGTAGACGTGGTACAGCCACATCATTTTACTCGTTTTCCACTTCACCCCCCCACAGAACCAGTTGAAGTACCACATGACACCCAAGGTGGCCCGGTAAAGCCACTTCCCCCCCTCACACTTCATTAAATTTGTCTCGGAGCAGGAGGCAACGAAGAAGAGCAGCAGCCAGGAGCAGATGAAGTGAGTGAAGATGAAGCAGGGCTCCACCGAGGCGAAGAGGGAGACGGCGGCGAGGCGACTCGCAACGAGGAACAGCTTCACCAGGAAGTAGGGAAGCAGCTGGAACCAACCACTGGACTCCTTGGTTTCCTCAGGCATGAAGACAATTATTGCTCTGTAGTACTTGACTTCAGAGACGGTGATGCTCGCTACTGAGGCGAGGATCTTCACCGCTGAGGAGACAGAGAGAGAACAGGAGAACGTTCAGGCATCATCACAACCTGCAGCTCACACAGAAACCCCACTGTCAGGAGTCTCTTACCTGGAAGGCTCAGTTGGATCACAACAAGGGATTATAGACCAGTTCATTGTTATTGTTTTGATGCGGGTTTTTCGCGCATGCGCGCCGGACCGGTAGGCAAAAGACGAACACAATGGCGACGCAAACAGAGAAACTGACGAGTTCTCCACGTATTTTTCTTCTTTAGATAACGTACTACAAGATCGTTTTAAGAGTAAGTTGATGGTTGATGGTATCAGATTGCCAGATCCACACAGCAAAAGCCTGAAGGGACGGAGCGAGTCTGTGAAATGCTGGCCAGGGGTTTCGTACCGCGACATATACAGCTGCCTTATAAACACGCAGGCCAGTATGGACAAGAGAGCACGAAAGCCCCTGAAACCACTGGACGGCTACAATTATTTTATATCAGGAAAAAGGCTCCAGCAACGCCCGCGACGCCATGAGGGATTAAGAGGTCAGAAAATGGATGGATGGATGTTCAGACATGTTTGTGCAACAGCACAAAGCGGCGTCGGACACAGACCGCGTCTCAGCAGAGGCCCGGTAGGTTAAAAAAAAACATTTTTCACTACGGATTATTTAGGTGTTTTTGTCTTGTTAAAATGGGTGGCGGTGTCGGCGACATTGCAGCGTAAACACAGAAGTACTAGCAGCAGCAGCTTACTGCTGCTACTGCTGCTGCTACTGCTGCTAGCAGCAGCTTACTTACTGCTAGCAGCAGTAAGTAAGCTGCTGCTAGCAGTAAGTAAGCTGCTGCTAGCAGCAGTAGCAGCAGCAGTAGCAGCAGCTTACTGCTGCTACTGCTGCTGCTACTGCTGCTAGCAGCAGCTTACTTACTGCTAGCAGCAGTAAGTAAGCTGCTGCTAGCAGCAGTAGTAGCAGCAGTAGCAGCAGCTTACTGCTGCTACTGCTGCTGCTACTGCTGCTACTGCTGCTACTACTGCTGCTACTGCTGCTACTGCTGCTAGCAGCAGTAGCAGCAGTAGCAGCTGCTTACTTACTGCTAGCAGCAGTAAGTAAGCAGCTGCTACTGCTTACTTACTGCTAGCAGCAGTAAGTAAGCTGCTGCTAGCAGCAGTAGCAGCAGTAGCAGCAGCAGTAAGCTGCTGCTACTGCTGCTGCTACTGCTGCTAGCAGCAGCTTACTTACTGCTAGCAGCAGTAAGTAAGCAGCAGTAAGTAAGCTGCTGCTAGCAGCAGCTTACTTACTGCTGCTAGCAGCTTACTTACTTACTGCAGTAAGTAAGTAAGCTGCTGCTAGCAGCAGCTTACTTAGCAGTAGCTAGCAGCAGTAGCAGCAGCAGTAGCAGCAGCAGTAGCAGTAGCTAGCAGCAGTAGCAGCAGCAGCTTACTTACTGCTAGCAGCAGTAAGTAAGCTGCTGCTAGCAGCAGTAGTAGCAGCAGTAGCAGCAGCTTACTGCTGCTGCTACTGCTGCTACTGCTGCTACTACTGCTGCTACTGCTGCTACTGCTGCTAGCAGCAGTAGCAGCAGTAGCAGCAGTAGCAGCTGCTTACTTACTGCTAGCAGCAGTAAGTAAGCAGCTGCTACTGCTTACTTACTGCTAGCAGCAGTAAGTAAGCTGCTGCTAGCAGCAGTAGCAGCAGCAGTAGCAGCAGCTTACTGCTGCTACTGCTGCTGCTACTGCTGCTAGCAGCAGCTTACTTACTGCTAGCAGCAGTAAGTAAGCAGCAGTAAGTAAGCTGCTGCTAGCAGCAGCTTACTTACTGCTGCTAGCAGCTTACTTACTTACTGCAGTAAGTAAGTAAGCTGCTGCTAGCAGCTTACTTACTTACTGCAGTAAGTAAGCAGCAGTAAGTAAGCTGTAGCCGCTGCTGCGTAAACACTACTCGGGCCGGAGAAGCCGCTGCTGCTGCTTCAGACAATGGCTGCTGCTGCTGTAGCAGCCGCTTCTGCGGCCCGTGTAGCGATCATCACCTCCCCTCCGCCGCTTTTTAAGCAGAACAATGACTAGAGCAGAATAAAGTTGTATTTACCGGAGATGAAGTGTAGACTGCAAATTCTGTCGTAGTATGATCGCTCCCCCAGTCCATTGGGAGTGTCTGCCTGCGCTCTTTTCATTGAAAATATCCAATTCTTTCTGCGTCCTTCCTCCTTCGGTAAACGACAGAAACGTACATCCAACGATTTGGAATGCCTCTGTGTGCAACCGGGAGCACAACAAGTCGTAGGCATTGCTTAGATTACAAAAATAAACGAACTAAAAGTACGCTCTAAATCACCCGTTTTGTCATGTTGTAGACGAGAGCAGCTCTGTTTTTGCCTACCAGCGGGACCCGGAAGTAGCGCGGACGTCACGCGTTACGTCACGCGTGAACTACCCTATTGGGGGTATTGGGGCAGTCAATATAATCTTTCACAACATACCGTGGCGTGCAAAAGTATTCACTCCCCTTTTGCATTTTTCATGTTTCTTTCCTCCCAACCTGGAATAAAATGGACTGTTGGACAGTTTGCTCCATTTTATCTACAGAATAATTTTACAGAAGCCAGATTATTCTTTAACAGTGAAGCAAACAACAAACAGGACAAAATAACAGAAACTTCAGCGTGCAGAAATCATCACCCCCCTACAGTGAGTCTTTTCTAGAGCCTTCTGCAGCAACTCCAGCTTCCAGTGTCTCTGGATCAGTCTCTAGGAGTCAAAAGATCAGTCTCAGTTTCATCCGACCACAACACCTTCCTCCAGACATCTGGGGAGCTGCCCACCTGCCTTTTGGCAAACTCAAACCCTGCCTTCTTATTTTTAACGCTCAGTAATGTCTTTTTTTCTGGCCTCTCTGCCATAAAGCCCAGATGGGTGCAATCAACTGACTTTGTTATGTTATCTGTGTGAATCCTGAGTCTATCTAAAAGAAATACCACCATGGTAACACTTGGCGATATTAGATTCTTTAGGGTCACCTTTGGTCACGTTGCTGCCTCTCTGGTTAATGTCCTCCTGGGCGTCCTGGTGGGTGGCCCTGTCTTTGCAGGTCTGTTGTGGTGCCAGCTGTTTTCTGTCTGAAGACGATGGATCTATGGTGCGCCTGGGAACCTCGAAGATCTGATGTCCTATAACCCCACCCGGACTTTTCCAACTCAACAATTTTGTCTCTGACTTGTCTGTAGACAAGAATGGTCTTCATACGCATTCTCTCGTCTTACTTCACCAACTTAGACTATTTAGTAGAGATCCATCACATAAAATATGATTTAAAAACATTTAAATTACAGGTTGGAATGAAACAAAATAGATATTACGCCAAGGAGGGTGAATACTTCTGCAAAATGCTGTAATTCTGGCCATAATCTTACTCTAAAATATCAGCTGAGGTCACTCATGTTCTGTGAGGCTGTGAACCTGCAGCTAATGCTGTTTTAGATTAACTCAGCTGACCATGATCAGTGAGGAGGAAGCGCACCTGTGAGGACATTTAGTATCCAGCCTTCGTCCTTCAGGGCGATGGTGAGCATCAGGACTATCTGAGGAGCGCTCTCAGTGTAGGACTCAAAGAGTCGCAGAATCTTCAGGTCGTACCTCCGGTAAGAGATTATTGCCTCCAGCTCGGGTTTATTAAAGCGGATGTTTTCAAATGAAGCGGACACAGCGGCTAAATGCCTGGAACGAAACCAGTTAGACTAAATTAATGATGTGCTGAGTTTGAGGTAAGGAAAAACAGGACAGGATGAAGCCTGGTTTAATGTCCTGGAAAAATGAAAGCAGGAAAAGTCACACGTCTCATTTCTTCTTTCACAAAGCATCAAAATTAAAACAGAAAGGAGACGACTCAAAAGTTCAGGACAGACAGAATACAGAGCATGTTCCCCACAGATTGATGAGATTTTGGCTAAAAGAAAGAGAAACCCAGCCTTGTTTGCTCCGACTCACCTGAAGTAGCGTCCTAATGTGAAGCAGTGCAGAACTCCCAGCCTGGGACGCAGCAATTTCTCCAGATTAGTAATCATGGTAAACTTGTCATACTTGTACCAGAGCCAGCTGTAAATGTTGATGAGAACTGCCGAGCCCAAGAGCACCACCACCAGCATAGTGAGGCTCCAATAGGCTTCCCGTCTGAATAACACCACCGCAGTCCAGGCGTCCAGAACAATGTCGGCGACAAACAACCCCAGAGACAGCAAAGTGAGAATCAATTTCTTCAGCTTCTTGAAATTGCACTTACATTCATTCTCGCCACTTGCTCCGTCAGAGCCACTTTTATAACACCTAAAACACCCCATTGCTACTGCTGAAATACCAGGAACAACGGCAGGTACAAGCTGAGCTTCCTGAAGAACCTGAAGCCACTCCCACACTTTGTTACTCCTGCTGTAACGTGTCAGGTTGAATCTGACGTAGCTGACTTCTCCTCTGCGCTCAGCATGCCCAGCCTTGCTGCACAGCGGAAGATCAAGTGTCTTTGACGTTTCTCTCCAGTGAGAATGACATTAGAGACGGAAAAAACAGGTTTTCCTAAAGGAGGAATCTGACTGAATCAGTCATGCCTGAGCTTAAAAGTATGACTGAGACAAGGTTTTCTTTCTAAAACCAGCATAAAAACCATCCACTGTTCACATTCTTGAGTATGCTATTTTTTAGAACTGTACGGTATTATGTTCTTATGCTGTAGCTTCGCCCTTATTTTACATTTTCTTATTCCTAATTGTAATGCTATCTTATCGTGACAGACTCCATCTCCCAGCATGCAACACGGTCAAACCTGACCAACAGCCCTAGCAACGTTATCTCGTTGCTATGGTATGACATAAAAGTGCCCCGCGCGCTCAACTCATCCTTCTTTGCTGGCAGTTCGCCAAATTGAGGAGAAACGCAGCTGTTTCATCCCGTGGGATTTCCCCCACGTGGCACGTGTTCGATTTCTCGCTGGACCGAGAACTTCCGAATCAAACTTATCCCTGTTTTTCTATGCAGGAGGTCGACTTTAAAAGTACTTTTAATTCATTTTGATCCAACTGGGAGCCGCTATCTCCCAGTGATCGTCAAGAACCCCGCTTGTTTTGGCCAAACAAAGCGTCTGAAAGCCCAGAGACTGTGTGGTTTTCCTCCGCTCCTTCTGCCACTCACGTACGCGCCGCCGCCGCCGCAGCTGCAGGACGCCCGCGGATCCGGAGCCGGGACATCCCCACGGAGGCAATGTCAGAGTAAAGAAAGGAGTTTACTCTTATTTCTCTTTTTCACCCAAAAGGTGATATATTTTGTGCCTGGGCAGAACCTATTAGGAATTAGTTTAATGCTTAATTACTCAGAGACGGAGTTGTTTTAACTGTGCTGGATATTTCAATTTTTCTCTTCTCTTCTGATATATTAAAGAATTATTTTTGCTCTTTAACAATGTATTATGGGAAAACCTGCTCAGTTTTATAACTTGTTTTAACTTTTGATATATAAATGGGAAGACTGGTCAGTAAAATAAGAGAGAGGACTGGCCAGTTCACACATTGATTATTGCTGTTGTGGTGTTCGCACCTGAGTTCACATGAAACTAAGAACCACATGTGTTATTGTGTTATAATTTGTTTTAACTTGTGGTGGGAACTTATGACAATGTATTGTGGGAAAGACTGATTCCTTATTTTGCTTATATTTTGCTTTGCTGAGTTTGCAATATTATTTTGCTTCACACACTGCTGAGATGCTGGGAACGGTTTTTGTTTTGGAAACGGGAGGAACAGTTCACATGGGAGAGGGAGAAGTGGCCACTCTCGCTTCCGTCTGATACTTTGTTTATTGGTATAAAAAGGAGGGGACCGCCCTCAGTCGTTGAAGTCAGCCGTGGGTCGTGTGGACGCCCGGCCGCGTGGATTGTGCTCTAACCGGACTGACCGACTTCTCAGTCCTAACCATGGTAAGAGATGGAACAACACGTTTGAAAGCTTGTCAGCTTTAAGTGCTTGCTACTTTGCGTGTGCGAAGTGCTTGCTGTTTTGTGTTGCTGTGTTCTGTGGGGAATAATAAATGTGGGCCTTATATTCTAACAGAAACAGTGTTTGAGTCCTTATTTGTGTTTGCCGATCTCTTCCGAATCTGAATAAAACATCTTACTATCTTCATCTTGATCTCTTTGTCTACATTTTCAGTTTCGCGCACTTTCTTTGAAGTTAGCCTTTGTTCAGGAGTGAAACCGCTTCCTGATCAAAGCCCGCCCTGCACTAGGCGTGTGCGCTAGATACGTCATTAGGACCTCCTCCTCACGCGTCACACAAGATCGTAGGTCATATGTCGTCATAGTCGCCATCTTGGGAAGGTGCAAAGTAGCTCTAAATGGTTAGCTTAGCTTGTTGTGGAGCAGAAGCGTCCCCATCTAGCTTCAGGTCTGTTTTCTCTAAGCTATCTTGTCTTTCAATGCTGCTACGTCAAAGTGCCGACATCATGAATGTGATGTTTAAACAACTGTGAATTTAATTAAGAATTGCTACCTCTCATTTAATCCATTTTGACTTGTTTTATTTTCTTTTGCATGTTCTTTGAGTAGTGAGTAGTGTTTCCTAGTGTCCATTAAATATAATAATTACTGTAACAGGGAATTATTTGGTTTAATAAATAATAACGTTGGAAATAGTAATTTTCTGTGGTTATTTTGATCCAGAAGTTGAATGGTCTCTAAAAGTAAAAGAAGTACCTCTTTTTGAGTTAACAACTGAATTAACTGAGACATTTTCATTGGTTTGTGATAAAGAAGCAAGGGTTAAAACTCCAATTGCAGTTATAATTTGAGTTATCAATGTTTGCTGGATAAGGGGGGGGGTGTCTGAATCACTGAGGGAGGCGTTGTAGAGGTTGATGACCACAGGCAGGAATGATTTCCTGTGGCGCTCTGTGGTGCATCTGGGTGAGAGGAGTCTTCTGCTGAAGGAGCTCCTCTGCTGGGCCAGTGTGTCATGGAGAGGCTGTGAGACATTGTCTAAGATGGACTGGAGCCTGGACAGCATCCTCCTCTCTGTGTCCAGCTCCTCCCCCACAACATCACCCGCCCTCCTGATCAGTTTGTTCAGTCTGTTGTTGTCAGCGACAGCAAAGAAGATGGTACTGGCAACAACAGACTCATAAAACATCCTCAGCATCGTCCCACAGATGTTAAAGGACCTCAGCCTCCTCAGGAAAAACAGTCAGCTTTGACCCTTTTTGTAGACCGCCTCGGTGTTTCTAGTCCAGTCCAGCTTATTGTTAAAGTACACTCCTGATATTCACAGAACAATACCTAACAGACAGCGATTTATTTATTAAACATTAAATAACTTAAACAGTGTGTAATAATAGCGCAACAGCTGCTTGGGGCAAGATTCCTGGATTCAGGCCCGACCACCTCTGCCACAGCCGGCTGTGGGAAACTCAGTAAAACCCGTTGGTCCTGGGGGGTCTTCCTGTAAGGCAGGCCGCTGGAAGGGCTGACCTTCCTCTTTGAAAACATGTACAGTTTCATGCTGTGGGGCCCCAGATGTAGGGGGAAAGGTTGTAGCACGTCTGGAAGCCTGGTGGAGGTCAGCAAACTGTTGCTGAGACCTATTGGCTTCATCAGCATGCTCCAGGGTCTGTTGGGCTGCAGGTCCAAACACTTGACCTAGAAAGACCAGCAGAGTGCAGAGCGTATTTTCTTCAAGACTCAGACAGGGGGACTGCGCCACCTGCACCTACGATGTGGTGATGATGAGAGTCGACATCAGTCTACCAAGCTCCCTGGACATATAAGCGAAAGTCTGGAGTGAGGCATCACTCAGATTCTGAGTAGCATCATCAACCCCAGCTTCCTTCAGGGACTGTGAGAGGCAAGGGCCAAATGGGACAAGGAGTAACCTAAACAACCAATTGGAGCTGCTATGTCATAGCTTTTCGAGAGGAACTCATCAGTGACCATGCATTGGGGTTGTGGACAGCAGGCATCATCAGCCGAAGCCACTTATTATTATTGCACAGTTGCAATAATTGCCTCAACAGATGGCATACGGTTAACACCATATTGGGCCGCATCACACATAGAACTAAGAGCTCTGCAGTCCTCAGATAAATGGGTGGATGATCTTGGGTCTGCTCAGCGCTGGTGAGGCTCCTCAATGTACTGTTGTGAGGCACTTGAAGTAGCGGCTTGAACTGATCCTTGTTTAGCCTTTTGTTCGCACAAGCACTTCGTTAAGGCCACATTTACTGTGTTGGACAATTTTGTTCAGCGTCCAGAGTGGATGAAGAAAGAAAAGAAAGAGAATCCTCCTCTGACACCATGTAGTATTTTAATTTACATGGAGAAGACTTTTATTACTCCTTTACATTAGCTGTATCAAAAGGTGACCAGAAAAAACTGATCTAGCAGACTCCTATAAAATAAACTATTCCTGTTCTCTCTGCTGTCCTCTGGGAAGAGACTTCGCAGCATCTGCTGCAGGTCCACCAGGTTCTGCAACAGCTTTTTCCCTGCTGCCATCAGACTGTTGAGCTGTTGAACTCTAACTGGACTCTGCATCACAGCATCACACAGGCACAGAACTGAACTTTATGGATATTTTGCACTGCCAACGTTGCTGAACATTTATAATCCATTTAAATTTAAAAAGTACACAACTGAACGTTTACTGCATTTTTGCATCATTATTATTTTGCACTGCCAACATTGAACTTTTCAAATTAATGCCTTTTTTTGCACCATTATCTTTGCACTACAAACATGGTTGAACATTCTTCTGAACACTTTTTTAAAAACGTTTTTTCTCCTGCACTTTTACATTCTCATCACTGCTGCACTTTATATTGTAATGTTATTTTATTTCAATTGCAATCTCATTACACTGTCGTAAGCTGTATGCAATGAAATTTCGTTTTGTATGCACTCTGTACATAAAAATGAAAATAAAGTTTGTCTAAGCCTAAGATCACTTCAACTACACACTGTGTAGGGTGGAGTCAGGGCCAGACTGGGTCAGGCTTGGAACCAGTTCAGAACCGCTTGTAGTTCTAATTTAAGCAACGACAGGAGTAGTGACATTAGTGGGAGGATTCATAGTAAGAATGTATCTGAGAAAATGAGTTAAATTTGAACTGTAAACATTACACCTGGCAGACATGTTGCCGCATGCTTGAGAAAAACCAGAAACAGAAGACCTGGACTGTGTACTGTAAATACCCAAATCGTTTTTAGCGTTTCCAAAAGACTGAAAAGGAGCACAAAATGGATGAACAGGTCATCAAATGATTTAATCTGTGTTAGTCGTTTTGGGTGGTGCCTTTTATCGGGAGTCAGTGGTTCCTGCACCCAGAGATAGGAAAGTGTTGTCAGAAAGAAGTAATATGATCGGCTGCCGGCTGCCTCGGGGGCTTTTAAAGTGTCTTAGTTTATTCTTGTTGCTCTCGGACAGGACGACGAAGATGCTTGTGGTGTTTGGGATCCTCCTGCACAGTAAGACCCACTTCCTAGCTCTACTCTCATCATCCCTCACTTCAGTCTCTCTGCATTCCTTCCTCCTTTCTAGACTTAGACAAACCTTATTGTCATTTAGTATGCACAGAGTGCAAATAAAAGTTTCTGTCTGGAGACCACTTAACTCAACAACAGAAGATGTTTTCTTGATCCAAAGCAGCGGATTTTACCATCAGTGGATTCCTCGTTGTTGTTCCCGGATAATTTTTCTGCAGGGCATGTAAACTGAATGATGGTGCCGGTGTGAAGCTCTGCCTCTGCCAACTGTGTTTGTTGTGTTTTGGAAACTTCTTGTATCTAACATCAACTTGCTGTAGCTGTATGTATACATTTCAGAGACTTTTGGTTATTACATTTCTGTCATCAAGTTAGCAAATCTTGTATTGCTTATAGGAGCAATGAACAGGGTGTCTTATGCACCTCCCTGTGCCTGTGCCCACATCTTCCTGGAGGTCCAGCCACAGAAACTAGTGCAAACATGCCTGTAAGAATGGCCCTTAGCGGCTGGAGGCTTGAGGTAGAGAGAAGGTGGAGACCAGCAGGTGTTCATTCACCAACATGGCACAAGCAGACACACAAGAAACTCTGTTCAGCAGGTCAAATGAAAGGTCGCTTTCAAAAACGAAGACAGAAAATGACTAAAAGATACAGGAATGAAACTGAAATTAAACTGAGACAAGCAGAACTGGTTCACAGAAACTACAACAATGTTTACGGTCCCTTGCAAAAGTCTTCACCCCCCTGGGGCATTTTTTATGTTTTGTTTCCTCCTAACCTGAAATTAAAATGGATTGTTTGAACATGGAACATTAACCAGTGTGGATTGCCATCATCTGCTAATCTTAATGCTTTTTCATTCTGGGTCTTTGTGTTTATGTGCATTAACTAAAATCCACAAAACAACTAAAACATCCAATACTTTATTTAACAAATCTTTATGATATCACACTAGAAAATATCATTTCAGTAATGGACAGCTGTAAAATTAGACGGTCAATCCTTCACTGGCTGTTTCTGCCTTGCTGTTGCCTAGCAACTGAGACAGATTTAAACACAGAGCTTTGAAGCCATAAAAATGGAGCCCAAAGTTTTGCTCTGTTTTGTTTTGTGTGATTAATCCTTGAGGAACTCCAGCAGGGGTACCGTCATCGCAGGAATATGTCAAAAATGAAACAGAACCTACTGTCTGCAATAACACATTAAAGTTAAATTAATAATCTATCTAAATTAATTGTCCAGGTTTGAAGCTTAGTTTTAATCGCATCCAAATCAATATACTCAGAAATGAGAATCCTGCACTCAGTGGTGAAAGCCAGCAGGAATTTTAAATTGATGAGTGACGGCGTTCTCGGTGTAGCGCGCCTCGAACACCCGGTCAGACAGCAAGGCGAGCTGACTGTTAGCACAGCGAGGGCTGACATCACCAAAAACCTCAAAAAACTTCTGCAATTAAGCGATGTCTTCATAAACCTGAGCAGATATTAGAGTTTTACACAGTTGCATTCCGGCCTAAAACCAAATAAAATATTCTTGATTCTTGATTGTAAAAGTTAATTGCTAAAAAAGTGCTAAAATCTACTATTTAATATTGTAGCGTTTTTAAAGGAGCTTGAGCGGTCTGTTAATGTTTCTCTGTCTGTCATTAGCTAGCATGTATGTCAGTCAGTGTGCTGGCCAGTGGGTGGTGTCACCATAGACATAATATAAGAGTAGACCCCGCATTGATTGTTGCTGTGCAGGAATTACGGCCGCCATCTTGGGGCGGTCGACCTGCTACCCAATCCTGCTGATTCAAGCTGAACACACTAACGATGCCTCAGCACTGTGCGGCGTATTTTTGTTTAAATCGAGGGACTATCTACGTCAGGGCTCGAGGGATAACTTTTCACAAGTAAGATGAAAATATATTGTTTATATTTTTGATTAGAATGTGATTTTTCTAATATTAGGTAGAGAGATGTGACTTAGTCTCTCCAAAATTGCATCTGCTCCGTGATGGCATCAGAGCTTTGTTAGACATTAGTGAATAAACAGCATATATATATATATACACTGCTTCACGGATTTGCATTGATGAGCCGTTCATTACAGTTGTCAAACATAATCGACGGTGGCATGTCGGTTTATAAGAATCTTTTTGGCCAGAAGAAAAAAGAGCGACAACAACTACCGATAACTATGTTCCTCTCCCGAAAAAAACACACCTGCACCGCGGGCTTTAGAAGAAAAAACCTTTAATAAAAAACGAAACAAATAATGCTTAGTTCCTGTCTTTTTATTTAAACTTTTTTTTATAAAGAAAAGCCAGCAAGTAATCTTTTGCCTGCAATAAGATAGTTATGTAAAGTCAGCAATACTACTGTGAAATGGTGTATTATAACTTACTCTGAAGGTCCTTTTGAAGCAACTCAATCTCTAGTGCAATTTTTCAAGTTGTGGAGTTCAATTTCTCCTCTTAATTTGTGTTTTTTCAGGTCAAAAGTACTTTTTTGTTGAAGATGCCGTTTAAGTAGGGAACAGATGGCACCCTGTGTCATTTTGTGAAAGAAAAAGAAAGAGTGAAACATGCCTCATGCAACAAACGTAATATATATATATATATATATATACATATATATATATATATATATATATATATATATATATAATATATATATATATATATATACATATATATATATATATATATATACATATATATATATACATATATATATATACATATACATATATATATATATATATATATATATATACATATACATATATATATATATATATATACATATACATATATATATATATATATACATATACATATATATATATATATATACATATATATATATATATATTCAATTTTTTCAATTCAATTCAATTTTATTTATATAGCGCCAAATCATGAAACATGTCATCTCAAGGCACTTTACAAAATCAAGTTCAATCATATTATACAGATTGGGTCAGATTATACAGATTGGTCAAAATGTCCTATATAAGGAAACCAGTTGATTGCATCAAAGTCTTGACAAGCAGCATTCACTCCTGGGGAACCGTAGAGCCACAGGGAGAGTCGTCTGCATTGTACATGGCTTTGCTGCAATCCCTCATACTGAGCAAGCATGAAGCGACAGTGGGAAGAAAAACCACCCATTAACGGGAAAAAAAAACCTCCGGCAGAACCGGGCTCAGTATGAACGGTCATCTGCCTCGACCGACTGGGGTTACAGAAGACAGAGCAGAGACACAACAAGAGAGACAAAAAAGCACAGAAGCACACATTGATCTAGTAATCTGTTCTACATTAGATGGTAGTAACGGGTGAGCCGTCTTCTCTGGATGATGTCAAAGTTAACAGAACGCCAGACCAGGTGTACCTACTATGAAGAAAAAGAGAGAGAGCAAAAAGTTAAAAGCTGAAATGACGACAGTCATTTCAATGTAATACAATGCAAAACTGGAGAACCGTAGACTGGAGAACAGTAGAAATCAGTAGAGTGAGAAAATTAGACCCTGATGTCCTCCAGTAGCCTAAGCCTATAGCAGCATAACTATAGAGGTAGCTCAGGGTAACATGAGCCACTCTAACTATAAGCTTTGTCAAAAAGGAATGTTTTAAGATTAGTCTTAAAAATAGATAGGGTGTCTGCCTCACGGACCAAAACTGGGAGTTGGTTCCACAGGAGAGGAGCCTGATAGCTAAAGGATCTGCCTCCCATTCTACTTTTAGAGACTCTAGGAACCACCAGCAGACCTGCAGTCTGAGAGCGAAGTGCTCTGTTAGGAACATACGGAGTAATCAGAGCTCTGATATATGATGGAGCTTGATTATTAAGGGCTTTATACGTTAGAAGAAGAATTTTAAATTCTATTCTTGATTTAACAGGAAGCCAATGAAGGGAAGCTAAAATTGGAGAAATATGATCCCTCTTGTTGATTTTCATCAGAACTCTTGCCGCAGCATTTTGGATCAGCTGAAGACTTTGAACTGCATTTTGTGGACTTCCTGATAGTAAAGAATTACAATAGTCCAGCCTTGAAGTAACAAATGCATGCACTAGTTTTTCAGCATCACCCCTGGACAGAATGTTTCTAATTTTGGCGATATTCCGGAGGTGAAAAAAGGAAACTCTGGAAACCTGTTTAATATGGGATTTAAATGACATGTCTTGGTCGAAAACAACACCAAGGTTTTTAACTTTATTACCAGAGGCCAAGTTAATGTCATCCAGATTAAGTGATTGATTAAGAAGTTTATTTTTTGAGGACTCTGGCCCAAAGATTACAACTTCGGTCTTGTCAGAATTTAAATGCAGGAAATTTAAAGTCATCCAGCTTTTGATGTCATCAAGACATTGTTCTGTGCCAGCTGCTCCTCCATCTTCTTCCCATAATCCTTCTTTGCCGCCCTGATCCTCCACTGGAGCTCCCGCTGGACTCTACGCTGCTCCTCTCTGTCCCCTGAGTAGAAAGCCCTCTTCTTCTGGTTCAGGAGGACTTTCAGCTCAGGGGTCACCCAGCGGGGGTTGTTTGGAAAGCATCGTAGCCGTCGTGTAGGCACAATGCTCTCCACACAGAAGTTCATGTAGTCAGTGATGCATTCAGTCAGGCTGTTGATGTCCTCTCCATGAGAGCTTTGGAACATGCTCCAGTCTGTGGTTCTGAAACAATCCCTCAGCTTCTCACTGGCTTCGTCTGACCAAACTTTCACTGACTTCTTCTGTGCTATTGTTTAAAGTAGCTGTTATTAAACCTTTACTTAAGAAACCTTCTCTTGATCAAGATGAGCTAGTAAACTACAGACCTATATCTAATCTTCTTTTCTTATCTAAAATTCTTGAGAAAGTAGTTGCTAATCAACTTTGTGAACATTTACAAAGCAATGACCTACTTGAGGAGTTTCAGTCAGGCTTCAGAGCTCATCATAGCACTGAAACGGCTCTGGTGAAGGTCACCAATGATATTCTCATGGCCTCAGATAATGGACTTGTGTCTGTACTTGTCCTGTTAGATCTTAGTGCTGCATTTGATACAGTTGATCACAATATTCTCCTACAAAGACTTGAGCATACTGTAGGGATTAAGGGGAAAGCATTAGGCTGGTTTAAATCTTATCTGTCGGACAGATTCCAGTTTGTTCATGTTAATAATAAATCTTCTTCAAACTCTAGGGTCACCTGTGGAGTACCACAGGGTTCAGTCCTTGGACCAATTCTATTTACTATATATATGCTTCCGGTTGGCAAAATTATCAGACAGCATGGGATTAATTTCCACTGTTATGCTGATGACACTCAGCTATATTTATCCATAAATCCTGATGAATCCAATCTGTTACTTCGACTGCAGTCATGTCTTGATGACATCAAAAGCTGGATGACTTTAAATTTCCTGCATTTAAATTCTGACAAGACAGAAGTTGTAATCTTTGGGCCAGAGTCCTCAAAAAATAAACTTCTTAATCAATCACTGAATCTGGATGGCATTAACTTGGCCTCTGGTAATAAAGTAAAAAACCTTGGTGTTATTTTTGACCAAGACATGTCATTTAAATCCCATATTAAACAGGTTTCCAGAGTTTCCTTTTTTCACCTCCGGAATATCGCCAAAATTAGAAACATTCTGTCCAGGGGTGATGCTGAAAAACTAGTGCATGCATTTGTTACTTCAAGGCTGGACTATTGTAATTCTTTACTATCAGGAAGTCCACAAAATGCAGTTCGAAGTCTTCAGCTGATCCAAAATGCTGCGGCAAGAGTTCTGATGAAAATCAACAAGAGGGATCATATTTCTCCAATTTTAGCTTCCCTTCATTGGCTTCCTGTTAAATCAAGAATAGAATTTAAAATTCTTCTTCTAACGTATAAAGCCCTTAATAACCAAGCTCCATCATATATCAGAGCTCTGATTACCCCGTATGTTCCTAACAGAGCACTTCGCTCTCAGACTGCAGGTCTGCTGGTGGTTCCTAGAGTCTCTAAAAGTAGAATGGGAGGCAGATCCTTTAGCTATCAGGCTCCTCTCCTGTGGAACCAACTCCCAGTTTTGGTCCGTGAGGCAGACACCCCGTCTACTTTTAAGACTAATCTTAAAACTTTCCTTTTTGACAAAGCTTATAGTTAGAGTGGCTCATGTTACCCTGAGCTATCTCTATAGTTGTGCTGTGATAGGCTTAGGCTACTGGAGGACATCAGGGTCTAATTTTCTCACTCTACTGATTTCTACTGTTCTCCAGTCTACTGTTCTCCAGATTTGCATTGTATTACATTGAAATGACTGTTGTCATTTCAGCTTTTAACTTTCTGTTCTCTCTCTTTTTCTTCATAGTAGGTACACCTGGTCTGGCGTTCTGTTAACTTTGACATCATCCAGAGAAGACGGCTCACCCGTTACAACCATCTAATGTAGAACAGATTACTAGATCAATGTGTGCTTCTGTGCTTTTTTGTCTCTCTTGTTGTGTCTCTGCTCTGTCTTCTGTAACCCCAGTCGGTCGAGGCAGATGACCGTTCATACTGAGCCCGGTTCTGCCGGAGGTTTTTTTTTCCCGTTAATGGGTGGTTTTTCTTCCCACTGTCGCTTCATGCTTGCTCAGTATGAGGGATTGCAGCAAAGCCATGTACAATGCAGACGACTCTCCCTGTGGCTCTATGGTTCCCCAGGAGTGAATGCTGCTTGTCGGGACTTTGATGCAATCAACTGGTTTCCTTATATAGGACATTTTGACCAATCTGTATAATCTGACCCAATCTGTATAATATGATTGAACTTGATTTTGTAAAGTGCCTTGAGATGACATGTTTCATGATTTGGCGCTATATAAATAAAATTGAATTGAATTGAATTGAATAAGGTTATCACATTCTGTGTCAACATGAATGTTAAAATCACCCACTATAATAACCTTATCAGTATTTAACACCAAATCAGATAAGAAGTCTGACAGCTGATCCAAAAACTGAGTGCAAGGGCCTGGTGGACGATACAAAACAATAAACAGAAGAGGTTTTATTGCTTTGCAGTTTGGATGAGGGAAACTGAGGGTTAAATGTTCAAAAGAACTGTAGTTATTAATTGGCCTGGGACTAAATAAATCAGACTGAAAGATGGTTGCCACTCCTCCTCCTCTTCCCACAGATCTGGGAATGTGGAAATTTGAATAATTGGAGGGAGTTGACTCATTTATACTAACGTAGTCCTCTTGTAGCCAGGTTTCTGTGAGACAAAACAAATCAATCTGTTTATCAGAAATCAATTCGTTAACTAACAAAGTCTTTGGAGGGAGAGACCTTATATTTAATAGACCACATTTAATTGTTTTATTTTTAGGTTCAAGGTGAACCGTATTGATTTTTATTAGGTTTTTATGATTTGTTCCTTTTAGATAAGTTTTTGATCTGTTAAGTTTTGGCCGTGGGAAAGACACCGTCTCAATAGGATAATGGGTGGGTAACAGTACAGAAGCTGCAGAGAGGTGTGTTAAACTACGCCTCTGCTTCCTGGTCTGGACCCTGGGTTGTCTATATATATATATATATATATATATATATATATATATATATATATTTATTTATATTAAGGCTGGGCAAGTTAACTCGTTATAACGTTAACTCATCAATCAATTAATGCCAACAATTATTTTATCTCGTATTAACGCAGGTTTTATTATTTCTTTTATTACTGTAAAGGTCTGTTGCTCCCAGGCATTTATTTGGTAAAACTAAAAGTCTGTTGCCGAAGGCTGCCGCGCTTATGCCTACAGGAACCGGAAAAGAAAAGAAATTGGCGGATAAACAAACCAACAAACAAGGAGAAGGGTACGGCACTTTTACATGGCCATTTTCATTTTAAAGTTCTTTCAGACGGCGCAGTCGACAGAAGCAAAGTTATTTGTAATCACTGCAAAGTTGAATTGTCTTATCACCGGAGTACTTCGAGTCTAAAATATCACCTAAATGCAAAACACACAGTTGATACCAGCAAATCATTTAACGAAACAGACAGTGGCGCCAGGCTTCAGCAGACTACGTTAGATGCAGCGTGTGGGAGAAGTATAGATAAACAAAGGCAAGAGAAGCTAACAAATGCCATAGCCAAGTGGATAGCTACAAACTGCAGGCCCATTAGTGTTATGGAGGACATCGGTCTTCGAAACATTCTGAGAATCGCAACAAATGACGGCAGTTATGAGATTCCCTCAAGACGCACCATCACAAGAAGAATACACGACTTGTATGAAAAGGAGAGGAATGCAAAAGCGACAACTTTACAAGGTGCAGCCGCTGTTGCTCTCACTGGGGACTACTGGACATCACTGGGTAACCATAATTACCTCGGAGTTACAGTGCATTATATTGATGAACAGTGGGCTCTGCACTCACATGCTCTAACGGTAATGAAAACAGAGGAGCGACATTATGCTGGAACGTGCGCGGGACACTTTATTGAAGTTGCACAGCAGTGGAATGTATCAGATAAAGTCACCACACTTAGTGATTACATTTTTAAAGTAACTTACCCAACACTGTATATATATATATATATATATATATATATATATACAGTGTTGGGTAAGTGTATATATATATATATATATATATATATATCTATATATACACTTACCCAACACTGTATATATATATATATATATATATATATATATATATATATATATATATATATATATATATATATATATACAGTGTTGGGTAAGTTACTTTAAAAATGTAATCCGTTACAGTTACAAGTTACTTTGTTTAAAATGTAATTGTAGTGTAACTTTTTCGATTACTTTTAAAAAGTAATGTAACTAATTACTTTGATTACTTTTTGATTACTTTAAGGTTTTAATGAGTATTGACCCATGTTCAACATTTAATTTTTGAGAACTGAATGTGAACCTTAAAAAAGCACTAAGCTGAAAGGGAACTGCAGACAGGCGATCACAGGATGTCCACAAGTGTGTGTGACCATTTTTTAGTTTAAAACAAGGAGGATGGATTTTTCGGCAACTCCTTGCCAAAAATTGCATCCCCTGCTATCTCAGAGGAATTGACACTTGTATGACTCTATTCCTGTATATCCATCAGTAGTTAAAGGACAAGAGTCAGCAAATGCAAATTCTGCCCTGTAAAACAATGACAGCACAATTGTTGCTTTATGATCTGAAGCCCCATTTGGAGCTTTTAAACAGGCTTTGAAAAACTTTGATAATTTGCTGCTGTAATATTATGGATTTTTTAGAATAAAAAGCTAGCAGATGTGCATAATCAAAAATAACAGAAATACAATTATAGAGCATTCAGTATTGTAAGAAAGCCCACACTGTTTCTGGATAAATACATTATTGTATGAGTTAAGTTCTGTTCCGTTTTCTGCCTTTTTCGTTGTAAAACTGAAATGTCCCATGCTCCTGAATGCACCATAGCTTTCCGACGCTCACAAACTCAACACTGAACGCTGAGCTGTGTAGACACGCGTTTGATTTTCCGCTTAAGACAAAGTTTTGCAGTTTCACAACACACGTCGGCTCTCACGGTTTATTGTTGTGTGTGAATAACAAGAGACTGCATGATTGTATGGAGCCAGATGGGTCTCGAAATCCACAAATGCACAAAAAAATCCACACACACACAGGACAAGATTCACGCATGCACAGGCCGATTCATACGTGCACAAAAAAATCCACCCGTGCACAAAAAAACCCACACGTGCACAAAAAAATCCACCCGTGCACAAAAAAACCCACACATGCACAGGCCCGATTCATGCGTGCACAAAAAAATCCACCCGTGCACAAAAAAATCCACCCGTGCACAAAAAAATCCACACACACACAGAACAAGACCCACACATCCACAGCTCTAGGCTTTAAACCTCACAGCATTTGTGTGTGGATTTTTGAGACTGTCCTGCCGTCTCGGGATTCGCACAAGCATTTTTTTAAACAGAGAGTGGTTTGCAACCAATCAGAAGCCTCCCTTGTATAAGCCAATCACTGGAAAGTACTCCACGTGGGGTGACTTACTCATAAGCCAATCACATTCAACCTGTTCAGGAAGCGCGTACTATGAGCACAATGTGCTCTCAGGCTTCAGCGGGCAGCAGCCGTTTTTCTCCCTCTCAGTAAGTCACCCCACGTGGAGTACTTTCCAGTGATTGGCTTATACAAGGGAGGCTTCTGATTGGTTGCAAACCACTCTCTGTTTATCAGTCTCAAAAATCCACACACAAATGCTGTGAGGTTTAAAGCCTAGAGCTGTGGATGTGTGGGTCTTGTTCTGTGTGTGTGTGGATTTTTTTGTGCACGGGTGGATTTTTTTGTGCACGGGTGGATTCTTTTGTGCACGGGTGGATTCTTTTGTGCACGGGTGGATTTTTTTGTGCACGCATGAATCGGGCCTGTGCATGTGTGGGTTTTTTTGTGCACGGGTGGATTTTTTTGTGCACGTGTGGGTTTTTTTGTGCACGGGTGGATTTTTTTGTGCACGTATGAATCGGCCTGTGCATGCGTGAATCTTGTCCTGTGTGTGTGTGGATTTTTTTGTGCATTTGTGGATTTCGAGACCCATCTGGCTCCATAGGGGGGGGGGGGGGGGCGTCTGCATCGACGCCGTCGGTGAAGTCGCTTCTAGCTTCAAAGTATCCATGTATTTTTGCCTGTTTTTTCCCTGCCATTCACTATATGCACGCGAGAAAGCAACAACAAAAAAACGTGTGTTAACGTCAAATAAACATGCAAGCATATCAAGTTAGTTTTATTTTTTTTTTGGAACGTTGCCGAGGCGGTAGCGTGAGTTTGGCGAGGCGGCCGCCTCGCCAACATAGTGCTGCGGGAAACACTGCACGTGCTTTTATTTTGTGAAGGTCTGTTGCTGCGGTGTAGGGGTTTGAATCACAACAGTAGGTGGCGATAATGCGCCAATAACCTCGCTGTCAGCCCAGCCTCGGATTCAAACAGGAAGAAAGGTGCTGGCTGGAAAAAGAAAAACGCGGAAAAAACAGAGTCACAGAACTTTTAAATTGACATTTTCAGTTTAAAGTTCTTCCAGCAACGAATATGACAGAAACAAGTTAGTTGTAACCACTGCCAAGTTAAACTTTCTTATCACCGGAGCACCTTGAGCTTAACATATCACTTAAATGGCAAACACACTGTAGACATCACCAAACAATTCAATGACTCAGAGAAGCTAACCAATGTAATGGCTAGTGGATAGCTACCGTAGACCTTTTTTTGTGCTTCACACTTTGGTATTGAACATAAAATGGTAATGCTGCTCCCTGCCTGTTTTTGTTAGATTTTTTCCCCATAAAGAGAATTTCCTGTCAATGGCAATAAGCTTTAATTTATTATTGCTATTTTTTGTTTTACATGTTTAAGTTGAGCTTTACACTAAATATGTGTTACTGATAAGTGCTACAAATGTTACACTTTTGTTCATATGGCAGCAGAACATTAAAATAAAAGTGCTCTTTATACTACTTTTGAATTCATTCTTGGAGTTTGCGCATACAATGCGATTAATCATGATTAATCAGGCAAATTATACGATTAATCGCGATTAAAGATTTTAATCGTTGCCCAGCCCTAATATATATATGTAACAAAATTCACCTTATAATTAAGGATGAAAAAACATTTTTCCAGTCCTGTTTGCACAAATAATAAAACAGATAAATGTTATGCAATAATATATTCCCGGACTGCTCTGAGCGTGTCCAATGATGACGTCAAGCAATACAATGGAGAGAATGTATGCATCCATTTCTTCCAGAAAAGTCTTCAGTATTTTCTATACGATGTAGTTTAGCATTCTTTAATGATTTAAGGATAGAAATAAGTATTTTCAGTTCCGTAATTACATTATTTTTGGTGACCCGGATGTTATTTTGTTCACACGTGTGCAAATGAGCTGATGGAACGGATCGTGTTACCGGTACAGATCGGGTAGTGACATGGTGACAGTGTTTCCCGGCCAAGCGGTCAAAACCGATTTGCCTTTTCCGGTGAAACACACACCCATACACACATCATTTCCAAAAATAAGGTCTTATATCCACCTTATTTTTGATGGAAACATGGAGGCAGCGAGTTGACGTTTGTGTGCGAGACTTCCGCCCGCTCACTTCCTGTTAGTGTTTAGCTAGCTGAGAAGCGGCTCATGCAGCTACTGTGTCTCAAATTACTCAGCATTATGACTTCGAGGAAGACCGGGATCGTTTGTCCGGTTAGAGGCTGTCATAATAACGGGTGTAAAAGAAAGGTTTACGTGGAGCAGGAGTGTTTTAATCATCGACCGTGTACAAGAGCTGCAGATACGAGGCGCCCTACTTCATTCACCCTCAGCCGAAGAAGGAGGAATCCCTTCGCCTGTGGTTAAAAGCTTAAAATCTGAAGAAACCGTATGTTTCTTGTTTTCATTTTGTGGACAAAAGACCGACAGAGGAGCACACGATTTAAACTATTAATTTAAATTTAAAATTTTAAGCCAAAACATGAAGTGGGGAGAATGTTTAGATGTCCACTTATATCAGTTTAATCCCAAACATTACAAAATGAACTGACCAGCAATCTAATCACAACGAGCCAACAGCCAGGATGTTTCTGAATCAGATGATTCATTAGCCTACCTTCCATAAGATCGCCACTGCATGACTGAAGGCTTCACCTGGAGCCGCAGCACCAGAGCGCTCCGGCCGTCTCGGTGGAGCCGGTTAATGCAGTCAGGATCCAGCAGCGTGAACGTCGGACTAGTTTTGGCTTGAACGGACATCAGCCTCCATGAATACCAGGTTATCCTCGTTGATATTAATTAACACCGATCCAACTTTTTCACTGCGGAGGTTCGCCTCGGTAAAGTCGCACTGCAGAGCCGTCCGCACCAAGTGACACAAAACAAGTTAAAATGTCCTCGTACGTTAGATGAGGCCACTTCATGTCATCCTCTCAGTCATGAATGGTTTGAAGCTGTGGCCCTGACCTGCCACTTCGATTGCTCTGCAATTTTTTACAATGTTGCCACGATAGTTGATCATTTCAGGCAAACTAATGTTATTTGGTCGAGGGAAGCGCTGAAACGGAAGTTACTTCCGCGTTCGAAAATAAGGTGGGTAGACTTTATACATATTGGCTTCTACAGGAGATGAGATCTGAATCGCCAGAGATTGTGTTTAAAAAGTTTGAGTTCGTTAAAAAATAAATACCGCCTAGTTTACTACAGTCCTGTTTTCCTCACATCTGTGGCGCCGTTACAATATATCAGACTAATCAAATCAGTTTTTGCTGCTCTTTATCACCATTGGCTCTTCCTCTTCAAAGCATGGGATTCTGTAATGAACCGAGACTGGACCCAGTAAACAACCAAGACAAGGTCAGTGATGTTTTCAAGTATTTATTTAATGGCGGTAGCACGGCAACCCGAGCGGCTCACGTCTGCAGGAACCCTGGAGGCAAAGCAGCTGGTTAGTGACCAGGGAATGCTGGCGTATGAAGGACAGAGGAGTAGACACTAACCTGGAGAGTCGGGAGCGGGGTACTCCGAGCGCCGGCTAGTAATGAGGGAGCGGGGCTGATAAACGGGGGTCCGGGGAGGGAGCCGAGGGGTTAGAAATCCAGAGAGGGTCCAGAGAAGGATCCAGAACGGATAAGGGTCCAATCCAGAATCCGGCTGTTTACAGACGCACTCAGGGATTAGACAGAAGCAGTACTCACAATAGAATTGGGGTCGGGCAACGGGTAGGCAGTCCAGTTCAGGCAGGATCAGAAATCCAGAGGAGGTCCGAGGGATTGTCCAGAGCGGGTCAGGGTCCAGTCCAGGTCCAGAGTCCGGCTGAGTTCAGAGGCACACAGGGGTTAGTCAGATGTGGTTACTCACAAACAGATCGGGGTCGGGCAACAGGCAGGCAGTCCAGATTCAGAGGTCCAGGATGAGTCCAGGCCGATGCAGAGGACCACGGGCTGATCGGTGGGTGTCCAGACAGGCAACAGAACTTGAAAGGGGTTAGGCAGACTCAGAGACAAAAAACAGATCAGGTTGGGCAACAAACAGGCAGGCAGATAATTGAGAATGCTGGATAGTCTCACCGAGGTGACACAAGACGTTCTGGCACTTTTGCTTGGACAGAAGGCTGATTAAATAGAGCTGGAGACAGGTGGATCTGATGAAGGCTGATTGAAGACGTGGCAGAACTTGGGCAGGTGTGTAGAGTGGATGATCAGCCCAGCACAAGTCCTGAGATCATAACAGATTCAATTCAATCCAATTCAATTTTATTTATATAGCGCCAATTCATGAAACATGTCATCTCAAGGCACTTTACAAAGTCAAATTCAATCAGATTATACAGATTGGGTCAGATTATACAGACTGGTCAAAAAATTTCCTTTATAAGGGAACCCAGTTGATTGCATCAAAGTCCCGACAAGCAGCATTCACTCCTCCTGAAAGAGCGTAGAGCCACAGTGGACAGTCGTCTGCATTGTTGATGGCTTTGCAGCAATCCCTCATACTGAGCATGCATGAAGCGAAAGTGCTTAGGGATAGGATCGGCTTTGAAGGATACACCGGTGGTTCTCTGTATCTGGACAATAACTGTGCCCGTTGCCTGACTCTGCCTCCCTACCAAGCCCTTCTGTACTTCTGCATGTCAGATTGTTTTCGGATCACTGGACCTGGGACTGGACTCAGGACTCTGACCATCGGATTGCCCCACTGGAACCTCTACCTGTCTTTGACCCTGGACTGTCTCTGGATCTCTGCCCCTGCTACAAGCCGATTAAGGGAGCCAACTTCTGCCAACTTTAGTAGCTCTACCCACATCCAAACACTCTCTTTGGATTCTGTGTCACTCAAATCCGAACAAGAGCTGCCTGAACCAGTTCCAGAAGTTTCCCGCACTGGCTACATCTATTATCAGTGAGCCTGTTATACAGCATTCTCACTTATTGTTTTCCTGTTTTTCTTTATTGTTATTATTATTATTCCGTCGGCGTCTAACTACTCCCGCATACTTCAACCGATTTCAACAATTTTGGTGTCAAAACGTTCGGCTCGTTCATGCCTGCTATGACTCATGGTTATGCTAACTTTTACACTTTTTAAAATATTTGACTTTTTGTGCGATTTTTTGGCTGTTCCCATTGAAATCAATGCAAATTGCTTCAAATTCCTTCAAATTCTTCACATTCTTCAAATTCTTCACATTCTTCCTATACTTCCAATTCTTCTAATTGTTCTTAATCTTCAAATTCTTCAAATTTTTTAAATTTCTTCAAATTCTTCAAATTCCTTCAAATTTTTTCAATATTTTCAAATTTCTTCAATTTCTTCAAATTTTTCAAATTCTTCAAATTTCTTCAAATCTTTCAAATTTTTCAAATTCTTCAAATTTTTCAAATTCCTTCAGATTTTTTCAAATTTTCTAAATTCCTTCAAATGTTTTGAAAATTTCTTCAAATTCTTCAAATTTTTCAAATTCCTTCAAATTTTTTCAAATTCTCCAAATTTCTTCAATTTTTTTAAATTCTTCAAATTTCTTCAAATTCCTCCAAATTCTTCTATTTCTTCCAATTCTTCAAATTTTTCAAATTCTTCAAATCCCTTCAAATTCTTAATTTTTTTTCAAATTCTTCAAATCTGATTTCAATGTTTTTTGCATCTTCTGCTCAATCATTCTGCAGATTAGCATTCTCACTCGCTGTTACGCAGGGACAGCTTTTTCTAGTTTTAATAAAACCTTTAAACATACTCTGTTGTCGTTCAAATTATTGTATCCAGTTCCAGAATTCATAATAGTTTAAATCTAAATCTGTTTCCAAATTATTTGAAATATTGAAACACACTAAAACAGAGCCTCTTCGGTCAGAGGCTGCATCAGATCTTATGTATTACGGATCGCCGCAGATGATCTTTTTTGCATAAAGCATCACTACGTTAACTCTGAGAAAACTTGTTTTATATTAGGTTAAATACCTAAAAGTTGCTGCTGCAGGATTTTGCAGGTTATTATTGAACACATATGTCGTCAATGCCCTCAGCAATGCTGCTCGAGAACCAAATCTACACCAATCCGGTTGACTTTGTTTCTGTTTGTGTCCTCACAGTTTCTCAGCATGCCTTGGCTGGGGTGGTAGAGGTTAATGAAGGGGCGGAGTCTGTCCTGCTGCCCTGTCAGTACTCTGGTATTATACCTGAAGAGGATCTCTCAGTTTTATGGACTCTAAATGATATCAATTTGAAAGTCGTCCACCTACGAAGAGAACAAGAAGATGATTATAAAGACCAAGACCAGCATTACAGAGGACGGACCTCAATGAGGCCTGATGCTCTGGCTACGAGAGACTTCAGCCTGACTCTGAGGAAACCTCACCTGTCTGATAGTAGAAACTACATCTGCAGCATCGCTGATGGAAGACAAGAGCTGAAGCTGACACAGGTTCAGCTCAAGGTCAAAGGTGAGCTTATTTTATTTGTCTGTTTTAATTTTACAGTTATTTTCAGTTGTATGTGTACAGCACTTCGTTGACCTTTGTTCTTGTAAAGTGCTTTATAAATAAATATGGTATGTTGTGCAATTATACACTGTTTAAAGTTATTTAATGTTTATTAAATAACCCTTTGTCTGTTAAGTATTGTCTGGTGATGATCAGCTCTTAAGCTGATATCAAGACAATGGTTGAAAGGGATGAATTCGAGCACTAGCAATCTTTTAACAGCAAACTCTGCACACACATAGAATAAAGGAGTGACAACTTCTTTTCAAGTCCAAGAATTTAATAACAGAAATAAAATGAACATCCAGAGAACATCACTATGTAATGCTGTTTATCTGAATTAACACAATATTTCGATTAACAAATCCTCTCTACTAGGCTAGTGAAACTTAACTAAACTACTAAGCAAAATTAAGATAAAGAAGCTAAGCTAAGGAACTATTTACATGCAAAACAAACAAAAGACAAAACAAAAGTGGTTGATCATAATCAGAATAAGCCAGTGAATCCTGGCTCACTGCAGATCTGATTCCAAAAGCATGGAATGGAGTTAAAAACATTTGGCATGTGTTTCAATCCATTCGCAATGCAAAGCCCAAGTTAACCAGAACATTATTTGAGTAAATAATATTCTAAAGACTGATTTGCTCAGTAAGATCATTTAAGCCTTATGACCGATCTTATCAATGTGATTCTCCCTCCGGGCGTCTGGGGTCGCTGTAACAATCGGTGGCTAACAGGTTACAGTATAAAAGTTATAAAAATTGCCTTTAAAACCGGCATTAATATTCCATATTAATGCGGGATAAGGCTGATAGCACCATCGAAAGATGGTGGAGCAGAACGGTTAATCTTTACGCTTTAACAAACCCCTTTTTAAATGTCTGGAACCGGATGTTAGCGAGGCTAATAGCATTTTGGCTAGCGGGCATTCGGCGCTAACAAATAAAGGCTTTACCTTTAATTTTAGTCATAATGAGTGGGTTGGATAACGTAAATACAGTATTAATGTCCCATCAATGTATAAAACCCTTGTGGAGATAACCTTTTGTTATAACTATAAAACACACTCAAATGATATTAGCAATACCATGAACGGAAGGCTAGCGTGAGCTACCTCCGTTAGCCCTTTGTTCTAAAGGCACCATGTGTCCAAACAAATTACAAACATTTCCAGACGAACCATTTAACTTCTCCCTCAGCTTTTAACCGTGTGCGTTTTGTCCAGTTTGGCCATTCCAAGGAAGGAGCATTCAAAGCAGGAACGTTGTTGGTTTGTCCAGTAGCAGGCAAGGCGCTTAGCTCTGCAGCACCATGTGGTCGGGGTCGGAGGCCTGGTCTCTGCCACGTTCTCTGACCCGGTTGCAGTCACGATTTGAGCAGGGGTTTTCCTCAGCATACAGCTTTCAGCTCCATCTGGGGTTCGCTTCCCGTTAACGGCTGAGGAGAAATACACAGAGCTGTATCTTTCCTCCTGCTACCGGTGATGAGGTTAAAACAGCAGACTTAGCTCTGTATTTGTGTGTTGTTTATCCAGATTCAGTCAGGTCCTCTATTGAAGCAGGCAGGCGACTTTAGCAGACCCTGGATCAAGTGTGGCTGGCCCAGCTACATTCCTTCAGATGTCCCAGCAGAGGAGGCCATATGGCCTCATGGTTCAGCCAGCCTCCCTCTCCTCCTTTGTCTAAAGGAGGGAGGAGGTGACGGCTGGTAGCTTTGTCCTGGAGAGGTGGTCTGCGAGAGAAGCTCTGAGAAGGTCTGAAGAGGAGAGAGGGCTTTGTCTGTGGGAGGAAAGTTTTATAGCAGCAGGGGACCCCTGCTGAGAGAAGGGCAGGCCTTGCTGACTCTCTCTCCTTTGTGGCTGTGTGGTCAGCATTCGATCTGACATCACTATTCATCATGGCGTTATTATAGCACAACAGGTATGGTAAAAAAAAACATTTTCATTGAAACCAAAAGTAGTTAATTAGATCCGCCTCTCCAAAATATAATGTTATTTGGAATCAGAGAGAGCTGCTGCTGATGTAAATTTAATTATAGAATAAATAGTTTGATAAGATGACAAAGTTATTGAGTTCTGTTGTAACTACTTTTGACACAAATGTTTCACATTTGGCGATAAATACTTCAGGTGTTATTTTGCCTGGTTCTTTCTGCAAACACGTCTTCATCCCATTTCTGGTTGATAAATTTTGAAAAATCTCTTGTTGAGAACAGGTCAGAACTGCAGAATGTTGTGCCATTACGCATGTTTTAAGTTAATTAATGTTTAATAAATAACTCTGTCTGTTAGGTATTGTCTGGTGAATATCAGCCCAAACAGCTGATATCAAGACAATAGTTAAAAGGAATGATTCGAGCTCTGGCGATCTTTTAACAGCAAACTCTGCACACATAGAATAAAAGAGTGACAAATTCTCTTCAAGTTCAAGAATTTATTAACAGAAATAAAATGAAAATCCAGAGAACATCACTATAAAATGCTGTTTATCTGAATTAACACAATATTTCATTCAACAAATCCTCTCTACTAGACTAGTGAACCTTAACTAAAACTACTAAGCAAAATGTAGATAAAAGAAGCTAAGGAACTATTTACACACAAAAGAAAGAAAAGACAAAACAAAATGGTTGATCATCATCAGAATGATTCAGTGAATCCTGGTTCACTGCAGAACTGAGTTAAAGAACCAAAGTTCATCTTAAAGAATGTGAATTGAAGTTAAATAAGCTTAACTAATTCAGAATAACATCTGGTATGTGTTTCAACCCATTCACAAGGCAAGTCCTGAGGTAAACAAACATTTTTTGATGAAATAACATTTTAAAGAAGGATTTTCTCAGTAAACATCAGTACTTCTAGAACGCTCGATTTTATTAATGCGATTATACCTCCGGGAGGCTAGGGGTCGCTGTAGCAGTCGGATGCTAAAATCGGCTAATCTAAAGTTATACAAAACACCTTTAAATCGAGATTAATGTTCCATAATAATGCGGTAATACCCCTCTTAGCCAGGCCAGCTGACAGCTTTTCTAGGGCCCGGGACAACAAAGTCTTTTTGGGCCCCCCCTCTACACCTGCACACACCAAAAAAAACGTCAATTTAACTGTATACTTCATTCTCATATGCCTTTTATTTTATTCAATAATCTGCTGTTTACATAAATATTTTTTTGTCCTCCAAACAAGTCTTAGATGACTTCACTTCATAAATGTGGTTAGACCCTCTGAATCTGCTGGCGGTTCATTTGCCATCTCTGAGGAAGGCTTCCTTCTTGCCGTTAAACGCACAACATTCACTCAATCAGAATCAGTCATTTTTGTTGGCCATAACGCGGATCATTGACATTAACGGGGTGGTCCGTCTCTGAGCCACTATGCTCAGACTTTCCTATCGGGCAGTAAGCCTCTCCACCTGCACTTCTCTGTTATCGGTAGGGATGGCTCTCTCTGCCTCCTCCTCAAACACACGCGTGTGTGTGTTTTAAAAACACAGTGAAAACGCATTAAAGCAGTGGTTCTCAAACTTTTTCTGTCATTCCCCACTTTGGACAACGGAGAATTTTCAAGCCCCACCTGTCCCCATCGCCCCAACACAATGCTAATGAAATATGCAACAATCTTAAAATGTTCCAATTTTATTGAAGTAACAAGTAGTATCTAAATACAAACTATCTACATCAAATAACAGCAAGCTCACAAATAAAGAAAATAAAAATGCAGCTGTGTCAAAATTTGTATCAAGCTCAAAGATAGAAAAAATTAAAGTGCCACTCTGCAATATGTTAATAAAAGAAAAGAAGTAAAATCCATCTGGCAAGACAGGTCTATTTATCCCTGCATTAGTGGCTGCAATGAGCCTGTTTTGCATTGCACAGTTTCTCAAAACGGGGTTGCAGGCTTGATACTGCCACTCTCAAGTCATGCTCAATGTTCAGCTGAGATCTGTATTTTGTTTTTAGTGAAGCAACAGCTGAAAAGCCCATCTCACAGAGATATGATGTGGCAAAGGGAAGAAGAATGCACACAGCTCTCTGCCCGATGAGTGGATACTCCCTCTCCACTCCAAACCAGAATTCACTGAGTCTGAGCATTAAACCTGAGCCTCAGGGTGGAGTCAGACGTCATGTCAATAAACTGGTCCTCCTCAGCAGACCTAAAATCAGCAGGTGCTGCAGACACAATAGAAAAAAATAGACTTAATTTATTTTTCATTGCATAATAAACAAAGAAATCAGTTTGACAACAATCCATTCCAGTTAGTAGCATACAACAGAAATAAATTCATGTATATTATATGAGTATAATATTCAATAAAATGTCAAAATACGAACCTGCTGCATTGAATGGATCCATAACCCAGGCATACTGTGTCATGGTTTTCAGATGACGAGCCCACATGCAGATACGAACGGGAGGCAATGCACAGTTTTAAGATTTTATTTAAAGGAAAACAGGCAGGTCTATGGACGGAACTACAGGTGACTCGGCTGGGTCAGAACGTCACGGCTGGAGAGTCTGTAAGAAAGAGCAAGTGAGTTCTTCTGAAATTAGAGCCAGGAAACTTGCTAGGAGTTGCGCTGCTTACCATTAGGCTGGGCGGACCTAACCGGGAAGAAGTAGCGTCAGGAGAACTCTATGTGACTACTCAGATGGAGATAGGTGGCTAGTGGCTGAGGGCGGCAGATGTAGCTGGCGAGGAATCCGAGGCGACCTCATCGGCAGCGGTTGACAGATGGATTGACCAGAGTGAGCACAGAACCAACAGAACCCGGGAAAGGGGATCTCAGGCCTCGCTGGGTAACTTCCAGGAAGTATGAGGAGAGCGCCAGAGCAAAATCTGAGCAGACAGGTCTGCTGGTCTGTTTCTTCGGACGGGACGTCAAGACAGGTGAGTGCATCCAAGCACCAAAATCTGGAGCAACAGAGAGGTACAAAAAATTACTCAAAAAAGAAGAGTAACAAAAAAAACTCACAAGCTGGTTTCCGAGAGTTGGGACAGAGGCCACGTCGTACCACGACTGGTTAAGGCTCCGGCGTCTTCCATCTGCCAGTGCTCTGCTTAAGAAGCCAGAGGAAGCCGCCTGCAACGAGCTGCAGGTGTGGACCACGCCTCCTCAGCCAACTAGACACACCTGAGGAGTAGAGTTAGAGCAGCCAACACAGAGAACCCTGACATACTGGGCACTGTTGTTTGGGAAGTATTTTTGAAACAATCCACTCAGGGAAGAGAGGTGCTGCTTAATACATGGGATCACTGTGATGGCTCCAGATTCAGTGGTTTCAGCAACTTCACTCAGGTTCTCAAAGACATCTATGTTTTGCTGATCGAGGCGGCTGCCCCATACCTCAAGCTTTCGGATGAATGTGGTGATCTTGTCTGCCAGGTGAGGTAGGTGCTTGTCTTTGCCTTGAAACTGAAGATTTAATTCATTCAGCTTGCCAAACACATCGCTCAGGTAGGCCAGTTTCAACAGAAATTGTTCATCACTGAACTTGCTTGCTGACTCAAACATGTGCTCCTCTTCCAAGAAGATCCGAATGTGTGCCCTGAGCTCAAAGACGCGCGACAGCACTTTGCCCCGGGAGAGCCACCGTGCTTCACTGTGAAACAGCACAGATGTGTGATCAGCTCCCATTTCCTCACAAAGTGCGGCGAATAGTCGCGCTTTCAGAGGTCGGGTTTTGATAAAATTTACCACGCTCACAACTTCTGTCAAAACCTCATTTAGTTCAGGGCTGAGCTGTCTTGACGCGAGCGCTTCCCTGTGAATGACACAGTGCGTCCAATGCGCATCTGCCGCAACCCTCTTTATTAGTGCCTGCAGCCCGTTTCTTGAACCTGCCATGGTCTGTGCGCCATCAGAGCAAAAGCCCACACAGTTTTCCCATTTAAGGCCGTGTTCTTTGAAGTAATTGTCCATGATCTTAAACAGTTCATCGGCTGTGGCTCTATTTTTTATGTATTTGCAAAACAGCAAATCCTCGCACAGTGACTCGCCATTTACAAAGCGGACGTACGATATGAACAAGCAGTCTTTATTGCTGTCAGTAGCTTCGTCCACTTGTAATACAAAATGACTGTCTTTTAATTTTTCTATGAGTTGCTCTTCAAGATCACTGGAAATGTTGCATATACGTCTCGCAATTGTGTCGTTGGACAGGGGGATGGCTTTTAATTTTGCGGCGCTTGTCTCGTCAAGCATAATTGACACCATGTCTAGAGCAGCGGGGAGAACGAGCTGCTCGGCAATTGTGTGTGGTTTTTTGCATTGCGCGATTCTGTATGCTACTCTATATGAAGCCATCTGTGCCTTACTGTTTACTGATGCAGCTTTTACCATGCGAGTCTCCTGTTGACGGTATTCTGCCAGTTTTCTTTGAAAGAAATCAAGAGGCTTATTGACGTGACTGGGGTGTGTGGTCTCTAGGTGTCTTCTTAATTTGTTGGGTCTCATGCTGTCTGCTGCTAGCGGTTTAAGACACAGGACACACATCGGTCTCTCCTCTGCCCCCACCACCGCTGCCGTGAATCCAAGAGCAAGATACCCTTCATCATATTTTCTTTTTGGTTGGCTTTTTGGTTTATTAGGCCCGTCTGGTTGGTGTCTCTCTGCTGGTGCCGACTCGACAAATTTTGAGGTCCGTGTCACAAAGAAATCTATGTTATCTTGCCCACAATAGCCTGCGACCCATTGGCGCGAAACAGATGTATAGACCAGTTCATTGTTATTGTTTTGATTCGGGTTTTTCGCACATGCGCGCCGCACTGATTGGCAAAAGACAAACACAATGGCGGACGCAAACAGAGAAACCGACGAGTTCTCCGCGTATTTTTCTTCTTTAGCTAACGTATCACAAGATCGTTTTAAGACTAAGTTGATGGTTGATGGTATCAGATTGCCAGATCCACACAGCAAAAGCCTGAAGGGACGGAGCGAGTCTGTGAAATGCTGCCAAGCATTCAGTACCGCGACATATACAGCTACCTTATAAACACGCAGGCCAGTACAGACGAGAGAGCATGGAAGCATGAAACCACTGGACGGCTGCAATTATATTATATCTGGACATAGGCTCCAGCAACGCCCGCGACGCCATGAGGGATTAAGCGGGTCAGAACATGGATGGATGGATGTTCAGACATGTGTAACATACGAACGCGGAGTCGGACAGGAAGACCCGCCCGGTAGGTTAAAAAAAAAAACATAGTTCACTACGGATTATTTTGGTGTTTTTGTCTTGTTAAAATGGGTGGGGGTGTCGGCGACATTGCAGCGTAAACACAGAAGTACTAGCGCCCGTGAACGGGGGCGTAATGCAGCTGCTGCTGCTGCAGCGCATCGACTCCACTTCTCCCGGCCCCGTCTAGCAATCACCACCTCCCCTCCGCCGCTATTCAAGTAGAACAATGACTAGAGCAGAATTAAGTTGTATTTACCGGAGATGAAGTGTAGACAGCACATTCTGTCATAGTATGATGGATCCCCCAGTCCATTGGGAGTGTCTGCCTGCGCTCTTTTCATTGAAATTATCCATTTCTTTCTTCTTTCTTCGTCCTTCGGTAAACGACAGAAACGTACATCCAACGATTTGGAATGCCTCTGTGTGCAACCGGGAGCACAACAAGTGGTAGGCAGTGTTTAGGTTCTAGTAAACTAACTAAAAATACGCTCTAAATCACCCGTTTTGTCATGTAGTAGACGAGAACAGTACTGTTTTTGCCAACCACCGTGACCCGGATGTAGCGCTGACGTCACGCGTGAACTGGTCTATACAGATATGAGCGCGACAGTGTTGCCAACTCTTCAGTAAGGAAAGTAGCTATTGGCTGTGCTAAAAGTCTCTAGAAGTCGCTGAATGACATCATCGCCTAATTTGCATAATCTGCCACATGATGTGATGTGTAAGTTATTGGCGCTGTGGGAGAAATAACGTTGTTAGAGAAACAAAAAGTGAGTAAAAACACTCAGAATATATAGAGCTACTTTTTTCTGTCCATTAATGTTTATTTATTATTATTATTATTATTATTATTATTACTATTATTATAATTATTATTTTTATTTTATTTTTTTAATTAATGTTTAATTTATTTCAATACTAACCCTCCTCCTTTACCCGGGTTTGAGACCGGCAAAATGAACCATAAAGAGACACTATGGCGGAGTTACAATTTTGTTTTCATTTTTTTTAACAATTTCTTTTTTCCCTTGTGGTCCACCAAGGAGCCTACAAATCACGGTAAAACATGAACATGTGGCTGTGTGAATCAAACGCCGTTATTTATTTAAGATAAAATATTTCAAATTCTGTTATTTATGATCAACCTGCGCCGTCAATCCCGGCGCATGCGCTTTATTTGCAGTCTGGACGCTGAGGGTAAACATGCTGTGTCTCTGACTGCAGCGCTGAGAGGGACTCCTCCGGTAGCGGGAGAACGGGGTTGGGAGAGGGGAGGCGCCCCACGGCAGCACCTGCCACTGGAGGACAAGAGTAGGAACGATACGTGCTTTCACGTAAGAGTCTCCAAAAGTCGCTAGATTTGTCGCTAGTCGCTTTTTTGAAAAAGAGTCGCTGGAGGGGTCTGAAATATAGCGACAAAGTCGCTGAGTTGACAACACTGGGGCGCGAAAGGTTATCCCGTTACAAATAATATGCCGACGTCACGTCAATCATTATTTTGGCACTTCAGTTCCAGGTGAAATTTTCTCATATCTAATGTTCTTTTAATTAGACTGCATGTAGGCTAGTAATGATTACTTTGTGGGTTTGATTGGTCTAATAAGCGACAACAGACAGCTATAAGGACAGTTTGCTCTCACACGTTCTACATTTATAGTCACACAACACACACACACACACACGCCGGAACTTGGCGCTCCCCACCTGTCACGTCTCAATTCCCCACCAGTGGGTCGCGCCACACACTTTGAGAACCGCGGCATTAAAATAAACCATTCTAAATAAACCATTTAACTTTCCCTGTTTATTACTTTGCCAAACCTGTCGGTGCCTCTGTGTCAGTTCGGTTCACTTTGGGCATCCAGTTGGAAGCAGTTGAAGCAGGGTGAAGGTGAAGGCTAGCATTGGGCTCTGTGGCTATGGCCTAGCCGAAACGTGACCTGGTTGCTGCGGGCGATTTCAGCTCAGCTTTCGCTCTCAGCTTGGAAAAATGGGTACTGTGCCGGCTGCAGGCCGCTCCGCACCGTCTGGAGTCAGTTTCCTGCAACACCTGAGAAAAAAAAAAGGCTGGTTTCGGCATAGACAGATTCTTTACTCCGCCGTCTGGTTACGCAGAAGTTAGACTGCAGACTTAGCTTTGATCCAGCCGGTAGTTCTCCAAACCCAGTCAGGTCCTCCACTCCGCAGAGGACGATGAGAGTTTCCCCCATATGCCGTTCCAACGAAACGGCAGGAATGAGGACGATTGTCTGTGGGAAGCAAGCCTTTATACAGTACGACCCCCTGCTGTGAGATGTAGTCCTTGGGGCCTGTAAAAGTGTCCTTCTTCATGTTCTTTCCAACTCAGTCTGATTTTTCCTCATGGCTTGATGTCACAATAGGAGCAGTGTAAACTGCTGTACCACCATGCAGACCAAGTTTAAAGTCAAGTACTGTTTCTTTGTATGGTACATTTCAGCAGCAAGGCAGTTCAAAGTGCTTTACATAATGAAAAAACATCATAAACACATCACAAAGTCACTGGTTGTGAGACCAGTACCAAACATTAAATTACAACAGGTGAAAACATCAATACACATCAATATGTTGGTCAGTGTTCCTTTTATTATGGCTGAAAACAGCTCTATACAGGTGGGTTTTCAGTCTGGATTTAAAGGCACCCAGTGTTTCTGCTGATTTTGAGTTTTCTGAAAGTTTGTTCCAGATGAGTAGAGCATAGGAACTAAATGGTTGATTGCAGGATTGATGCACTGATAACAAGTCTGTGATGTATTTAGGTGCTAAGCCATTCAGTGATTTATAGACTAACAGAAGGATTTTAAAGTCTATTCTCTGAGATCCAGGGAGCCAGTGGAAGGACTTCAGAACCGGGTCCATGTTCTCTACTTTCTTAGTCTTAGTGGAAGGACTTCAGAACCGGGTCCATGTTCTCTACTTTCTTATACCCCGTTTACACTACCCTTTTTTAACCGAGCCGAGACCAGTTCGAGCTCGGTAACCGAGATAACTATTGAGTGTAAATGGAACGCAAACTGAACTGAACCGAGCCAGACACAACCGGACCGCGCTAAATGCAGACCAGTTCCAGAGGTGGGTTCGGCTCGGTTTTTCCCTAGCTCAGTTCTCTGATAACAAATAGCGCATGAGCAGACCGCATCATCTCCATGCGGTCAGCTGACATTTCAGACGTTCATAAAAATACTAGCTTCCTTACCGTGCCACACGGTTTCCAGTGATGATTCTGCTTAGCAGTGTGATGAACCTCAGCGTCTGTCGTTGTTTCCTGCGTCTGTAAATCCTTATTAGACGTTTGTTTGTTTTATCCACTTCCCAAAAGCCGACTCTGTCAAGTAAATTCACCAAAAGTTGCCGTCTTCGCCTGACTCGCCGCAAACAACGACGTATCACCAAGCATAACTGCCTGAATGTTACGGGCGCCGCCATTTTGATTTGCTTGGTGCCGCCTTCAAACCCAGAGAGCAGTAGTACCGCAGATCGTCACTAGGAGGCGACGAAACCAAGGAACCGAGATAGCGTGATGTGTAAACGGTCGTCAGAACCAAGCTTGGCTTGGTTAACTGATCCAAGCTCGGACCGAGTTCGGCCTGGATCCGTTTAACAAGGGTAGTGTAAATGGGGCTTTGGTCTTAGTGAGGACGTGGGCAGCAGCGTTCTGGATCAGCTGCAGCTGTCTGATCCACTTTTTAGACAGACCTGTGAAAACACCGTTGCAGTGATCAGTTCTACTAAAGATAAACGCATGGGTTAGTTTTTCCAGATCCTGCTGAGACATCAGTCCTTTAATCCTGGAAATGTTCTTCCGGTGATAGAAGGTCCACTTTGTAATTGTCTTTAGATGGAGGTTCAGGTCTGAGTCCATCAATAAGGCAAGATTTCAGGCCTGATCAGTGGTTTGTAGCTGTAATAACTGAAGTTGCTGCTGACTCTAATTCGTTCCTCTTTAGGTCCAAAGTGTCATGATCTTGGCACTGATGCTGGTCTGATTATTTATTTCACACACCTGCTTAGCTCCTCCCCGTTCCTCATTACTACTCATCTGATCCAGCGGAACCTGCCAGCACATAACCAGCCTTCAGACCAGTCATCAGTGCCAGATTATTTCGAGCCTTTGGTGAGACTTATTCCAGCGTTCCTTATTCTGATTGCCTGATCCTGACCTGTCCTGCCTCTCGACTTCTGAGCCTGCCTGAACCCCGTCTGACCTGATTGCCTGTTCCGTCTTTTTGACCTCTGCCTGACCTGACCGATTTCCTGACCCTGCCTGCTTGTGTACCGAATCGGACCTGCTACCTGACTATCAAGCCTGCCTGACCTTGTCTAGCCCGTAAGCCTGCCAGTGTACTGAATCTGGAACTGAGTACCAACCTCGTCCTGGATCTCCCTCTGGCGCCTCATCTGACATCTGACCACCTGGCTCTGACCTCGGATTTCATCTCTGACATTGGCTTCTGGTTCGTCCTCCGGATCTTCCTGCCCACGATTGTCCTCACGGTTTTGACCCTCCGCCTGTCCTCCGACCACCGATCATCTGCAGGAGTTCGACCCTGGGACTTTCTGAGCGGCGACCGCCACACTGCGTTGGCAGCCAGCTAGCTGGAACCGTCACTCATCACTCACTCCGGACTAAATACTGAGAAGCGGTTAGTGACCGTAACGTTTGTGAATCCTCACTACCAGTTAAATGTGGTCACTAACCTGCTGTCTCTGTCCCCAGAGGTTCCTGCCACAGACGCAGATGACTGACGTTGCTCGCTACAGTTCAGTTTTAAAAAAACTGTTACGAAGTTTTAACTGTTTGGCTGATTTAAATACTGGGTCCATCTGTTCCGATCATAACACAAAGATAATAACTTCATTTTGTTTCTGTTCAGATGGAGAACGTTTTTGCACCTCCATGCTTTGATTTGTTCTAAGCATCCATGCAAGTCATGGATGGTTCAGAGTCACCTGGTGACATGGTGATGTAGAGCTGAATATCATCTGCATAGTTATGGTAACTAATCATGTTTCTGGTTATAACCTCAGCTAGTCGGAGCTTATAGATATTGAATAGAAGGGGTCCTAGGATTGAACCTTGGGGAACCCCACATCCCCACATGTGACTTTGTCCACTGATGGGAAGTTACCTATTGACACAAAGAAGTCCCCGTTCTTTAGGTAGGATTTGAACCAATAGAGTTCTGTACCAGAGAGTCCGCCTCAGCTCTCCAGTCGCTCTAATAACATATCATGGTCAACAGTATCAATGCTGCACTGAGGTCCAACAGAACCAGCACTGAGGTTCTTCCACAGTCTGTATTTATATGGATGTCATTAAACACCTTGATAAGGGCGGTCTCTGTACTGTGGTGAGGAAACCTGACAGGAAAACGTCAAAGCGGCTGGTCATTATAAAGAAGCTGTTTAACTGTCGAAACAGCTTTTCAATAATTTTACTGATAAGTGGCAGGTTGTCCAGATTGCTCTTTTTTATCAGTGGTTTAAAAACTGCTGTTTTTAAAGCCCAGGGAAAACTCTGATGAGATGACGGGCTGGACTTTTTTTTAAGGAAGGTTGTAGGTAGGATATAAAGACACCAGGAGGAGGAGCTTAACAGAGTGTGTCCTCGATTGTGCGTTGCTTCTTTGATATGTTGAGTCAAACCAAAGTTATCAAGTATATCACAGCTTTTCTGTGTTTTTGTCGTTTGGCTCGTCAACATGGATGTTAAAACCTCCCACAATTATTAAACAATCGTAATCAATGCATATAACAGATAAAAGCTCACTAAAGTCTTTGAACTTTACCCCTTTTATTTTGGGTTTTTTAAAGTGTCAGAGTTTGTTTATTGCCTTTTATCTCTATTCCCAAATATTCAAATGCGTCACATTTTCCAAGGAAAACTTTCTTGCAGTTTTGTGAATCATGAAATATTGTAGCAACCCCTCCGCCCTTCTTATCTTTTCTATTTTCACTTAGAAATTGCAGTTAGGAGGTGCCGATTCAATTAGTACAGGTGATTTATTATCGTCATTCAACCACGTTTCAGTTAGAAACATAACATCAATGTTATGTTCAGTGATGAACCAGAAGTCCTTTTGTTGATAATGACCTTATATTTAGCAGAGCCAGTCTTAGTGACTTGGTGATAGACAGTTCTTCAGTCTTAAGTTGCTTTTAAGCAGCATTTAATTTTATCACGCATTCTGTGTCAGACTTAAGATCCTCTGAAAATACTTGATAATCACAGCCTTCATGGTCAGGAGGAAAATAAAATGTTTCAAGTTTAAAATTTCATGTTAACAATTAAAATGAAATTTATGTTACCAGTAGAAGTGTTACATTGCTGTTTATGTTGTTTTTCTTTTTCTTGTAGATAACCAAATAGAGGTAAAGGTAAATGAAAAGGCAGAGTCTGTTGTCCTGCCATGTGAAACCTCAGCTCACCTAAAAGAGGACACAGTGGTGGAGTGGACTCGTTCTGAGCCATACTTTAGCCTCGTCCATGTGTTTCCCAACACAAGTAAACTCCACACAAAACAGGACAACCTTTACCGCAGTCGTACAGAGATGAATGTTGACCTGCTGAGGACTGGAGACCTGAGTCTGACTCTGAAGTACCCCACGGACAGAGACACGGGAAGCTACATCTGCACCGTCTACAGAGACGAGGACATCCTCAGACAGAAAGTAGTTCTGCTTCATGTCAAAGAAGGTCAGTCATGTTCTGTCAGCATCCCCGGGGGTTTGATTACTTAGTTTTAGGTTCCTGGGGGTCCTGCAGTTCTGTTTGTGTTTTGCACTTCTTTATTCTTAAAGAACACCTTTTAGTGTTGTTTATTATCTGTAGATTCTCGTTTCTGTCACTTGTTAGTTTTCCTGCTCTTTATGATTTAAGTAGTCTTGCCTGCCTGTAACGTTTTCATGAAAAACAACAAACATGTGATGATATTCATGAATATTATTGAGTTTAATCACTACTCCAGCCTGACAATCAGAGCGAACTCTCTCACTGAAACAAAACATCCTAACAGGACAAAAGATGATTCATACCTACTGTAAAAAAACATGAGATTGTTATAGGTTTAATGGCCATAATGTTCTTTATTATTTACAATGTTGATGTTTTTACAGGGCCGTTTCCAAAATGGGCAACAGGTCTCTTGATTTGTGTGGTTCTTTTGGTTGTGGTTGTCGGGGGACGTTTCTTCCTTTTTCGGTACTATCGCAGGACAGGTGAGTCTGGTACTACTTGATTATTGGTTAACATGCTGTTTTTTTTTTTTTTATATAAATTTATTTAGGATTTTTCAGAGTTAAACAGCCAAGACAGAAGAAAAAACAGACAGCAACAAAAAGTAAACAAATACAACAAAAATAAAATTCAACAAGACAAAGTTCTTACTGGAGAACAGATAAAAGAGGATAAAAGATGTACTTGTCAAACCGTAGAGCATAATCAAGCACGAGACAGAGTCAAAGGGAACAACAGACATTTCTGGAGACATTGTATCAAGCAGGTTACCATAATACACCGAATGTCAATAAAAGATGAAAGCAATAAATTATAATGACAGTAATAACAATAATAATGAATAAGAAAGAAAAAAGAAGTACAGGTCCAGATGAGTACGACAATCATTTTAGCCGATTATTTTGTATGAATCTATTAGAACAGTGGTTCTCAAACTTTTTCTGTCATTCCCCACTTTGGACAAGGGAGAATTTTCAAGCCCCACCTGTCCCCATCGCCCCAACACAATGCTAATGAAATATGCAACAATCTTAAAATGTTCCAATTTTATTGAAGTAACAAGTAGTATCTAAATACAAACTATCTACATCAAATAACAGCAAGCTCACAAATAAAGAAAATAAAAATGCAGCTGTGTCAAAATTTGTATCAAGCTCAAAGATAGAAAAAATTAAAGTGCCATTCTGCAATATGTTAATAAAAGAAAAGAAGTAAAATCCATCTGGCAAGACAGGTCTATTTATCCCTGCATTAGTGGCTGCAATGAGCCTGTTTTGCATTGCACAGTTTCTCAAAACGGGGTTGCAGGCTTGATACTGCCACTCTCAAGTCATGCTCAATGTTCAGCTGAGATCTGTATTTTGTTTTCAGTGAAGCAACAGCCTGCCCATTGGCGCGAAACAGATGCATATAGATACAGATATATGAGCGCGACAGTGTTGCCAACTCCTCAGTAAGGAAAGTAGCTATTGGCTGTGCTAAAAGTCTCTAGAAGTCGCTGAATGACATCATCGCCTAATTTGCATAATCTGCCACACGATGTGATGTGTAAATTATTGGTGCTGTGAGAGAAATAACGTTGTTAGAGAGAGACAAAAAGTGAGTAAAAACACTCAGAATATATAGAGCTACTTTTTTCTGTCCATTAATGTTTATTTATTATTATTATTATTACTATTATTATAATTATTATTTTTATTTTATTTTTTTAATTAATGTTTAATTTATTTCAATACTAACCCTCCTCCTTTACCCGGGTTTGAGACCGGCAAAATAAACCATAAAGAGACACTATGGCGGAGTTACAATTTTTAAAATTTTTTTTTAACATTTTCTTTTTTCCCTTGTGGTCCACCAAGGAGCCTACAAATCACGGTAAAACATGAACATGTGGCTGTGTGAATCAAACGCCGTTATTTATTTAAGATAAAATATTTCAAATTCTGTTATTTATGATCAACCTGCGCCGTCAATCCCGGCGCATGCGCTTTATTTGCAGTCTGGACGCTGAGGGTAAACATGCTGTGGCTCTGACTGCAGCGCTGAGAGGGACTCCTCCGGTAGCGGGAGAACGGGGTTGGGACGGGGGAGGCGCCTCACGGCAGCAGCTGCCGCTGGAGGACAAGAGTAGGAACGATACGTGCTTTCACGTAAGAGTCTCCAAAAGTCGCTAGATTTGTCGCTAGTCGCTTTTTTGAAAAAAAGTCGCTGGAGGGGTCTGAAATATAGCGACAAAGTCGCTGAGTTGGCAACACTGGGGCGCGAAAGGTTATCCCGTTACAAATAATATGCCGACGTCATGTCAATCATTATTTTGGCACTTCAGTTCCAGGTGAAATTTTTCTCATATCTAATGTTCTTTTAATTAGACTGCATGTAGGCTAGTAATGATTACTTTGTGGGTTTGATTGGTCTAATAAGCGGCAACAGACAGCTATAAGGACAGTTTGTTCTCACACGTTCTACATTTATAGTCACACAACACACACACACACACACACGCCGGAACTTGGCGCGCCCCACCTGTTACGTCTCAATTCCCCACCAGTGGGTCGCGCCACACACTTTGAGAACCGCGGTATTAGAAGGACCCCACATGGAACAAGGATCTTATGATGGTTGTCTGACAAAGAGTATAGAATTTCTTCGAGATAGATACAGGACACCATATCATTAAGCCATTTCTTAAAGCAAGGAGGGGTAGAGGATTTCCATTCCCGCAGAATAACCCATTTTGCAGCCACCAAACCAAACATTAGAGCCTGCTGCAGAGACATGGGAAGAGTAAGAGAGAATTTAGAGCAACCCAAAATGATCAAATGTTTATTCGGATATAGAAGAATTTTAATATCCTGCACCAGAAGTCCATAGGCTTAGGGCAGGAGCAAAACAGATGACCCAAAGTCCCATCATCTGATACATTTGTCACATGTTGGTGAGACAAAGGGAAATAGCTTATTAAGTTTGGTTTTAGAAAAGTGCAGACGATGGATAACCTTGAATTGAATAAGTTGCAATCTAGAATTAATGGAACAGGTTTTGATTCTTGACAGACACAGATTCCACAGCTCATCTGAAATCTCACCTAGTGTATCAGAAGCCCAGGCCTCTTTTATATGATTAGTAGATGGAGATGAACTGAAAAGATTAACAAACTGAGAAATTAGCTTTTTAGAGGTAGGGGGCTCTTTTATAAGCGCGTAAAAACTATGTTGCACAGATATGGTTTCAAAGTGAGCGAAATGCCTGACAAAATTACGAACTTGCAATTACCTGAAAAAGTGGCTAGAAGGAAGACCAAATTTAGATTGGAGTTGCGGGAAGGAAGCAAAGTTATCGATGTATAAATCCTTAACAACAGCTATGGCCTTATTTAACCAGTGTCTAAAACTACATCCATATTGCTTGGCTTAAATGCTGAAAAAAGGAGCATAGATAGAAAAACCAGGGAGATTCAGGACAGTCTTTATCTGCTTCAGAATCCTGAATTAATTTTTTAGTATAAAATTATCCTTCAGCAACTGAAAAGGCAAAGAAAAATTGGAAAACAGTACAGCAGAAAGAGAGGAAGTGGTAAGTGCTAAAGACGCAAGGTTTTCATTCAGCGGCCAATTGGGCAATAACAAGTCAACCTCTTCACCCCTCAGATAGACATGACTCCAAAAAACCCAGATTCTGGTATTACAAGCCCAGTAATATTAACAAAAAACAGGAAGGTCTAGACCACCCTCAGCAGTAGGTTTCTGCAGGTGAGACTTTGAGATTCGAGGGTGTTTACCGGCCTAGACAAAAGGAATTATAATCCAATCTATCATCTTAAAAAAAGAAGTAGTGAGATAAATGGGTATATTTTGAAAAAGATAAGTCAATTTCGAGAGGACCACCATCTTGACAACATTAGCACGACCAATCAAGGAAAGAGGTAGGAGCTTCCACCCGCCGACCATAGATTTAAATTTGTTGATTAAATCCAGAAAGTTATGTTTAAAAAGGTGTTAGGGGTCCCTTGTGATATTTATACCCAGATATTCAAAATAACTAGTGGAAACTTTGAATGGCAGGTTACCAAGAATAGCAGTGTCCAGACCATCTGAAAGAGGCATAAAAAGACTTTTGTCCCAATTAATAGTAAAACCGGAAATCTTGCCAATTTTTTTTATAAGAGTAAGAAGCGGAGAAAGAGAGATTGTGACATCTGAAAGAGTCGAGATAACATCGTCCGCATAAAGGTCAAATGCCAGTGATCAACGGATGGGTCCTGATGAAAATAGCAAGGGGTTCCACGGCCAGTGCAAATAGTAACGGGCCGTCTGGTTCTGCGATGTGATTAAAAAGATTAAAGAGGGCATTAAAAAGATTAAAAAGAGGCAGACATGTCATGATTAGTCAAAACTGAGGATTTGGGGTGAGCGTAGAGCATTTTTAGTAATGTCATAAATTTATCACCAATGTCATAAATTTATCACCAAATTCCGCTTCGTCCTGCCACCCCTGCAGCCTGTGAGGATTTTGCCTGAAGGGTGGAGGACTCACTGGCATCTGGAGTTTTGACCTCCTCAGTCTCAGCTTCAGCTTCCTCCATCCTCACTACGGCCTTTGAGAGCTCAATATTCTCAGTTGTAGGGTCCTCTGACAGTCTGCCTGCAACTGAGAATATTTTTCATCTTCTAGTTGTGATTTACGCTGATAAAACAATGTATGCTGTCCCACAACCTCTTGAGTCTGAGTCCTTTTGGTCGGATTCTCAATGAAATGAATTAGTTCCTTAATCTTTTCATCACATACAGCAACGTTAAAACTATGTAAATTATTCCACTCATCTGCAGATAAGTTGATGAGGTCAGCAACGACAACCTTCTGCCTCGCTAAATCTGCTTGGTCCACCACAGGTCTAGCTTCAGATGTGAGAAGTTTGGGCTCCATCTTGCTAACACAAAACAACAAACAAGTTATGACATGACCCAGTCCATGCATGCCTATGTATGCATGTATTTTAAATACACATTTTGCAAATACTTAAGTGTGTGTGTAGAAACAGGTGCACAAGTTGACAGTTCAACATGCGGCTTATGACAACACTATTCTTTCAGTGATAAGATGCTAAACCTTTAGGACTTACTAACCCTGTAGTGCCTGCTTGACCTTTCTTTAGGAATTACTGGCATGTTGCGCAAGGCTTGACCTTTTAAGGAATTACTAGTGATTTAAGTTTATGCTTCTCACCTTTCTTTAAAGGGAAATTAACAATTTTAGCTATATGAGCACTCCCATTTCCGCACAAGCAGAGTGGCACCTCAGATTAACTAGAAGTTAAATCTGGAAACAAATCTATTCCACACAACACAAAATAAGCTCTTAAAATGTCTTATTAGACAAATATGCAGAGGATATTAGGTGAGATATTTGTGCATCTAACTCCTCTGGACTGGAAGTTAATTTTGAAAATGCATAACTGTGGACTTTTCATTTAAGAATTGTGGTTTATGCAAACATGATAAATCAATGCATCGGGACTCAGATGTGCAACAAAATTTGGTTCAGACAGTAAGATTAACTGTACAGTTAAATCAACTATCAGGCTGTTGGTTACACCAAACGACTTATTGATTCAAGAATTTGAAGTTATGCTGTTTGTAGTACAATTGATCATAACAGATTACTGGATCAATGTGTGCTTCTGTGCTTGTTTGTCTCTCTTGTTGTGTCTCTGCTCTGTCTTCTCTAACCCCAGTGGGTCGAGGCAGATGACCGTTCACACTGAGCCTGGTTCTGGTTCTGCTGGAGGTTTTCCTTCCCGTTAATGGGGAGTTTTTCTTTCCACTGTCGCTTCATGCTTGCTCATTATGAGGGATTGCTGCAAAGCCATGGACAATGCAGACGACTCTCCCTGTAGCTCTACGCTTCTCCAGGAGTGAATGCTGCTTGTCGGGACTTTGAAGCAATCAACTGGTTTCCTTATATAGGAAATTTTTGACCAATCTGTATAATCTGATTGATTTTGACTTTGTAAAGTGCCTCGAGATGACATGTTTCATGAACTGGCGCTATATAAATAAAATTGAATTGAATTGAACTAGCTGAGAAAATTTTGGAGTTGACTTTTTTTTTTATGTCACAGGTGATATTCTCATTTGTGTGCAGCACAAGCTGTGTTTATGAATGCCCACACAGCCATAATTGTTGTGCTTTTACACACTGTTTAAGTTATTTAATGTTTAATAAATAACTCTCGGTCTGTTAAGTATTGTCCGGTAAATATCATATTTTTCCAAATGGCGAGAGCTAAAAGAAAGAGAAGGCTGCAAGGCTGACGCGGACCTCGCGTTTCTGCTGATGCGATTGTAAGTAACATTGTAGGGTTTCTCTCTCTATCTGTGTGCATGTTCATACTTTCACTGTGTTAAGCCGGGCATACACTGTACGAGTTTTTCAGTCGTGGTACTTATATACATCTCAAACTGTGTGACCGCGGGGTTTAAAAGTTCACCGCTCATCTGTTTGCTGATCTGTGTTCTCAAACTGTACCGCGCGACGCTCGGACGCGGCTCGGGAGGCACCGGGCGTCGGGGAGAACGGAGGGGAGAGAAGAAAGACGAGACGCCCCGGCGGCCGCGCGGCGTACGGAAACAGACGGCCAGCGCGTCGCCGTTTTTTCGACTTTTGTATTCGTTGCGTTCGCCTGTCTGCTAAGCTCAAAACAACCACGCCTGGCTTGACGGAGAAACCAGGAGAACAGCTGAGCATCTTTACGACAGTGCACTTTTACTTTCGCCCTCTGGGGGGAGCTTCACTGGAAAATCAACCCCGGTTGCATAGTATACCTTTAAAATCCATAACTTTAGGACGCTTGATTTTATCAATGTGATTATTCCTCTGGGAACCTAGGGGTCGCTATAGCGATCAGTTGCTAAATGGGTGAATCCTAAAGTTATACAAAACACCATTAAATTCACATTAATGTTCCATATTAATGCGGTAATAATGCACGATCGAACGATGGCGGAGCAAAATGAAAACAAACTTTATGTTTGAAACGTGATATCCGGGAAGCTAATAGCATTATGCTAGTGGACATTTTAAAAGACCTTTAGCTCCATTTAGTCGTAATGAGTGGACCGGAAAACACAAACATCATTATCCCATCAATGTGTAAAAACCCTTGTGGAAATAAAGCTTGTCTATAAGACAAGGCAGGAAGGTACAGTGTCTGCACTTTTAGAGCTCCGTCCGTCCGTCTTCTTCCGCTTATCCGGGGTCGGGTCGCGGGGGTAGCAGCTTCAGTAGGGAGGCCCAGACGTCCCTCTCCCCAGCCACTTGGGCCAGGCTCCTCAGGAGGAATCCCAAGGCGTTCCCAGCAGAGAGACATAGTCCCTCCAGCGTGTCCTGGGTCTTCCCCTGGGCCTCCTCCCGGTGGGACGTGCCCGGAACACCTCACCAGGGAGGCGTCCAGGAGGCATCCTAACCAGATGCCCGAGCCACCTCAACTGGCTCCTCTGGACGTGGAGGAGCAGCGGCTCTACTCTGAGTCCTCCCAGGATGACTGAGCTCCTCACCCTATCTCTAAGGGAGAGCCCAGACACACTACGGAGAAAACTCATTTCAGCCGCTTGTATCCGGGATCTCGTTCTTTCGGTCACGACCCAAAGCTCGTGACCATAGATGATTTCATAGATTTAGAGCTGTTCTTTGCAAACATCTAATGATCTTATTTGTTGTCCTTTCAGTCTATGTGAAGGTGGAATCAGGAGAAAAGTCTGTCCTGCTGCCCTGCTGGTACCTGCCTGACCTTCATCAGGATGTTGAGGTGGAGTGGACAGACAGCCATAAAAAGATAGTCTATGTGCATAAAAACGGACATGACGGGTCTAAAGAACAAGACAAAGCTTACAAAGGCAGAACAGCGATGCTTGAAGGCCGGATGAAATTTGGAGACCTCAGTCTGATCCTAAGATATCCCTCAGATAGAGACAGACAAACCTACATCTGCACCATTCGCAGAAAGGGAAAGAAACTGATGAAGAAACGGGTGATCCTTGATGTCAAAGGTTAGTGCTGTAGCTATAAATCTAACATACTGAGCCCGGTTCTGGTTCTGCCGGAGGTTTTCCTTCCCGCTAATGGGGAGTTTTTCTTTCCACTGTCGCTCCATGCTTGCTCAGTATGAGGGATTGCAGCAAAGCCATGGACAATGCAGACGACTCTCCCTGTAGCTCTACGGTTCTCCAGGAGTGAATGCTGCTTGTCGGGACTTTGATGCAATCAACTGGTTCCCTTATATAGGACATTTTTGACCAATCTGTATAATCTGACCCAATCTGTATAATATGATTGAATTTAACTTTGTAAAGTGCCTTGAGATGACATGTTTCATGAATTGGCGCTATATAAATAAATTGAATTGAATTGAACATCATATTATTGCTCTTCTTCCTTGAAATTGTAGCTTGGAACCTTTACCTAAAAAAGCAATGATGTTCTAGCAGGAGTTCACTTTGGCTGAAATACATTTATTTATGTTGGCATCAAATTCTAACATACATGGTGTCTAAATGAGACAAACAGGTCCAATTCCTTCCTTTTATATTATAAAGTAACGTGATACAATCAACCCAGTTTATACCAATAAAATCAATTAGAGGTCGATTTATATTCATTTACTTTAGTTCAACCCCAAAATTATTCATACCCCTGGCAGATTTGGGTTTAAAAAAAGCCTCTAATTTCACTTACATGGTTTTTCTGACTGAAAGCATTACTGACCCAATCCCTCATACTGAGCATGCATGAAGCGACAGTGGAGAGGAAAACTCCCCTTTAACAGGGAGGAGAACCTCCAGCAGAACCAGAACCAGGCTCAGTGTGAACGCTCATCTGCCTCGACCCACTGGGGCTTAGAGAAGACAGAGCAGAGACACAGAAAGCTCAGAAGCTGACATTGACCCAGGAATCCTTTCTATGTCAGAGGGTGATGGCAGACTAACTCCATGGTGGCAGCATCTAGGAGAGAAACACGGCTAAACAGACAAACTCTGATCCAGTTTTCAGGTCTAGAGGATGAAAGAAGCTCAGACAGTTAGTGGCAGTAAAGCTCAGCCAGCAGCTCCTAGAGGAGGTTTACAAATGGACTTAAAAGGAGGAGAACTTAAGAGGACTGAAGATTAGGGTGATGGCAAGAAGATCTCCTGATCTCTAACACTTGGAGTTCATCACCAAAGATTAATCATCAAAATATCAGTAAACTTGGAAAAAGATGCTCAGCTGCAATGCAAATAAAGATTTGTAATGATTTTTAAGGAGAGTATAAATTATTTTTGATATAACATTTTTGTCATACGACATAAATAAAAGCAGGAATTATTTGTTTTAAAAAATTATCATTCTTTTACATTTTTCCCGTAACTTTGACCCAGTTTAACCTCTAAAAGGGCAGCACATATTGTAGGTATTTAAAGCATGATGTATGCCTCTATAATTCTCTACTGAACTGGCCAGACTGGCACCATTTGGTTAGATAAGCTAAAGCACAGCTTCCAGGGATCGTCTTCAAACCTGTTCTGTTCAGACACTTGAACACCTGGAGATGAATGTGGAGTCCAGTAAAGGGTTTTTGTCTCAGCACAGTCCAGAACAACATGTCCAATAAGGGTAAAAGGTTACAGAGGAAAAACATCTTGTTGGATGTATTGTGGAGCTCAAATGTCCTTTTCCATTTACAGTGAAGACAGCTGATGATGTTCTTGTTTGTTCTCTCAGTTGAACAGGTAGAGGTGGAATCAGGACAGCAGTTTGTCGAGTTCCCCTTTAATATCTCAGAAGACCTCCCTGAAGATGCTAAAGTGGAGTGGAGGGACAAAAACAAGTGGACAGTCCATGTGTTTCAGGATGGTTCTGATCAGCCTCATGAGCAAAACCGGTATTACAAAGAAAGAACCGAAATGAAGGCAAATCCTCTGGAAGAGAAAGACCTGAGCTTGACAGTGAAATATCCAACAGATTCAGACAACCCCACCTGCATCGTCTACAACAAGGAGGGAAAAATCCTCCGGAGGAAGGAGTTTGTTCTTCATGTCAGAGGTCAGTGATGAAAATATGGGTCAGGTGTTTTTAATGTTGCAATAAAAAATACTTTAAATACTGACTTTAATGAGTTTCCAGACCAATTCAATTGACCAATAGCACAACCTTTAAAGTTGTTAATTGGTCCGACCACAGGGGACCTAACAAAGACTTTGTTAGTTAATGAATTGATTTTTGATAATCAGATTGATTTATTTTGTCTCACAGAAACCTGGCTACAAGAGGACTACGTTAGTATAAATGAGTCAACTCCCTCCAGTTATTCTAATTTCCACATTCCCAGATCTGTGGGAAGAGGAGGAGTAGCAACCATCTTTCAGTCTGATTTATTAATTAGTCCCAGGCCAATTAATAACTACAGTTCTTTTGAACATTTAACCCTGAACTAAATGTTAGAAAAGGTTTTAGACAAACTGTCTAACTGATTTGATTGAACTGACTTTGAAAAGTGTCTTGAGATGACGCGTTGTGAATTGGAGCAGCTATATAAATAAACCGAATAAATAGATTTATAGAGGTGAAAAGTAACAATACTATCATAGATGTTAACTTTGTGACCAAGTTCAGCTGTAAGATTCTTTTACCTTCTGTTTAAAATGATACCATAAATATGATCTCATATTAAAGGATATCCTAAAACTATGAAAATCACAGTTTTACACCTATTTCCTTTATCTTAATTTATTGAGATGGATAAAATTTTCCCAAACTGTGCTTCTTTGTGTTACTTCTTACAATTAATATTAGTGAAACATCTGCCTCTCCCTCATATCTAAAGCTACACGGGGGTAACATGATTTACCAAAGGTTTCTGGTTAATCTGTCAAGTGGAAATTTATCCACTGCATGTAACCTTTGGGGTCTGTTTAATTTAGGCACTGTTGGTGTCATGGTTTAGGTTTTGTCTGGTTTCTTTTCTTGTCATTTTTGCAGTTCACTCAGCTCACCCTCCTGCAGCAATTAGTCACACCTGTCTGGACACTAATTAATCTTCATTCCCGTCACCTGTCAGGCTCCCCTTATAAACTCACCTCAGTTGTTTCCTCGTCGCTGGCTCGTAGTGTTTGTTCCTGACCATCATGCCTGTCTGCTCCTGTTTCACCGCCTTGGTTCCTGTCTCGTCAGGTTTGGTTTTTGTTTGGCTGCGCTGCTAATTTTTGGTCACTTCGTCTTGGTCTCGTTCCTCGTTCCGCAGCAGCCCAGCTCTAACCTGACTCCGCCAGATGTATTTCGCTCCGCCTAGCTTCACTCACATCCATCTTGGACACCGCCCATAGAGAGTGATTTCTCCAACCAATTTTATGGTCTGGCCAATCAGGACGCAGGGCTGGAGTTTCATGGATGTGACGTAGTGGAGAAGCGACCATGACGTGAGACTGTTTTGATTCAGACAATGGCGGCTCGTCGAGGAAGCAAGCGTTAACATTGATGCTGCTATTTCTTCCGTGTTGTCCAATCTACCTAATATTGTTTCATTAAAAGAACATCAGAGAACGGCTCTGAAGGCTTTTGTTGGTGGAAACCATGTTTTCGCCCTTCTCCCGACCGGATTTGGCAAGTTTTGTTTTCCGCAGCGGACGCGCCCCGGAGCAGTTAGCGCGAACCATGTTAGGAGGCCTTTAGTCCTCAACGCGGTCGGCCCGGGATCGACTCCGACCCGTGGCGCTTTGCCGCCTGTCTTCCCCCCTCTTCCTGTCAGCTCACTGTCAATAAAACGCGTGCCACTAGAGCCGCAAACACATTAAAAAAATAGTTTTTTTTTTCCTGCGTCGCTCTCATCAGCGTCACGGGTTAGCTTCGGTGTGAGTGGTTGAAATAGCACGTCGATAAAGATGACAGACAAGTGGCTTATCCAATCATATGCAAGAATTTTTGATAAGGCCCAGCCTTCAATCAAGGCCATTCCTATGGCGGTGTCCCAGATGTATGTGAGTGAAGCTAGGCGGAGCGAAATACATCTGGCGGAGTCAGGTTAGCCCAGCTCCACTTTGGCTTTGGATTATTGCTCATGTTTTTTGGACTCTGTACCTGCCAGCCAGCTCTTGCATCCTTCACCTCCGACTGGTAAACTCTGGTTCCTCATGTCACCACCATCCACCTGCAATAAACTCTCTTAAATCCTACTCTGTGTGTGCGTGCTGTGTCCGGGTTCATCCACGACAAAATCATGACAGTTGGTACATGCTGTAAACTGGTTGCAACAAATGGCAAATAGCTTTGGCATCTAAAATAGGCCTCCAAGTCACCAGTTACCAATATTAATGGATCAACATTGGAGATTTTCCACTTCAGCTTTAACTTAGACTCAACTAAGTTAGGCTGCTGCTCAGCCTGCTAAAGGGCAAAGAAAGTTTAGAGTTTAGACTGATTGAAACATGTTAATATGCTAAATTTTTTACAGTCAAATAAACTGTTGTCAAAGCCATAAATGTACTTTTGTTGTATCTTTTCCTCTCAGTCCCTGAGCTGGTGGTGGAGCCAGGAGCCGAGTTTGTCCAGCTACCCTTTAAAACCACAGAAATGCCGACATGTGAGGACATTGAAGTGGAGTGGATGAACAGCAGAGACAGGAGGGTCCATAGATTTCATTATGGCTCAGACCACCGTGAAGATCAGTTCTGCTCCTACAGATGCCGAACAGAGTTGAACAAAGACCTGATAAAGACTGGAGACTTCAGCCTGACTTTAAAGTATCCCACAGACTGGGACAGTGATGTCTACACCTGCAAAGTCTACAGAAAGGAGGGAACCATCCTGACAAAGAAACGAGTGGAGCTAAATGTCAGAGGTCAGTGATTTGCATTCATCCGGGTCTAGGAGGTTGACACAAATGTCACTCTGCTGAGTGTCACTCTGCACTTTGAGATCCTGCTGTGTAGTTGGGTTTGGTCCCCTTTGTATGATAGATTGACTGTATGTGGATTTTAGGTGGCTGCAATCACTTCAGGGTGTCGGGTCAGAACACTGTAGGGATGTTCAGGTGCTCGCAGAAATAAGAGGCGGAATCCTTTAATGCAGTTCAGTTAGTTTATCTGCATTTAAGTATCTGAAGATACAAGAGGTTCGTGGGTGTAACTGAGAGTGTGTGTGTGTGTGGTTTCTGAAATACAAACATATAAACATACATGCAGATTCAGAGTATGAAACAAACAAACTCAGGCTCAAACATACTGATTAGCTGCTAACAACCATGACATAGAGCTCCAAACCTATTGCTATTAGCTTCTAGCATCAAGTTGCTCCTCAGTAGGAAAACCAGTCACCACACTACAACAACAGCGAAACTACTACCAACTTCTCAATAACAACTGAGGGCTAACAGGACCCCAAACAGGGTATAACACAACACAAACATGATAACTCACGGTTCTGTGGACGCACACACCGCAGATCCCCGAGCAATGTCCGCTCCGTATTGAATGCTGCGCATGTGGTGCGTTCAAGGACCGCGGTCAGCGTAGGCATTTGCAGTTGCGGGGATTATCTTTTGTACAGCCGCCCCCAAATTTGTCATGCAAATTTGACAGATAGAATGCTTCTCTAAACGTCTTCAGGCAGAGCAGGTAGCTTGATGAGCCGTGCCACTGGACGAGTATAGGTCCGATCCTTTACTTGGACAACTGCGGTCCTAATACGACCATCAGCACCAGGTATGACGGTTTTCACTGTTCCTACTTGCCAGAGAGCTCTTGGAGTTTGTTGGTCAACAATGAGAACCACAGTTCCAATTGTAATGTCTTCCTTCTCGGTCTGCCATTTCTGACGAGCTTGTAAAGTGGGCAGGAAGTGCCTTATGAAATGTCTCCAGAAATGGTCTGCTAGAACTTGCGTGTGTCTCCATCTCTTGCGACTGAGAAGCTCAGATTCTGGGTAGACCACTTGCGGCAGAGAACAGTCTGGCCGCCCCATCAACAATGAGTTGGGGGTGACAGGATCCGGGTCTGCAATGTCCGTGGAGACGTAACCCAAAGGTCTGGAATTGAGGATGCTCTCTACCTCAACCAGGACAGTCCTCAGCACCTCCTCTGACACGGTTTGAGCTCCCAGTGTGATGCGCAGGGCTGCTTTCACAGATCGCACCTCTCTTTCCCATGAACCACCAAAGTGGGGAGCATTAGGAGGATTGAAGCGGAATCTGATTTGTTCTGCCGCCAGTTGTTTTCTGAGAGCGGGTTCCATAGCTTCGAATGCTTCATGCAGCTCTTTACTTCCACCCTTAAAGTTAGTGCCTTGATCTGAAAGTAGCTCAAAGGGCTTCCCTCGACGAGCTATAAACCGTCGGAGTGTCATCAGGAAGGAATCGGAATCCATGTTTGGCACGAGATCTAGGTGGACTGCTCGAGTTGTGAGACACTTGAAAAGGACGCCCCATCTCTTCTCACTACGTCGTCCTACTTTGATGAGCATAGGTCCGAAACAGTCCACGCCAGTTGAGTAGAAGGCAGGTCGGAAGATCCTCAAACTTGACGGAGGCAAATCTGCCATTTTCGGTATGTCGGGTTGACCTCTCCATTTCTTACACTCCGGACAATTGTGCTGATGTCTTCTCACTGCTTCTCTACCCCTCAGTATCCAGTACTTCCTGCGAAGTTCTGCAAAGACACGTTCGGCGCCAGGATGATGCAGCTGCGCATCACAGTGCTGAATTAGGAGCTTTGTGACTGGGTGAGAGGGTTCTAAAAGTATCGGATGTAGAACTTCAGAGCTCAGGCCCTCACACCTGCGAAGTCTACCTCCCACTCTGATCACATCAGAAGACTTGTCGTACTCAGGAGCGAGGGTAAGTAGTCGGCTACTGGATGGGATAGCCTTTCCTGCCTTCAGTAGTGTGAACTCACATGGAAAGCTCTCTGCCTGGGCATGTCTCAACAGGGCCAGTTCTGCCCTTTGGAAATCATCAGCAGTAGGATGATCGTTGATAGAGGCCGCCCTGTGCAGGGACCGCGTGGTGGCTTTCAGGAAGTCCTGATAAGTGCTGAACTGTTGGATGTCAGGTATTGGTGGACTGATTAACCCCATCGACAGCCCGCAGAAGACTGTCTTCCTCAGCTCCTCTAATTCCTCGGTAAGTTCTTTCACTGGTGCCTTCGGCCAGTGAGTGGCTGGCAGTTGAAGGAACGGTGGCCCTTGGCTCCAGCGATTTCCTCCTGCAAGGTAAACCAGTGGTTTCCCTCTCGTAATGTCGTCTGCAGGATTAGTCTCTGAGTCAATGTAGTTCCAGGAGACTGGGTCAGAGAGCTCTTGGATTTCCGCAACTCTGGTTCCTACGAACACTTTATATCGACATGATTCTGACTGAAGCCAGTTGAGTACTGTTGTTGAGTCTGTCCAATACACCACCTCTTGGACATCAAGCGTGAGCTCTTTCTTCAAGACTGAAGCCAGCTGTGCTCCTGTCAAAGCTCCACATAGTTCCAGCCTCGGAATTGAGAGCTGCTTCTTTGGCGCTACTCTTGACCTTGCCGCCAAGAATGCCACATGGACGTGTCCTTCGCCTCTGTCTGTGCGTAGATAAGCTACAGACCCATATGCACGCTCAGAAGCATCACAAAACACATGAATACTCCGAATGCTGTTACTCCAGTCATACTTGGGGTCGGCATAGCATCTTGGCAGGGTTATCTGCGACAGCTGAGTCAGTTCGCTTTCCCAAAGACGCCAAGCTTGGAGCAGGTCTTCTGGTAGGTGGGGATCATCCCAGCCTCGTTTCTTGCTCCAGAGGCATTGCACAATGACCTTGGCTCTGGTTGTGTAGGGAACAAGGAATCCGAGAGGGTCATACTGCTTGGCAAGTAGTCGGTAAATGTTGCGCATAGTCGGCTCTGGACTTTCACTCTGGGTTTGCTTGTACCGAAGTGTGTCAGACTTGCACTGCCATACGAGCCCTAGAGTGCGCTCTTGAGGATCTGCTGCCTCCTGGGAGAACCAGAGCACGCTGCTTTCCGACCGGGACTCCACAGGTACGTGATCAATGACTGCAGGGGTGTTACTAGCCCATTGCCGCAGCTCGAATCCACCCTCCATGAGAAGAGACTGGAGGTGGTCCACCAACTTCTTAGCTTGCGATGGTGAAGGGAAACTCTGCAGCCAGTTATCAACGTAGAAGTTACGTTCCACAGACAGACGGGCCTCATCCTCTAGCTTGGTGTGCTGATGGACATGTGACTGAAGCGCAAAGATGGCACAGCACGGGCTACATGTAGTCCCAAAGGGGAGCACCTGCCATTGATAGACAGTAGGTTTCTTATCCATTTTCAGGTCTCGCCACAGGAAGCAGAGGAAGGGTTTGTCTTCTTCCAGTAAACGGACCTGGTGAAACATTCCCTTCACATCACTACTGATGGCGACTGAGTGTTCCCTGAACCTCAGGAGGACGCCTAACAGGCTGGCTCCCAGATTAGGTCCTGGCAGGAGATGGTCATTAAGGCTCTGACCTTCAAAGCTGAAGGAGCAATTGAAAACTATCCTGTCCTTTCCATTGTGATGCACCATGTGATGTGGGATGAACCATGAATTGTTGGGTTTTGCAGACTCTGCGGATGACACGGGTTTGACGTAGCCAGCATCAATGAGTTTATGGATCTCCTTGGAGTAAGTCGCCGCTCTTTCTGGGTCTCTGGTTAGCCGTTTCTCTGTCCCACGTAGCTGAGCCAATACGGCTTCCTGTGTAGCGCAGAGTGGAGGAAGATTCTCCTTCCACAGTAACGGGGTGGCATAACGCCTCACTCCTTCCACTGTGACCCTGATTGTCTTCTCCTCCAGCCTCCGGATAGCTTGAGCATCCTGTCTGGACCTGGTAATGAGTCGCTCACTCCGATAAGGTAAGGTATCCATTTGCCACAGTTTCTCGACATGATGAAAGAGCTCAGCTTCTGGTGAGGCACAGGAAGTGAACAGACACTGCTTTGGCGTTAACTGGTGACGAAGGAACTTCGAAGGACCTTGTAGAGTCCAGCCGAGCCTGGTGTGTACAGCAGCAGGTCCACCAGGGGGACCCAGTCGTACTGGCTCCACCGGAGTGATGAGGTGTGGATTGTCCGAACCGATGAGCAGCAGTGGCTGCACCTCCCCTGTGTCCAGCAGTGGCAGGTTCTTGAGATGACGGTACCTCTCCTGCAGTGCCTTTACCGGATAATTATGCCGGGCAAGGCCGAGTTCTTGGGCTGTGAAGGCTCTGTGTATCTGGAAGGTCTTACCAGGCTGTAATGCAGGAGCTACAGAGAATGACACCGTGGCACCACGAATGGTGCAGACATCTTGTCGGACAGTGCGGAGTGCGAGGTCCTCAGGTTCTCCTTGGAGGCCTAAGCGTTTGGCTGCCTCACTTAGAAGTATGGTACGCTCCGAACCATCATCTAGTATGGCCTAGGTTTCGATCGCCTTCTTGCCACTCTTAAGGATGACGCGACTTAACTTGAGAAGAACTTGGCTGCTGCTGGTTGGTCGGTCCATGTAGAGCGTCTCAGAGATGGAGCTCACCAAGCAGGTGCTTTCTCGAGTCGTGCTGGACTTACCAGATACTGGTGTACTTTGGCTGGTATTAACTTCATGCAGAACCTCAAGGTGTCGTCGTTCACACTGTTTGCACTTAGCCTTGAGGTTACACTTAGCTGCCTGATGCTCACGTCCACACCTCCAACAACTTTTGTTTACTTTGATCCACTCTGTCATCTGTTCCCTTGACAAAAGCTTGAAGTTGCTGCACTGATTCAGATAGTGGTGCACTGTATCACAAAATGGGCAATATTTCTTTGGTTTCTCCTGTGTGGCAGTTGTGTCCTTCTCCGACTGTCCCTTCTGCTCACTTCCGTGAAGGATGGTCGTGGTCTTGTAAGACTTGAGCTCAGGGCGCCTCTCTCTCCGAGGAGATGGTTTCTCTCTGTCTAAATAGTCACTGTACTGGTCTCCAATCACCTGGACACGCACCTCATACTCAAGCCACTCAGCTAGGTCCAGCAGGGTTGGAACAGGAGTGTAGATGGGGTTCACAAATCTCTGGAAGTTGGCTCTTAGGTCGTATGGCAACTTAGCTAAGAGGCGAGATACATGTGAGCCGCACCTTAATTCCACTCGACCCTGTTCTCCCAATTGGTGTAACATGCCGACTAGTGCACGGACTTGGAGGGCGAACGACTTGAAGGATCTGATGTCTCCACTTCTGATGGTAGGTCCATCCATTAGTTTGGTGATCCTCTTCAAGGCCAGATGTTGAGGTTGACCGTACATTTCAGTGAGTGCTCTCATGGTGTCGCTAAATGGGAATGGACTGTTGCTATACGAATCAGCAATGAGCAGTGCTTCTTCACATTTCAGATGATCCATCAAGATCTGGAACTTAAAGTGTTCTGGAGCATCATATGGAAGTATGTTGTCCAAAGCTAACTTCAATCTCGCAAACTCACGTGGGTCTTCGCGCACAAAATTAGGGATGGTTGGTTGAGGTCCACGATAAGTCTCTATCGATGGGGGTCTGCGAATGGAGGCTGGAATCTGAGGCCCCTCATCCGGTCGCTGACGATCGGGATTACTGGAATAGCGGTTATCCCGGTTCCTGTCCTGGTCCATGTGATTGTAGCCATATTCATGAGTAGACCGGTAACGACTATCAGGACAGCTTCGACAATCAGAAGGATAGTTCCGGTCCGGTCTGTAGTAGTTCTCATCAGAGCGGGCTCCCGGACTAGGCGATCTATGATATTCGGCAGGCTGCTGGGAAACAGCACCAGGTGTAGAGCACAGGGTGCGTTGGTTTGGATAGAATTGCTGCGACTGTCCCCCAACAGCTGGATGCTTCTCGCCCTTTACTGTGGGAAGAGTAAAGTCCTGAGATTGAGGGGATGACTCACCAGAGGATGATGTTGGCTGTGCTGCGCTCTTATGGTCCAACCCTGCTCCCTTTAGACTGTGAATTAGCTCCTCCATCATATCCTGACGATTGTCCCGTGGGGGTGGAGATTTATCACTAGCTGGCACCTGTGTAACGCTGTCATGCTGATGTGGGTCCTCCTGACCTCTGATTGGCATCAGCTTACTGGCGTCCGCAGGTGTGGATGACGTCTCACCCTCGCACAGTTTGGACTGTGACGTGTGATGCTGTGGAGCTAATACAGGAAGGCTTGCGATGACTTCAGTCAGGCGTTGCACATCTCGTCTCAGTTGATCATGTTCTTCTCTCATATTATGAATATGCTGCAGAACCTCTGGAGAAGTAGTCTGTCTAACCTGCTCATCATGTGGGTGGCGTTGCTTAACTGGGTAGCTCACCTCATAGTCATGGAGATATGATGGCAGTTGACTGGGTCGGCGGGGGCGACCAGACTCTCTGTGCTGGTATCTCTCATCCATGCTGAACATCTAAGCTGAAGTGGTTGCTTTCATCCGGCTCGAAGGACCAAAAATTGTATGATAGATTGACTGTATGTGGATTTTAGGTGGCTGCAATCACTTCAGGGTGTCGGGTCAGAACACTGTAGGGATGTTCAGGTGCTCGCAGAAATAAGAGGCGGAATCCTTTAATGCAGTTCAGTTAGTTTATCTGCATTTAAGTATCTGAAGATACAAGAGGTTCGTGGGTGTAACTGAGAGTGTGTGTGTGTGTGTGGTTTCTGAAATACAAACATATAAACATACATGCAGATTCAGAGTATGAAACAAACAAACTCAGGCTCAAACATACTGATTAGCTGCTAACAACCATGACATAGAGCTCCAAACCTATTGCTATTAGCTTCTAGCATCAAGTTGCTCCTCAGTAGGAAAACCAGTCACCACACTACAACAACAGCGAAACTACTACCAACTTCTCAATAACAACTGAGGGCTAACAGGACCCCAAACAGGGTATAACACAACACAAACATGATAACTCACGGTTCTGTGGACGCACACACCGCAGATCCCCGAGCAATGTCCGCTCCGTATTGAATGCTGCGCATGTGGTGCGTTCAAGGACCGCGGTCAGCGTAGGCATTTGCAGTTGCGGGGATTATCTTTTGTACACCCTTCAAACTGCTGATATGAGAATGCTCCAGGAAGAACAGAGGATTTTATTTCAACCAGGTCCATCTAAAAAGTACAGGGCTGTGCACTGATCAGGAGGAATCTTCAGCCTAATGTAGAAAGGATTTATTTGCACTATGAGCACAGCCCTGGACAGCATCCAGGCCTGCTTCCCCACAACATCACCGGCCCTCCTGATCAGTTTGTTCAGTCTGTTGTTGTCAGCAAACCTCAGCCCGCTGCCCCAGCATGAGACAGCAAAGAAGATGGTACTGGCAACAACAGACTCAAAACATCCTCAGCATCGTCCCACAGATGTTAAAGGACCTCAGCCTCCTCAGGAAAAAGAGTCGGCTTTGGCCCTTTTTGTAGACCGCCTCGGTGTTTCTAGTCCAGTCCAGCTTATTGTTAAAGTACACTCCCAGGTACTTATACTCCTCCACAGTGTCTACAGGGACCCCCTGGGTGGAAACAGGGGTCACAGGTGTTTTTGTCCTCCTCAGATCCACTATTAGCTCCTTAGTCTTTGTCACGTTGAGCTGCAGATGGTTCAGCTCACTCCAAACGACAAAGTTGCTCACCACAGTACTATATTCACTCTCATCACCCTTTTCAATGCAGCCAACTATTGCTGAGTCATCAGAAAACTTCTGAAGGTGGCACTCAGTGCAATAGTTGAAGTCTGAGGTGAAAAGGGTGAAGTGGAAGGGGGAGAGGACAGTCCCCTGAGGGGCCCCAGTGTTGCTGACCACCCTGTCAGACACACAGTTCTGTAGGCGTACATACTGTGTTCTACCCGTCAGGTAATCAACAATCCAGGACACCATGGGGGCCTCCACCTGCATCGCCATCATCTTCTCACCCAGTAGAGCCGGACGGATGGTGTTGAAGGCACTGGAGAAATCAAAGAACATGATTCTCACAGTGCTCGCCGGCTTGTCCAGATGAGTGTAGACTCTGTTCAGCAGGAAGACGATGCTGCCCTCAACTCCCAGGCGGGGCTGGTAAGCGAACTGTAGTGGATCAGTGAAGGGCCTGACCATGGGCCTTAGCTGCTCCAGGACTAGCCTCTCAAAGGTCTTCATGATGTGGGACGTCAGTGCCACCGGTCTGTAGTCCTGGGGGCCGCTAGGACGCGGCGTCTTTGGCACAGGAACAAGGCACGATGTCTTCCACAGCACGGGGACTCTCTGGAGGTGCAGGCTCAGGCTGAAGACTAGGCTAAGTACTCCACACAGCTGGTAGGCACAAGCTTTGAGCACCCTGGGGAATACACCATTAGGGCCAGCAGCTTTGCCGGAGTGGAGTCTGGTTAGCTGTCTTCTCACCAGGTCAGGAGTGAAGGACACTGTAGAGGTAACAGTAGGGGGAGGGGGGAGGTCCTCAGGTTGTGGAGGACCTGATGTGAAGCAGGGGGGAGGAGTGGAGTCGGTGGATGTGGATTGAGGTGATGAGGAGCAGACAGGGGGTCTGTAAAGCCAGGCGTACACTGTATGAGTTTTTCAGTCGTGGTACTTATATACATCTCAAACTGTGCGACGGAACCGCGGGGTTTAAAAAGTTCACCGCTCACGATCTGTGCGGCGCAACGCCCGGACGCGACCGGACTGCTCACACTGTACGTCGTGCCCCCTCTGGGACCGCTCGCTGTGGTGGCAGAGGCAGGCGAGCGACGGTGGGTGACAGGGACCCAGAGCAGGGGTTCGAGCCCAGCTCTGGCGAGGCCCGCAGGAGGCACCGGGCGTCGGGGGAACGGAGGGGAGAGAGGAGCGACGAGATGCACCGGCGGCCGCGCGGCACGGCAGGTCGCCCGGCCCGCACCCCCCCCCCCCGCAAGCGGAGGAGTGCCGAAACAGGCGGCGGACCGCGGAGGAGTGCCGAAACAGGCGGCCAGCGCGGACCGCGGAGGAGTGCCGAAACAGGAGGCCAGCGCGTTGCCGCCCTCCCCAACGCCCCCGCGAGCGGGCCGGGCGGAGGTCGCTTCAGGGACGCCCGCTCCCCTCCCTCCGCTGGCGGGGACGGAGAGGAGGGGAGGGCGCCCCCTCGTAGCTCTGCTTGAACAGCAGGATGTGCTCATGAAAACCTCACGACAGCCGACTGAATTTCAAACATGTTTGATTTTCACCGACCGTCCGATTCCTGATCGGGAGGTAGTCGAGAGAAGCCATTCCCCCCTCCTCCCCCCTCTACGATCAAGCTGAAATTCGGCCCGATTCAAAAAATGCCCGCACGACTGAAGAATCGTCCCGAATAGGGCAAAAACTCGTACAGTGTACGCCCGGCTTAAGGAGGAGGAGTGGGGGAAGGTGGAGTGGTCGTTGTAGGGAAGCCAGCAGCAGAGAGTTGTGGAGGATGGGCCGCAGTATCAAACCTATTAAAAAATAGGTTCAATTCATTGGCCCGGTCCACGCGACCTTCCAACCCCATGTCTTTGTTAGCGGTGTGACTTCCTCATTGCGTTCTGCGTCTGCGTTAGACAATGTAGCTCCCTTGAAAAAGAAGGTGATTATTCACAGGAAGCTGGCTCCCTGGTTTAATTCAGAGCGGCGTTCTCTGAAGCACAATGTTAGGAAATTGGAGAGAAAATGGCGCTCTACACACCAAGAGGAATCCTACCTAATCTGGAGGGACAGTCTATTGTTGTATAACAAGAGCCTTCGCAGAGTTAGAGCAGCATATTTTTCATCATTAATTGAGGAGAATAAAAATAATCCTAGATTTCTCTTCAGTACAGTTGCCAAACTTACTCAGAGTCACAGCTCCGTTGATCCATCCATTCCCTTAGCTCTTAGCAGTAATAACTTTATGGGATTCTTCATAAATAAAATTGATTCCATTAAAAATAAAATAATTGGAATCCTCCCAAACATGATTACCTCGTCCTCAGTAAGTGAGGCAGCATTGGAGGAATCTTTAGAACCTGCGCAGTTTCTGAACTGTTTAGAAGCAGTAGAGCTTTCTGAGCTATCTAAAATATTAGCTTCATCTAAACCTTCTACCTGTATGTTAGACCCAATCCCAACCAAGTTGTTTAAGGAGGTATTCCCTTTGATCAGTGGCTCTATTTTAGACATGATTAATCTATCCTTAGTAAATGGATATGTACCACAGGCTTTAAAGTAGCCGTTATTAAACCTTCTCTTGATCAAGATGACTTAATAAATTACAGACCTATATCTAATCTTGTTTTCTTATCTAAAATTCTTGAGAAAGTAGTTGCTAATCAACTATGTGAACATTTACAAAGTAATGACCTACTTGAGGAGTTTCAGTCAGGCTTCAGAGCTCATCATAGCACTGAAACAGCTCTGGTGAAGGTCACTAATGATATTCTCATGGCCTCAGATAATGGACTTGTGTCTGTACTTGTCCTGTTAGATCTCAGTGCTGAGTTTGATACAGTTGATCACAATATTCTCCTACAAAGCCTTGAGCATACTGTAGGGATTAAGGGGAAAGCATTAGGCTGGTTTAAATCTTATCTATCGGACAGATTCCAGTTTGTTCATGTTAATAATAAATCTTCCTCAAACTCTAGGGTCACCTGTGGAGTACCACAGGGTTCAGTCCTTGGACCAATTCTCTTTACTATATATATGCTTCCGCAGACCCGGCGGCATGGGCGGGCATTGGGGGGCCGTGCCCGCCCTGTGAGCCAGCTGTGCCCGCCCTGGGCTGGAAGCTGTCTTTTTTTTATACCTCGGAGTGGCCATCGTCCTATTAGTACTATCTTTGATGTGTCAATCATACAATTTAACCAATCGAATCAACGACTGAAGGCAACATGCTAGCCAATCACAGATGGAGTGGGGCGGGACACTGAGTTATAGCCTTCAGTCGCCGACGCGGTGTTCGGCTGTGGTCACCGTCGGTGTCGGTAGAGCGGGATGGAAATTTGGTCTGATTACCAAACAATTACAAGAAGTGACAACGAAGCAGACAAGAGCGAGCTGGAAGCAGCGTGATTAATTTCTGTTTGAAATGGCAGCACTGAAGTCTAAAGTGGAGTAAACATTGACGCTAGGAGGGTTAGCTAGACAGCTAGCAGCACCAGGAGCAGTACAGAGCAGAAATACTGCCAAACTGAAGAAACTTGGGTTACTGCAGGCAGAAGGAACTCTGCTTTGTTCTGATTCTTGTGCTCCTAGCTGCTGTAATTACAGAAGCTCTTCTAGTCTGAATTTTTACTTCAGTCACTGTTCAGCCTGATCTCATGCTAATAAGCGTGTAGCTTATGCTGGACTTTGAGTCAAGACACAGCACTATAGTATAGGTTACCCTATCTCACTGATAGTTTCCAGTAACCGAAACCCAACATAAAACCTGCCCAACTTAAAAGAAAAAAACAAGCCCAAATCTCAAGCTCTCACGTTAAAAGCACAGAACTATTAAACACATAAGAACTATTAAACATAAGAATATGCCATTAGCACACTGCGCTGAAGCAAAGAAAAAAACTGCATACGGCCTCTGAACAAAATATGCAATCAGACAACCAAATAACACACAAGATCTCTAACAATCATGATATATCCACCGGGAAAAAAATAATAAATAGCTTCCCAACATGAGTTGTAAATCTACCTTAATATAAACTAATTTCTCTCAGTATAGCTCAATTAAACATTTCTTTAACACGCAGTCATGAAATATTTTTAAGTTGATAAGTAGAACTCAATCCCTCTTGGGCGTTTACACTGACCAAACACTTGATTAACCATTATTATTTTCTTGTTTTATGATAACAATCAATATTATTCATTATAACTACTATTCATTGATGATGTCAGATCGACAGGTTCAACTTATTTAAAAAAATAAATTGACCAGTATGAGTTGAAGGAGATGGCATTTTATTAAAATGTTTTGGTTTCCTGTCCGACCTTGACGACTATTTTGATATATTTTGTTAGTAATTCTTTCTAAAAGCCCAACAAATGTTGTGAAATGTTTCCCAATTTTTTTACAACCTGCCCATAAGCTATTTTTGTTCCAGCTAATTGGAACAAAAATTAGGCTTTTTTGTTCAAAAGCCTAATTGGTTGGAAGCCTGCCTAATTTGACAAAACTGACTACACTATTGCTATTTGTTTGTTCGTTACAGTATATATATATATATATATATATATATATATATATATATATATATATATATATATATATATATATATATATATGTGTGTGTGTGTGTAATAAAGACTGTGATAAAGAGTGTGCCCCCCTAAAAAAATGGAGTGCCCCCCCTGTGATTTGTTTCTGCAGCCGGGTCTGTGCTTCCGATTGGCAAAATTATCAGACAGCAGGGATTAATTTCCACTGTTATGCTGATGACACTCAGCTATATTTATCCATAAATTCTGATGAATCCAATCAGTTACTTCGACTGCAGTCATGTCTTGATGACAGAACCATGATGTCAGAATTTAAACGCAGGAAATTTAAAGTCAAGATAGAAGTTGTAATCTTTGGACCAGAGTCCTCAAAAAATAAACTTCTTAATCAATCACTTAATCTGGATGGCATTGACTTGGTGTTATTTTTGACCAAGACATGTCATTTAAATCCCATATTAAACAGGTTTCCAGAGTTTCCTTTTTTCACCTCCGGAATATCGCCAAAATTAGAAACATTCTGTCCAGGGGTGATGCTGAAAAACTAGTCCATGCATTTGTTACTTCAAGGCTGGACTATTGTAATTCTTTACTATCAGGAAATCCACAAAATGCAGTTCGAAGTCTTCAGCTGATCCAAAATGCTGCAGCAAGAGTTCTGATGAAAATCAACAAGAGGGATCATATTTCTCCAATTTTAGCTTCCCTTCATTGGCTTCCTGTTAAATCAAGAATAGAATTTAAAATTCTTCTTCTAACGTATAAAGCCCTTAATAATCAAGCTCCATCATATATCAGAGCTCTGATTACCCCGTATGTTCCTAACAGAGCACTTCGCTCTCAGACTGCAGGTCTGCTGGTGGTTCCTAGAGTCTCTAAAAGTAGAATGGGAGGCAGATCCTTTAGCTATCTGTGACGTACGGGAAAAACGGACCCAAGAATCGACACAGACAGGTCAGTGGAATGCAAACAGATTTATTTTTAAAGGTAAATAAGTGTGCTGCTGGTAACGCACAGCTCACTCTCGGGCTGGGAACCTCCTGTGACAGAGACAACAGGTTAGTGATCACCTTAAAGGAGAAAACAGTCGAGAGAGAGTGAGGCTGAATCACTAACCTGTTGATGGGCTTCCTGAGCTGGAGGTCCGGCTGCGGGGCGGGAGCCATGGAGCGGCAGGCGAGCTGGTGATCTGCTGGGCACTTTCCTTGTGTGATCCAGAGACGGTCCGGGTGTGACGTCCAGAACATGGGTTCCGCACAGCGTTTCCAAAAGGCGGTAATCCAAAAGGCAGGTCCAGGTCCAATCCAAGGTCCGGTAATTTGCGGGCTCAGAGGTACAAAGGGATTAGGCAGGCCCGGTAACTCAATGACAGAATGGGGTTCAGGCTCACAGGCAGGCTTTCCGAGGTCAGGCGAATCCAGGGTCCCAAAAACGGGTCAAGGTCGGGCAACAGAACAGGCAGGCAGAATTAGAAAGGCTGGAAAGTACTCGAGTGTTGGTTTGAGACGATCTGGCACTGGTGGTTGGTTTGTCGGTGGGTTATAAGGAGGTGAAGCCGGTGAAGGATGATTGCAGGCGGGGTGGAGCTGAAACAGGTGTGCTGAGTGAGGGATAAAACCAACCCCAGTGCCAGGATCATCACACTATCAGGCTCCTCTCCTGTGGAACCAACTCCCAGTTTTGGTCCGTGAGGCAGACACCCCGTCTACTTTTAAGACTAATCTTAAAACTTTCCTTTGTGACAAAGCTTATAGCTAGAGTGGCTCATGTTACCCTGAGCTATCTCTATAGTTATGCTGCTATAGGCTTAGGCTACTGGAGGACATCAGGGCCTATTTCTCTCACTCTGCTGAGTTCTCCTACTGCTCTCCAATCTGCATTGTTTGTTGTTATTTCAGCTTTTAACTTTTTGTTCTCTGTCATTTTTCTCTTCATAGAAGGTACACCTGGTCTGGCGTTCTGTTAGCTGTGACATCATCAGGGGAGGCAGAGCATCCTCTATTTTTTTATTATTTATTATTATTATTCCTTTATTTAACCAGGAAAAGTCCCATTGAGATTAACAATCTCTTTTTCAAGGGAGTCCTGGCCAAGATAGCGGCAAAAGATTACATTACAATTTACATTACAGTTTACAATAACATCTATCTAAATTAGAATTTCATAAAACAGTTACAAACCATAGATCTCATTTCCAAACCTTTGAGCAATCGTTTAAAATGTCCAATCGGAATCAAATCCTTCAACTTCCAGTCTTTCTGAAGATTGTTCCATGCTGTGGGGGCAGAGTACTGAAAAGCTGTCTTTCCAGCTTCAGTGCGGATACTAGGCACAGACAGAAGCAGAGACTCTTGAGAACGTAGAGAATACAGTCCAGCCGCTCTTGGTTGAATGAACTCACAGAGGTATGAGGGGAGCAGATGCAGAATACCCTTATAAATGATCATATACCAGTGAGTGAGTCTACGTGTCTCTAATGCTGGCCAGCCCACATGTATATAAAGTTCACAGTGGTGTGTGTATTACCATCTAACATAGAAAGTACTCCTGGATCAATGTGAGCTTCTGAGCTTTCTGTGTCTCTGCTCTGTCTTCTCTAAGCCCCAGTGGGTCGGGGCAGATGAGCGTTCACACTGAGCCTGGTTCTGGTTCTGCTGGAGGTTCTCCTCCCTGTTAATGGGGTTAATGGGATAAAACTGAATTGTGTATGTGGATTAGTCAATGCAATTGATGATTCCATCTATAATTATCTGTTGACCTCAATGTTTTACTTAAAAGAAAATTAAAATTACTTTTTTTGTCTTTTCAACTAAACCTTTAACTGTTTTATTCATCTTTCCTATGTTTGAGGTGATGTATAAATTTCTAAAAAACAAAATGTTGACAGTTTAATATAAAAATCGTTAGTTGTGTCTCTAGTGATAATACAAGTCAGGTTATAACAGACAACTTGACATAATGCTATTGATATGAAAGAATTATAAAATATGAAACACACTCTGCTTTTTTAAAGCTAGCACTTGATTCATATTTCATCTGAACCATATATTGAAGCATGTTTTGATTTGTTGTTTTAGACTGTCGGGTGGAGAAGCAGGAAGGGTTGATCCAGCTTCCCTTTAAGACTACACCTGATCTGCTGAAAGACTCCAGAGTGCAGTGGTCACAGGTTGAACCCAAATATAGAATTATCTGTGTAGTAAATTCTCAGAACAGATCTGACCAACCTGAGGAACCAGAGGAGTATAGAAACAGAACCATGATGAAAGAAGACCTGCTGAAAACTGGAGACCTCACTCTCACCATTAAAGACCCCACAGAGGATGATCTAGGAAAATATACATGTGTTATTTTCGGAAAAGACAACCAGATTATGCAAGAGAAAACTGTTCAAGTTGAAAGGAAAGGTAGGTTAATTTGTCAGCTAATCAGTTTATTCATTTTATGTGTCTTTCTGTCTTTTCGCTGTCTGATCTTCTTCTGTCTCCTCTGCAGTTCAACCAGAGGAACCAGAATCGACCCCCCTGATTTCTAACTGATCTGTCCGTTAAGTTTGTTGATCCCCCATTGATTATTTATCCATTTTAACTGTAACCCTCTAGATTAGGTACACAGGTAATCCTCTTCACCCATACACTTTACACAATCCCTTGAATACAATGCATGTTAGGCCTATTCACATAAGCCAGTACTATTTACCTCGTTAGTGTTTTAATCTCAAACATTTTAGGCTTTACACACAATAGACTAATTGTCTTATACCTTGAAATATTCGCATCTGCTTTTTGCTAACATTAAAACATGCAGCAAATGTAGTGTATTTGCAAATAAACATTGTTTACTACAGCCACTAAATCCATTGTTTTGGTTGCTTCTACCTTACTGGTCAGTCAATATCAAGTTCATGCAATCCGATTGGCTGTGATGTCTGGGGAGTTTTGGTGGAGGTGTCAGCGCTCTGCCAAGACTTAGCATTGATTCAGCTGGCGACCGATCACAGAGGAAGCTGTGAAGGGTCTATTGTGGATTATTTTAAAGCTAAGTAGCTGAAGATATGGACTTGTTTTTGGGCATTTAGCCTGGATTTTGGAAGCTAAGGAGCTGGACTTTACTGTTCAACCAGAGCTGGAGGCGTGTTATTTGTTGTTACCTTGACTGTTATCCCTGGTGGGGTGAGTAACTTGTTCCACATGGTTGTGCTGGGAGCCGCCAACTTAGAGACTATTCCATGAAGGTGTACTAACTAATTTCTACCAGACCTGCAACGCTTAAATTTCTAATAGACTGTTTCATTCATTAAGCGAAGTTCAATTGATTTTGTTTGTCAGCTGTTCAGTTTAAAAAGGGTTTTGTGTATTTCTTTTTTCCAGTGAGGCCTCACTAACAGTGTTAAATATTCTGCCGTTGATTTATTGGGACTGTGAGAAATAATTGAGATTATTTGTCTGATCACAAGGTGGGTTAATGCCATATTACTGTCATAGTATATGAGCTTAGTTTGAAGTTAATCCAATGTTCATGTTAAGGTTCACTGCCCTTGGTTCATTTTGCTGAGTAGTACGGTTTATTAAACTGGTACGCTATGCAACGTCACCCATTTTCCTTCCTTATTTTAGTCTGTGGTTGAAGCTGCACTGCACCTTGATTTAAATTCTCTAGTAAGTGATCTTAGTCTTGTTAATGTAGTCTATTATCCATTTCAGGGTAGGTAAACAAATCTGGGCGCTGTTCACATGTTTAAACCTGAACAGTTAAGTTAAATGGAGGCCCTGCTGGGAGATACTGAGAACAATCTAGACTAGAAGTGCTACGAACCTACCACGATGGCCAACTCCTCCAGTCCGCTGCCACTTTTAGAGCTTCAGACCTGGTGCAGTGAAGCAAAAGTTAACCCAGCTCATGCAGTTGTTGTGAGAGGCGTACCTAGTGACATCAGTGTTGCTGATGTTGAAGAGGAAATGGAGACGGTTAAAGCTTTCAGCAGAGTTTGTGTCAGTGACCAAAAGTGACTCAACTGAATACTGACATAATGCTGTGAGTGTCGCAACCCACATGACCCGAGCAAAGAACTTGAAATAGTCCCCTTACTGGTCGGTCATGATGGAAGCTAGCTTTTTTTTTTTTTTTTTTTTTTACAGAATCTACGGAAGCCCTGAAAGGCAAGTGAGAAAAAAAGGGTAATTCTTTTTACAAGTGATTGTTCTTGTAATCAGTGGCGGTTTCTGATATGGGCATCCGCCCAAGGCGGCTCCTTGTCTAGGGTGGAGGGTCTAGGAATATGGATGTATGATGTATTTTTTTCTTTTTTTAGTCACCGTTTTTATGTGGTTAATGATAGGATGCTACTTATTTCGGAATGCCCATTAATTTTACCCAAGTGTCCATGGCTATTAAACCAAAACTGTGTTTCCAGTGAATACTTTCACTTTAGGATGACAAAAGAACACCTCCAGATGTTGCTCACCAAAGGTCATCATGATTTGATGTGGATTTTCAAAATTAAAACCTCTCAAAATCCCTAAATCTGGTTAATTTTACCTAAGGGGCTGTCAATATTGTTAAAAAAAACTTGTTGTTTCCAGTAACTTATTTCACTTCAGAGGGATAGCAGAACATACCTAGATGCTGCTCACCAAGGGTTATCAAGATCCGATCTGGAATTTCAAAATTAAAGCCTTTTTATCCAAGTTGTTGTCACTATTGCAACAAAACTGTTTGCTGTCACTTACTGATATCACTTCACAGTGATAGTAGAACACCCCTAGATGTTTCTCACCAAAGGTCATCAAAATCTCGAAATTCACTTTTATCTGAATTTCAAAATTAAACCAAATCACCTCCAGTCGGCGCTCCAGAGTTCTTCAAACGGTGGATCCAAGTGAGGCCCCATCCTCGTTGCTGGCCACCAAGGGTCCTGCTCCACCTAGAGGGTCATCTGACTCACCCGCCAGAGACGCTGCCACGCCGAGGTCTGCCTCCGCCTCCCTCCGCCCACCCTCATTGGGTTGTATTATGGTCTGTTGGGTTACATGTGGGCTACATTGATAACTGGCGAACCTTCTGGGGAAAACCTGGTCTGATCCGGAGAGACGGCATCCATCCCACTTTGGATGGTGCAGCTCTTCTTTCTAGGAATCTGGCCGGATTTATTAGTTCTCCTAAATGCTGACAACCCAGGGTCCAGACCAGGAAGCAGAGCCGTAGTTTAACACACCTCTCTGCAGCTTCTGTACTGTTACCCACCCATTATCCTATTGAGACGGTGTCTTTCCCACGGCCAAAACTTAACAGATCAAAAACTGATCTAAAAGGAACAAATCATAAAAATCTAATAAAAATCCATACGGATCACTTTGAACCAAAAAATAAAACAATTAAATGTGGTTTATTAAATATAAGGTCTCTCCCTCCAAAGACTTTGTTAGTTAATGAATTGATTTCTGATAATCAGATTGATTTGTTGTGTCTCACAGAAACCTGGCTACAAGAGGACTACGTTAGTATAAATGAGTCAACTCCCTCCAGTTATTTAAATTTCCACATTCCCAGATCTGTGGGAAGAGGAGGAGGAGTGGCAACCATCTTTCAGTCTGATTTATTAATTAGTCCCAGGCCAATTAATAACTACAGTTCTTTTGAACATTTAACACTCAGTTTCCCTCATCCAAACTGCAAAGCAATAAAACCTCTTCTGTTTGTTGTTTTGTATCGTCCACCAGGCCCTTACACTCAGTTTTTGGATCAACTGTCAGACTTCTTATCTGACTTGGTGTTAAACACTGACAAGGTTATAATAGTGGGTGATTTTAACATTCATGTTGACACTGAATGTGATAACCTTAGTGTAGCCTTTAAAACTATCCTAGATTCAATTGGTTTTGCTCAAAATGTGCATAAACCGACGCACTCTTGGTTACATACTTTAGACCTTGTGCTAACATATGGCATTGAGTGTGAAGAATTAACAGTATTTCCTCACAACCCTGTCCTATCTGACCATTTTTTAATAACATTTGAGTTTAATCTAACTGAGTTCTCCACCCCCAAAAGAGGGTTCTATTATAGTAGATCTCTATCGGACAATGCTGCATCAAACTTTAAAGAGTCTGTCCCCCTTTTAATATCGTCAGTATTGCAGAAATACCCTGCAGATAGCAATGTTGTTTCTTCCCATTCACAAATAGATGTCTTTGTTAACGGTATGACTTCGTCATTGCGTTCTGCATTGGACAATGTAGCTCCCTTGAAAAAGGTGATTATTCACAGGAAGATGGCTCCCTGGTTTAATTCAGAGCTGCGTTCCTTGAAGCACAATGTTAGGAAATTGGAGAGAAAATGGTGCTTTACACACCAAGAGGAATCCTACCTAATCTGGAAAGACAGTCTATTGTTGTATAAAAAGACCCTTCGCACAGTTAGAGCAGCATATTTTTCATCATTAATTGAGGAGAACAAAAATAATCCTAGATTTCTCTTCAGTACAGTTGCCAAACTTACACAGAGTCATAGCTCCGTTGATCCATCCATTCCCTTAGCTCTTAGCAGTAATGATTTTATGGGATTCTTCACAAATAAAATTGATTCCATTAAAAATAAAATAATTGGCATCCTCCCAAACATAATTACCTCGTCCTCAGTAAGTGAGGCAGCGTTGGAGGAATCTTTAGAAACTGCGCTGTGTCCGAACTGTCTAGAAGCAGTAGAGCTTTCTGAGCTATCTAAAATATTAGCTTCATCTAAACCTTCTACCTGTATGTTAGACCCAATCCCAACCAAATTGTTTAAGGAGGTATTCCCTTTGATCAGTGGTCCTATTTTAGACATGATTAATCTATCCTTAGTAAATGGATATGTACCACAGGCTTTTAAAGTAGCTGTTATTAAACCTTTACTTAAGAAACCATCTCTTGATCAAGATGAGTTAGTAAATTACAGACCTATATCTAATCTTCTTTTCTTATCTAAAATCCTCGAGAAAGTAGTTGCTAATCAACTTTGTGAACATTTACAAAGCAATGACCTACTTGAGGAGTTTCAGTCAGGCTTCAGAGCTCATCATAGCACTGAAACGGCTCTGGTGAAGGTCACCAACGATATTCTCATGGCCTCAGATAATGGACTTGTGTCTGTACTTGTCCTGTTAGATCTCAGTGCTGCATTTGACACAGTTGATCACAATATTCTCCTACAAAGACTTGAGCATACTGTAGGGATTAAGGGGAAAGCATTAGGCTGGTTTAAATCTTATCTGTCGGACAGATTCCAGTTTGTTCATGTTAATAATAAATCTTCTTCAAACTCTAGGGTCACCTGTGGAGTACCACAGGGTTCAGTCCTTGGACCAATTCTCTTTACTATATATATGCTTCCGATTGGCAAAATTATCAGACAGCATGGGATTAATTTCCACTGTTATGCTGATGACACTCAGCTATATTTATCCATAAATCCTGATGAATCCAATCAATTACTTCGACTGCAGTCATGTCTTGATGACATCAAAAGCTGGATGACTTTAAATTTCCTGCACTTAAATTCTGACAAGACAGAAGTTATAATCTTTGGACCAGAGTCCTCAAAAAATAAACTTCTTAATCATTCACTGAATCTGGATGGCATTAACTTGGCCTCTGGTAATAAAGTAAAAAACCTTGGTGTTATTTTCGACCAAGACATGTCATTTAAATCCCATATTAAACAGGTTTCCAGAGTTTCCTTTTTTCACCTCCGGAATATTGCCAAAATTAGAAACATTCTGTCCAGGGGTGATGCTGAAAAACTAGTCCATGCATTTGTTACTTCAAGGCTGGACTATTGTAATTCTTTACTATCAGGAAGTCCACAAAATGCAGTTCAAAGCCTTCAGCTGATCCAAAATGCTGCAGCAAGAGTTCTGATGAAAATCAACAAGAGGGATCATATTTCTCCAATTTTAGCTTCCCTTCATTGGCTTCCTGTTAAATCAAGAATAGAATTTAAAATTCTTCTTCTAACGTATAAAGCCCTTAATAATCAAGCTCCATCATATATCAGAGCTCTGATTACCCCGTATGTTCCTAACAGAGCACTTCGCTCTCAGACTGCAGGTCTGCTGGTGGTTCCTAGAGTCTCTAAAAGTAGAATGGGAGGCAGATCCTTTAGCTATCAGGCTCCTCTCCTGTGGAACCAACTCCCAGTTTTGGTCCGTGAGGCAGACACCCTGTCTACTTTTAAGACTAATCTTAAAACTTTCCTTTTTGACAAAGCTTATAACTAGAGTGGCTCATGTTACCCTGAGCTACCTCTATAGTTATGCTGCTATAGGCTTAGGCTACTGGAGGACATCAGGGTCTATTTTTCTCACTCTACTGATTTCTACTGTTCTCCAGTCTACTGTTCTCCAGATTTGCATTGCATTACATTGAAATGACTGTTGTCATTTCAGCTTTTAACTTTCTGTTCTCTCTCTTTTTTCTTCATAGTAGGTACACCTGGTCTGACGTTCTGTTGACTGTGAAATCATCCAGGGAGGACAGATCACCGACTATTACCATCTAATGTAGAACAGATTACTGGATCAATGTGTGCTTCTGTGCTTTTTGTCTCTCTTGTTGTGTCTCTGCTCTTTCTTCTGTAACCCCCAGTGGGTCGAGGCAGATGACCGTTCATACTGAGCCCGGTTCTGCCGGAGGTTTTCCTTCCCGCTAATGGGTGGTTTTTCTTTCCACTGTCGCTTCATGCTTGGTCAGTATGAGGGATTGCAGCAAAGCCATGTACAATGCAGACGACTCTCCCTGTGGCTCTACGCTTCTCCAGGAGTGAATGCTGCTTGTCGGGACTTTGATGCAATCAACTGGTTTCCTTATATAGGAACATTTTTTAACCAATCTGTATAATCTGACCCAATCTGTATAATATGATTGAACCTAACTTGTAAAGTGCCTTGAGATGACATGTTTCATGAATTGGCGCTATATAAATAAAATTGAATTGAAAAAATTGAATTAAATTACAGACCTATATCTAATCTTCTTTTCTTATCTAAAATTCTTGAGAAAGTAGTTGCTAATCAACTTTGTGAACATCTACAAAGTAATGACCTACTTGAGGAGTTTCAGTCAGGCTTCAGAGCTCATCATAGCACTGAAACGGCTCTGGTGAAGGTCACTAATGATATTCTCATGGCCTCAGATCTTGCACTGAGATCTTGTCCTGCTAGATCTCAGTGCTGCATTTGACACAGTTGATCACAATATTCTCCTACAAAGACTTGAGCATACTGTAGGGATTAAGGGGAAAGCATTAGGCTGGTTTAAATCTTATCTGTCGGACAGATTCCAGTTTGTTCATGTTTATAATAAATCTTCTTCAAGCTCTAGGGTCACTTGTGGAGTACCACAGGGTTCAGTCCTTGGACCAATTCTCTTTACTATATACAGGGGTTGGACAATGAAACTGAAACCCCTCTCATTTTAGTGTGGGAGGTTTCATGGCTAAATTGGACCAGCCTGGTGGCCAATCTTCATTAATTACACATTGAACCAATAAGAGCAGAGTGTGAAGGTCCAATTAGCAAGGTAAGAGCACAGTTTTGCTCGAAATATTGCAATGCACACAACATTATGGGTGACATACTAGAGTTCAAAAGAGGACAAATTGTTGGTGCACGTCTTGCTGCCGCATCTGTGACCAAGACAGCAAGTCTTTGTGATGTATCAAGAGCCACGGTATCCAGGGTAATGTCAGCATACCACCAAGAAGGACGAACCACATCCAACAGGATTAACTGTGGACGCAAGAGGAAGCTGTCTGAAAGGGATGTTGGGGTGCTAACCCGGATTGTATCCAAAAAACATAAAACCACGGCTCCCCAAATCACGGCAGAATTAAATGTGCACCTCAACTCTCCTGTTTCCACCAAACTGTCCGTCGGGAGCTCCACAGGGTCAATATCCACGGCCGGGCTGCTATAGCCAAACCTTTGGTCACTCGTGCCAGTGCCAAACGTCGGTTTCAATGGTGCAAGGAGCACAAATCTTGGGCTGTGGACAATTTGAAACATGTATTGTTCTCTGATGAGTCCACCTTTACTGTTTTCCCCACATCCGGGAGAGTTACGGTGTGGAGAAGCCCCAAAGAAGCGTACCACCCAGACTGTTGCATGCCCAGAGTGAAGCATGGGGGTGGATCAGTGATGGTTTGGGCTGCCATATCATGGCATTCCCTTGGCCCCATACTTGTGCTAGATGGGCGCGTCACTGCCAAGGACTACCGAACCATTCTGGAGGACCATGTGCATCCAATGGTTCAAACATTGTATCCTGAAGGAGGTGCCGTGTATCAGGATGACAATGCACCAATACACACAGCAAGACTGGTGAAAGATTGGTTTGATGAACATGAAAGTGAAGTTGAACATCTCCCATGGCCTGCACAGTCACCACATCTAAATATTATTGAGCCACTTTGGGGTGTTTTGGAGGAGCGAGTCAGGAAACATTTTCCTCCACCAGCATCACGTCGTGACCTGGCCACTATCCTGCAAGAAGAATGGCTTAAAATCCCTCTGACCACTGTGCAGGATTTGTATTTGTCATTCCCAAGACGAATTGACGCTGTATTGGCCGTAAAAGGAGGCCCTACACCATACTAATAAATTATTGTGGTCTAACACCAGGTGTTTCAGTTTCATTGTCCAACCCCTGTATATGCTTCCGATTGGCAAAATTATCAGACAGCATGGGATTAATTTCCACTGTTATGCTGATGACACTCAGCTATATTTATCCATAAATCCTGATGAATCCAATCAATTACTTCGACTGCAGTCATGTCTTGATGACATCAAAAGCTGGATGACTTTAAATTTCCTGCATCTAAATTCTGACAAGACAGAAGTTATAATCTTTGGACCAGAGTCCTCAAAAAATAAACTTCTTAACCAATCACTTAATCTGGATGGCATTAACTTGGCCTCTGGTAATAAAGTAAAAAACCTTGGTGTTATTTTTGACCAAGACATGTCATTTAAATCCCATATTAAACAGGTTTCCAGAGTTTCCTTTTTTCACCTCAGGAATATCGCCAAAATTAGAAACATTCTGTCCAGGAGTGACGCTGAAAAACTAGTCCATGCATTTGTTACTTCAAGGCTGGACTATTGTAATTCTTTACTATCAGGAAGTCCACAAAATGCAGTTCAAAGTCTTCAGCTGATCCAAAATGCTGCAGCAAGAGTTCTGATGAAAATCAACAAGAGGGATCATATTTCTCCAATTTTAGCTTCCCTTCATTGGCTTCCTGTTAAATCAAGAATAGAATTTAAAATTCTTCTTCTAACGTATAAAGCCCTTAATAATCAAGCTCCATCATATATCAGAGCTCTGATTACCCCGTATGTTCCTAACAGAGCACTTCGCTCTCAGACTGCAGGTCTGCTGGTGGTTCCTAGAGTCTCTAAAAGTAGAATGGGAGGCAGATCCTTTAGCTATCAGGCTCCTCTCCTGTGGAACCAACTCCCAGTTTTGGTCCGTGAGGCAGACACCCCGTCTACTTTTAAGACTAATCTTAAAACTTTCCTTTGTGACAAAGCTTATAGTTAGAGTGGCTCATGTTACCCTGAGCTACCTTTATAGTTATGCTGCTATAGGCTTAGGCTACTGGAGGACATCAGGGCCTATTTCTCTCACTCTACTGATTTTTACTGTTCTCCAGATTTGCATTGCATTACATTGAAATGACTGTTGTCATTTCAGCTTTTAACTTTTTGTTTTCTCTCTTTTTTCTTCATAGTAGGTACACCTGGTCTGACGTTCTGTTGACTGTGAAATCATCCAGGGAGGACAGATCACCGACTATTACCATCTAATGTAGAACAGATTACTGGATCAATGTGTGCTTCTGTGCTTTTTGTCTCTCTTGTTGTGTCTCTGCTCTGTCTTCTGTAACCCCCAGTCGGTCGAGGCAGATGACCGTTCATACTGAGCCTGGTTCTGGTTCTGCTGGAGGTTTTTCCTTCCCGCTAACGGGTGTTTTTTCTTTCCACTGTCGCTTCATGCTTGCTCAGTATGAGGGATTGCAGCAAAGCCATGTACAATGCAGACGACTCTCCCTGTGGCTCTACGCTTCTCCAGGAGTGAATGCTGCTTGTCGGGACTTTGAAGCAATCAACTGGTTCCCTGATATAGGAACATTTTTGACCAATCTGTATAATCTGATTGAACTTAACTTTGTAAAGTGCCTTGAGATGACATGTTTCATGAATTGGCGCTATATAAATAAAATTGAATTGAATTGAATTGAGAAAGAAAAGAAAAGAAAAGAAAAGAAAAGAAAAAAGAAAAAAAGGAACATGCTGAGTGGGTAACTCCCTGGAAGAAAACCAGTTAGTCTGAATTGATGACGTGCTAAGGTAGAGGTAACATGCAGAAACCAATCTGAGGAGCACTCTGAGTAGGACTCAAAGATCTGCAGAATCTTCAGGTTTTACCCCTGGTTCGTGGTTCCTTCCTCGTTCCCCGCAGGCGGTTTCTTGGAGCAACGGTTTTCCAATGAAGCGGACACAGCGGCCAAATGCCTGGAACAAAACCAGTTGGACTGAGTTAATGACGTGTCGATGCTGCGGTAAGAAAAACCTAACAGGATGAAGCCTGGTTTAAAGTCCTGGAAAATTAAAGCAGGAAAATTCACACGTCTCATTTGTTCTCTCTAAAAGCATCACATTTAAAATGCAAAGAAAAGAGCAGAAAATACACAGCATGATGAGATTATGCCAGAAGACCCAGACAATCCAGTCCTGTTTGCCTTGACGTACCTGATGAAGATTCCTAATGTGAAGAAGTGCAGAACTCTAAGCCAGGGTTTCAGACTTTTTCCAGTTTAGTCTTAGCACCATCAAACTTTTTATCGTTGTACCAGAGCCAGCTGTAAATGTTCACCAGGACGGTCGAGCCTATGAGCAGCACCACCAGAATAGCCAGGCTCAAGTAGTTCTCCTGGTTGTACAATCCCACTGCAGTTCGGATATCTAGAGCAATGTCGAGGAGAAACAACCCTGGTACCAAAAGAGAAAACAAAACATCTTTCCATTTGTTATTCATGTTCTCTTCTATATTCCCAGGACTCTGATGTGACCCAGAATCAGAAGAGTCAGAATTATCAGAAGAATGCACGAGGCAATCCATTGTTTCTGCCGCTGAGAAACCAGCGACAAGTGAAGCTGAGCTTCCTGAAGTTTTCAGAAGAACCCGACGCTCCACCCACACTGTTACTCCTGGCATAACCTGTCAGGTTGAATCTGACATATGTGACTTTTTCCCTGATTCAGCGTGTTCAGCATTGCTGCACAGCAAGAGATCTTATCCTGAACCATCTGCAACTATACGTGTTTGTTAACTGTTTCTGCTCACACTGATCCAAACCCTTGTGGCAAACAATTAAGTCTGTAACTAGGGAAAATAATAATAAACATTCATCAACATTTGAAAGGATGGTTTACTCATCTCTGATCAAGAAAAAGTCACCAACTTATTTAATTACTATTTTATTTCTTCTGTTCTGGAATTGTCATCTGCACATCCAACATTTTATAGCCATCAATTATATCTGATACTCTTCAGTAGTTTTCCCTTTCTGAAATTTCACAGATTGATTTATTGGATACATTATGCTATTACACACTGTTTAAAGTTATTTAATGTTTAATATATAAAACTGTGAATATCAGCCCAAACAGCTGATATCAGGACAATGGTTGAAGGGAATGATTCGAGCACTGGTGATCTTTTAACAGCAAACTCTGCACACATATAGAATAAAGGAGTAACAACTTCTTCAAGTCCAAGAATTTATTAACAGAAATAAAATGAACATCCAGAGAACATCACTATAGAATGCTGTTTATCTGAATTAACTCTATATTTCAATCAACAAATCCTCTCTACTAGGCTAGTGAAATTTAACTAAAACTACTAAGCAAAATGAAGATAAAAAGAAGCTAAGGAACTATATACACACAAAGAAACAAAAAGACAAATTAAAATGGTTGATCATCAGAATGATTCAGAATGATGCAGATCTGAGTTAAAGAACCAAAGTTCATCTTAAAGAATGTGGAATGAGGTTAAATTAGCTTAAATAATTTAGAACAGCGTTTGGTATGTGTTTCAACTCATTCACAATTAAAATCCTGAGTTAAACAAAACATTATTTAATAAAATAATGGGCTGGTGCAGAGAATTTGCACAGGCACCTTTATTTTACATAATTTTAATCATTATTTTGTATTCTTATTTTGGTGCTTTATAAATAAAGTTGGCTTAGTTCAGTCTTTATGCCGCCTGTGGGTGATGTCATAACGGCCCATAGCTCTGCATCAGCGTGGCTCCAGATGACCTCTGACCCAGCAACTCCTTTTAACTATTTTAGATATGACAAAACTTGGGTTTTAGTCCCAGCACCACTTCAAACTCTGGCAAACAGGGTAAGAACCCTGTTGTGCAATCAAGCCATCAGGAATAAAATCAGACTGAGTTGGAAACAACGTGCCCACATATGAGAATATCACGTGTGACATTTTTAGACTTTTGAAAAAAAAGGTAAATCCAAAATATTCTCATCTAGTGATAATAAACTGTTCTACCGTCCGTCCATCCATCCGCCTTCTTCCTCTTATCCGGGGTCGGGTCGTGGGGGTAGCAGCTTCAGTAGGGAGGCCCAGACGTCCCTCTCCCCAGCCACCTGGACCAGCTCCTCAGGAGGAATCCCAAGGCGTTCCCAGCAGAGAGACATAGTCCCTCCAGCGTGTCCTGGGTCTCCCTCTGGGTCTCCTCCTGGTGGGACGTGCCTGGAACACCTCACCAGGGAGGCGTCCAGGAGGCATCCTGACCAGATGCACAAGCCACCTCTACTGGCTCCTCTGGACGTGGAGGAGCAGCGGCTCTACTCTGAGTCCTCCCCGGATGACTGAGCTCCTCACCCTATCTCTAAGGGAAACTGTTCTACAAAAAGCAGAAATTCAAATGCTTGAATCAATCAAGCTGTTTGGTGTAACCAACAGTCTGATAGTTGATTTAACTGTAAAGTTAATCTTACTGACGGAACCAAATTTTGTTTCACATCTGAGTCCCGATGCTGTGATTTATCATGTTTGCAAACACCACAATTCCTAAATGAAAAGTCCACAGTTATAAATTTTCTAAATTAACTTCCAGTCCAGAGGAGTTAGATGCTCAAGTATCTAACCTAAGATTATATATTAGATTTGTCTAATAAGACATTTTAAGACCTTATTTTGTGTTGTGTAGAACAGATTTGTTTCCAGATTTAACTCCTAGTTCAGAATCAGAACCAGAATCAAGTTTATTGCCAAGTAGGTTTGCACAAGGAATTTGACTTGGTGTTGATGGTGCAGACAAAACAGATATATATACAGAATCTAGAGCTATATTCATGGTAGACTGTGCATCAGTTAATATGTGGTACCACCCTGTTCACGTGGAAAGGGGGGGTGCTCATACAGCTAAACGTGCTAATTTCCCTTAAAAGAAAGGTGAGAAGCACAAGCTAAAAAAAAAGCTAGTAATTCCTTAAAAGGTGAAGCCTTGCGCAAAAGCTAGTAATTCCTAAAGAAAGGTAAGCAGTCGCTACAGAGCTCATAAGTCCTAAAGGTTTAGCGTTCTTAACACTGAAAGAATAGTGTCGTCATAAGTCGCACGTTGAACGGTCAACCTGCGCACCTGTTTCTACACACACACTTGTAGAAACTTTGCAAAATATGTATTTAAACATAAATGCATAGCTAAGCATGCACAGACTGGATCTTATGTTATTTTGAAAGTTTGTCATAACTTGTGTTTGTTTTGTGTTAGCAAGATGGAGCCAGAACGTCTCATCTGAAGCTGCACCTGTGGTGGACCAAGCAGACGTAGAGAGGCAGAAGGTTGTCGTTGCTGACCTCATCAACTTATCTGCAGATGAGTGGAGCAATTTAAATAGTTTTAACCTTGCTGAATGCGATAAAAAGATTAAGGAACTAATGAATTTTATTGCAAACCTAACTAAAGATGCTCTGATTACAGATGTTTGCCAGATCACCCTGCTGCATCAGCGAAAATCCCAACTGAAAGCTAAACAGTTTCTTCAGTTACAGGTTGAGCATCAGATGGTTTTGGACAGAATGAGTGCTGCCAGACGTGAGCTCTCAAAGGCCGAGGTGAGGATGCAGGAAGCTGAGACAGAGGACGTCAAAACTGCTGATGTCAGCGAGGCTGCGTCTCACCAGAGAAGTGAGTCCTCCACCCTTCAGGTGAAATCCTCACATGATCAACCCCAGCAGGTTGACTCTTTGCAGGAGCTGGAACCACAGAACAGCTCTGCAGTTTCTAACGCAGCACCTAGAACAGATCATGGCTGATAAACATTTGGTAAATCCAAAAACGGAGAATCGGATCTCCATTATCAGATTTGTTGGGGGATGTTGTGCGATCAAGCCATGAGGAATAAAATTAGACTGAGTGGGAAACATCATAAAACGTGACACTGTTACAAGCACACAGGGACTGCCTCTCACTGCAGGGGGGAGGGTTGCTGTATAAAGACTTGCTGTCCACAGACAATCACGCTCTTTTCACGCTGTTCCTCAGCAGTAGCATTGGAGGGACACCCACACCGTGGAGACAGCCACCTGGGTGCGAATGGGTTTGGACTCCCACAAACATTTGCAGTGCCGGCCAGGCTAAGTAGTCTGTTTTCTGAAATACCAACATCAGAACTTATAGCCAACTGCCCAGGAGACGGTCTGCTTGTAACCTTTCTCAGGTGTTGCAGTAAAGGGGTGCATAGCATTAGTCCGACAACCCTAACCCTAACCCGACAACCTAAGGCACAAGTCATGACCGTTCTGTCTAATGTGGGAAAAGTTTTGTTTTCTTCGCCATGCACTTACCATGAAGTTCAATCTAATGCCATCAGAGAGTACTACATGGTAACTGCTGATACAGATAAGATCAATTTGGGCATAGGCCTAGCGCATGAATCTTGTCAAGGTATAGGCCTGCTAAGAATCATTACTAAAAACCAAGTATCATATTGAAACTGAGAGTTCGGACTAATGGGTCATCCGACTATATCAGACTAGTGGGACTGTCGGACTTTTGGGTTGTCGGACTATTGGGCAGACCCCCCTCACAAGAAGCAGCTACACCAGGGAAGCCAAGCGGAGGACCCGCTTCAACATGCTGCAGTTTCCTACGGCCTAGGACCCGGAGCCGCCTCCCAACACACAGATATCGAGTGTTAAAGAAATGTGAATGTAATCATTTTCTTTTTATTAAGGAATGTTCTACTGTTTTAGCTTCACACAGGAAGAAACAGATGTTTCTCCCAGACAAGGAATGTCTTGCTGTATATGTTAATCCTACACCTCTTTGTGTGCCAACCCCATGTTGTAAAACCCCCCTTGTCCCTTCTTTTGTTTCCTAACCCCCATGTTGTGAACTCCTGAATCCTCCTGTCCCTTCTTTGATGTCTGACAATAAAGGCAGAAAGACAGAGGTAACCCAGAGCAGACGGACCCAAGACTGTGATGGAACAGGCCTCATGTTCCTGGCTCCTCTGCCCTCATTCTGTGGGAAGAGTCTAAACTTGTGTTTGTGTTGGTTTTCTTTCCAGGATAAAAGGGTTATTAAACTTAACCCTGTCATTGAGCTAGCTGCGTAGCGCCTATGGCTGCTGAGATAACCAGCTTTCCCTTGGAGTAATTCACTGCTACCGGACGCCCGTCACCACAACCAGAGACAATGGGAGAGGTTTGGCAGATAAATAAACTGGGAAAGTTTAGAATGCTTTACTTAGTGTGTTTTCAGGGTGTTTTTAAAGCTTGACTGAGGTAACAGGCATAGCTCCCGTTAGCATTTTGAAACCAAGCATTGCTGATGTAGTATGAGTGTGTTTTTATGGTTATAGCAAACTTTATTTCCATAAGGGTTTTATACATCGATGGGATAATGATGTTTGTGTTTTCTGGTCCGCTCATTACCACCAAATAGAGCTTAAGGCCTTTTAAAATTAGCGCAGAATGTCCGCTAGCATAATGCTATTAGCTTCCCGGATAACATTCGTGTTACCACCCAACTACGGTTAAACATAAGGTTTGTTTTCGTTTTGCTCCACCATTGTTTGATAGTGCTATGAGCGTTATTACCGCATTAATATGGAACATTAATGTCAATTTAATGGTGTTTTTGTATAATTTTAGGATTAACCCATTTAGCGACCGATCACTACAGCGACCCCTAGCCTCCCGGAGGAATAATCATATTAATAAAATCAAGCGTCCTAAAGTTACAGATTTTACTGAGCAAATCATTCTTTTAAACGTTATTTTATCAAATAATGTTTTGTTTAAGTCAGGATTTGCATTTTGAATGAGTTGAAACACATACCATATGTTGTTCTGAATTAGTTAAGCTATTTTAACCTCATTCCACTTTCTTTAAGATGAACTTTGGTTCTTTAAGTCAGATCTGCAGTGAGCCAGGATTCACTGAATCATTCTGATGATCTACCATTTTATTTGTCTTTTGTGTGTACATAGTTCCTTAGCTTCTTTTATCTTCATTTTGCTTAGTAGTTTTAGTTAAGCTTCACTAGCCTGGTAGAGAGGATTTGTTGATTGAAATATAGAGTTAATTCAGATAAACAGCATTATATAGTGATGTTCTCTGGATGTTTTATTTCTGTTAATAAATTCATGAACTTGAAGAGAAGTTGTCACTCCTTTATTGTATATGTGTGTGGTTATATTTAGAAACCAAGCGTTGCTTGCAAACTTTAATATTTAGAATATATATATATATTCAAATATTTAGAACATTTGGGGCCAACAGTGAGCAGGACTCCGCAGGGAAACCATCAGTACCTTTTTGCCTTTGGATGGACTGTAGATGGTGGAGCCCAGCAGATGTTGATGGTGGAGGTCAGATGTCTACTTACAGTGAGATGAGTTGGTTTAGAAGATAAAAAGTGTTCTTGGTGCCATAATTAACAAAAAAAAATGTCCAAAGTCTAACACCCCTGAATCACATAATTGGGTCTAGGGCTGTAACATTTTGCCAAATGCCAAGACTGTGATATATTTCAACCATAAATGTGGTTTAATTTAACCACAAGCAACAAAAATGGCCTGTTGATAAAGATGTTTGTTAACAAGGACTGTTTAAAACAGGTTTAATTGTTTTCATTAATCAGAATATTATGCAAATGGGTTTAACTGCCCAGCTGTAATTGGGTCGTCAGCAGGACTCAGTAGAATCTGTGCATGAGGTCAGCCTGCAGTCCTGCTCGTGTGATTTGGGACGTGAAACATTAGAAAGTTGTGGGGGGGTTGGTGGAGTCAGGCTTGATTTGTTTACAGAAATCTGTGGGAATGTTAATTTCTTTAAGGTTGAGCTCAGTAAACTGTGGGAATTGTTAAATCTTATTTCCATCTGATCAGCCTCTGGAATCAGGTTCTTCCCTAAATTATTCCAGATTTTTCCTCCAGCCATAAATTGCTTTGTTAAATTTTGAGTTTTTATTCTAGCTGCACCTTTTGTCTTGATGGTGAAATCGTTTAGGGCCGGACTGGCAGCTGCTGGCAGCAGGACTCCAGCAGAGGTTGGTGGGTTTCCCTCAGCATCACGCCGCTCCAGTGGAGTCTCAGGTCCAGCTGCTGGATGCTGGCAGGACGACGTCTGACCAGCTGAGGGACATTCATGGACGGCTTTAATGCACCGATTAGATGCTAGGAAGCTTCCAAGTTCTGATGAACCCGTCCAACTCTGGGTGTATCGACCCAGTTTGAGCGGAACCAGTAAAAACAAACATGGGATCATCAAGGTTTGGAGCATTTAAACTTACAGCACTGCAAGTCTAATTAATCAGAGTTTTATCTTTGCACAAAAACTTTTTTTCTTCTTTATTCAGATGAGCAAAATTAACTCCATGGTGCCAGAAATCAGTTTCTGATATGAACTAAAACTGAACTTCTGGAAAAAACCACGAGGCTGAAATGTTTAGGATGTATTTACAGTTTCTCCCAACGAGATGAAGAAGAGCAGGAAAATAAGCGTTCAGTGGCGACAGCTCCAGGAGGCCGACCCGCGGCGCCGCCGGCCGACCCGCGGCGCCGCCGGCCGACCCGCGGCGCCGCCGGCCGACCCGCAGCGCCGCCTCCACCGCAGAACATGCAGGAACATTCAGAGCAGAGGAACTTCCTCCTCCTGCAGGCGGGTCCGAAACGCTGCTTCATCACCACTGCTGCACGACTCAAGGACCAGCAGAACTTCCAGCGGTTCTGCTTCCACCGAGCATCAGCACCAGATGTTCAGGCTGAATGGACCAGGTTCTACAAACTGGACTGGTTCTGACATCAAACTTTGGACCAAAGCTAACAGAAATGTATCACTTTTACTTCAAAAAGTCAAAGGATCTTCAGAAGTTCTGCAGAACCGGAGATCCGGGTCTTTGAGTCGTGCACCAGTTTTTCTGATTGTCTCAGCAACTATAAGCTCCAGTCCAAAGGACCCTCTGGTGAGAAGAACCTACCAGAACACAGGAACCATCTTTGGGTTGGTGCTGGATGGAGACGTTTGGATCACAGAACACAAAACAGAACCAAACCCTACTAAAGTAACACTTTGGATCCTGCGGCGCCGCAGCACCATGACAGACGATGTTAAAGGCACAGAGCAGAGCCGGGCTCAGAATCACTCAGTGGTCCAGCTGGACCGCTCCGGTTCAGAAGGTCCGGTCCCAGCGGTCCTGACCGTGCAGAGACGCCCTCCTGGTTCTCTTCATCTCTAAAGGAAAAGCTACATTTGTTCTGATCCATCAGAACCGGAGCTCCGCGATCACCTCCAGACCCGCAGAACGCCTCGTCATTTAAGGTCCAGACGCTCAGCGACCCGTTCAGCCGCCTGCAGTTCTGATGAAGTTCTGCACATCCAGGATGAAGCTGAAACAGAACCTCCAGGTGTCCACAGGGGTTATAAGGAATGGTTCTGGTTCTTTGGGATTAAGGACACCCTGAGCGTTCATCAGCTCTGTTCTGGGTTCTGGTGGTTCTGTTGGGGCCGCAGCAGGAAAATCTGGACCGATGTTTGCATGCAGGACTGGAGCTCCATGAGTGAGATCATCAGCACGCCACACAGAACCATCCAGAGTTCTGGGTTCAAACTAATACTAAACGGACCCGCCAGACGGGTCCAGCAGTCTTCAGGTCCAGATGGAGGCTTCAGGTCCGCTGCAGAACCTTTAGAGAAAACCTAGCATGAGTAAACTGGGTGTGAGTCTGAGCTGCGGTGAGTTTAGCTGCCGTGGAGGCGGGTCGACCCAGACCCGGTTCCCTTTCAGTGGCTACGTCCTGGAGTCCGTTACAAGAAGTCCAGTTCCAGCGCCTGATGCAGGGAGACCAGGTCGCCGTGGGTGGAGATCCTCCAGAAAGGCATGTTGTGCTGCAGGGAGGAGGAAGCAGCCGCATTAGCTCAGAAACCCAAACCCAGCAGAACTTTGGGTCATCAGGCACCAGAACCTTTAGCTTTACATCAGCTAACAGCCGCTTTATGCTAAAATCTTCTAAATCTGTCAAAAAATTATCAAAGAAATCTGGAATAAAAGCGCCGGTGCTGCTGAGTATCAAAGCTTACCGGGTCAGAACTATTGCGACGCCAGACACTGACGGGATAATAACGTTTGTGTTTTACAGCAAAATACGGCTTAGAAGTGTTTTTAAGTCGGCGCTGAACTGCTGCTAGCATTAGCCGCTATTAGCCTCCTTAATAACTTAAGAATAAATGTAACTAAAGTCGTTTTCTTCGTCTCAGTCATCGTCTGGAAACGCTACGAGCGTTCAGCATTAATAGGGAACATTAAGGTGGATTTAGCGCCGTTTCCTGTAGTTTTAGGATTAACTCATCAAGCTAATGTGAACAACGACCACAGGAAGATCTACAGCGCCACCTAGCTTCCTAAGTTTGAGTCTGAATTATTTCCTGGTGTCCTAAAGATATTGATTCTTTAAAATGTTATTTCCTCAAATAATGTTTTGCTCAATTCAGATTTTCATTGTGAATGGATTGAAACATAAACGTTGTTCTAAACTGGTTAAACCAATTTAACCTCATTCCATGTTCTTTAAGATGAACTTTGGTTTTCTAATTTGTAATTGGTACAGCATTAACGGGGAACTTTAATGTCGATTTAATGGTGTTTCGTGTAATTTAAGATTAACTCGTCAAGCTAATGTAAACATCGGCCACAGGATGTACCCCAACATGTAATATCCAGTCGATAGTCCGCTACAGCGCCCTCTAGCTTCCTAAATTACCGATTTGAGTCTGAATTATTTCAAAGAGAAACAATTACTTTAAAGGCATACTATGCAAAATTTTTCAGTTAATTAATGTGTTCCATACCGTTTTGGATGATTAAATGAGTCATTTCAGGTTGAACAAAGGTTTTCTCGGCCGCCCTGGTGGTCTGTGGGGGAAATACCGCACTTGCAACTGCAGGAGCCCTCGGCCCGCGCCCACAGGCTCAAAATCTCGTGCAAGATCGCGAGAGTCGGTCTTGCTTTAGGGCGAGAACTGCTACACGCCCCCAGTGAAACGTATGCTCGGTGCTAGCGCAGTGGTGATATCTGTGCAGTTATCATGGCGGAACCAGCCATAAAACAGCGAAAGCCCATGTCGGAGCAGGCAAGAAAGAGGAAAAGGGCTGTGGACAGAGAGAGGAGTCGTACACGGGTGAACATCGGGCAAGGTTTTTCTGAATGGCGAGAGCTAAAAGAAAGAGAAGGCTGCAAGGCTGACGTGGACCTCGCGTTTCTGCTGATGCGATTGTAAGTAACATTGTAGGGTTTCTCTCTCTCTCTGTGCATGTTCATACTTTCACTGTGTTAAGCCGGGCATACACTGTACGAGTTTTTCAGTCGTGGTACTTATATACATCTCAAACTGTGCGACGGAACCGCAGGATTATAAAAGTTCTCCGCTCATCTGTGTGCTGATCTGTGTTCTCAAACTGTACGTCGCGTGGACCGGGACCCTCGCCCTCCCCAACCCCCCCGCGAGCCGACGTCCGGGCCCAGCGGGTCCCGGGCCGGGCGGAGGTCGCTTCGGGGACGCCCGCTCCCCTCACTCCACTGCCGGGGACGGAGAGGAAGGGAGGGCGCTCCCTCGTAGCTCTGCTTGAACAGCAGGATGGTGATTCGTTGCGTTCGCCTGTCTGCTAAGCTCAAAACAACCACGCCTGGCTTGACGGAGAAACCAGGAGAACAGCTGAGCATCTTTACGACAGTGCACTTTTACTTTCACCCTCTGGGGGGAGCCTCGCTGGAAAATCAACCCTGGTTGCATAGTATACCTTTAAGCTAATTCAAGCTCATTCCACGTTCTTTAAGATGAACTTTGGTTCTTAAACTCAGATCTGCAGTGAACCAGGATTCACTGAATCATTCTGATGATTAACCATTTTATTTTGTCTTTTTGTTTCTTATGTGTGTAAATAGTTCCTTAGCTTCTTTTATCTTCATTTTGCTTAGTAGTTTAGTTAAGCTTCACAGCCTAGTAGAGAGGATTTGTTGATAGGGTTAGGGTTCTTGAGCTAAATCCTGGAGAACAGCCCCAAGGAGCAGGAAACTCTGCCCCCTGCTGGCAGAGGGAGGTAACTACACCGTAATTCTCTACAGGCTTTTATTGCAGCAGCATGGAGTCTCTGACAGCTGATTAAACTAGTTTAACTGGTTAATTAAACTAGTTTAAATCAGCTGATTAAACTTAATTAGCCAGTTAAACTAGTTTAATCAGTTAAACTAGTTTATCTGAATCTGTTCTGCGCTGCTCGTCCTCCAGCAGAGATGCTGAGGTTCTGGGACTGAGGCAGCTGCAGAACCGACCCGTCCTGCCTGTGAGAACCTCGGTTCCTGGTTGGGCTTTAATCACAGGTAAAAGCAGAGTTCGGTGCGGCTCCTCTGATGCGGGTCCAGAACATCAGAACGAGTCGTACCTGCTTGGCGGCGAACTCCTCGTCTCGGCCGTCTCCGATCACCACGTAGGTCACCTTCTTCCCGAAGCGAGACACGATCCTCTCGAAGCAGCTCTCCTTCCCTGGGTGGAGAGGAGACCATGAGGTTTTGCAGCCGGCGGGCCGGGCCGAGCCGAACCGGGCCGGGCCGGGCCGGGCCGGTCATACGCACCGATCTTTGTGGCGCTGTAGATGTTCTCCACGGGGAAGACCTCTCCCAGGCCGTACAGCAGAACCTTGGCCAGAGCCGGAACCAGCTGGGTGGTGGTGACCAGCACGTTCATACACTTCCCTCTGTGGCACAGAAACACACGGTGAACCCGAGCCGACGGACACGGCACCAGAACCGAGCCGTTTGTGGGTCGGACCTGGACTGGATGAGCAGCAGCGACTTGAGAGCGGTGGCGAGCCACGAGTCGGTGACGCTCTCGATCTCGGCCTGGAGCCGCAGCAGCAGGTCTCTCTTCACGGGACTCAGCAGCCCTGCAGGAACCCCACGTCAGCTCAGGTCCAACAGAACCTGGTTCTGCACGCTTCCTGTTCACTCACCGCCCACGTTCCCTTTGTAGCTGCTGTAGATCTCTTTTAGCCGGCGGTACCGAAAGGCCAGCTTGCGCATCCACTCCACCCCGCCCTGGACCCCCGCGGCGCCGCCTGCTGCTCCTCCTCCTCCTCCAGAACCGCTGAACCCGTCAGCCAAGAAGTTGTAGTTACTGGGACGGAGGAAAAACAGGTGATAAAGTCTCAGGACAAGCGGGCCGATGACGCTACGGTGGTTCTGTGTGACGGCGCCGACCTCAGGTCCTGTCCGTTATCATCCGACGCCACGTCCTCGATGTGGACCTGGTCGCACTCCTACAAGAGACAACAGACGCCTCGTTACTGTGGGCTTCAGCCGCTGGAGCGTTTAGATGAGCAGAAGGTTCTGATGGATCGTCTGCAGGTTCTGGATGCTATGGACTGAGCCGGCGCCGGGTTCAGTCACCCTGACCACATCAACTCTACCTCCAGGTCGTTGAAGAACAGATGCGTGTCTGCCAGCTCGAAGATCAGCTCCTCCATCTGCAGGCCCAGGTTCAGCATGGTGGCCGGGTCCTGGACAGAACCAGAACCAGAATCTGAGATGACCTTCTGATTCGAGGCTGGAGCTGCGCGCCTCGGGGCAGAACCTCACCTTGCCGAACTTCTGTGCGTAGGTGCCGGTGAGCAGCGAGTGGAAGATGATGATGGTCTCGTCCAGGTCCCAGAGGAAGATGCGCTGAAAGCAGCAGAATTGGACCATGTGACCCGGAACACACCTGCCTGCTCTGCAGAACCCTGCAGAACCTGTGCCGGTCCAGGGAAGCTTACCTCCAGGTCGCTGCTGGCAGCCGGCGAGCTCTCCGACTTCTTGGCCTTCCCTTTGGACTTCCCCACCGAGTTCCGCCGACCCACTTCCTCCTGGTCTCTGGCGCCGCCCGGAGGAAGAGCTGCAGCCGCTGGCAGGTTCTCCGGTGGAGACGCGTCTGAGGCGGAACCGAGACGTCAGTGTCTGACCAACCAGCTTCCACCGGGTTCTGGTCCATCAGGGTCATTTGGACCAACCTCTGGTGAGCTAGAACCCATCGACTGTTCTTTAGAAAACCCAGCGTGTACCGGATCAGGTCCGTTCCTCACAGAACCCATAAAATGGGTTCTGTGAGGACTCCGCCCCAACAGTAACCAGAACCAGAGCTTCCCTCTCCTTTAAAACCCACACCCTGCTCCTTTACTGCCTGTCAGGTCCGCGGGCCACAGAACCCGGTTCTGATCACCACAGAAGCCGAGAAGCAAAGACCTACAGAACGTTGATGTGAGCTCAGAACGTGAAGCACCTCTGGGAGGCAGTCCGGCTGGGGCGGCCTCTTCAGACTTCACCGCTGAGTACCCGGCGACACCGGCGCCGTGCTCGTCGGTGCTGGTCGGCCCGGCGGGAGTGTAATTGGGAGGAAGGTGGTAGTACTGGGAGAACTGGTTCTGACCCAGAGAGCTGTAGCTGCTGAACTCCTGGGGGAAGAAGAGAGGAACAGCGTGAGAAGGATGAGAGGACAGCACCAACTGGGTCAACACAGCCTCCACCTGCAGACCCGGTTCTGAAGAACCTGAAGAACTCCTTCTGTCCGCAGGTCTGGGTTTGATAATCAAACCCTCGACCAGAACTGCTCATGCTGAAAGTAGTTTAACGTTCTGGTCGCTCTAAAAGCTTACAGCGCCACCTGCTGCATGCAGAAACCTCCACGTCCAGCAGAACCCGGGTTCTGGATGCAGAGCAGTTTATCTGCAATCAGGTGTACAAAAGTTCTGGTTCTGATGCTTGGGAAAAGTGGGATGCTACGGAAGGACCTGTTGCTGGAGGCGCCTCAGAAACACTTGGACTTAAACCGGTTCTGAGAAGCAGCGGTTCTGAGAAGCAGCGGTTCTGAGAAGCAGCGGTTCTCCTCACCTGCTGTCCTGCCGCTGCAGAGGCGGTGCTGACGGCCGTAGCGGAGGGGATGTTGGAGTAAACGCTGGATGTGGTGAAGCTGGACCCTGCAGACAGAACCAAAGACCCGGTCAGACCCAGTCAGACCCGGCTGCGTGCGTGGCGCCGGTGAGGAGCGGCGGGCCGCGGCTTGCCTTGGCCCGGGTAGGAGTAGTGCAGCTGGCCCGGCGGGCTGGAGGTGTACGCCGTGCTGAAGCTGAGGAACCCCGGCTGGCCAGCAGAGGGCGCCTCAGGCAGCCCCGTCTCCGTTTTGATGCCGGGCCACAGAGCACCTGAGGAGGAGGAGGAGGAGGTCAGAGGAGGAGGTGGAGGCGTGAAGGCATAAGGTCGGAGGGGGGAAGGGGGGGGGGGGGGGGGGGGGTACTAACCGAAGGGCGGGAGGCCGTAGGTCTGTCCCGCCTGAGGGAAGGACGAGTACACGGTGGACTGGGCCAGAGGGGGGAACGCCACCTGGCTGGTGTAGGACGTCACTGCAGGGCTGGAAGAGCAGGAGGCGGAGTTAGCTACGCCCTAATAAGGACTTCCTGTGAGCGTCATCCATCAGGGGAACATGGAGGAGTTTATAATCACTGCCTTAAATATGAACATCATTTCTGAGCTTTGAATACTTCACAGTAGGGCTGGACGATAAAAAAAGCATATCGATAAAATATAAATCATATCGATCGATGTCGATAATTGTCAACAAATTCAAAACATTTATTTTAAGTGCAGCCCTGGTTGTTTTATGCTGTTGCTTAATTATCCATTTTTAGATACAGACACACAGAAACTGAATTCAAACTCAACTCTTTATTCAACCAATTTTTTACCAAAAATTTAAGTTTTTAAAAATTAAAAAGAACATGTGCTCTCTGAACTCGTTGAAGGGGGCGGAGCTTGGTTCCTGGGTCTGCGTTGTGATTGGTTGGGAGGATGCAATGATGTAATATTAACCTAAACAGCTAAAAGGAAGGAAAACTGTTATTCTATTGAACTTTTTATTGACCTTTTTTCTATCATTGATATTAATCGATAAATATTGTTAGTGAATTATCGTCCAGCCCTGACTGACGTCCCTTCCTGGCATCATGAAGTCAGAAGGTCCACCTTCAGGTTCACACATGACTGGACTCGTTTTATTAATGCGTCTATAAATAACCTGGACCTGAGGAGACATTATGAACCATCGCCTGCAGGAGCCACGTCTGCTGCCATCCCCAAAATAATAAAGGATTCAATGTTAAACATCTATTCTGGACCAGAGGTTCTGCTCTGGTGAAAGCTGCTGGTTCTGAGTCGTCTCTAAAGATCCGGATCAGAACACAGGGGCTGTATATTAAGCGGGTCAGCTGGTGCCGGCCCAGTAAGATGGATCCCAGCCTCCTGAGCAGCAGCAGATTTCTTTATTTCTGCCAGTTACTCTGGATCATGTAGACTTTTAAAGAACCAGGAGAAGGCGGCATGACTTTTCAGGCCCTCGGTTATAGAACCTGCTGCTGAGTGAAGCAGGAACGGAGGAGAACCGACATGTTCTGCTTCGTGTGCACGATCTCCCTGGGCTTCCAGTGCAGTCCCAGCTCTACGCCGCTGATACTCACTTTGCCTCCTGATAGACCTGCTGGCTGTAGTCAGACTGGGCCGGGCCGGTGTCTGGAAAACAGAACCGTTCTGAGCGTTAGTCCGGTCCCACATCCGGTTCTTCTTCAGACCAACCTGCAGCAGCCGCACCGTTACCTGCGTGCGAGTACGAGTCCACGGCGTCGCCGATGGGCTGGTCTCCGCCTCGCTCGCTGCTCGCCTGCTCCGGATCACCTGCAGCCACAGACACAATCGTCTGGGTCTAAAACCAGAACCACCCGGTTCTGACACGGCCAGAGATCAGCCGGCGCAGATCAAGCATCACTCAGGTTCTTACAGAGGAAACAGACGCTGATCACCTCACTGGGTTCTCCGCCTGCTCACACTAAGTTAGTCACACGAGCTAGACTGAGACACAGCAGAACCTCTGACACCTGCAGAACCTCTGACACCTGCAGAACCTCTCACACCTGCAGAACCTCTCACACCTGCAGAACCTCTCACACCTGCAGAACCTCTCACACCAACATCTGGAGCACAGGAAGGCAGTCTGACAGGCAGAACAGCTGGAGGCGTTCCAGAGGTTCTGGTCCGGCTCACCTGCATCGAGCCGGGCTGCAGACAGAGCGGAGTAAGAGCCGTCCTCTTCTGAAGAAGCCAGAACCGCTGCTGGAGGCCCGTCGGCATTTAAATTCCTGACCACAGAAAAACCAGAGCTGGTTCACGGATGCAGACAATTACAGACGATTTACTGATAATTAAACGAGAAAACAGCTTTTATTCAGAAGACCGACCTCTGCTCAGGCTCCTGCTCGCCGTCGGCCTCCATCTTTGCCTTCTTCGCCTGCAAACACACAAACTGTTCTGATGGACGACTAGAACCAGACGACAAGGCAATAACAGCACATCGATGGACAAAATAGAAATAAAAGGTTCAATAGAAGGAGTTTTCCTTCCTTTTGCCCTCCAGCCTGTCATGTAGTTTAATACTGAAGTCACTGATCCTCCCAGCCAATCACAGACGCAGACCCAGGGAAGCCCCGCCCCCTTCTAACAGAGCACGTTTTCTATGGTCTCTGTTAGAAAACAGCAGCTTTGGTAAATTAGAGTTTTTATCTAATAATAGGTCGCCAGGGCTGCACTTAAAATGTGTTTTTCATTTTTATTTTTTAACTATGGAGATGGATCAATATGATTTTATTTTATGTTTTTCATCTATGTCGTCCAGCCCTGCCACTGAGCGTCTCTTTATTTGTAGGATCACTTCCTGGCTCTGATCAACTAGAAAAAGAGATTTTTGGCAGCTTTCACATTCATAAAATATGTTTTACACCAATTCAAGCTGGTAAATGATGTCATATGTGCTGAATAAAGGCGCTGAATGAATGAATGAATGAAGGTCACAGAGCTTTAACAGCAGAGCAACACTAACCCACTCATGCCAGGTGAGAACAGATGAAAATAAGACGCTAATTTACACAAGAACAAGCAGAGAGCGACCCCCCCCCCCCCTGCAACCAGCCGGGAGGACGGGCTGGACTTACCGGGCACTCCTGCTGCTCGTCCATCTCGGCGGCGGGGCGAGCCGCTGCGTCTCAGCCTAGGCTCTGCAGACGGGCCGCCGGTCCGGACCCTGCTTCACACAAACACAGCAGCTGTGAGGAGAGGCGGCTGCTCTCCCCTCCCATAAATACTCTGAACCCCCCCCCCTCCCGCCCCCCCATTCCTTCATATCGCCGGGGGGGGGGGGGGGGGGGGGGGGGAGCAGGAAGTGGGGCACCTTGGTCTAATCTCCAGCACGAGACCTGCAGGTGAGGCACGTGTGGACCTGACGTCCCCCATTGTCTCCGTCGCTTCGCTGATCTGTGGATTAGGAGGCGGGCCGCCTTACATGAGCCTAACCTACATCCAGGGAAAACATCCCCCCCCCCCGCTCCCCCCCGCTCCGTGCGCTCGGGGCCAGGCGGCCGTATCGGGGGAAGATCTCCCCGCTCCGCCCCGCCGCCACAGCTGGAGGCCGGCAGCCTTTATCTGACATAACGGCGCCGCGGGCAGAGCTGGGGCAGAACTGGGTCAGACGGCTAATTTGAAACGGCTCCTGGCGGCACGTTCCGGGGGAGAAACGTGCCGCCAGGAGCCGTTTCAAATTAGCCGTTCACACGGACACGGCAGCTTATGCAAGATTTACACAAGTGGACCAAAAAGCTCCGCCGTTCAGAGAGGAAACGGGGCCAGAACCGGGGCCAGAACCGCAGCCAGAACCGCTCGGTTTGCAGGTTTAACGCGTTTCTGAGGCCCAGATGGATCAGAACCTCTGAACCCAGGAAGGAGAAGACATCAGCAGCCAGAGAGGCTCCTGCGTCTGAGTTCTTCCAGGAACTTCCCCCCTGGGAACTTTCCAGGACCTCAGGCCCGGGAAGCAGCCAGGGTTCCCTGGAGAACCTGAGGAGCGCCGCTGGGCGGACGGTGGAGGAGGTTCTCCAGAGAACCATCTCAGGTATGCAGGTGGAGGCTGGACAGGTGGATTTAAACGTGCATGGTAGCTGCTGGCAGCAAGAAGGTCCTGGGTTTGAATCCGGGCCTGGAGTCTGCGGGTCCTCTGGCTTCCTGCCGGGCCCAGTCAGTCGGGTTCTAGGGTAACTGGGCCCTGATGTCTGCAGCAGACCCGTTCAGGGAGGATCTCAGCAGAACTGGGGGGACCGATACGGACCGTGGCAATTCTGCGTGAGCGACAGAAGAACCCTGGTCAGTGAAACCTGGTCAGAACACCAGAGGTCAGAGGTCATCAGCACAGCATTACCAGCACCAGGCTCAGGGCCATATGGGTCCCACTGTGAGAGTGGATGGAGCTGAGGGTTCTGACCCAGAAACTGAGCCGCATGTAGAGACGGGCCGCTACCAACGATGGCAATGTTCTGACTGCTGGACGCTCCGGTACCAGCCCAGTACCGGCCCAGTACCGGTAAACCAGACCTGCCAGGGGACCAAACAGGGTCCAAATTAAGGCTGTAGAAAGAATCGATTCTTCAGTTCTGAATCAATTCTTCTTAATTCCTAAAGATCCATTTCTAGAAAGGCGTTTTCCACGGTGAACTTCCAGCTCTGCTCAGAACTTTCTGCCCTGGGTCGGTTTGGACCTTACAGCCGCCATCACTTTATTAGTCTGCGGCTGAATATTAATGTAAAACCAGCTACAGTCATGGAGTTCTGGTAACAGCTAATAAATGTTTTAATACCAGCGATCCGATTAGAGGTCCAAAAGAATCGGTTCTAAATCTTGAGAATCGGATCAATTCTTAAGGGTGAATCAGAACCCAGACCTGGTCCAAACCGGTCCGTGTCTTTGCTGCCACCTGATGTACGTCTCGGTACCGGCCCGGATGACCGGCTGCAGGATGGCGGTTCTGGACTTGGACCCCCTGCGACCCGTTTGGTTCATTCCTTTCTGGACGCAGATCCTAGGTGAACCTGTTCCAGTTCCGGAACCGGCTCTGCCTACCTGGCCACAGGTAAACATCCTGCTGACTCCAGCAAATACACCCCGCCGACTACACCTTCACTGCACTGTGAAGGTGAACCCGACTACTTCCTGACAGGACGCGGCTCGGTCCATCTCAAATAAAACTCTCTCATTGACACATTCGGAACCGGACCGGAACCGCTCATTCTCACTCACACCACTAAGCCCTCCAGGAGTTAGTCTGCACCGGGCAACGGGACCGCCAACTCCCCCTGTTAGCCAGCAGAGGCTAGCGTCTCTTCAGACATTAGACTGCGCCATTAGCTGCGGTCCTCTGGGTCCAGCGGTCCGGAATGGACCCGGGCGGAACCGCTGGCGGTACTCGGTACCAGGGGGGGAGAAAGTTTTCTGCTCCAGAGATTAGTCGGCGCCAGCAGGCATCGTGTGAAGGCTTCTCAGCCCCGGAGCCGTGAGCAGCCCCCCGGCTCTTAGCCAGCCCCCTGCCCCGGACGCCACGGCCCATCCCGGCCTTACCATGGAAGGGTCCCGCAGCCTTTATCCAGACTCTCCGCGGGAATCGGCGCAGCGAAGCTTTGTCTGTTGTCAGGGAGCACTATTTGGCAGGAAGTGGTTCCAGCAGGAGCCCCGGCGCATGCGCACACGCCTGCCGTCCTGGAGGCCGCTGGCGCGACGAGAGGTGACAGGTGAGGGGAAACAGGCCAGAGGAAGGGGGGGTTGGAGTTTAAATCCTGCCAGAGGGAAGCAGCTGCTGCTGCTCATCAGCCCGGGAAGGCGAACAGAGTTCAGGCTCCGTTATTAAAAATAACACCATGAAACAGAGAGAACCGCAGTCAGCTTTACCTGCCAGGTGTGTGTTTACACACAAGGGATCTGACTCAGCGCTCACTTATACAATGATACAAATACAGTATTAAAAACCAAACAGTCTGCAGTACAGAAAACACACAAACAATGAGACAATAATGCAACGGTGCAATGGGCAGAGAGCAAAGGATGCAGGAGGAAATGTTATGTTCATGTGGCAGGTGTGTGGGGGGGTCCAGGTGCTCCTACACATGCAAACACACGTGTCCACAGCGTGACGGGTGGAATAAGTATTATACATGGTGCTGCATACACGAGGCAGGTGGACCTGGATTACAGTATGTAGAAAATGACAATAATGGCTAAATAACTGATAGGTGGCTGAGTTACTGGGTTACTGCACACAAGGACCGCGGGGCCGGTAGGGCCGGTAGGGCCGCGGCCCTACTTACTTTTGATGATGAAGTCCTCCCCGCGCTTGTCTCTTCACCCGTCCCCCCCTCCGCGAAAAGCGTGTCTCTCCCCGCCGCAACCAACCCCCCCACCCGGCCGCGTTTATCTCTTCCCCCCCCCCCACCCCCCGGGTTTTTCGCGCATGCGCCCGACCAATTTGAAATGCTTTCCGCGGTCCATGACTGCACAGGAGTTGAACCTGACGCCACGAGTGAAGGATTGTGGGACGAAGCTGTTCCTGACAGCGCTACAGAGCTCTGGACGCCAACACCAACAGACTCAGGACCAGTTTCTTCCCACAATCCTTCACTCCAATGAACAGCTGACTCAGCAACAGAAAAACGTGCTGTTCGTTTTTGGTGTTGGTGTTGCCATATTGTATAAACTGTGTACCAGATCCACCTTCCAGACGTCTGTAACGCCGTTATAACTCATTTATTCCAGCATTCATGGGGACATGCGTGTACGAGCACCTTTTACCTTTACTCCCACCTCCGACATGAACATAATAACTATATTTCCTCCTGCATCCTCCGCTCATTGCACCGTTGTCCCAGTCTGTCTGCTTGGATATAATATGTTCAGGTGTGTTTTCTATAATATGTTCAGGTGTGTTTCTATAATATGTTCAGGTGTGTTTCTATAATATGTTCATGTGTGTTTTCTATAATATGTTCAGGTGTGTTTCTATAATATGTTCAGGTGTGTTTCTATAATATGTTCATGTGTGTTTCTATAATATGTTCAGGTGTGTTTCTATAATATGTTCAGGTGTGTTTTCTATAATATGTTCAGGTGTGTTTTCTATAATATGTTCAGGTGTGTTTCTATAATATGTTCAGGTGTGTTTCTATAATATGTTCAGGTGTGTTTTCTATAATATGTTCAGGTGTGTTTCTATAATATGTTCAGGTGTGTTTCTATAATATGTTCATGTGTGTTTTCTATAATATGTTCAGGTGTGTTTCTATAATATGTTCAGGCGTGTTTTCTATAATATGTTCAGGTGTGTTTTCTATAATATGTTCAGGTGTGTTTTCTATAATATGTTCAGGTGTGTTTTCTATAATATGTTCAGGTGTGTTTTCTATAATATGTTCAGGTGTGTTTTCTATAATATGTTCAGGTGTGTTTTCTATAATATGTTCAGGTGTGTTTTCTATAATATGTTCAGGTGTGTTTCTATAATATGTTCAGGTGTGTTTTCTATAATATGTTCAGGTGTGTTTTCTATAATATGTTCAGGTGTGTTTTCTATAATATGTTCAGGTGTGTTTTCTATAATATGTTCAGGTGTGTTTTCTATAATATGTTCAGGTGTGTTTTCTATAATATGTTCAGGTGTGTTTTCTATAATATGTTCAGGTGTGTTTTCTTTACTGCAGACTGATTTTATCATTGTATTGTATTATTATATACACATTATGAGCATTCTGCAATCCAGATTCAAGTTGCTCGTATGTAAACACATACTTGGCAAATAAAGCCGATTCTGCTCCTCTGGGAGAGCTGGGGCACATCCTTTTCACAGGGGGGGGGGGGGGGGCTGTTAGAATTTGGTGGTGGAGGAGAGCTGAGGTGTGAATAGACCCCTTGCAACCACGTGACTCCGTTACCCAGAAACCCTTGCGTGGCGGCCATATTGGCTGGCATGCCATTTTCTACACAACGCACGATATTCAAGACACTGTACGAGTTTTTCCCCTTTTCGGGCCGATTCTTCAGCCGTGCAAGCATGTTTTGAATCGGGCCGAATTTCAGCTTGATCGTAGAGGGGGGGAGGAGGGGGGACTGGCTTCTCACGACTACCTCCCGATCAGGAATCGGATGATCGGTGAAAATCAAACATGTTTGAAATTCAGTCGGCTGTCGTGAGGTTTTCGTGAGCGCATCCTGCTGTTCAAGCAGAGCTACGAGGGAGCGCCCTCCCCTCCTCTCCGTCCCCGCCAGGGGAGGGAGGTGAGCGGGCGTCCCTGAAGCGACCTCCGCCCGGCCCGCTCGCGGGGGCGTTGGGGAGGGCGAGCGCTCCGGTCCGCGCAACGCGCTGGCCGCCTGTTTCGGCACTCCTCCACTCGCGGGCGGGCCGGGCCGGGCGACCTGCCGTGCTGCGCGGCCGCCGGTGCGTCTCGTCCCTCCTCTCTCCCCTCTGTTCCCCCGATGCCCGGTGCCTCCTGCGGGCCTCGCCAGAGCTGGGCTCGACCCCCTGCTCTGGGTCCCTGTCACCCACCGTTGCTCGCCTGCCTCTGCCACCACAGCGAGCGTCGCGCCGCACAGATCGTGAGCGGTGAACTTTTTAAACTCCGCGGTTCCGTCGCACAGTTTTTAGATGTATGTAAGTACCATGATTGAAAAACTCGTACAGTGTATGTATGCCCGGTATTTGCGGACCCATTGGTTCTTCCTGATAAGGATTTTTCTAGCAATCCCGATGATTGGCCATCAGTTTGCTGTGCGGATCTGGTGAACTACCTTGTGTTGTCACCCACCCCAACGTACAGTGGCGATCAGATGAAGGCGTACAAGAATTTGGGAGCGCACACACAGTTCACTGCCGGATGGATACGTGAACTGTCTGTTTTTTACCTGAATGATGTAGCAGTTGTCCGTGGAAGGGTGAGTTTAATGTTGTTTATTCTCATAACTTGGCTGCATATAGTCCGATAACATCTGACCCTAAACTGTAAACATTGCTTTGGCAACAGAGATGCAGTCTGTTTGCACCATATTGAACAATCAGTGAATAGTCTTTTGTATACATGCGAGTAATGAGGTAACCGGGCCAGTGCAGTGGTTGGCTGTCACGCTAGCCTGCCCACCAAGATGGAGGTGCGCACCCCCGATCACGTGACTGTGACGTCAGATGCAAGGGGTCTATACAGGCTTTTCATACCTACAATAGAAGCCGTTGAGCTCGTCAGCCAGTCGTTGGGGAGGATCTCTGGTACTTAGTTCAGGTCCAGTTCCACCGGCTCGGTCTGGACCAGCACCGCCTGCTTCCAAGTGTTTCAGGATCCGTTTTTTTTCCGGGCCGGCCCGGGAGTAAAGGCTGCAACATCCTCCAAGAGAACAGAGACAATTTGTCTTGCTTCCGCACACTTTGAGGGTCTCCCTGCTGTTTCTGGACACAACGTTGGGCCAGAACCTTTTTCTCCAGGGGTGTCTGACTACCGTGCCGTGATTGGGCAGGATGTAGATGTTCAGGTTGGAGAAGCAGAAACGTCTCACACATCTGATCTGTGGAACTGCAGCACCGCTGTTCCAGTCGAACACACCAATCCTGCTCTCTTGCAGAATTTACTCTATAAGTTATCGTAGCATCGCCCGTCCTTCGCAGTCTTTACAAATATCTCCAGAGAACACGATGGGCATTTATGTGTCTGCCAGCTCTCTGCTCCTCGCTCTCTGCGGTTAAAAAGCTAGCAACGTGTTCTCCTCGCTCCCACCATGGCTGAGGCAGAAAATCCCGTGATGCTGTAAACTTTAACTGAAGACAGCCGGAGGGAGCAGCGGTCGGATTCAGCGACGGTAGCCGCCATGGGAGGTCCGACCCCTGAAAGGTCGCTCTGCTGAGGCCCAAAGCTTGAGGGCTAAACGCCTCGTCTCTGCTTCTGTCTCTCAAACACAGTTTCAAAGCAGACAGAGAGGCGCTGCCTTATTTTCATATTAGATATATGTGGACTACGCCTTGAAAGTATCCAAGACAATCTTGCATATACAGCTATAGAAACATAATTTTTCTTTTTAATGTTTTATTCATAATGGTGTATTTTTAATCGTTTACCATTTCTCACAGATTTCTTTAAAGTGTCAATGTTGCAAACATGGTGGGGGGGACAGGGGCTAAAGCAGCGCCCAGGAGGCGTTTCCCTCTTCCAGGCCTTTCTGGGCCAGTCGAAGCCGGGTCAAGATGAACGGAGGAGAGATGAGGCGAGCTGGGCGAGTTAAAACGAGCAACATCGGTGGACCTGCCGCTTTAGAGCCTGCAGGCCTCTCCACATTAGCGGGTTACTGGCTGAATGACTGGGTTTCAGCGAAGCGCCTCTTTGCTGCTTTGTTCTCAGGAATCGGTGTTCCTGGCCTGGTTCTACAGGACTCTCTTCCCACTTCTTAAGGTCACAGGAGTTTCGCTGTGAACCAGGGTTTTAATCTGAACAAACATCCTCACAAAAACCAGCGTACGGTGCCACAGTGTCAGTTCGTCCAGCGGCTGCAGCCTCAGAAACACTCCAGTCAGCACAATCACAGCAGGCCTGGAACTCCAGCTTTGACTCGTTGGTCCATCTTTTAACAACAGGTTTAGTAGGTTTCAGGTTCTGCCTGCATGTGGGCATCAGATGAACCAGACCATGGTCAGAGAGTCCTAAGCCTGCGCGGTGGACAGAGCAGTGGGCGTCCTTTCCAGCAGGTTCAGAGCGGGAAGCTCAGAGAACTGAGCAGAAACCCAGGAGCTCCACCTCAGACTCTACAGTTAGCAGGTTAAAGGTTAAAGGTCATGACCCTGAACCAGTCTGGCTGCTTTGAAGGGTTGAAGGAGAAAGCCTCTTCTCTCTAGAACCAAGATGGCGGCTTGGAACGTGTCCTTTTCATTCCATATTAATACGATTTATTAAATAATTGTTTATTATTTATTTATAGCCGGAAAGCAGAGAGGTCCAGAAGGCCTCCTGATCAGATGAACCAACTCAGCTGACTCCTCTCTGTTGATGGAGCGCCTCACCTCCAAGGCAGACCCTGGTCACAAGTTTCAGCTGATTGACCAGGATCTGGTTCTTTCACCCATGGTCCATATCTCAGGACCAAAGCTGAAGCTTGGAACATATCCAGCAGTAGATCCAGAGCTTTCTCTTACAGCTCAGCTCCTCCAGTACCCCAAACTGAAGTAACGCCTCCACTACTGCAGAAGAATCTCTGATCCATCCACCCTCTCCTGCTGCGTCCTGATATCACGCAGGAACCCGACGCTGCTACTCGGATTCCTCCAACCCGAAGGTGTGTACCGACTATCCTCGAGTCAGATGTCAGAAGCTCGGTCCAAACTGGGTCATCAGCAGGACAATGATCCCAAACAGCAGCTGATCTACGTCAGGATGACTGAGAAAGGAAAGAATCAAGGTTCTGCAAAGGTCAAGTCATAGTCTGGTTGAAAAGCTGCAGTTGGACCTTCAGAGAACTGAGGTCCACTCTGTGGCAGACCGATAGAATCAGACAAAAACCACTGGACTTTTCTCCTCATAGAAGGTACACCTGGTCTGGTGTTCTGTTAGCTGTGACATCATCAGGGAAGGCAGATCATCCTCTATCACCATCTAACATAGAAAGTACTCCTGGATCAATGTGAGCTTCTGAGCTTTCTGTGTCTCTGCTCTGTCTTCTCTAAGCCCCAGTGGGTCGAGGCAGATGAGCGTTCACACTGAGCCTGGTTCTGGTTCTGCTGGAGGTTCTCCTCCCTGTTAAAGGGGAGTTTTCCTCTCCACTGTCGCTTCATGCATGCTCAGTATGAGGGATTGCTGCAAAGCCATCAACAATGCAGACGACTGTCCACTGTGGCTCTACGCTCTTTCAGGAGGAGTGAATGCTGCTTGGAGAGACTTGATGCAACCTGCTGGGTTTCCTTAGAGAGGAAACTTTCTGACCAACCTGGAGGATCTGATGGAATCTGACTCTGAAAAGAGCCTTGAGATGATGTGTTGTTAATTGGAGCTAGAGAAATAAAACAGAATTGCTGTTGGATGAGGTTCTATAAGATGCTGCAGGAGAACTGACAGTAATTTCTCATGCTGTGATCTTTGCTCTTATAATTTTGGGTTCCTGCTTCTCAGAGGTGAAACAGAAGAACTTGATGTTTATGATCGTTCTGTCTGGAACGAGGAGAACGGTCCTGTGGGATTAAAACACTCGGCTCACACTGGGTTTTATTGGTTTTATTCAGCATTTCAGACACAGATCTTCAGTTCACGGTGTAAATTATCTGCTTCACACTGTTGCATGAAAATAAATACACAGAAAAAACAACAACTTCCAAATATGGAAGAACATGATCCAGAACTGTGTGTCGCCTTGCTTTCATGAACTGTTCCTGCCCGACTGAGGATGTTCTCCAATTTATAATCAGAAACATCCTGTCACACGTTAAGATATCCACAGAAGATACTCTGTGGGAACATTTTATTGCACTTTCCAGAACCAGGGCGTGCAGCGAGCTGGACCCAACACCGAGCCAGCACCCGCTCCGCCCAGCGGTTCCTGCCCAACTCGATGAAGCACTTCTTTCAAACTAAAAAAAAAAATTAAAGTTTTTTTGGGGAAAGGAGATATGTTTCAAGCATGGATCAGGCACAAGACATTTACAGTTCTGCTCTACATGATGCATAAATATAAAGACGTTAAAGACTGTCTGGTATGTTTGCAAGAAAACAGCAAAGACTTGGACTCGGAACCCTCGGTGGTGTTGCTGCTTCATCTCTTCGGACCACCGAGAGAAGTCCTTCAGAACGGCAGACGTCTGCCTGCAGGAAATATTCTCTAACGTAAAGATATGAACAGATGGAAGTCGGTTCTGATCAAAGCAGGACCTTCCTCAAAGTAAACAGTGTTGGTATCATATGCAAGGTTCCTACAGTACGTTTCAGGGTGACAACAAACGGGTCAAGGGAAGCGTTTGTGTTAAAGTGTTCTGTTTGGTCCCAGAAGGTAAGTTCTGTTGGAGTAGGACGAGGATTTGGACTCTTCTGATCCAAAGCTGCTCGGTTCCTTTCTGACCCTCAAGTTCATTTCAGCTTGTGCATGAAAACAAGAACCTTTACAGGAGGGACAGAACCGGACAGTCTGAGTAATGAAGGCATCACATCTGAGGTCCAAACCACTCAAGCAGCTTAGTGGGTTTTTTAATGACACTGGCTCGGACTCGCCCAGCAACACCAGGCACTTCACGTCACAGCACCAGCAGCTCCAGAACCGGTGCACAGAGGTTTCAGATCCTGAAACACTTGCACACTTGGCACATGCTTTATGGTTTGGGCTGGTCGGGTCGGCTGATTGGGCCGGTGGTGCTGCAACATGAGTCCCAGAACGCAGCGCGGAGATGCCCTCGGTCACATGAAGGAGTAGTCCGCCGGGGGTCCGTAGGAAAAGCCCGGGAAGGCTCCGGCCGCTTCCTTCACGCTGCTGGTCACCATCACAGAGTCGCCGCACAGCGAGGCCGACACCGGCAGGTGGGTGAACTCCGGGTCGAAGTGGCGCAGGTCGGTGGGACCGGACTGTAGGGAAGAGAGAACACCGTCAGAACCTGAAGCTTCAACATGACGCACTCATTCACAGCTCATTAGTTTCTCCCAAAACAGGAGTTCTGTTCCAGAACCATCCTGAGTAAAGGTCCGGTTCTGAGCTCTGCTAATTGGTCAGAGTTTCCTAGCAAACCCGACCAAAGCCAGGTCTCAGAACCAGTCCTGGTCCAGAACTGAGGATTTGGGCACAACCAGAGGGTTCCGGTTCTGTGTTGGTCTTGGTAATGTCCGTACAAGCAGCTCTGAGGTTGGTTTGAACGTACCACGGAGGGAGCAAATGGAGGCGTGATCTTCTTGGCCATCAGGTCGTCCCAGTTGATCGGAGAGAAGAAGGAGTGATACTTGAGCTCAAGCTGCAGGAGAACAAAGACCATGAGAACCCGGACCGCCGAGGGGTACCGCAGGCGGGCGCGAGAGTCCAATGTGCACAGACTTACAAAGTCGTCCTTGGCCCCCAGCCTCTTGGAGCGCTCCTTCTGCAGGAGGCCCTCCAGGAGCTCCCTGCCAGAGTTGGAAATGTTGGGTTTGAGCACCGGAGCGTTGTGCAGGATGTTGTTGTACATCTCTGCCGTGTTGCGGCTGTAGAACGGAGGCTGAGAGAGAAAGAGGAGCGAGATCAAACGCAGCTCACCACATGAAGGAAGTCCATCAGTGAACCACACTGACTGTGACACTCACGAGTCCGTAAAGCATCTCGTAGAGCACCGAGCCCAGGCACCACCAGTCCACAGTCCGGTCATACGCCTGCTTCTGCAGAACCTCAGGAGCCAGATACTGTGAAGACATCCCAGACCATCAGAAACAAGCCGACACTCAACGTTCTCGTTTCTCTTTCCGAGCCTTAGTGTACCTCAGGCGTCCCGCAGAAGGTCGAGGTGGTTCCGCTGGGGTCCAGCCCTTCCTTGCAGAGTCCAAAGTCTGTCAGGACGATGTGGCCCTGCGAGTCCAGCAGGATGTTCTCAGGCTTCAGGTCTCTGAAGAATACCAAAGCGCAGGGAGGATTAACGCTCCCGTTCCCTTTGGGTCCTGTTCCCAAATGCCCACCAGGGGGCGCTGCTTGCCCGCTCCTTACCTGTACACGATGTGCAGAGAGTGAAGGTATCCAAGCGCACTTGCGATTTCAGCGGCGTAGAACCTGGCCCTGGGCTCCAGGAAGACGCGCTCCCTCTGCAGGTGGTAGAAGAGCTGCGGAGGACAGACATGATGTGAACATCTGGATGCAGCTGATCCCGGGTCAGCAGCAGCTCCCGCAGCAGAGACTCACCTCGCCTCCGTTCACGTAGTCCAGCACAAAGTAGAGCTTGTCGGTGGTCTGGAAGCTGTAGTGCAGCCCCACCAGGAAGGGGTGCTTGATGTTCTTCATCAGCACGCTGCGCTCGGCCATGATGTGCTTTTGCTGCAGGACAGTCAGAGGAAGCGTTAGTTTGGGTCCTCACCGGGAGGCAGACAGCTGCGGAGACGCTCCTGCACACTCACCTCTTTCTTCTTCAGGATGATTTTCTTCTGCAGAACCTTCACGGCGTAGTACTTGGTGGTCTCCCTGTGTCGGGCGAGCAGAACCTGAGCAGAAACGCATCAGACGATGAACCAGAAACCGAGAGAACGTTCACGGGCAGAGTGGAGAGCAGCCGAGAGCGCAGACTCACCTTCCCGAAGCTGCCCTTACCGATGATCTTCAGGTAGTCAAAATCAGAGGGTTTGATCCTGCAGAGACAAGACGGGAACAGATCAGCTCCAAGTTTCAGGAGAGAGAGCAGATTCCCTGAAGGTGGAGCTACAGAGATACTCACTGGGTGTCCTCTGCCAGGGAGCTCCGTGGATGTAGGCGCATCTGAAAGATAAGGAGAGGTTAGAAACTTGGAGCAGGATTACTTTTTAAAATCAAAAAGCTGAAAGAGGAAAGAACGTGAGCTTACTGGACTCCCATCTTCAGCTTCATTCTGATTCTCATCGATCTTCAGGAAGTTGTTCACCTCCGCGCTGCGGGAGAGACAGAGGCGTTGTTTAAATGTCTGAGCTGGACCAGAGTCCCGAGAACCAGACGCGCTTCTCCTGCAGCCAGCAGCCGTGCGGGGGTCTGCTGCGTGATTCTCCACGCTGCGTGATTCTCCACGCAGCAGACACCGAGCCGCGTCTCAGCCGTGAATCGCGGAATAATCCAATTCCAGATTTATCCTCCACAGGAACATGAGGGATTTGTCAGGAGGTGATTAGGCGGCAGAAGCTGCTGGAGAGCAGATTACTGAGCGTCCTGCCAAACTCTGGATGAATGAACGGTTCTGTGCGCTGCGCACTCAGGACTGGGTTCTGAAATAAGTTCTAATGAGGGCGGTTCCGGACCCATTTTACCCCAAAGGTACCAGATGTGCAGAGATACTCACTGCTGGCAGATGTGCGGGGTGGACACCAGCTTCTGAATGAAGTCGTTCAGACCCATTTTCCTCTCCTTGATGAAAGCTGCAGAAAAAGGAAACTTGGTCAGTCTCACCAGAACCATCCGAACCGCGCTCGGAACATCTACAGGTTCCTTTTCGGGGAGCAGCAGCTGCGTGATAAAGATTTCTGCAAAGCTGCGGGCTTATTTGTTACGCAACCAGCCGGGTTTCCATTCACAGACCCGGGCGGTATTTTCCATTCAGCCGTCACAGCGCATGCGCACTGCTCCGCTCTTTTTAAAATTAACCCGCATTTCCGAGCAAACGGACCTAAAGGCGACTCTGTTCGCGTCGGGTTCGCGGTATGTGGCAAAGTCTTCAAACAGCGCCAGGCTGCGCGTCGGTACCGGCCGCTAGAATAAAGGTTATTCTCACCGGTGAGGACCGCAACGATCCCCCGCATCTTGCAGTAGGTCAGGTCGCATCCAGCCTCCGTCACGGCCATGTTGAGCGCGCAGTGGGAAGCCAGTTTGAACGGATACAGGAGAAAAAGCTGCTAAACGATGAAAAGTTAAATCCTTTTTAACAGATTGGTCCCGTTAGTCCAGCCGAACTCCTCTGAAGACGCCTGAGACTGCTGCTGCGCGGTCCCGAGCGCGCTCCTTTATAGGGGGCACGTGGTGCCGCCGGGGCACGCCCACTGGTGCGTCACAGGTAACCGCGGCAACAAGACCGGGGGCGTGACGTCACGGGATTCCGCTGCAGCAACACCGTTTTGCGTGGGGGATGACGAGGATGAAGAGGAGGAGGAGGAGGAAGGGGCTCTCTGTCGCCACCCTCCTTCTCTCCATCCTCTCCTCCATCCTCTCTTCCCTCCTCTCCTCCCTCCTTCTCTTCCCTCCTCTCCTCCCTCCTTCTCTCCATCCTCTCCTCCCTCCTTCTCTCCATCCTCTCTTCCATCCTCTCTTCCCTCCTCTCCTCCTTCCTCCTCTTCATCCTGTCTGCACCATGTGCTGCATATCTGTGTCATCGCCACTGCAACGTCTGCTTCCAGCATCTGCAGCCTCTGATCCCAGAACCTTATGAAACCAAGCGATTAGAGAAAGATCCAGAGAGCCAATGACCGGCGGGTCTCTGGGACGGAGCAGCTTACAGACGCGGTTACATAAATTCGGGGGGAAAATGTGACATAATTTTGGTCAAAGCTCCTGCAGCGGTCCGTCCAGCTGCTGGTGATGTGCTCCACTAACCTCCAGGTTACATAACTGTCATAATGCAGGTGATGGTCCTGCTGCAGGACAGCAGCCAGGACTCCGCCGCAGCAACACCAGAGCTACATGTTTGGAAACAGCTTCAGTCTCAAGATTATCTCAATACTCCAGAACTGGACTCAGCTCCATTTCATTCGTAACATCCATCCATTTCAAACGGCAGCATGGTTTCTGATCTAACAGAGGAGAGAAGTCACAAGACGTCTGTAGATGAGAAGGATCTTCATGTTCCTCCCCCTGCAGCGTTGCTTCGGTGTGTGAGTTTGCTAAAACAATGTCGGACTCTGTAATTTTCTCTGGTCCCCTGCCTGATCTGACCAGTGATGACAAGTTTAGCCGCATGTCATCATTCAACCGCTGGTTGTCTAGGTGGTGTCCTGAAAACGATGTGGGCTACATTGATAACTGGAGAACTTTCTGGGGAAAACCTGGTCTGATCAGGAGAGACGGCATCCATCCCACTTTGGATGGTGCAGCTCTTCTTTCTAGGAATCTGGCCGGATTTATTAGTTCTCCTAAATGCTGACAACCCAGGGTCCAGACCAGGAAGCAGAGCCGTAGTTTAACACACCTCTCTGCAGCTTCTGTACTGTTACCCACCCATTATCCTATTGAGACGGTGTCTTTCCCACGGCCAAAACTTAACAGATCAAAAACTGATCTAAAGGGAACAAATCATAAAAATCTAATAAAAATCAATACAGCTCACTTTGAACCAAAAAATAAAAAATTAAATGTGGTTTATTAAATATAAGGTCTCTCCCTCCAAAGACTTTGTTAGTTAATGAATTGATTTCTGATAATCAGATTGATTTATTTTGTCTCACAGAAACCTGGCTACAAGAGGACTACGTTAGTATAAATGAGTCAACTCCCTCCAGTTATTCAAATTTCCACATTCCCAGATCTGTGGGAAGAGGAGGAGGAGTGGCAACCATCTTTCAGTCTGATTTATTAATTAGTCCCAGGCCAATTAATAACTACAGTTCTTTTGAGCATTTAACCCTCAGTTTCCCTCATCCAAACTGCAAAGCAATAAAACCTCTTCTGTTTATTGTTTTGTATCGTCCACCAGGCCCTTACACTCAGTTTTTGGATCAGCTGTCAGACTTCTTATCTGATTTGGTGTTAAATACTGATAAGATTATTATAGTGGGTGATTTTAACATCCATGTTGACACTGAATGTGATAACCTTAGTGTAGCCTTTAAAACTATCCTAGATTCAATTGATTTTGCTCAAAATGTGCATAAGCCAACGCACTCTCGGCTCCATACTTTGGACCTTGTGCTGACATATGGCATTGATTGTGAAGAATTAACAGTATTCTCTCACAACCCTGTCCTATCTGATCATTTTTAATAACCTTTGAGTTTAATTTAACTGTGTTCTCCACCCCCAAAAGAGGGTTCCATTATAGTAGATCTCTATCGGACAATGCTGCATCAAAACTTAAAGAGTCTGTCCCCCTTTTAATATCCTCAGTATTGCAGAAATGCCCTGCAGATAGCAGCAATGCTGTTTCTTCCCATTCACAAATTGGCGACTTTGTTGATGGTGTTACTTGTTAGACCCAATCCCAACCAAGTTATTTAAGGAGGTATTCCCTCTGATCAGTGGTCCTATTTTAGACATGATTAATCTATCCTTAGTAAATGGATATGTACCACAGGCTTTTAAAGTAGCTGTTATTAAACCTTTACTTAAGAAACCTTCTCTTGATCAAGATGAGCTAGTAAACTACAGACCTATATCTAATCTTCTTTTCTTATCTAAAATTCTTGAGAAAGTAGTTGCTAATCAACTTTGTGAACATTTACAAAGCAATGACCTACTTGAGGAGTTTCAGTCAGGCTTCAGAGCTCATCATAGCACTGAAACGGCTCTGGTGAAGGTCACTAATGATATTCTCATGGCCTCAGATAATGGACTTGTGTCTGTACAATCTGATGCAACCTGCTGGGTTTCCTTAGAGAGGAAACTTTCTGACCAACCTGGAGGATTTGGTTGAATTTGACTTTGGAAAGAGCCTTGAGATGACGTGATGTGAATTGGTGCTATAGAAATAAAACTGAATTGAAATCTTTCTGTCAGGTCCTGTTTAAAAAGTGCCTGACTGAGGAGAGCTAGTTCTACTGATCTGAGACGTTCTTCCGGGTCTGCGGTTCAGAATCCGTCATCTGAGACGAGTCAGAGGGAAACTGCAGTGCTTCGTTCACACATGACAGTCATGCCTCATTTAGAGGAAGTGAGACTTCTCAGCGTCTTTTCCTGGTTTCTGAGCAGAAGAGGAAGTCTTCTGTAGCCAAAACAGAGAGGCTGATGGTACAGAACCAGAACCAGCACTGGTTAAACTGGACGGTTACGGTCGCCCACTCCCAGCTCTGTTTACTCGGTGGATCTGGTGTCATGAGTCCGACTCGTCTCTTTGGTTCTGTTCAAGGCGGTCTCTAAACTCAGGTGGTTTTTATGAAAGTTATGGTTGTTTATTTCCTCTGAAGGTAACCTGGGCCAGAACACGAACGAGTTCCTCTCAGTGCTGCCATCATCATGATCAAGACAGAGAAGACAATGCAGTTCTGCTGAATCGGCATAAAAATCCCATGGTTCCAGCCATCATGGGTCTTTTTTTCTGGACCCCTTCCAACCTGACAAAATAAAATAATAATTTCAAACTAATGAAGAGCAACTTCGGCTCATTTAATCAAGAATCTTTTACAAGTTAAAATCTTCTCTAAGGTGAAAAGCTTTTCTGAATAAAATAAAATAAAACATCATTTCAAACAGATTAGTGAAAGTAAAAACTAAAAAAAGTAGATAATATGATAACATAAATCACCTGAAATAAATTGAAACAGTAAAATAACACGTGATTTAATCCAGACAGTAGCCACATGACTATCTGATGTTCTTTAAGCACTGGTTCTGTTCAGTCCAACCTAACTCTTTCTCCTGTAAGTTCTGGTCTCTGGAGGCAGACGTCTCTTCAAATCCGAGTCTCCAGGAGGAACAAACAGATGATATCAGAAATATCTCTTGGATTTTCCACCTGGGTTTGGTAGAATATTAACGTTTTTCTCTTTCGGGCGTGAAATTGTGGATTTATTCTGGTTTTCTCAGTTTTCTTCAGACCTTAAATGGAATATTTCTTGGTTTTGTTGGAGCTGAATTAGCTGCGTGAGGAGGCCCCTGACTAGCAGTCTGCTCGCTGGTGGGTTGGTGGCAGCAGGAGGATGGATGCGTCAGTCTGTGACCAGCTGACAGGAGAGCTGCAGGCTAACAATGAGCTCTAATTACAAACTCTGATGGTTTGTGCTTCACACCAACGCAGTCATCACCATCACCATCATCTGGCCTGAAAACAGATCAAATCTGACCTGCTGTCACACCAGAGGAGCAGGTCCATGCTGACGGCGGTGCCAGAGAAGCTCAGGGATCTCCTGTGAGTGAGAGTTTATTTCTGCTCATGACGTTTGTTTCTAATTTTTCCCTCTGGGTTTCTTTGCTGAATTATAAAGTAACAAGACGAAATTTTAGCTTTTTATATCCGTAGGGGGATAAATGGCAGCTTGTGTGACTAATTCATCAGATATAAATAAGCATGAAAGGAGCGAGTTGATTCTCTGCTTCTAAATCAGACTCTACAGGCCTCAGGTAGCAGGTTAAAGGTCAAAGGTCATGACCCTGAACCCGTCTGGCTGCTTGGAAGGGTTGAAGGAGAAAGAACCAAGATGGCAGCAGGACTGAAGTTAGCAGAGCTGAACCTGGAGGAAGGACCAGAGATGAGGAACCATGATGGACAGAACCATGATGGACAGAACCATGATGGAGGAACCATGGTGGAGGAACCATGGTGGACAGAACCGTGATGGAGGAACCATGGTGGACAGAACCATGATGGACAGAACCATGATGGACAGAACCATGATGGAGGAACCATGGTGGACAGAACCATGATGGAGAAACCATGGTGGACAGAACCATGATGGACAGAACCATGATGGAGGAACCATGATGGAGGAACCATGATGGAGGAACCATGGTGGACAGAACCGTGATGGACAGAACCATGATGGAGGAACCATGATGGAGGAACCATGATGGAGGAACCATGGTGGACAGAACCATGATGGACAGAACCATGATGGAGGAACCATGGTGGACAGAACCATGATGGACAGAACCATGATGGAGGAACCATGATGGAGGAACCATGGTGGACAGAACCATGATGGACAGAACCATGATGGAGGAACCATGATGGACAGAACCATGATGGACAGAACCGTGATGGAGGAACCATAGTGGACAGAACCATGATGGACAGAACCGTGATGGAGGAACCATAGTGAACAGAAACATGGTGGACAGAACCATGATGGACAGAACCATGATGGAGGAACCATGATGGAGGAACCATGGTGGACAGAACCATGGTGGACAGAACCATGGTGGACAGAACGATGATGGAGGGACCAAACACAGCAGATCAACAGAACCGTCAGTTAATTACAGCAACGCTGAAGGAGGTTCTACAGGCTTCTTAAGGAGGTTCTACAGGCTGTGAGTAGAAGCTGCTAAAACCAGTCAGAGGAACCTTTATTCTGTAACTTTTTCAGTCCCTGCAGCTGGACGTCTGTCAGGCTTCATGACTCAGAGGTTCTGGTGACTTCAGGTCCAGGACTCGGTTCCTCTTTCTGATCTCGGTTTCTTTGGTAATACACCAACAGAAACAAGAAGCAATGTGACGCCTGGAAGAAGCTCGTGCATCTCACGGCGGTGGGATCAAATGTCCCAGCTGAGCTCCCGTAGAACATCTCGTGCCAGTCCTCCCAGTCGGACCCGGCGTGTTTCCCTGAATGAAGCATCGGGCTGAAACTGAAGCCACTCGGGTTACAACGAGCTGTTAGCTGAGACTCTCTGATTTCTCTGCAGGGTTCGTGTTCAGTCTGGATGTCTGGATGTTCTTCTGCTGGGACGCATCTCATTGGCTAACAGCTGGAAAATATGACTCAGCGGTTTTTAATGGTCTGTCTGCGCAGACGTTCAGACCAGGAAATGAGGGCATGGCTGCTACAAACAGAAACAACAGCAAATCTGACCTCTGAGATGCTTTTATTTCATCCTCCAGGAGCTTTTGGAGGAGAGTTGATGAGTTCAGGGTAGTAAAACCTAAAAATAATGCTGATCTAGGGATTTTTCATTTCCCTGGTCAGCTGTTCTGTCAGAGGAACCAAATTTACTGTGTGGTTAAAAATAAAAAGCCAGAGGAGAGTTTGGTCCTTGTCTAAAAGTCACGTCCACCATTAGGGGTGAGGATGCTGCAGGAGTCTCCTTTAACCCGGTAAAATAGAAAGTTAGATTTTTCCCTCGCTGCTGCACAAACTGCTCTGAGATGATAACGAAGGAGCAGCTTATCTCTCCCAGAACGTCTGCAGCCGTTGTTCCACAGCTTCACTCTGTCTGCTCACCACGGCAGAAAAGGTTTTTACCTTTCAGTTTTCCTGCTCTGCGTCTTCCTCTCCCTCCTCCTCCTCCTCCTCCTCCTCCTCCTCCTCCTCCTCCTCCTCCTCCTCCTCCTCCTCCTCCTCCTCCTCCTCCTCCTCAGGGCGCTGCTCCTCTGGACCCGGCCCATGGTTCTGACCCGAAGAACCGAGGCAATCTGCTGACAAATTCCCGTCAGAGCAGGTAATTACAGCCTGAGAGAGGTAGAGGCTGAGACCGGCAAACAGAGATGATTCACCAGAGAGCAGTCAGGCTGCTGGTTCTGATCCTCCTTCCCTGGGACAAGCTGCTGATGAGCAATGTGTTGGACTGGGCTAGATGCAGAAACCTGAAGCCCTGAAACACTGGCAGACGAGTCAGAATCTCGTCGTGGTTCCAGAAGCCCTGAGCTGAGCTGGTACCGGACGTGAACAGCAGCGGCATATTTACGCGTTCAACTCCCAGCCAGGATATCTGGTTAACATCTGAAGAGATTTTATACACAGATTATGGAGGAACTTGTGTGGTTTATGAACCCAGACTTTGAGCTGTTACCCAGAAAGGAACCAATCAGAGTAAAAATGGCGCCCCCACTGTTTCTCAGACAGGCCGACGGACTTGGATGCTAGTGGAGTCATGTCAGACTCTCACAGAGGGACGGGTTCTTAAATGTCATCCAGAGGTCAAACACGCCGTTCCTCAAGGCTTTGTTCTCACGTTACTTTTGTGTCCACATGCTGCCTGTAGGTCAGATTATAGTATCACGACATCTTTATGCTGATGACGTTCAGCTTTATATCTGTGTCACCACAAGACACAGTTGTACTGACAACGACAACACGGTTAGAGATCTGCATTCAGCTGGACTAAACGAGGCAACAAAGCATCAACCAGACGTCAAAATGCTGCGAGCCGAGTCCTGACCGACACCAACGGCCCATCAGAGCCCGCTCCGTGAATCCCAACACCGGCTCCCTGTTAGTAAAGACTTTAAAATCCTGTTGTTGTTCTGAAAGGGTCTGTAGGCCATGAACCACCCAGACCTCTGGGCAGCATCTGGGTTGCTCCTCAGCTCTGGAGCAAAATCCCTGAAAACCTGAGATTTTTCCGGACCTTCCTGCTCCTTTAAACTGTAGTTTCCTGATTGTAAATCTTCATTTAACTGCTTCTTTACTACATAAAATGCCTAAAATTTACTGCAAATTACAAGCTGTATGCAACAAATAAAGTTGTCTAAGTAAAACCTGATGTCTTCCTGTTCCTCCATGAAGAATTGAACCTTTGTGTGACGGCTGATTGAATGAATCGTCAGCTCCTGGTTCCCCTGCAGAGGCCTAGCAGAGCCTTCCATCCTCTCAGGTCCTAAAAATGACGAGGGCCTCTGAGGGAACGTGTGAACAATTAGCCCTTTTCGTGTGGATGAGCTCCTGACGTCAAACAGATAAAACAGGGCAGCGATCTGATGACCTAGCAGTAAAAGTTGCGTGTTCAGGTCCAGCATCGGCTCTGTGCTGCTGGGAGATTGTTCTGGAAGCAAAGGAGCACCTACCTACGAAGGAGCGTTTTCCCGTCTTCATCCCCTCCTGCTGTGCGGCTCTCGGAGGCTCTGATGAAGGAGCGTCTGTCTGCAGCGTCCAGGTGATGAGCTGCATGAGAAAACTGCAGCCCTCCCTCTCTGCCTCTGTCTCACTGCAGCTGTGCCTGGAAAACTCTTCGATTCGCAGTCAAATAACTTTCTGACGCCTTACCGCCCAGCCCGCTCTGAGGTCGGTGACGCACCTGCATCTCCTCTGCCTCCCCACCCTCCTCTCCTCTTTCATCTACCTGGGCAGCCTGGCACTGAACACAAGCAGGTGTCTGGTTACAGTGCTGTGGGAGTGGGCATCCCACGGCACAGGAACAGGTCTCCATGACACAGAAACCACCTGAGGAGCAGGTTAATTGGTCACCAGAGCAGAGGTGCTGAACTCGATGCTCTGCTTCTTTATTCCCCCGGCTCTGGGGAGTCCTGAGGACATCGTGATCTGGTTCTGATCACTTCGTTAGCCTTTAGCCACAGCGAGCATGCTCTGATGACGGCTGTGTGGGCAGATGCATTAACATCACGATGAGTAACTCACAGTGAAAGGATTAAATTACGATCTTTGCTTTGAGAGCTGCAAACCTTTGGATGCTGTTGGAATGAAAAATAACAGCACAGCTGCTTCATTTAAAACACAGAAAGATATAAAAATATCAGATGTTTGAATTTGATTTGAGCCAAAATCAAAAAGAGAAAGTTCTGCTCTTCACACAAAAGAGAGAAATGCTTCACAGCTAACAGGTTTAAGGTGAATTCACCAAATACTTTTCATCAGAAACTGCTAGAGAACATGTAAATGTTATTAAAGCAGACATTTTTTCTACAAACCACCACAGTCGCAGGAGATCTGATCAGAGTACCAAAGCTTTGACATGCAGACTGTCTTCAGAGCTCCTCTTTGCAGCTGATTAGAGGAGGAGCATTAATAAGGCCTAGACCCTCTGACTCCCAAACATTTGAAGGATTAGTCTCTTTATGGATGGCTGGTTACATAAAAACTAACCTGTAGGGCCTCTTCACATTCCTGTCAGTTATGAACTAGACCCCTCAGGACACGACAGGTGCTCTGACGTCTCCATCCTGACCTTCCTCTAGGGTGGTTGTATCTCTGATGACCTTCCGCTCCATCCATCATCCACAATAGGAGGTTGGATCACAAAGGATAAGTAGGTATGAACATTGGATGGATGGATGGAGCAGATGTTCATCTGCTGTCCTGTGTTGCTACAAATTTAGCTTCCTGTTAAATCAAGAATAGAATTTAAAATTCTTCTTCTAACGTATAAAGCCCTTAATAATCAAGCTCCATCATATATCAGAGCTCTGATTACCCCGTATGTTCCTAACAGAGCACTTCGCTCTCAGACTGCAGGTCTGCTGGTGGTTCCTAGAGTCTCTAAAAGTAGAATGGGAGGCAGATCCTTTAGCTATCAGGCTCCTCTCCTGTGGAACCAACTCCCAGTTTTGGTCCGTGAGGCAGACACCCCGTCTACTTTTAAGACTAATCTTAAAACTTTCCTTTCTGACAAAGCTTATAGTCAGAGTGGCTCATGTTACCCTGAGCTACCTCTATAGTTATGCTGCTATAGGCTTAGGCTGCTGGAGGACATCAGGGTCTATTTCTCTCACTCTGTCATGGTTTTCAGGTGACGAGCCCACATGCAGATACGATCGGGAAGCAAAGCACAGTTTTAAAAGATGTTTATTTAGGAAAAAGGCAGATATCAAGGACGGGACTACGGGCAACTCGGCAGGGTCAGAACGTCACGGCTGGAGAGACTGCAAGGAGAAGAAGAGTAAACGACTTTGGAAGTTGAACCAGGAGAACTACTAGAAACTGCGCTGCTTACCATAAAGCGGGGCGGACCTAACTGGGGAGAAGTAGCGCCGAGGGAACTCTGTGATCCTACCCTGTTGGTGTTTGGCGGCTAGTGGCTGAGGGCGGCAGATGTTACTGGTGAGGGATCCAGAGCGAGCCTCCTCGGAAGTGGGTGACAGATGGATTGACCAGAGTGTGGGGAGAACCAGCAGAATCTGGGAAGGGGAATCTCAGGCCCCGCTGGGTAACATCCAGGGAGTATGAGGGGTGAGCCAGAGCAAAATCTGAGCAGAGGATTCTGATGGTCTGTTTCTTCGGACAAGACGTCAAGACAGGTGAGTGCATCCAAACACCAAAAACTGTGACGAAAACAGGGAGATCCAAAATTAGTTTAAAGTTCAAAGACGAAAAAACTCACAAGCAGGTTTCCAAGAGTTGGGTCAGCGGCCACGTCGTACCACGACTGGTTAAGGCTCTGGCGTCTTCCATCTGTCAGCGCTCTGCTTAAGAAGCCAGAGGAAGCCGCCTGCAACGAGCTGCAGGTGTGGGTCACGCCCCCTCAGCCAACTAGGCACACCTGAGTAGAGTTAGAGCAGGAAAACACAGAGAACCCTGACACACTCTGTTGAGTTCTCCTACTACTCTCCAATCTGCATTGTTTGTTGTTATTTCAGCTTTTAACTTTTTGTTCTCTGTCATTTTTCTCTTCATAGAAGGTACACCTGGTCAGGTGTTCTGTTAGCTGTGACATCATCAGGGGAGGCAGATCATCCTCTATTACCATCTAACATAGAAAGTACTCCTGGATCAATGTGAGCTTCTGAGCTTTCTGTGTCTCTGCTCTGTCTTCTCTAAGCCCCAGTGGGTCGAGGCAGATGAGCGTTCACACTGAGCCTGGTTCTGGTTCTGCTGGAGGTTCTCCTCCCTGTTAAAGGGGAGTTTTCCTCTCCACTGTCGCTTCATGCATGCTCAGTATGAGGGATTGCTGCAAAGCCATCAACAATGCAGACGACTGTCCACTGTGGCTCTACGCTCTTTCAGGAGGAGTGAATGCTGCTTGGAGAGACTTGATGCAACCTGCTGGGTTTCCTTAGAGAGGAAACTTTCTGACCAACCTGGAGGATCTGATGGAGTCTGACTTTAGAAAGAGCCTTGAGATGACGTGATGTGAATTGGAGTTATATAAATAAAATTGAACTGAGTTGAATTGAATCTCCTGCAGATGCCTCAGCCTCTCTGGGAAGTCAGCTCTGGGGACAGGAAGGTAAGACAAGCTGCAGCTAGCGGAGGTCAGGGATTGAGATCACTCTGTCTGTACAGTGGGTCACTCTGAGAACAGCTCACCTCCTGCTGTCTTTAACAGGATTATCAGCGGCTCGGGCTAAATAAAGAGCTCGGCCTCTGTGTGAAAAGGGAGCATCTCCTGAAAAAATGACTAAATAAAACCCAGAGAGCCACAGGAAGCAGAATACTGGGTGTTTGGGTGAGAAACCTGCAGCCAGGAGCCGTTCTGAGGCTGACTGAGGGGCGCGGGGGGGGGGGGGGGGGTTAAAAAGACACTCTGGAGGCATGGAGGAGCTTATCAGTGCCGGCTGCAGAAATAGAAACAAGCCGGCTGCTTTGGTCCTTCTAAGAACCGTGTGATCCTCGGTGTGGACTGTTGAGTCACAGCTGACAGGACACCAACACAGAGGTCAAACAGATCCGGTTCTGGATCCGGTTCTGTTGGGTTCATTCTTCAGGTGAGAAAACGAGGATCCATTGAGTTTTATTTCTGTTACAGGTTGTTAGCAAAGAAACAGCAAAAATAAAAACTCCTCAGGAGGCAGAAGGTGAAATGTTTGACTGAATAAAACATAAAGATGATCCAAAATGAAATAAAGACTCATATGAACCAGTTAATCAGAACCAGAACTAAAACAACCACAAACCCGACCAGTTCCTGCAGGAAAATCTTTGATTTATTTGATCTTCAGGAACGACGAAAAAAAACACAGAAACATTCAACATGAGAGACTTTTTCATTTATCATCCATTCATCCATCATCCATCCATCATCCATTATTAATAATGTTGAGAATTACAAAACATTTGCTAATAAGGAGTTTCTTCGCTTTTTGTCACAAATACTCCGTCCGTCCATCCTCTTCTCCTTACCCGGGTCGGGTCGTGGGGGTAGCAGCTTCAGTAGGGAGGCCCAGACGTCCCTCTCTCAGCCACTTGGGCCAGTTCCTCAGGAGGAATCCCAAGGCGTTCCCAGCAGAGAGACATAGTCCCTCCTGGGTCTTCCCCTGGGCCTCCTCCCGGTGGGACGTGCCCGGAACACCTCACCAGGGAGACAAATACTGATTTTTTAAAAGATTTTCTTTTCCTCCAATTAAATGTAAATTAAATGATGTAGACAAAGATTTTTTATATTGTTTTTCTGTTTTTTTTGTGGCACCAGTGGCTCATCATTCTGGTCTTATTTATCTTTTCTGTATTCATCATCAGATTTCTGCTGATGTGTCGGGCCTCTTTGGTTCTGTAGGACTAGAAGAGACCTGAACCTTCATCTTCCTGCAACAGAGGCCTCTTTAATCCAGGCTTTTAGCCAGGAGATCTTTGTTGGAGCTAAAATCATTTCTTCAGCTGCTCAGATGAAGCTGCAGCGGATCATGAGATGTTCCACACCCACCCTAAGTTATGTTGAAGAACCTGATCTCCTGGATGAACGGAGATAGGATCTGATGTTCTTCTGAGCTAGTTGACTGGGCCTACATGTAGGACAGCAGTTCTGGCAGTTTCCACCAGCGGCTGGAGAATTTTCCAGAAGGCAATCAGAAGCTCTGCTTTCCCGTCACAACACTTTGAGCCCTCAGCACCAAACACACAAGCAGGCCTCTCAGGCCCTCCACAGACACAAGCTGGAAGGACCCAAGCAAGATAAGCTCAAGTGGAGAACCTTCTCCTCTTGGAAACCTTTCTGTTCGTCAGGCCGACACCAACCCTTGATAAGAAAGGTCCAAAGTCAGGGAAGGAGTTGGTGCATCAGCTGGAAGAGTGGTGCTTCTGGGTTTGATGGGGGGCGCATGGTGTCAGGACCCTGCAGGGTGAACTAAAGACGGTGAGGAGATGCAGTGCAGGCTGGCAGCACGCTCAGCTCTGTGGTTCTGGGCCGCCGACCCGCCGGCCCAGAACCACAGAGCTGGATGGAAAACGTACCGCATCAAAGAAAAAGCATCTATATACGTTTCCCAGAAGGCCGCAGTGTGTCCTTTAACAGGTCAGAAGAAGTGATGGCACGGATTACATCACAGAGAGCTCTCAGAGGAGATGCTCTGATTTAAGCCCCTCATCGCTCCATCTTATTGTATAAGAGGCCTTTAATGTGTGAGTGTGTGTATTCATGCATTCATAATGGCGCCAGGGTGCAGACATGCAGACCAGTGAGCACATTTGGTGTCGGGAAAGTTACACAACTCCGCAGAGTCTTACCTAACGGCTGCGGGACCGTTCAGGATCACAAGGAGAGGTGATGCACGTCCCGCATGATGCTCCCACCTCCGCCTGTTTATCACAAAATAAAGGCTTTCACAGAATCCCCAAGCCGCTCCATCAGCTGCATGCAGGTCCAGCTGAAAACTGTCAGATCAGGAGGCGGCTGCACCTTCCTCCTCCCCAGGCAGGCTCAGGAATCTGGTTTCCATGATCCTGCTGGAAAGAGCTTGGATGTGTCTGGAAAAGATGTTGCTGTGGAAGTTGGACTTTTCCTCAAACATCTCCTTAAGGTTGGCTCTGACTTCCTGCTTCATGCTTGCTGGTTTCTCCTGGTTGCTCAGTGTTGTGGACACTGTGCTGCTGAGGATCTCAACACAGAAGTCCTCCGGGTTTAAACTCAGAACAGGAAATCTGCTGCATGGATTCTGTGGAAATCTCCAGATCCAGATTGATTGGTCTCAATCAGCGGTTCTTCTTTCTGAAGGCTTATTTGGCAGCTTTGTCAGCATCAGACCTAAAGAGGAGCCTCCAGCAGAAATAAAACCAATAAATGAGAATAAAATCGTCTGGTCGTGTCTGGAGAGGACCTCCTGGTGGTCTGGGAGCAGGAAGGCCGTGCAAAGAATGAGAGATGAAAATATGAGTCACAATTTGAACATTTCCACTATAAATTTAATAATTAGGTTAAATCTAGTCAGAGAGGGTTAGGAATTCAACTATTAGCAATCATGAGGCGATTCTTCCTGTTCTGCCTCCAAACTGTCTGGACTTCAATATTCTCATTTATGTTATAGTCAGGATATTGAACTTTAGGCGCCTTAACGCTACAATCTACTGAATGCCAAACGTTCTGCCAAAGGCTGTTTGGGAGTCACTGTGTTGCAGCTAAATTCCCTTTTCTACCTTCTCTTTGGGATTTTAAACTGTGCAAACGGGAGCAAAGTGTGTCTCTGTGTCTTAGGGCAAAGTGCTGATACGGGCCTCACAAAGCTTTAGGATAAGAACTGCTGCATCACCCTGCAGAGCCTTTTAATCCCCATGTCCAGCTACATGCCGGGGACAGATTAGGTGGCGTCACGGCTGACGGTCAGGAAGAGGAGTTTGGAGGAGGATGATTACGCTGGACAGTAATGACGGAGTTTGGAGGAGAGAAGGGGGGAGCAGACGTTGGCCTGAACAGCTGCACAGCTTCCTGAGACGAAACTGTTTCCATGAAGGCTGACCGTGTCTGGAAGGGTGCTCTCACCTTCCGCTGTCATCCAGAGACATTTTTAAACTGTTTTACTGCATTTAGGACCCAGGAACAAACAAAGTAACCCAGGAAAATGACACATGGTGGCGGCGTCATGACGCCGGAAGCAGGTTAGGGATGATGGGAAGACGGATGGAGCTAAATCCAGGACAACCTGGAGGAAAACTTGTGAGACTGAGGTGGAGGTTCTCCTTTCAGCAGGAGAACCACCGTGAACATGCAGCCAGAGACATTATGGGATGGATCAGATCAGAGCAGATTAATGGGTCAGAATGGCCTAGTCAAAGTCCAGACCTGGATCCCACTGGGAATCTGTGGCAAGACCTGAAAACTGATGTTCAGAGGTGTTCTCTACATGATCTGATTGACCATGAGCTGTTCTGGTTGTTATCTTGTTTTCTATAAGGTCTTCTGGCTCCAGCCTGCTCTGCAGAACCAGAACCAGAACCAGACATGGAGAAGCAGCATTTAGTTCCTATGCTCCACTGATCTGGAACAAACTCCCAGAAAACTGGAAAAGTTCTGAAAAAGTTCTTTTAAATCAAGATTAAAAGCCTGTTTAGAGTTTCCTTTAAATGTTAATGTTGAAGTTTGTAGTCCAGCTTGTTTTATGTCTGACCTGCTGCTGCGGTTCCACTACAACATTATTGCCTCTGTAATGTTTTATTTCCTCTGTTTTTATTTAATTTAATCATTTTGTTCATGTGCAGCACTTTGAATCGTCTTTTTGCTGAAAAGAGCTTCATAAATAAACTTGCCCATTTAGTTTATCTGGAGTATAAGGGGTGTGTAAAATTTAACGGATAGATTAAACTGAAATGTACGAAGCTGCAAAGATGATTAGAATCATTATGATATCTGTAATGCGACAGACAGGCAGGCGTGTTCAAACCAGACACGGGTGTTGAATTTAAAAAGGTTTCTGTTCAGAAACCTCTGCCGGATCAAGCTGCAGATCTTTGGCGATAAAGAGCGCTGATAGGCCGGCTGGCTGAGGTACCGGATGCCGGTTTGAGTCGCACCCGGCTGATCTGTAAACCATTGAGGCTGCGATCAAAAACGTGTAAAACTGGACATCTACTCGCTGAAGGCTTTCAATAATCTGGCGGTGAGGAGCTTAAAGGAGCTTGAAACAGGCGAGGAATGAGGATGGAGCTCCAGCAGGTCCATAAAGCCTAATTGTAGCGGAGCAGCAGCCCAGATCTGACCATGTTTCAGGTTTTTATTATTGTCACATGGTCTGCTCTTTGTTTGGAGATGATTAGTCCTCTCCTGTGTTCTGGGAGAACCAATCATCTCCTGGATCTCCTGGAGTTTATTTCTCTGTTAATTAATTGGTCACTTTCTCACAGCTTTAGTTCCACTTCCTGCTGTTAGTCTGGTTCTCCTGGTCCAGAAACCAGCTCCCGTGCAGCTGAAAGCTGGACAGTTTCTTTAGCTCCTCGTCAGAGCCTTCAGTTTCCAGTGTCCTCCTGATGTCCTCCTGATGTCCTCTGATGTCCTCCTGATGTCCTGCTGATGTCCTCCTGATGTCCTGCTGATGTCCTCCTGATGTCCTCTGATGTCCTCCTGATGTCCTCCTGATGTCCTCCTGATGTCCTCCTGATGTCCTCTGATGTCCTCCTGATGTCCTCTGATGTCCTCCTGATGTCCTCCTGATGTCCTCCTGATGTCCTGCTGATGTCCTCCTGATGTCCTGCTGATGTCCTCCTGATGTCCTGCTGATGTCCTCCTGATGTCCTCCTGATGTCCTGCTGATGTCCTCCTGATGTCCTCTGATGTCCTCCTGATGTCCTCCTGATGTCCTCTGATGTCCTCCTGATGTCCTCCTGATGTCCTCCTGATGTCCTCTGATGTCCTCCTGATGTCCTCCTGATGTCCTCCTGATGTCCTCCTGATGTCCTGCTGATGTCCTCCTGATGTCCTGCTGATGTCCTCCTGATGTCCTCTGATGTCCTCCTGATGTCCTCCTGATGTCCTCCTGATGTCCTCCTGATGTCCTGCTGATGTCCTCCTGATGTCCTGCTGATGTCCTCCTGATGTCCTGCTGATGTCCTCCTGATGTCCTCTGATGTCCTCCTGATGTCCTGCTGATGTCCTCCTGATGTCCTCCTGGTGTGGAAAGGTCAAGAATGATCCTCTGATTGCTTAATATCCTTCCTGAGGTAAAATGTGTTGTAAATCTGTTACTGTCACAGCATTTATAGTGATTTAAGGGATGTTTTATAGCGTAATTCCTGTCAAACACTCTTTGTTGTACATTTTATGTTCAAACACACAGTGTTCAAGTACAGGTTTAGTTGATCTTTCTGCCCAGAGCAAACAGTCCCGTGTGCAGCTCATGCTTTCACCTTCCGGCTCCATCGGAGGAGACCTTTATGTAATATGTTCTGAAGCAGAAGCCCACCGTGGAGGACGGGTTCTGGGCTTTGACCCAGAGCTGCAGCCTCTGTGGAAGGAAGGCCTGTTTTTACCTGCGTGACTCTGAGGATCAACAGAGCCAAACAGCTCCTGCAGCGTCAGGCGGATAAAAACAGACATCAGGAACACAGGGAGACGTCCTGCTGAGCCAGGAACCCCGAGGCGTTTGGTGTTTCTGCAGCAGATCAACCTCAGGGTGCGCCGCTTGGAACCGGCATCATCTCAGCAGAGATTATGTGACGCTCTGAGCTCAGGAAGTGATGCACATTTAGAACCTGGATCATTAACATTAGACATAAAATACAAAAAACACTTCTGAAAATCAGGAAGTAGGCTGTTCCAGCATCAGTGGAGCTACAGCAGCTTTGGCCGTACAGGTGGTGAAAACATTAAAGGTGATGCTCTGAGCTGAAGCTTCGCTTAAAGAGAGTAAATCTGCTGAGTTTGTTATTCCAGGCCGCGCATCGACCAGCAGCTGATTCCAGTTCCAACAGGAAGCAAACAAACAAGGAGCAGGAAGAGCAGGATCTGACGAGGGAACGTGGGAACCAGGGTGGTGTGGGAACCAGATGGTGTGGGAACCAGGTGGTGTGGGAACCAGGTGGTGAGAGAACCAGGTGGTGTGGGGAACCTAGTGGTGTTGGCCTAGTGGTTAGAGCAGCGCGCTTGCACTCAGAGAAGGATGCAAGTACCCGGTTCGATCCCCGGCGCCTGCACTCTGGGTCCCTGAGCAAGACCCTTAACCCCAGATTGCTCCCCGGGCGCCGCACATGGCAGCCCACTGCTCCCCAAGGTGATGGGTTAAAAGCAGAGAACACATTTCATTGTAATGTATGTTTCAATGACAGTAAAGATGATATTACTATTACTATTACTATTACTAACCAGTGGGTTTGGGAACCAAGTGATGAGAGAACCAGGGTGGTGTGGGAACCAGGAGATGAGAGAACCAGGTGGTGTGGGGAACCAGGGTGGTGTGGGAACCAGGTGGTGTGGGAACCAGGTGGTGTGGGGAACCAGGGTGGTGTAGGAACCAGATGGTGTGGGAACAAGGAGGTGTGGGAACCAGGGTGGTGTGGGGAACCAGTGGGTTTGGGAACCAGGGAGGTTTGAGAACCAGGTGGTGTGGGAACCAGGAGATGAGAGAACCAGGTGGTGTGGGGAACCAGGGTGGTGTGGGAACCAGGAGATGAGAGAACCAGGTGGTGTGGGGAACCAGGGTGGTGTGGGAACCAGGGAGGTGACCACAAACAGGCAGCAGCTGAGAACCTGGACTCTGAGGGAGAAAGGAGAGAAAAATACATAAACTGTGTGAATATTTAAGGTTTTTGGTGAATATGGTGACCAGAGGAAAACACAGAAAGAATCAACCGCAGTCCAAAATAAACCCAAACCCAGCCGGACAAACAGAACCAAAGACCAACGGATCATGAGAAGATATTTCCTGTCGTGAATGTTTTAGATGTTTCTCTGCTTGAACTCTCCTGACTTTACAGATCGGGTCTTTAGCGGGCCTCAGCAGAACTTAGCGGCAGGCCGAGGTGATCGTCATCTACAGCACCAAGCAGCTGGTTCTGTCGTCCCTCTGGAACAACAACCAGTCGACACGTGGAGCCCACAGCTGTGCTCATGTGATCGTCCGCGGGGAACACGTGAAGTCCAGCTAGCCTGCTGCTCCAGGGCAGCGACCCGCTGTCTGCGCTGAGCGGCTCCTGGTCGAGGCTGAAGAACGGACCTTTGTTTGCTGCTCGTCTTCATCAGGAAAACGTCCCACTGGTTTGCTGGAAAGCTGTAGGAAAAGTAGGCGGCTGATGTTTAACCCTGAAAGTCCAACCAGCTGGATGCAAAACAGCTCAGATCAGGAAGTCACAGCCAGAGATTTGAATATCCATCATGGAGCGGACCGACCCGATCAGAACCGCCTGCTTCATTTGTCCGTCTGTAACCAACACCTCCCTGACCTGTTACACCACCCTAATAACCTTCAGCCTCTGTCGCTGGAATGTTTGCTTTTTAGTTAGAAAAGATTCAAATCATTCTGACTCACGGTTCTTTCCCCAGAACTACCACGAAGGTTTTCCTTCACAGATAAAATCAAACATCTGAGTTCTGCAGCATTTTCCTCTGAATCAACAGAGTCTGGCAGGAAGGGCTGAATTTCTGCTGCATCAGGTAATAAACACCCATTACTGCATTAAAACACCTTTTATTGGGTTAAAAACACATTTTTGTCTCAATATCTGAACACATTTTACTGTCTTGTTAGTCTTGTGATCCTGGGGACTGAACCTTAAACTCTTTCACCTGATTTCATCACAATGAGCTTTCTCTCTCACCGTACATTTCAAACACACGTAACCTTGGCTGGGAAATAGTCGTTTTTTCTTGTGTGTCCAGGATGTACAGCACATATAGATGCTTTTACAGAGCTGGAAATCACTGAACCAGTGCCGATAAGCCGGGTATGGATCTGGGTCCTCTGGGTCAGCAGCTCTGCTACTTTTCAGCCACATTACATGAGTTCAGAGGACAGGAGAGAATCAAACTGATGGGAATAAGCAGCTGGAGGCCAAATAAGGAGAATTTATGTCCTAAAGCCTGATGGAAAGTATTTTGAGTTTTGAATTCCTTACAGATTTTTTGGTGTTTTTCTTTTTTGTGAACATGAGTAGTTAATTTCTGAGCTGGGATTCTCCTGCAGGATGGGCTCCCATGATGCTGCCTACTTTATACTCCACAACATTTAAAACCTGAAAAGTTCAGACCAACTCAGCCGGCAGAGACATTAAACCAGCATGACTCACCTGTTCACCCAGATACCTGAGTCCTGTTCTCTTCTCAGGTTACAACACTGTGACGTCAATAACCTGCATGCAAATGTTTTCACTTTGTCTCCGTCTCTGACGTCCAGGACGGCACGCCGAGCGCTCGCTGGTGTTTGATGCTCTGTCACCTTGGTGCTTTCTGTGTGTTTGTCTTTGTTGGTTTCTGGACCGCTGTCTGTGTTCCACTTTGCTTTCTGTTCTCTCTCTTTTTTCTTCATAGTAGGTACACCTGGTCTGACGTTCTGTTAACTGTGAAATCATCCAGAGAAGACAGATCACCACTATTACCATCTAATGTAGAACAGATTACTAGATCAATGTGTGCTTCTGTGCTTGTTTGTCTCTCTTGTTGTGTCTCTGCTCTGTCTTCTGTAACCCCCAGTGGGTCGAGGCAGATGACCGTTCATACTGAGCCTGGTTCTGGTTCTGCTGGAGGTTTTTCCTTCCCGTTAATGGGGAGTTTTTCTTCCCACTGTCGCTCCATGCTTGCTCAGTATGAGGGATTGCAGCAAAGCCATGTACAATGCAGACGACTCTCCCTGTAGCTCTACGCTTCTCCAGGAGTGAATGCTGCTTGTCGGGACTTTGAAGCAATCAACTGGTTTCCTTATATAGGAACATTTTGACCAATCTGTATAATCTGACCTAATCTGTATAATCTGACCCAATCTGTATAATCTGACCCAATCTGTATAATATGATTGAACTTGACTTTGTAAAGTGCCTTGAGATGACATGTTTCATGAATTGGTGCTATATAAATAAAATTGAATTGAATCTCATTTTGAAGAACCAGTTCATTTGTTCCTTTCAGCTAATCTTTCTGCAGCTTTCACATCCTGGGTCTTTGGTTTCCTCAAACGTCTCCAGTGTTTCTGCAGAACAATCAGAAACATCAACACACCTTCAAAGTATTTTCTTCTCAAGTCCATCAGATTTCTGGGAATGCTCCTTCCTCCTCCTAACCTCTGCTGCTCTCTCTGATCGGCCTCACATCAGACGGATCCGTCTCCTTCTCCTGCCATCCCAGGGTTCATCCTCGTCTCCATGACTTCCGGTCCCATTAAACAGAACCAGAGACCAGGAGCAACCCTGAAGGTGTCCAGATTTCTGCTGAGGAAGCAGACGTGCACTGCTGTGAACAAAGTATTCACACCCTGACAGATTTCTGCTGTTTCTGTCACAATAAACTGTTTTAGATCATCAAATCAGTTTTGATATGAGACAAATATGACCAGATAAAAAAGCAGTTTTTGAATTGTGATTTTTTTCTCTTAAGAGAACAAACATCCAAACCAATCTGGCTGAGTGGAGACAATGATCTGAATGAAGTAAAACACGGTGGTGGCGATGTGATGGTCTGGCCCTGCTCTGCTGCAACTTTTGTCCAGGTTCTGCTGCAGGACGATGATCCAAAGAACCAAAACCAAGTCCAGGTTTAATCCCACTGCTGGAAACCCCTGAATGTGTCTGAATGAGATCAATTCAGCTACGCAGAGCGGGTCAACGTTCCTCCTGAAAGACTCAGAACCAGCTACCATGAACAAAAGATGGCATGATGGTTCTCCTGAGGGAGGAACCAGATTATGGGTTGGGGTGGGGGGGGGGGGTTAGTTTCACATAGAAACAGGTTAGTTTGAAAAGATTGTTTCCTTTAATAAAGGAAATGTCATTTACAGCAGCAGTTTGTATTGTCTCAGGTTCTCTTTCTGATATTGAAGCTTATTCAGTATGAAATGCTTTTTCCGGCACCCTGTGGTTCTTGCTGAGGTGATGCAGAGACCGACTCGGTAAAAACAAGTCGGGACTCCAGGTCTAAGTTCGGTTTCTGAGAATAAAACTGAATCCTGAGCTTTAAAACCATGAAAGATTCGTTTAGAAGGATATATGATCTATAAATCCTCCCATTTAAACGGTTAAAGTTAACTGGAAAATAGTGACATACATCCTCGCGGGCTGGCTGGAGGGAGCGAGCCGGTTCTGGTTGACCCGTCTGGTTCTGGTTGACCCGCTGAGCCCAGTGAACTGCCAGAAACTCAACATTTCTAACAGACCTGGGAATTCAAGGAGAGGATTTACTGAGTTATATAAAAGTCTGAGCAGAAAATTCCTGATTATATGATGTTTGATAGAAACATAAACAGCTAGAGGGTAAAAAATCTGTGTAATTATTGAGTCAAACAGACTGGAGCAGGATGGCTGGTCTCTGTTTCATGGCTCTGACGTCATCCAGCTTGATTTCAGGCCATTCTCTTACATAAAGCCGAGGAAACATTAATCCTCCTTAGAGGCCGAACCTTTTTAGCTTCTCTCAGAGGAGCTGCCGGCGTGTTTGACCTCGGACGCCTGACGCAGACTTCACATCTACCAGTCCTGCAGTGATTTCAGTGTCTCTGAGTTGTTTTTAATCGCTTTTGTCTTCCTTCCTGACTCTGCAGGAGGACTCTGCAGAGGACGCCTCAGGCTGCAGCCCATGCTCTGCAGACAGAGGGTTGCATAAGAAGAGAGCTTCTCCTCACCTGCTGGATCTGGGTTAATGCTGCTGCAGATCCACTGTCCCTGGCAGATGAAGGAGGAGACGGAGGTATATCTGCAGGGAGCAGAGCTCAGAACCGGTCTCAGAACCGCAGCAGAAGCAGTTAAAGCCTCTGTTATGCAGGCAGAGCAGAGACGTCTGTTAGCAGACCGATCCAGGGTGAAGCCATTCATACTTTGGTTCCCTTGAAGTGAGTCCTGAAAACATCTGAGTCTCTTAATGGAGGATTTAACGCAGGATTAAAGCTACCAGCTGTCTGCTGCAGGATTTTTATTTCCTGAACTTGACGTTTTGTTGCTGCAGACGTCATAAAACGGCAGATGGAAGCCTAAAAACAGCCCTGAGCACCAAAGCTGCAGACGTCCAGAACATCTCGTCTCAGATGCTCCATCACATAAAGGCAGCAGCTGCCGTATTTTATAACCAGAAATTATTTTAACAAATGATAGACCAATTATTGGATTTTTTATTATTCAGCTGAATGTTTCCTCAAATCATTTCAGAACAAAGAACCAACAAAGCAGAACCAAGTCCAAATCAACATAAAAACATTTTTGACTTCAGCATTGCTAAAAAGCATCAAACATGATTTAAATTTTGATTTAGTCTTTACTGACACAGGTTGATCCGTCTGAGATAAAATATCTCGTTACAAGACAGACCAGGCCAAGAACTCAGCAGCACAGTTAGCTCCCTGAAGTCATTGCAGGTCATATTTCCTCCTGGATAGAACCCGTCATGATCCACAGCTGGTTCTGTTCTCACGTGTTTCTATCAAGATCATTTCAGCCTAATTATGTGTTGAGTTCCTTGGTTCTTTCTTGCTCAGAATGGATGCTCAGAACAAATGAACACAGCTGAACAGAAACAGAAAAACAGAAAAACTAATCCATGTTTATCTTTAGTAGAACTGATCACTGCAACGGTGTTTTCACAGGTCTGCCTAAAAAGTGGATCAGACAGCTGCAGCTGATCCAGAACGCTGCTGCCCGCGTCCTCACTAAGACTAAGAACGTAGAGAACATGGACCCGGTTCTGAAGTCCTCACTAAGACTAAGAACGTAGAGAACATGGACCCGGTTCTGAAGTCCTCACTAAGACTAAGAACGTAGAGAAGATGGACCCGGTTCTGAAGTCCTCACTAAGACTAAGAACGTAGAGAACATGGACCCGGTTCTGAAGTCCTCACTAAGACTAAGAACGTAGAGAACATGGACCCGGTTCTGAAGTCCTCACTGAGACTAAGAAAGTAGAGAACATGGACCCGGTTCTGAAGTCCTCACTAAGACTAAGAACGTAGAGAACATGGACCCGGTTCTGAAGTCCTCACTGAGACTAAGAAAGTAGAGAACATGGACCCGGTTCTGAAGTCCTCACTAAGACTAAGAACGTAGAGAAGATGGACCCGGTTCTGAAGTCCTCACTAAGACTAAGAACGTAGAGAACATGGACCCGGTTCTGAAGTCCTCACTAAGACTAAGAACGTAGAGAACATGGACCCGGTTCTGAAGTCCTCACTGAGACTAAGAAAGTAGAGAACATGGACCCGGTTCTGAAGTCCTCACTAAGACTAAGAAAGTAGAGAACATGGACCCGGTTGTGAAGTCCTCACTAAGACTAAGAACGTAGAGAACATGGACCCGGTTGTGAAGTCCTCACTAAGACTAAGAACGTAGAGAACACGGACCCGGTTCTGAAGTCCTCACTAAGACTAAGAACGTAGAGAACATGGACCCGGTTGTGAAGTCCTCACTAAGACTAAGAACGTAGAGAACATGGACCCGGTTCTGAAGTCCTCACTAAGACTAAGAACGTAGAGAACATGGACCCGGTTCTGAAGTCCTCACTAAGACTAAGAACGTAGAGAACATGGACCCGGTTGTGAAGTCCTCACTAAGACTAAGAACGTAGAGAACATGGACCCGGTTCTGAAGTCCTCACTGAGACTAAGAACGTAGAGAACATGGACCCGGTTCTGAAGTCCTCACTGAGACTAAGAACGTAGAGAACATGGACCCGGTTCTGAAGTCCTCACTAGGACTAAGAACGTAGAGAACATGGACCCGGTTGTGAAGTCCTCACTAAGACTAAGAACGTAGAGAACATGGACCCGGTTCTGAAGTCCTCACTAAGACTAAGAACGTAGAGAACATGGACCCGGTTCTGAAGTCCTCACTGAGACTAAGAAAGTAGAGAACATGGACCCGGTTCTGAAGTCCTCACTAAGACTAAGAAAGTAGAGAACATGGACCCGGTTCTGAAGTCCTCACTAAGACTAAGAACGTAGAGAACATGGACCCGGTTCTGAAGTCCTCACTGAGACTAAGAACGTAGAGAACATGGACCCGGTTCTGAAGTCCTCACTGAGACTAAGAAAGTAGAGAACATGGACCCGGTTCTGAAGTCCTCACTAAGACTAAGAAAGTAGAGAACATGGACCCGGTTGTGAAGTCCTCACTAAGACTAAGAACGTAGAGAACATGGACCCGGTTGTGAAGTCCTCACTAAGACTAAGAACGTAGAGAACATGGACCCAGTTCTGAAGTCCTCACTAAGACTAAGAAAGTAGAGAACATGGACCCGGTTGTGAAGTCCTCACTAAGACTAAGAACGTAGAGAACATGGACCCGGTTCTGAAGTCCTTTCACTAAGACTAAGAACGTAGAGAACATGGACCCGGTTGTGAAGTCCTCACTAAGACTAAGAACGTAGAGAAGATGGACCCGGTTGTGAAGTCCTCACTAAGACTAAGAACGTAGAGAACATGGACCCGGTTGTGAAGTCCTCACTAAGACTAAGAACGTAGAGAACATGGACCCGGTTGTGAAGTCCTCACTAAGACTAAGAACATAGAGAACACGGACCCGGTTCTGAAGTCCTCACTAAGACTAAGAACGTAGAGAACATGGACCCGGTTGTGAAGTCCTCACTAAGACTAAGAACGTAGAGAACATGGACCCGGTTGTGAAGTCCTCACTAAGACTAAGAAAGTAGAGAACATGGACCCGGTTCTGAAGTCCTCACTAAGACTAAGAAAGTAGAGAACATGGACCCGGTTCTGAAGTCCTCACTAAGACTAAGAACGTAGAGAACACGGACCCGGTTCTGAAGTCCTCACTAAGACTAAGAACGTAGAGAACACGGACCCGGTTCTGAAGTCCTCACTAAGACTAAGAACGTAGAGAACATGGACCCGGTTCTGAAGTCCTCACTAAGACTAAGAACGTAGAGAACATGGACCCGGTTGTGAAGTCCTTCCACTAAGACTAAGAACGTAGAGAACATGGACCCGGTTCTGAAGTCCTCACTAAGACTAAGAACGTAGAGAACATGGACCCGGTTCTGAAGTCCTCACTAAGACTAAGAACGTAGAGAACATGGACCCGGTTCTGAAGTCCTCACTAAGACTAAGAACGTAGAGAACATGGACCCGGTTCTGAAGTCCTTCCACTAAGACTAAGAACGTAGAGAACATGGACCCGGTTCTGAAGTCCTTCCACTAAGACTAAGAACGTAGAGAACATGGACCCGGTTGTGAAGTCCTCACTAAGACTAAGAACATAGAGAACATGGACCCGGTTCTGAAGTCCTTCCACTAAGACTAAGAACGTAGAGAACATGGACCCGGTTCTGAAGTCCTCACTAAGACTAAGAACGTAGAGAACATGGACCCGGTTCTGAAGTCCTCACTAAGACTAAGAACGCAGAGAACATGGACCCGGTTCTGAAGTCCTTCCACTAAGACTAAGAACGTAGAGAAGATGGACCCGGTTCTGAAGTCCTCACTAAGACTAAGAACGTAGAGAACATGGACCCGGTTCTGAAGTCCTCACTAAGACTAGGAACGTAGAGAACATGGACCCGGTTCTGAAGTCCTCACTAAGACTAAGAACGTAGAGAACATGGACCCGGTTCTGAAGTCCTCACTAAGACTAAGAACGTAGAGAACATGGACCCGGTTCTGAAGTCCTTCCACTAAGACTAAGAACGTAGAGAACATGGACCCGGTTCTGAAGTCCTTCCACTAAGACTAAGAACGTAGAGAACATGGACCCGGTTGTGAAGTCCTCACTAAGACTAAGAACATAGAGAACATGGACCCGGTTCTGAAGTCCTTCCACTAAGACTAAGAACTTAGAGAACATGGACCCGGTTCTGAAGTCCTCACTAAGACTAAGAACGTAGAGAACATGGACCCGGTTCTGAAGTCCTCACTAAGACTAAGAACGTAGAGAACATGGACCCGGTTCTGAAGTCCTTCCACTAAGACTAAGAACGTAGAGAACATGGACCCGGTTGTGAAGTCCTCACTAAGACTAAGAACATAGAGAACATGGACCCGGTTCTGAAGTCCTTCCACTAAGACTAAGAACGTAGAGAACATGGACCCGGTTCTGAAGTCCTCACTAAGACTAAGAACGTAGAGAACATGGACCCGGTTCTGAAGTCCTCACTAAGACTAAGAACGTAGAGAACATGGACCCGGTTCTGAAGTCCTCACTAAGACTAAGAACGTAGAGAACATGGACCCGGTTCTGAAGTCCTTCCACTAAGACTAAGAACGTAGAGAACATGGACCCGGTTCTGAAGTCCTTCCACTAAGACTAAGAACGTAGAGAACATGGACCCGGTTGTGAAGTCCTCACTAAGACTAAGAACATAGAGAACATGGACCCGGTTCTGAAGTCCTTCCACTAAGACTAAGAACGTAGAGAACATGGACCCGGTTCTGAAGTCCTCACTAAGACTAAGAACGTAGAGAACATGGACCCGGTTCTGAAGTCCTCACTAAGACTAAGAACGTAGAGAACATGGACCCGGTTCTGAAGTCCTTCCACTAAGACTAAGAACGTAGAGAACATGGACCCGGTTCTGAAGTCCTTCCACTAAGACTAAGAACGTAGAGAACATGGACCCGGTTCTGAAGTCCTCACTAAGACTAAGAACGTAGAGAACATGGACCCGGTTCTGAAGTCCTCACTAAGACTAAGAACGTAGAGAACATGGACCCGGTTCTGAAGTTCTCACTAAGACTAAGAACGTAGAGAACATGGACCCGGTTCTGAAGTCCTCACTAAGACTAAGAACGTAGAGAACATGGACCCGGTTGTGAAGTCCTCACTAAGACTAAGAACGTAGAGAACATGGACCCGGTTCTGAAGTCCTCACTAAGACTAAGAACGTAGAGAACATGGACCCGGTTGTGAAGTCCTCACTAAGACTAAGAACGTAGAGAACATGGACCCGGTTCTGAAGTCCTCACTAAGACTAAGAACGTAGAGAACATGGACCCGGTTCTGAAGTCCTTCCACTAAGACTAAGAACGTAGAGAACATGGACCCGGTTCTGAAGTCCTTCCACTAAGACTAAGAACGTAGAGAACATGGACCCGGTTCTGAAGTCCTCACTAAGACTAAGAACATAGAGAACATGGACCCGGTTCTGAAGTCCTTCCACTAAGACTAAGAACGTAGAGAACATGGACCCGGTTCTGAAGTCCTCACTAAGACTAAGAACGTAGAGAACATGGACCCGGTTCTGAAGTCCTCACTAAGACTAAGAACGTAGAGAACATGGACCCGGTTCTGAAGTCCTTCCACTAAGACTAAGAACGTAGAGAACATGGACCCGGTTCTGAAGTCCTTCCACTAAGACTAAGAACGTAGAGAACATGGACCCGGTTCTGAAGTCCTCACTAAGACTAAGAACGTAGAGAACATGGACCCGGTTCTGAAGTCCTCACTAAGACTAAGAACACAGAGAACATGGACCCGGTTCTGAAGTCCTCACTAAGACTAAGAACGTAGAGAACATGGACCCGGTTCTGAAGTCCTTCCACTGGCTCCCTGGATCTCAGAGAATAGACTTTAAAATCCTTCTGTTAGTCTATAAATCCCTGAATTAGCACCTAAATACATCACAGACTTGTTATCAGTGCATCAACCCTCCAGACCACTCAGGTCTTCTGGCTCCAGCCTGCTCTGCAGAACCAGAACCAGAACCAGAACCAGACATGGAGGAGCAGCATTTAGTTCCTATGCTCCACTGATCTGGAACAAACTCCCAGAAAACTGGAAAACAGCAGAAACTCTGAGTTCCTTTAAATCAAACTGAAAACCTGTTCAGAGCTGCTTTCAGCCTTAAAGGGGAAGTCCGGTCAACAAGGAAAAATCAGGGTATCATTAGCTATAACTAAAACTAATACGTTCGTGGTTATTTAATGAACTTATCTTTAATCAATAAGAAAATAAAAACATAAATTGTCATCTGAATCACTGTGTATGGGGGCTGACATGACTGCCCAAATATGGGCAGTAAGGGGCGTTTGACATCACATCCTGCGACGTGGAAGAGCGGAAGCGGCGACAGTATTTCTCTCCGCTTTCCATGCAAAGTCAATAGGAGCCGTTCTACACAGCTGCGATCATCAATAATTATTTCGGATTTCCAGAGGACTTCACCGCTGACATTCCCAAGAGCTATTGCTGAAGCAACAATGCCCACGTGCATGGCCATCGGATGTTCCAACACAACTGGTAAAAGAGGAAAAAACATTGCTTATTTCAACACAGTCACTTCAGCGATCTCTCCTCCGCTGTGTGTGTGTGTGTGTGTGTGTGTGTGTGCGCGCTCAGCTGCAGCGCCGGCAAAGCCGTGCTGCGCGGAGCGCGCACACACACACACACACACACACACGCGTGTATATATATATACTGTAGGACCCGACTGAGTTTGCAATGGAAATGGGTACGGCTGGATTCCGTCAAAAGTCCGGTTTCTGTCAAGAAACTCTTCTAAAACATCCATATCGCTATCAGATGATGATGACTCCACAGAACTCTCATCACTGTCACTAAGTACTTCATCACTCTCTGCTTCGTACAGAGCACCAGTCGCCATCTTGGAAAATAGTGCACCGTGACAAACAGAGCGTTGAAACTTGTTCAACAGCGGGTCCGCCGAGTGACGTCAAAAAATGGGAGGTGACAGTACTATTCTTGACCAAGATGGATTCCTCCACATAAACATGATTAAATGAGAATTATTCTTAATTAAAAAAACTTATAATTTTTTGCACAGTATGTAGTAGTTTTATATTTAAAGTACTTTCAGCAGTTTGAATTCTGATTTTGACCGGACTTCTCCTTTAATTACAGGAACTCTGACCAACATGTTGATGTTTTCACCTGATATAATTTAATGATTGTTACTGGTGTCAGAACCAGTCACTGTTTTTTGATGTTTTTTCATGATGTAAAGCACTTTGAACCGCCTTGCTGCTGAAATGAGCTTCACATGAACTTGACGTGTTCCTGTTCTGTGCATTTAGGTTCCTTTCAGTCCTTAGCTTTGGTCTCTTAGGTCTAGTTTCTCTTGTGCCTGTTATTCATCCTTCCCTCAGTTTCCTGCAGCTGTTCTGCCTTCTGCTGGTTCTACTCCCCTGGTTTCCAGCGCACAGTCGAGATAATACGAAAACAGATAATTGTGAAGCTAACTTTTCCATCATCGCATTATCGCCTCAAACATGCAGCGCTGAGCGCATTCGTGATGCGCCGTGTGTTCGTTCAGCACCTTTTGTCTAGAGAGGTGTGACAGAATCACAGTCGTTGGTTAGCGGCTAGCGTTAGCTCCCTCAAATTTTAACGGTTGTAAAGCTAACATTTTGGCTAGCTGTGCCCACCGCTGCTGGTTTCCATCTAACAATCACATCTCCGCAGTATTTAACCTTCCTGGTTTCCTTTGTGTGTTTTTAAGTTTTTCATTAAATCTTCGTCACCCTGATCCTTCGGAGTTCTTTTGGTTCTGTTCAGAAACCCATCATGACAGTTACTGTTTATGCAGATGATATCCAGCTATTCTGCTGGTTGAAGAGTTACATAAACTGTCCTCGTTGCCAGACTGTTTATTCATTTAAACATCAGTAAAAGTTGTTATTTAGTTGCAGTTTAGTACTTATTTATCTACTTTGTAATGGTTGTTTTCTCCATTTATGCTTTTTTATTTGTTGTTTTATATGCATTTAGTTTTTTTAGAAGAGGGAAACTTTTTATGATCCTCAACCTGAGGTTTGGAAACGAGCCGTTCATTTAAACCAGGTGAGCTGATGAGGGTAAACATGTAAGAGCTGCAGAATCTTGCAGGAGATGAAACACGTTGCACAACCAGGCTGTTTAACATGACGCTGCATGTCTGTGTTGTGTAACACATAAAGGTCGTAACAAGTGTTCCCAGATGACATTTACAGACTGCAGATGCTGTCAGGTTACAGTGTTTTCATGCTGATTCATGGTCCCTGCTGACATCGCTCACACATTCAGCTCTGCCTGGCGCAGTTATGACATTATTCAGCATATTTTCTGCAAAATGATTAAACTTTGATGTTCTGCTCCGTGTCTCTGAGCTTTCTTGCTGCAGACGGTTGGAGCAAACTGACATAAAGAGGTCTGGGCTCCTCCCCTCTGCGGCTCATGTTCCTGCTTACATAACGGCTCCAACCCGGTAATTAAATCATCGTGTTCTGTCCGATACCATGGGCCACGGCTCCGTCCAGCACTCAGAGTCCCTGTGAAGCTTTCTGTCATGACTGAACTCCTGATGATGTACCTTTTGTTCTCCTTGAGGAGGTCAAAGCAAATCCTTCCACCATTATTCATGGAGGCAAAGACAGATGGGATGCAGTCAGGAGGATCTGCTCTGGTTTTCATTTTACTTTGAGATCGCTAGAAGTAACTGTTTCCTGTTTGATCTTTGCTGGCTGTAGGTAGAAAAGGTCCGATTTAAACCTGGTTCTTTGCTAAGTTGTTCTGTGTCAAAAGATCACGGAGCATCCCTGGATGAGAAATGCTGATCCAGGGAACTTCAGCAGACAGGAGGAACATCTAGATCACAGTGAGGAAAAGGAGAGAAATGATGACGGGATAAAGAACCTTAGACAAGAATGTAAATAAATGTAAAATATTCTAAATATGCTGATCTGAACTGATCTCAGGTTCTAAAAGCTGGCCTTAAAGCAACAACAGGTTTAGTCAAATGAAACTGGAGATCAGGTCTCATCACAACAAGGTGGCACGCTCCCCCAGGTTGGAGGTCAGTGTCTGACCAAAGAGGAGCTCTTCCATGTTCCTGGTGAACCTGATGATAGGAAAGGTGAAGCTCTGGATCAGCAGGAGCCGCTGAAATGAGCTTCCTGTGGGGAGCTCTGCCTCAGCCATCAGGAGAGGAGCTCCGTCATCCAGGAGGAGCTTGGAGTGGAGCTGCTGCTGCTCCACGTCAGAAGAAGTCAGCTTGAGGAGGACCGTCCTGATCATCACCTCCCCTCAGCCCTCCAAGAGGAGCCAGGAAGATCTGGGTCTCCTCCTGGAGGTGTAATACCTCCAGGAGGAGACCCAGTTTTTTACATTTCAAAGATTTTAAAACTGTTCAAAGGTCGAAGGTCAACCATGTCCCCATCAAACGTTTTTACCAGCGTCTCCGTCTCTGAAGACGTTAAAGTCTTTGAAAGTTCAGCCAAGCTTCTCACGGGTGAATGATCGGTTCTCGCTGGGTTTCTGGGCCCAGCGCAGGAGGAAGTACCTGCACACAGGTGAGGCCGTCCAGGAAGTAGGAAAAACCCCGGAGTGAAAGAAAATATTGAAGATATTCATCTAAGATGTTCCAGGAAACCTCTGATTATAAATGCTGAAACTGTTTGACTTGTTTTTCTTTCCCAGGTTTAACTTGAAATCTTATTTTCTGTTTCAGGTGGATTGGACTGAGCGGCTCTCATCACACCTGTGTGCTCCTGCAGGTGTGTCCTCTCCTTGGTCTCTGTGGTTCTCAGATGATTTCTCCTCGGTGCTTTTCCTGCTCTGCTCTCTGCTGCTGCCACTAGTTTTATTAGATTTTGGGCTCCAGCTCCTGTCTTCCAGGAATTATTGCTCCTCTTTGTTTCCTAAGCAGCTTTGATGTTCGTGTCTCCGTCCTGTTCAGAAGCCCATCTCCACTGTTTGGATCCTAAACCTAAACCCAAGATCATGATGAAGATACGCTCAGCAGTCGGCTCATTTTTCTGCTGATGTCAAAGGAAATGTGCCAAACATTTCTAGTACTAACGAAGGTTTTATGGAAACCTGCATGGAAACCGGTGGTCTCGGCAGGCGAGGCGTCACCCATCTGTTTATAGCTCTGGGTTTCCCAGGAAATCCACTTTCATGGAAAGTGACTCAAACCAGGCAGACTCCTGCAGATCGATCTTAAAGGGACAGGTCAGGTTTCTGTAACAGGTAACCCCGCTTCGTCTCCACATTCAGTAAAAAGCAGCTTTCCCAGGAGGCTGAAGCCAACAGCTGGTCTGAGAGTGGTCTAGTCAAAGCAAACCTCTTTAGTCTGAACAGTTTAAAACGTGTCGTAGTAATTCACTGTACTGGGTTGTGTTTTCACACAGACGCCGATGGTTATCCGCACAGCAAATGGAGGTTGGAGGCCGTGCACCAGCAATAACCTTCCTGTGAGAAACACAGACCAGCAAAGGAACTCATAGAAGCTTTTCCAGTAATCAGTGAAGGGCTTTAGGACGCTGAAATATTGAAGCCAATTGATTTAAAACTATTTTATTGTTTTTTTATGGTTCTTCTGTTCTTCGTTAACTCTGACTGGGAACTGTTAAAGATTGGGTTTTACCGGCTTGCTGTTACATGTCTATTGAAAACCCATCTTTCCCAGTTCCGGATTTGGTTGCAAATGAGGAAACATTGATCAAGAGGTAGAACAGTTTAAATGCATATTTAATTCATAGAAATTAAATATGGAGACAGAGTACATTACCATTACAAGATGTTTTCCCGCGCGGTGGATAAGTCTGTCTAAATTAAGTTTTGCCGAGACCTTCCTTTTATCAACTTTAACTCCTCCTGCATGGCTCAGAGGGAGGATGACTGACCCCCTCTCCTTCTGACCACCCCCTCGGGGCAATAAAACGCCCTGTTCTTCTACCCAGCAACAGAGAAGGGAGACACCCCTACTAAGATATATATTTTAATTCTTAACAGAACCCTTTAATGTTCCGTGATATAATGGACGGACGTTAACCAGTGACTCTCCGGTTCTTGTTACTCAGCAGCTTCTTCTTCTCTAATCCCTCCATCATCACAGAAGCTCTAGACTCTTTAACACAACGACGTGGATGTGTGCTGAATTTATGGTGTTTCTGCATCAGCAGCTTTTGCAATTTCCTGTTAAATTTTCCAAAGGCTGAACAATGGCGCTGTAGCACTGCCTGGTGGTGCCACCAGGTGGCGCCGCACGGTGCGTACGTCACAATGATCGGCATGTGGGACAACCAATAGATGAGTTGATTCCACCAGAACTTGAAGGACAGAGGGGTGTGTGGGCTGGACGAGACATGAAGGCATCTGATTGGTTCTTTCCATTCGGACCGAACGACAGTGATTGGTTCATTTTTACAGGCCTGCAGCTCCCACAGAGGTCTAATTTTTTAAGCTCCCTTTCCTGAATACATAATGTTTTTACTACTTTCAGGATTGAAGGACTATTTTACCCTGTGCAACATAATGTGTTGCTGAACAGGATCACCAACTGTAGATTTAAATAAATCTAAATCTATAAATAAATATATCTATAAGTTCCCCAAGCTAAGAGAGTGCGTGGTTGTCCGCCCTGCGTTGCCCTTTGATGGACTGGAGACCTGTTGGGTGGATGCATAGTTTCAGGTAATAATTAGAGATTATTTAGCTGTTTTTAGTCACTGGAATGATTAGTCATTACTTCAGACTTTGGGCTATTAGTCCCAGTATGATGTTGTTATTATTATTATTATTTTTATGGACAGATTTAGTGTTCCTCTAATGACTTCAGGACAGACGATCCTCTGTCTGACTGAGGCTTCATGTCGACAGATAAAGACGATCGTTGACAGATTCAGTTACAAGGTCAAGGACTCAGGGGGATAAAAATAGCTCCAGCTTTGTTTAAAGAGGTTGCTGCGCTAAGTTTAGCACTTAAACATGTTGCACAACAGCCTCCCGTTCATCCGCGTGTCTTTGTTACACATTTACTGTAAGTCTGGATGAGACGAGGCTGCAGGATGGTGGCGGCGCTCCTGCTGCTGGGTGTAAAGGAAAAAGCTGAGGCTTCCTCAGATAAGGTGGTTAATCTTCACAGCCCCCCCCGCTGCTAGTTTGGCTCCAGTAGGAAGAATTTTCCACTCCCTGCAGAGTCCAGCGTTCATCTGTTGCTTTAGAAGTAGGTCGCTGCAGCGTGGGACTCTGGCTTCATTGAGAACACAGCCAGGTTATAAACCTTCGATGCTTTTCCTCCGTCTGCAGCCATTCATCAGCCGTTTTTAGGCCTGGTGTCAGTTTTAATCGCCACGTTTCTTCATAAAACAAATGTAACTTAGGTTCCGCTTTGCTCTCAGTAAAGACATTTTAGTGCAAAAAAGTTAAATGGAAATATTTTCCTTGTGAATATGAATATATTTTAACTAAAGCGTGAGACGTTGGATCAGTACCAGCGAGCCTGGACTGGACCTGGTTCCTCTGAGTGTTCAGGTCCAACAGAGAGACGGCCTGGGGGGGGCAGAACCTGTCTGTGGAGGCTGGTATGTGTAGCGCCCCCTGGAGGTGAAAGTCTAACCAGGTGGTGTCCAGGATGTGTGGGGTCTGCAGAGATGTTAGCGGACCTTCTCCTGGACGTGGACCTGTTCTGGTTCTGGACGGAGGGAAGGTCAGCCCTCTCTGAGGACCTGATTGGTCGTTTTAGTTTGGACCGGTCCTGCTCTGTGGATGAGTTGTGTTTGTTTCAACCTCAAAGTTAAAGTTTTACATAACATTATTGAACACTGCTCCCATCTGACGTTCAAGCGCTGGGCTCCCAGGATAAGTCACGTCTAATTTAAGTCCGCATTGTGCCGCTGCGGTTTGCAACAATCACCGCCTGCCGGTAAAAATAGCTCCGTGTCGTCGGTTTGACGCAACAGCTCCGTGGATCATCTGCCGCGCCCAGCTGGCCTTCATCCAGCTGCAGACGGAGGACGACAGCAATCACCTTCAGATTATTATTGGGTTTGAATTCTCCCATCTGATTGGTTCCTGCTGCTTTAATACACAAACACTGTGGAGATCCCTGCATTGCCAGGCTTGGTGTGGTTTCCAGTCCCTGCAGGATGTTGGATCTCTGGACCTAAACCACCTGCAGGGGAATCAGCAGCTGAACATGTGAACCAGAGAAATGTTTGATTCTGACATGGTTTCAAGATGAAGCGACTCATTTACTGGCCTCCCATCAGCCACATGCTCACACATTAATGTGGTTAAAATGAAAAGGAGTGTTTCTGTCTCTGCTTCGGTTTGTCCTGCAATGAACTGGACTCAGAAGAACCCTGAAACCGTTCTCCTCCTGATTAGACGGTTCATTCAGAGGATCAGAGGACAGATCAGAGAACGCTGGATCCGTCTGCAGACGTTCAGCTTCTCTGCAGGACTAAAGTCCACCTCACTTCTTCTCAGGAACCTGCCACACCTCAGGGAACCTTCTGGCTGCAGCGGAGGAGAACGTGATGAGCAGAACCTGCAGAACCTCTAACTGACCCACATCCAGCTCAGCGCCTTCAGGGCAAAAATTATCCAGCGATGAGAAGAGTGTGAAGCTCCATGGATGGAGCGTGGCGCTCTGCAGCCGCCTGAGGCGTAAACATGCAGAGTTATTACTGAAAGAGTCACTGGAAATGGATCAGAACCACCTGATGTCAGAGGAGTCCGAGAGATTAGTTACTGCACTTTGAGCTTCTTCATCGGTTCAGTCCAAATCACTTTTATTTCTTTAGGACAATAAAATCATAAGCAGGCCCAAAAAGAACCCGGCTGGGTCCAAACCCGGCTTCACTTTTTTTTAAAGACCCTCTCACTTCATCTGGAGATGACCGCAGGTACAATTTATCCAGGTGAGCACAGAACACGTCTCTAACAGTTTTATTGTGGTTGGATGAAATGGTTCCCAGCTGAAGCCAAAGACTTTGGACCCGGTCCGGTCCGGTCCGGTTCATTTCTTGGACCATAATAAGGATTAATTAGTCGTTGTGTTTTATTGAAAAGCTTCAGACCACCTGACTGTTGTTTTTTTATAGAGCGGTCAGTGAGGTGTGACCTTTGACCTCAGCCGTCAGAACTTGGATCTTGGCGTCACACGGTTCCTGCTGCAGGTCAGGGAACCAGAACCCGATCAGAAATTCAAAAGTGGAGAAACATCTTCAATAAACCGTTGATGAAAGAGTTTTAGACTAACTTTATAAACTCAGAGGGTTTCTTTATCAACTGGACCGGGTCGGTTTCGTTAGAACTTTAACATCCCCCTGATGATCCGTCTGCAGAACTGCGGGTCCAGACTTTTGATTTGGTGGAAAGTGAAACAAAGAACAGGAAGAAGAACCTCCAGAACCTCTCGGATTCTCAGCGACCTTTCGCCCACTTCATCATGCAGAGCAGAACCATGCGGGTCAGAGCCGGACTGCCGGATCAGAACACGCTCAGCTGCTCGTGTTTTGGTGTCATGTGACCCAGGTGAAGGCTCTCAGGCTCATTCCTGACCTCGCCCCATCCCAGCGTCTCATCCGCATTCCTGAGGTTCTGCATGAGAACCACATGACCGGGATCAGGTTCCCGATCAAAGAGTCGGTGCCGGTCCAGTCAGGCGGCCCGAAATCTCTCTTCCCACTGATCTGCCGTCCTTCAGAGGGACCAAAGCTGCAAACACCTACAGATGGAGCACAGGAACCATGGTTCTGGTTCTGGGCCTTAAAAGGCGGGGCTGTGTGGAGTAATGATGGGCAGTCAGTGTCTGACCTGCATCAAACAGCAGAGAGCGCTCAGTTTAGAGGGGGGGGGGGGTCGGCTGCTAGCTTTGGAGCTGCTAGCTTTAGCTCCTCAGAGAGAACTTACAGCATGTGATGAAACCCAAATCTGTCCAGCAGTCTGAGCTCGTTTTACGCCCAGTCTGAACAGAGCAGCTAGCTTAGAACCGGTGCGTAGAACCCTTCATCCTTCACGGTTCTGCAGTCCAGCAGGTCCTGGAGATGGTGGAGGTTTGCTCTGCTGTGGAACCTCCTGATGAGGCAGAAACCAGCGCCGCTCCGATCCGAGAACAAAAACGCGGCGCTGTCTCTCAGGGAACTTTGTTCTGCAGGAGAACCAGAGGAGTAACGCAGGTTCAGAACAGCAGGTGCCATAATTAACCAGAAGCTTTAGAGTCAGGGCACAGAACCTCCAGCTGCAGCTGAAATCAAACGGGTACGGCAGCTGGACCTCGATTAGCAGCAGGAAATAGATCCTCAACATGAACCTGCGGCGATAACTGAAGAAGGACCGGGGAACGTCCTCAGCTTCAGTTCAGAACCCCTCCTGATGAATGGAGGCGCCGCTGAGACCCAGCTGCAGGAACATGCGGAGAACCGAGATGATTACTGGGTGATTACCAGCAGGAGAACTCAGAGGACGACAAGAACCTGGTCAGGAACCACAGAAGAAGAGAGGTTTGCTGGGATCAGAACCAGAACCAGCTTTATGCACCATCCATCCATCCATCATCCATCCATCATCCATCCATCATCCATCCATCCATCATCCATCCATCATCCATCCATCATCCATCCATCCATCATCCATCATCCATCCATCATCCATCATCCATCATCCATCCATCATCCATCATCCATCCATCATCCATCCATCCATCCATCCATCACCCATCCATCCATCATCCATCCATCCATCATCCATCATCCATCCATCATCCATCATCCATCATCCATCCATCCATCATCCATCCATCATCCATCCATCCATCCATCACCCATCCATCCATCATCCATCCATCATCCATCCATCATCCATCCATCCATCATCCATCATCCATCCATCATCCATCCATCATCCATCCATCATCCATCCATCCATCAACCATCCATCATCCATCCATCATCCATCCATCCATCATCCATCCATCATCCATCCATCATCCATCCATCCATCATCCATCCATCCATCATCCATCCATCATCCATCATCCATCCATCATCCATCCATCCATCCATCATCAATCCATCATCCATCCATCATCCATCCATCATCCATCCATCCATCCATCATCCATCCATCATCCATCATCCATCCATCATCCATCCATCATCCATCCATCCATCCATCCATCATCCATCCATCATCCATCATCCATCCATCATCCATCCATCCATCCATCCATCATCCATCCATCATCCATCATCCATCCATCCATCCATCATCCATCCATCCATCCATCCATCATCCATCCATCATCCATCCATCCATCCATCCATCATCCATCATCCATCCATCATCCATCCATCATCCATCCATCATCCATCCATCCATCCATCCATCATCCATCCATCATCCATCATCCATCCATCATCCATCATCCATCCATCCATCATCCATCCATCATCCATCATCCATCCATCATCCATCCATCCATCCATCATCCATCCATCATCCATCCATCCATCCATCCATCATCCATCCATCATCCATCATCCATCCATCATCCATCCATCATCCATCCATCCATCCATCCATCATCCATCCATCATCCATCCATCCATCCATCCATTCATCCATCATCCATCCATCATCCATCCATCCATCCATCATCCATCCATCCATCATCCATCATCCATCATCCATCATCCATCCATCCATCCATCATCCATCCATCATCCATCATTCATCCATCCATCCATCATCCATCCATCATCCATCATCCATCCATCCATCATCCATCCATCCATCATCCATCATCCATCCATCATCCATCCATCATCCATCTCTCATCCATCATCCATCATCCATCCATCATCCATCATCCATCCATCATCCATCCATCATCCATCCATCATCCATCCATCCATCATCCATCATCCATCCATCATCCATCCATCATCCATCCATCATCCATCATCCATCCATCCATCATCCATCCATCATCCATCCATCCATCATCCATCATCCATCATCCATCCATCATGCTATATCTTGTCTTTCTGAGCACTTTCTTCATATCAACCGAACTCTGAAAAACATGGATCTGGTCAGCTGGTCTCTCGATGCTATTGATCAATTTTTTTCGACGGGTAGGCAACCAAAGTGGGACCCGTCCGGTCCTGATTGACTCATTTTGTGAGATACACCCTACATTCCTGGATGGATAACGGTGTGTCTTTGGACTTGTCATTCCTGGACGTTTGAAACGTTTGCATGTTTGGATTCAGGATACTTGGATTCTACTTTATTGGTATCTGGTGGATTTTTGATGTATCAGCAAATAGAGAGGATGTCGGTAGCCATTTGGCCTTGATCAGTCTACCGGCTGCATGACGCGTTCACTAAGGTGGTGAACGGACAGACCTGGAAGGTGGAGGAGCAGAGCTGAAAAGCTGGATGTGCTGGAACACAGACTGGCTTTGGTGGTTTGAACTCAAGGGGAATTTTGGATAAAATCTGGAAGTGAAGCGCGGAAAAGCCCAACAATTTGGAAGATTGGATTTCACCATGTGGAGCCAGCAAAAGACTTAAAGCTGACAGGAAATTCAGGGCAGCTGTATCATAACAAATAAAGTATTTGGTCTGCCTCCCTGTCTCTACTCCTGGATTGTTATGGCGGAGAATGCTCAGAACTCTCCCCTGCTTCCCCCTCCCCCGCTGACATCTGCGGATGCTTTCTGAACTGTTGGCCGCTGATAACATCAAGGACAATGGCCTCTGGAGAGTGTTCATGGAAATATAAACACTTTCACCCAAACAGACACACATAACTGATGCTCATATAAACTGATGAACTTACACGCACTAGTCTCTAATGTTTACCTTCTGCTATGTGTGTCTCGTCTTATTTGTGCTTTTTGTGCAAGAGGTTTTTGATATCTCAAACTGTATCCTGTAATAGGATAAAGTATGAGGTGTGTTTTTTTTCCTCCCACCTTCCTTTTTTTGTGGCCTCTATCTTTTCACAGAGTCATGGCAGCGCCCTGTGGGCACCGTGTCAGGCGGTTCCTTGGCAGCAAGGCCTCAGTAAATCGTCTCCCCCTGAAATGTTTGTGATGTTTGTTGTTATGTTATGGCGATTGTACTGAAACAGCAATTTCCCTCTGGGAGTTATTATTAAAGTATTTCTGATTCTGATTCTGATTCTGATTCTGATTCTGATTCATCATCCATCCATCTGTCTATCATCCATCCATCATCCATCATCCATCCATCCTCTCCTCCATGACTCAGATTAACCTCCTGGTGAACCCCTCCTCCACGTGTCTCTCTGCTTCCTGTCTTCCCTGCAGCTTCATTCACATTTTCTCTGTTTTCTGCATAAAACCTTTTATTTCCAGATAATTGCTCAGCGAACTGCTGGATTAATTCACAGATTAATTCAGATCATCCTCAGCTGCTCAGAGACAAACGGGGATTTTCCTTCCATCAAAACTGATCCTCTCAGCTCCTCCACGTGGTTTCTGCTCCTTTCTCGTTGTGTTATCAGCGTTTATAGCCACACGATGGCATTTCTTATTGACTCAAAGTCAATAGGAATAATAAATAACTAAATAATAAGAATAAAGAGCCTCTAGATGAGGCTTTCATCTGCCTGCTGACTGCAGGATGTGAACTTTAATCACTGGCAGCAGATTCATTTGCCTCTCTCTTGTGAAAAGCGTGTTCTGAAATTTCCTCTTTACGTTCTTGCGTAACCGGAGAACGTTTATGGCAGGAGGTTTACTATTTAAAAACAGAATATAATGATGCTGCAGGCGTCTTCTGCCAGAGGTCAACCGGAGCTCACCTCACAAATCCTTAAATAACAGCGTGAAACTGGAGCCGACAGAGACTGCTCTGAAGGTTTTAAATTTGGACTTCAGATCAGATCTTTAAATGGAGAATCTTTGCACAAACTTTCTCACAATCTGAATCAGAATATTTTATTTGTCACCGCGGTGAAATTTCTCTTTGGCTCCTGTGGTTCACATTACACTTAATGAGGCAAAAACTGACAAACATGCAAAGAACAAGGGTTAAATTTGTTTTAGTGTTCAGGAGAGTCACAGATAACAGATAATGAGGTAATAAGGAGCTTAATGAACAACGATGATTGAGGCTTCATTTACAGACATTTAGATATTCAGAGATGATGGTGTGCAGTAGGCAGTAACATTAAGGTGATTGTAACGTATGAAGGGTTAGTAACAGTGGGGGGGGGGGGGGGGGGGTTAACATGATGGACTGCAGTCTCCATCAGGGGCGACTGCCCTCACAGCTCTGAGGTAGAAGCTGATTCTAAGTTTATTAGTTCTGGCTATGAGGTTCTGAAGCGTTAACCTGATGGTGGAGGAGCAAACAGTGCTTTGCCTGGGTGTGTGTGTGTGTGTGTGGGGGGGGGGGGGGGGGAATCAGTGGAGATGCATCTGGACCTTCTTTGGAGTCGTTCTCCATAAATTGAGTCTGGATCCTGCAGACGCTGTCCTCACCACCCGTGCTAGGTCCTTCCTGGAGGAATCAGTGGTTTATGAAGCCAAACATCTTCCTCTGAAGCCAGTTTAGTTTCACACCTTAGTGCAGCATCTGGACGCCTGATGCAGAACCTTTGATACGGAATCAGAACTTCTAAGAGTTGAGTCAGATCCAGGTTGGTGAACGGACCTGCGGGGGGAACTGGGCTCTACGGTGGCGGGGTTGAGTCCTCGCCGTCCTGTTGGACCTGCAGAACCGGACTTCCTACTGCAGAGACGCTGCTGTGGGACACCTTGTTCAGGTGAGAAGGCTGTAACAGCGGTACCGCCAGTTCAACAGAACTGAGTCATTTAAGACGTAAAAACCGTGAAATGCACCTTTAACCGCTTCAGGGATCAGAGAAACGATGAGAAAAAACTGAAAGAACAATTAAGAAAAGATCAGGGATTTAGAACTTCCTGTTGGGCCTTTAGTGTTCTGGGACTAAAACTTTGAATGGCGGTTCTGATGGAGAGAACAGCTGAGCCACAGCGGTCCAACAGGACTGGCTTCATCACTGCTTTTAAATAACTTTACTTTGTACAGTTTTGGTGATTGTTTTGGACCCAGTCAGGTGTTGCAGCACCGGTTCTGGTGAAGCGGGTCCGTGGTTCTGCCGGGTTTTCTGACACTGAGGAGCAGCAGAGTGAAGGGAAGCTGTGGGCTTCAGGAGGAATGTCCGGTTTCATTTGGACCCGACTGACTGGATCCCAGGCGGAAACTTCCACCTCGTTCATAAAGCGTTCATTCAGAGAAAGAGGCTGCAGGGACCCGTCTACGATCTGCAGCACCACCAACGCACAGAACCGCAGACGGGTCCGAGCTGCAGAACCCCAGACGGGTCCGAGCTGCAGATGTTCCTCGGTCCAAAAACAAATCAGCTTTCCTCCATTTTAGCTCCATCTTTGTTTAATTCATCACGGCATGATGAGTCTTCTGGAGGCATAAAGATCGGTTATTCGTTCCTAACAGAACCGGATCAGAACTGGGTTCCCCCACATCAGGATCAGATAAGAGAAGATTTGAGATCTTGAGAAAACCCAGTTTTTGTTTCAGGAACAAATTGGTTCTCGTTTTATTAATTACAAAAGTAAAACCTCTCCGACTTTTGCAAATGAAATATAAATGTTTGAATAATTGATCAAACATTTGATCCGAACTCTGAGGAGGCAGAACCGATTCCTGACTGTAAAGCTGGACTTTAAACCCGTTGTGGCCCAAACTTAGACTTAGACTTAGACTTAGACTTAGACTTAGACTTTCTTTATTGTCATTTTGTATACACAGAGTGGATACAGAACGAAATTTCGCTTTCACACAGCTCAGAAAGATTGCAGTAACTCTACAGGATACCTTGCGGTGAATTACAGTACAGGATAAAGTGCAGTGATAAATCGCAGTCACTTACAGGATAAGTTTCAATTGACTTCCGGATAAAGTGCAGCAGTGAGCAGTAGGCAGTTGAAATGTAAACAGTGTAAAACAAATGTAAACAAATACGCAGTAAGGTGCAGCAATGATTTAAAAGTAGACAGTTGCATTGTACACAGTTTTGCAGTACGTTTCCCGGTAAGGTGCAGCAGCAATTTTGCAGGATACGATACAATGTGCAAATGTGCAGATGTGCAAATCAGCGAATCGAATGTGGTACACAGTCCGTTTTTATACTTTAGCAGTTCAGCAGTTCAACAGTCTGATGGCAGCAGGGAAAAAGCTTTTGCAGAACCTAGTGGACCTGCAGCGGATGCTGCGAAACCTCTTTCCAGAGGGCAGCAGGGAGAATAGTCTGTGGTGGGGGTGTGAGGGGTCCCTGATGATGTTACGGGCTCGAGACACACAGCGCTGCGATGAAATGTCTTTTATGGAGGGAAGAGGAGCCCCGATGATCCCTTCTGCTGTCCTCACCACTCTCCTCACGTTCTTCCAGTCGGAGGCACTGCAGCCTCCACACCACACAGAGAGACAGCTGGTCAGAATACTCTCTATGGTGCTTCTATAGAAGGTCGTGAGGATGGGCGGGGACAGGCGGGCTCTCCTCATCCTCCGCAGAAAGTACAGTCGTTTCTGTGCCCTCTTCACCAGCGACGCGGTGTTCACAGTCCAGGTGAGGTTGTCCGTGATGTGCACCCCCAGGAACTTGGTGCTGCTGACCACCTCCACCGCTGAGTTGTTGATGAGCAGTGGAGCATGGTGAGGCCGGTTTTTCCTGAAGTCGACGATGATCTCCTTCGTCTTCTCCACGTTCAGGAGAACGATGATCTCCTTCGTCTTCTCCACGTTCAGGATCAGGCTGTTGTCTCTGCACCAGCCCACCAGCTGCTCCACCTCCTCCACCAAACCAGCAGAACGGTTCTGCTGTGTTTCTGAGGGTCCGTCTGGCTGGAGTTTGAGGCGGTGGAGCGGATCCTCCGGGCCTCGGGTGGTTCTGGGCGGAATCTGCGGTTCTCCCTGAGAACATGTGGACATGTGAACATGTTCTGTTGCTTGTCCTGCATGAACTGGGTGAAATGGTTCCTTTGGGAACCAGAGGTGATCCCAGAGGTGATCCGGTAAAGTTCCTCCTGCAGGCAGACGGGTGGAGGACTGGTCTAAACGGATTAGATCCACCAGGGAAAGCATCTCTGTGCTCCCATTACTCAGCATTAATGGATTTTCCTGCAGGAGCTCCAGTGCAGATGTTCCCCCCCCCCCCCCCCCTCGCTGGGTGGGGCTGCGCTGAACACCAGATGAATGGCCTGATTCTGATCCACAGCAGCGGGTCAGAACGTCCCGTACTGGACCTCCTGCCCTCACTGGGAACCTTGTTGTCACTCTGCGCCCCCCCCCCCCCCTTCTGCCTCCTCACATCGACTTCACAATTACGGCCCGTCTGGTGCAGCGATAATCACCGAGGTCAGAACCTCCCTGGTTCTCCTGGTGCTGCTGAGGTCCATGTGATCCCCAGAGGACTTCCAGTCTGCTGCTCAGAAACCAGGAGACAGGAAAGAAGGACCTCTGAGAGGAACCTCCACCCTGAAACCCACAGAGACCTGCAGCTCCAAGCTTCTGATTCACTACTCCTCTCTTTTATTCACGACAGAAGAAGCTCAGAGAGAGGAAAACACGCTGGTCCATCAGCTTCCAGCACCTGGTGGTGATGTGTTAATGTGTCCCTCATGGTTCTGTCCATCATGGTTCCTCATCTCTGGTCCTTCCTCCAGGAGCAGCTCTGCTGACCTCAGTCCTGCTGCCATCTTGGTTCTTTCTCCTTCAACCCTTCCAAGCAGCCAGACTGGTTCAGGGTCATGACCTTTAACCTTTAACCTTCTACCTGAGGCCTGTAGAGTCTGAGGTGGAGCTCCTGGGTTTCATTTCTCTGAGCGTCCTGCTCTGACATTGGGCTGAACCTGCTGAGATGTTCTCCTCTCTGCAGGATGATGGACCTCAGAGGGTCTGGAGATGACCTTTGACCCTTTGACCTTTAAGATGACCTCCTCCTGGAATCATCTTCCTCTCTGCAGGATGATGGACCTCTGATGGTTTCTCATACTAATGGTTTCAGTGGTTTTCAGTTTTTAGCTTGATTTAATATCTCATATGTTCTTGTTCAGCTCATCAGGCTGAGATTTAGCTCAGGAACTAGAAAAAATATTTCACAATGTAATGAAAAATAAATCTTCTTAATTATTTAACTCTTATTTGAACCAAATTTGATCATACAATAAAATATTCATGCAGTTTTGTCCTGAATAAAAACTTCTTCGGTTGTTGGATCAGGTTTGTTGCTCAAAGTAAATAAGCGTGTCTGAAATGAGCTGAAAGGTTATTCTGTGTAGTTCTGAGGAGACATTCGATCAAACATTGAGGCTGGTTTGAATCCTCAGATGTGAGTGTGAGAACAAGCTGCTCCAGCTTTACGTCATGTGGCTCAGAGGTCAGGGAGTGACCTGTGGATGTTTCCACAGTCGGTTCCCAGCATGGAGCCATAATCCTGTTTTCCTCCGGATGGAAAAACTGTAAAAGCAGCAACGTTGTGACGAGCACCTGCAGTGTTTGAGGCGTTTTTACGGAGCAAATAAACCCCGATGGATGCTGTGAAGCATGTTGGAGCCAAGCTGCAATAAAAGCTCATTAAATCTCTCTTATCAGCCGCGCTGCTGCTTTGTTCTGGCAAATACCGCCACTGTGCAGCAGCTTCAGAGCTCAGGAACAAACCGTCTGGACCCGCTGGTTCTGTTTTGGGTCATCGTCATTTTTATGTTGTGAAATCCAAACCCAGCATGGAGACGCTGCTGTGATGCGTCCTGCTGAGACGACCGAGGACAGGATGTCTCTCAATGGATCAGGTGTGGCAGCAGGAGGAGAGCGGCGGGTCGGGACGTGGCGTCATCAGGCTGCTGGGATCTTTGAATACGCCTGATTTAGACCCGAGGTGCTACAGAGGGGAAACACTCAGGGTGTGGTGCGGGGGGGGGGTGGGGGGGGTACGGCTGGACACATGGAGGAGGAGCTGAGTCAGAGTCTCTGAGGGAACATCCTGCATCAGGCCCAGCGCGGCGATAAGAGGCTGACTCACCGCTCAGAGAGGAAATCATGTCCTGGAAAGCTGCTTAGCGCCTGATCCGTGTGCTGCAGCGTCTCTCAGAGTCCAGTCCTGGATGCTCAGGAGGCTGGAGAACATCTCCACCTGCAACCTCCTGATGCTTCTCTGTCAGCCCAAAGCACACAGCAAGACGAGGCAGACGGTTCTGAGGGGCCGTAAAGTACAGGCAGCCCCTGAGAGGGAGGCCGTCTGGTCCCGCTCCGTCCATCACACACACTGATGGCTGAGGGCAATTTAAAGGAACCAGTATGTTTTTGGACTGTGGCAGAAAGCTGGAGTACCCAGAGAGAACCCACGCACAGGGAGAACATGGAGCCTCCAGACCCCAGGCAGGGAATCAAACCAGGGACCTTCTTGGTACCAAGCTGCACCACCAAGCAGCGCCTTCAGTTCCAGATCAAGAGAAATCTGGGTGGAGATCAGGTGTGTTCATAGTCTCATCTGGATCCACGCTGCACATGGGCGCATCACCTCCTCAGCGGGACATCAGGTGCTGCAGAAACCTGCTGCTCACCTGTTCAGACAGGTGAGCAGCAGCAGGGAAACACCTGCAACATGCAGGACATGTACACGAAGTCTCAGAGGCAGAATCGATTCCTGAAATGATCCACAAACGGCTCCAACTTCATCCCCGTGGCAGGAAGTGACTCCCAGCAGATAAACGTGCTGATGATATCAGTGCAGCAGGACCTAAATGGGTCATGGTTGTTTTCCATGATTATCTGTGAACGTTTCCGGCTTTTAATCTGAATAAAAACCTTCCGCTCTGGCTGGACGCTGATTTTTCTGCTCACAGATCCAATCTGAGGATCATCTCCACACAGCTGCAGTTCAGGAGCTTCTCATCAGATCACCTGACCATCAGAGTCTGGAAGCTGAAAAGGTTATTTTCTTTAACCATCAGCAGAAAGTCCACCCAGAATCCGCCCGGCCTCGGGTTCCCACCCAGGACCAGAACAGTCGAGCTCTTTATGCATTCACACATGAGATTTAACTGGACCTCCTGCCTTACAGCTATTATAAGCAATGAAGCCAAAGGTCACGCTGCTTTTTTCTGAAGCACGGAGAGTTTCACCTCTTTTTAGAGGCCATGGATCATGTGAAGCAGATTTTATGCTTTAAAAGTCCAAATCCTGATCAAAGGTTAGGGAACAGGAGCTGAGACGGCTTCAGAGCGAGCTGAGGATCCTGAAACGTCAGGCAGAACCAACCATCAGAATGAGCAAAGCTTCAGGACAGCAGACAGTTTTTATTCCCACAGTTTAACAGAATATTACAGACATTTTGGAGGGTTTAAAGTTGTGCTTCTTCCATCAGTAAAAACTAGAGAATCTCATGTCCTGATGATTCTCAACCTTCAACAAGGAGAATCTCAGATTTTCATGAAATATGACGCAATGACTCGTGCATCCATGCAGGTTCTGCTCCTGTTTTTTCACATTCTCAGAGCTGATGGGGGTCAGCTGACCGACACAAAGACTTTATTCACATGCTGACCCCGTGCACTCAGATGTTCTTGCATAACTTCACCCTGAGCCTTCGGTTTTAAACAAATCCAACAACATTATGAGGTGTTTCTGGATGGAGGCCCGGGTCTCCGCTGGCTCGACCCTCACAGCTTCAGCTTTGAATAAATCAGAGCAACACTGAGGTTTGGGATCAGGATAAATGCTGGAAAAGCCTCTGGGTGGCTGCTGCTTGATGGATGCAGTCATCTATCTTCATAAAGTCTCACACCTCCACAGGAAGTGGTGAGACTGATCAGTTAAAGAAGATATTACATTTCTGTTTAGCTCTTTAGAATAAAAAAGAGGCCCATGAAGCTGCACGTATCTCTGAAAGCTTTATGTACATTCAGCATTAAAGGCATACTATGCAACATTTTTCAGTTAATTAATGTGTTTCATACCGTTTTGGATGATTAAATGAGTCATTTCAGGTTGAACAAAGGTTTTCTTGGCCGCCCTGGTGGTCTGTGGGGGAAATACCGCACTTGCAACTGCAGGAGCCCTCGGCCCGCGCCCACAGGCTCAGAAGTCTTGTGCATCGCGAGAGTCGGTCTTGCTTTACGGCGAGAACATGTTTGTTGCTAGCGCAGTGGCGATATCTGTGCAGTTATCATGGCGGAACCAGCGATAAAACAGCGAAAGCCCATGTTGGAGCAGGCAAGAAAGAGGAAAAGGGCTGTGGACAGAAAGAGGAGTCGTACACGGGTGAACATCGGGCAAGCTTTTTCCGAATGGCGAGAGCTAAAAGAAAGAGAAGGCTGCAAGGCTGACGCGGACCTCGCGTTTCTGCTGATGCGATTGTAAGTAACATTGTAGGGGAAACACTGCATTGGAATGGTTTCTCTCTCTCTGTGCATGTTCATACTTTCACTGTGTTAGTCATTGTTTGTACTGCCGTGTTTTCGACTTTTGTATTCGTTGCGTTTGCCTGTCTGCTAAGCTCAAAACAACCGCGCCTGGCTTGATGGAGAAACCAGGAGAACAGCTGAGCATATTTACGACAGTGCACTTTTACTTTCACCCTCTGGGGGGAGCCTCGTTGGAAAATCAATCCCAGTTGCAGTATACCTTTAAAGCCTCCAGAGTTTCCAGATCTTACACTTATTTCCCTTGTTGATTACGGACATTTTTAAAAATCCACATAAAACCTTTTGTTGGTGTTATTTTTAATTTTGAAAGAGTGCATTAATACCCAGTGTTTATGAAATCAGTAATCCTGAACCCATGATGTCCTTGGGGGCCCGTTCTTCTTTTAGCAGCGATACCATAAGTGATGTGAGGGTAAATTCCTTCTGCAGAAAGATTTACTGGCGTTATTTTCAGAGGCAGAGGGTGGATAATCTGGTTTTTCCTTTAGATCTTTGCCTGGTCTGAACTCAGATGTGTGTCGACATGTTTCTGTCTGAAACAGGATAATTCAGAGTTCAGATCTCTGCTGTTTGCCCAGACGTCACAGCAGAAACAAATATTTATTCTTTCTTATCGGCTTTCATGAGGAAAACGTCTTGGGAGCGCAGGTCTGCTCCTACAGACACACCAGTGTTGGTGGCAGAGGTCAGAGGTCGCAGGGTCAGCTGAGCGGGCGGTCAGCGGCAGATAAACAAAGCTGGCATTCATCCTGCAGGCTGCTGCTCCTCACTGACGCCATTGTTGGGCGGCAGTGAGTCATGCAGCACAAGGACGGCGCCCGGAGCTGCCAACACCCACCGGTACCGGCCGCTTACTGGGATGGGAACGGTCCCAGGAGGACTTTCTCCTTTTGCTTTTAGGAGAAACGCTCCATTTCATGGAAGAATGATACTTCTGCTAACAAACTATGTTATAATTAACCATTTTCTGATTAAAAAAATTATTTTATTTTACTTTCTTGCCTAAACATGTTTTAAATAAACGGTGTCGCCTGTAAAAATGCTTCCTTTCTGGTCAGAAATGTCTATTATTCATCTTAGATTTAGAAACACTTTCCACAGAATATCTGAGGAACCCAAAAACACTAAATACAGTTCGGAGAGTTTTTTCATTTTTTTTCTATTTTATTATGTTTTATTGAATTGTTTTATTCATATCTTTCCTGGTCTATCATTTTACTTTGCTGCCATGCAGGTAAAATGTCCAGAGATCCAATCCTGGCTCGGCTCTCATCCTCACACGCAAAAACACACATGGAAGGTTAAATTGTTGTTTATTATTTTATTGTTTTTTATTTTATTTAGCATGAATTTAATTTGATTTTTTTTTAGTTTACTTTTGTACTATCCTTCAATCTTGATTTTTCTTTTACAGTTTTGTTCTATTCCATATTTTCCAAGTTTATTTTTAATAACTTTAATAAACTTTAAATTTATCTTATTGTATCTTAAATTTCATCATACTATATTTTGTTTTCATTTTATTTTAAATTTAAAGTAATTTAAATGTTCTTTTCTTGCGTACAATATTTTTATTCAGTTTTATGCAGTTGTAATAAAAGAAAAACAAAATATAAAACCAGAATTTTAAATATAGCGTAATATGGATAAAATCTAAAAAGAAAAAAATATATAAAATCACAATAAAAGTGTTCATCTCAGCTCTGACCTGAACTGTTCTATAAAGTTGAACATTAATTGTGTAAAAGTGAGCAAATGTCTGCAGATAGAAACAGTTGATGGTTTTAAGGAGGTTTTTATCATCATTTTATCCAACATTTAAATTCTGGATGTTTGTAAGATGTCCACAGATGTTTGGGATGGAAGCGCAGACCTGGTTAGTAAAGAAGAATGAAATGAGATAATGTAGATCCAGGTGAAGTTGGGCTTCTCTGAAGTCCAGAGTTTAATTAAGAACAAAGTTTTCACTCAGTGGCAGGGGGATGCTGAGAAGAGAAGGAGGAACTATAACATTCAAAGCTGTGTGACTGAAGACAGAGTCCCCGGGGAAACAATGGGACTCTAAAACCGATATAAGAACGTATGACTGGGACGCTGTGGATTGGCTTCTGATCTGCAGCTCATTGGAAATCACAGTATTGTCCAACGTGCTTCATGTTCTCAAGGAGCAGCAAATATCTTTTCTGGGATGTTTGATCTGGGATTTAAATCAGTGTCGATTAAAACTTTTACTTTGTCCAAATTTATACCCGCAATATGTATACAAACCACTTATTAGCTTTGTTTGTAATACAGGACTGTATTTATTAATTTTATTTGTTTAATCAGATGACCACAGGGGGGCGGTATTGCCCGCAGATGTCTGTGATCAGATTTTTAAAAAGCCACTTAAACAAACGCAAATTTCTGTGATATTTTTTATTAAATTGTATTTAATTTAGCTATGATTTTAAGTCAGTGCCTTGAAAGACAGATACAAGTGAGGATAGGGAAGGATTATTCTGAGAGTTTGAAAATAGAAAATGGGACACCACAGGGAAGTATTGTGAGCCCGTTATTATTTTCAGTGATAGTTAATGATATGTTTAAAGAAATAGAGGGTGGAATGGGATTCTCATTATTTGCAGATGATGGAGCAATGTGGAAAAGAGGAAGAAATTTGGAATTTATTGTAAAGAAACTTCAGGGAGCAATTGCAGTTGTAGAAAAATGGTCATATAAATGGGGATTCAAATTTTCTGTAGAGAAAACTAAAATAATGTTTTTTACAAGAAAAAGAGTTGATGGAAAAGCTAACTTAAAATTATATGGTCAGGATTTGGAAAGAGTTAAACAATTTAAATTTCTTGGGATGTGGTTTGATGAAAGAATGACATGGGGTGTGCACGTTAAGAAAATAATCGATAAATGTAGAAAGTTACTAAATATAATGAGGTGTTTAGTTGGAACAGAGTGGGGAGCTGATAGAAAATCATTAAAAGCAATTTATACTGGGTTAATCAGGTCAGTACTTGACTATGGATGTATAGTCTATAACTCAGCAGCAGATACAAACCTCCATAAGTTAAATATTATTCAACATCAGGCTTTAAGAATATGTACTGGAGCTTTTAAAACATCTTCAACAGCAGCATTACAAGTTGAAATGGGAGAAATGCCTCTTAAAGTTAGAAGGGATCAATTATCATTAAACTACTGGTCAAATTTACAGGGGCAAAGGAAGGATCATCCAACATTAGAGGTGCTTAAACCTGGATGGGAAAAGGAAAAGAAACAATTAAAGAGCTTTGGATGGGTAATAAAAAATGAAGTTAATGTAATTAATTTAAATCAGTTAGATATATGTCAGACAGTTCCGTTAACAACAATACCACCTTGGATACTTCCTGATGCTAAAGTTGATCTTTCATTATTAGAAAAGAAGGAAAAAGATAAATATCATATTATGAATAAATATATAGTACTAGAACACTTAAATAAATATTATAATTATATACAAATATATACAGATTCATCAAAAAATACAGCTAATAGGCTAGGGATAGCATTTATAATACCACAGTTTCATATTAAGGTAGGTAAAAGGATTAGTGATGGAGTTTCAGTGTATACAGGAGAAATGCTAGCTTTGCTTTTAGCAGTTCAATGGGTGGAAGAGGTAAGACCATTAAAATCAATCATTTGCTCAGATTCTAGTTCATCATTAATCAGTTTGCAAAATAATCAGTCAGACAGTAGACCTGATATATTAATTGAAATACAACAAACGCTTTATAGAATAAATATGATGGGGTTAGTAGTAAATTTTGTTTGGGTTCCGGCACATAATGAGATTAAAGGAAATGAAATGGCAGACAGAATGGCTAAGGAGAGTACAAATAAGGTAAGGGTAGATATTAATGTTAGTTTTGGTATAACAGAAATAAAGGGTATAATTAAACAAAAAGCCAAAGATAGGTGGCAAAAGTTATGGGATGAAGAAAAGAAAGGAAGGTGGCTTTATAAAATACAAAATAGAATTGGACAAATGAGAATAACAGAAAGGAACAGGAGAGAAGAGATAATTATTTCACGGCTTAGAATGGGACACACTGGATTGAATAGATCATTGTTTTTGATAGGTAAACATCAGACAGGGAAATGTGACTGTGGGGAAGATGAGACTGTGGAACATGTTATTTTGAATTGTAATAAATATTGGATTCAGAGAAATAGGTTGACAAGGAAACTTAGTAACATGAAAATTAAACTTGATATTGTTGATTTATTGCGAAAGGAATCAGGAAGCAGAGGATACCAGGTCATATTTGAGTTTTTGAAACAGAGTAGGTTGTATAATAGGATATAGTTGTTTTTTTTTGTCATGCAGTCCACACTCCATACCAGTTGGTGGCGGTAATGCTCACCTAAACGTTTTTTGCCAACCGCCAATAAAAATCAAGAAGAAGAAGAAGAAGAAGTCAGTGCCTTATTTCCCCTCTCCGTCCGGTAGGTGGCAGCACAGACATGAATACGTATATGATGTCTATGGGTGGCAGCACCGCGCCGCTCCGAGGCGTCGCCGCATCAGCGAAGAAGAAGCGGCGCAGCAGCAGCGAGAGGACAGACATGGCGGCGTGTGAGAGCTCCATCCGCGGCCATCCTCCCTCTGCAGCGGGCAATCTGAGCTTTTTAGCGTCCAGAGTTGTTCCCGGAGAGGTGAGCTTTGCTCCAGAGTCACTTCCGGCCATTTGTTGTTTTAAACGCGGGGTTTCTGACACAGAAACGTGTCGCTGCTCCGTCTCTGCAAAGATGGAGCCGCTCTCTGCTGCTGTGATCATGGCTCCGAAACATCGTCTCTGTTTTAGCGACTTCTGCGGAGCTGCAGGCGTTTCCTGCGGGGCTGAGCGGCCGTGGTTCTGTCCTCATTACTCGCTCTGCTAGAGACCCGGGGGCCGTTTGAGGCCCTGCTGTGGCCCCCCGCTGCAGGGCTCTAGGTAGACCCCCGACAGAACCACGTTCCTCTTCTTATAAACGGTTTATATGTTCTGTCTGTGGGTCGGAACCGCAGGCGGGGATGTGGTTCTGGTGGTTCTGGGTCGGGCTCCGAAGCGTTCAAAATAAAACCGATCACCGATAAAATGCTGAAGCGGATCATTTTCTGTCCGGATGAAAACTGCCAGAACTTTAAAGTTGGTGTGGAAAGTCTGGAAATGGGAATTGCTGGAGATGAAGAAGGATATTATCTTCTGTGGTGCTGACAGTTTATTCCCACCTCCATGAAGATCCTAAACTTTGACCAGAAACAGGATTTTAACAACCTGCTTCTGTTACATTAATAATTTCTAATTTATTTTGTGTATTTTCATATTTTTCATGTTTATTTAAAAGTAAATCATCCTGATCAGTTTAAAACATGTGCTAACTTTGTCCTTCAGCCTGCTTGAGGACCCGCTGAGACGCTGGGGGCCCAGCGGCTGCCTGAGGAGGACCGCCATGACCCGGTAAGGACGTCCTGTTCATCCAGGACACCGTAGCTGCAGACGTTTCCAACGAGGCTGAGCGGTCGTGGTTCTGTCCTCATTACTCGCTCTGCTAGAGACACGAGGGGCCGTTTGAGGCCCTGCTGTGGCCCCCCCGCTGCAGGGTTATAGGTAGACCCCCGACAGACACTGTGGTTCACTCCTGAGCTCTTTATTTATTCTGTGGCCCCCAGGAGCCAGCTCAGCCTCTCCAGTGTTAGAACTGTTGGTTGTAGTGCTGCTGGTGTCCACATGGGGGCAGCATGTCACCATTTATGTAAAAGTTTGTTTAAAGACGAATTCCTGTATTATATTGTTTATGGTATAAGTTTGAATTAAAGCTGACTTCAGTCTACAGTCAGGGGGTTAAATTATTAATAAATTTAGAAGATGATAAAAGTTTTAAATGCTAACTTGTTTAATTGAACCCCTGATGACCTGTATTTCTGCAGCCTGCATGAGGACCTGCAGCGGTGCAGGGATGGGGGCCCAGCGGCTGCCTGAGGAGGACCGCCGTGACCCGGTAAGGACGTCCTGTTCATCCAGGACACCGTAGCTGCAGACGTTTCCAACGAGGCTGAGCGGTCGTGGTTCTGTCCTCATTACTCGCTCTGCTAGAGACACGAGGGGCCGTTTGAGGCCCTGCTGTGGCCCCCCCGCTGCAGGGTTATAGGTAGACCCCCGACAGACTGATTAGACAGGAAGTGATTCTGCTGCGGCCGCGACGAGCTGCAGGGTTGATGACGTTAAACGTGTCTGCAGGAGGAGATCCGGTGGCTCAGAACCCCACCTGAAGGTGAGATGCTGTGGAGATGGAGCTCGGTTCTGTTGCTGATTGGTTCTGGAAGAGCTGCGGTTCTGATGGACCTGGACTGACCTGTAAACGGTCTACAGAGTTCTTCCTGCTGGGCGTTGAGCTCCTGGAGACGCAGCAGCAGGTGATGGTCCTCCTGACATCACTTCCTGTTAGGTCTTCTTTTTCTCTGCAGGTTTCATCTCTGCCTTCAGGACCAAACTCCACGTCTCCATTTGACCTTTTTATATTTAACGTTTATTTTCTGTAACCAGAGGATTTTCTGTGCATGATGATTTCTGCAGCAGCTGGAGACAAAACTGCAATAAACGACTAAAAATCCACAACCTGAAGCTGTCTGGTCATTTCGTGGCAGAATTAGCTGCTTTATTCAGAACCAGAACCTGGAGATGCTGCGACGCCGCTAAGCTTCGGGTTTGGTTCTGGTCAGAGAAACTTTTCCACACAGAGACTCGTGTAGTTCTGGTTTGGCATTAATTTGTTTATTTGAAGCTAAAGTTTCAGAACGGAAACGGTTAAACGGCGCAGGAAGTGACAACAGAAATACTGATGAGGGCAGCTGATTGGATAACAGCAGACCATGTGACTGACGGCGCCTCCTGCTGCCTCGGAGGTCAGATCTCTATGTGAACAGGAACATGTCCAGATCAGCTGATTAGGAGCTGATTGGTTGAATCTGTTAAAGCCACGCCCCCTCTGGTGGAAGCAGGAAGTAACTCCATCGGCGCTCCGCCTGCTTCCTGTCAGAGACCGCCGTCTACGAGGCGCCGTCTGGGAAGGAGACTCTTTGGCGTGAGGTCCGGTTCCGGGTTCTGGTCTGGGCAGAACGTTCAGCCTTGGGTTCTGACGGTTGGGTTTCGGCCTGCGGCGTTCCGGCGTCGCCCACCAGTTCCCGCAGGAACTTGAACTTGGAGAGGAAGAGCTGCCAGACGACGTACCAACCTGAGGAGGAAGGAGAGCGTTCGTTACTGACCGGATCAGAACCGCTGCATGGGTTCTGTCTGCAGAGACCCAGTCTGTCCTACAGGTTCTGTTTCAGTACCAGAACCGATCCATTGACGGCCACCTGACGTCAGGATGTACTCACTGGACCTCAGAGACCCAATCGGATCTTTGTGTGGGACACATCTGGGTCAGAAATGTTCTGGCTGTAAGACTTTCATCTGATTCAGGTTCTGAATGTTGGTTCTGATTGTTTTCATCTCTGTCCTCAGTTTCTGACGACCCGGCAGGGAGACCCGAATGTCCCGGCTAGCCTCTCCTGATTGGTCGGTTTGGTTCCGTACTTTAGATCAAGAGGCAGAAGCAGTTTAGATTTCAAGTAAAAAGTTCTGAAAACCCGCTTTGGGTCAGAACCAAATATGTTCTGTAAAGGATTCTGGTACCGTCAGTGAAATCCTGTTGAACTCAGTGACCCCAGCAGGAAAGGTTCTGCAGAAACATGGTGTCGACCCAGATGACTGCAGAACTTCCTTAAGTTCTGCCCAACTCTGAGTCCAGAACATATTTAAGGTTCTGTTGAAGACCCGGATGTCTCAGAACCGCTCCAAATCTCCCAAATCCACATCAACACGTCACAGTGAACGGTTCTGCATGAGGAACCTTCTGACGGTTCTGGTTCTGAAGTCCAACATGCAGCAGCGCCCTCCTCAGATTATTCTGTAAACAGAACCGGTCCCACATTCGGTCCGTTACTGAGTTTTATTTTGAAAATCCTCCTTCCTGTTGACCATTTCCTTTTATTCAATTCAATTCAATTCAATTTTATTTATATAGCGCCAAATCATGAAACATGTCATCTCAAGGCACTTTACAAAATCAAGTTCAATCATATTATACAGATTGGGTCAGATTATACAGATTGGTCAAAATGTCCTATATAAGGAAACCAGTTGATTCCTGGGGAACCGTAGAGCTACAGGGAGAGTCGTCTGCATTGTACATGGCTTTGCAGCAATCCCTCATACTGAGCAAGCATGAAGCGACAGTGGAAAGAAAAACCACCCATTAACGGGGAAAAAAAACCTCCGGCAGAACCAGAACCAGGCTCAGTATGAACGGTCATCTGCCTCGACCGACTGGGGTTACAGAAGACAGAGCAGAGACACAACAACAATTGATCCGTTTGGATCACAGACTCGGTTGGCAGAACACGGCCAGAATCTTCTGTCAGTCATGGTCCACTTTCTCCTCTGCAGCTCACGTTCAGAACCAGAATCTCATGTGAAGTCTCCTTTCACTAAGTTAATGTTCTGAGATCCGGATCAAATCGGTTCCAGCCGTCCAGGATAGACCGGTTCTGGATCAGAAGGGGTTCTGTGGACCGTATGTCTCAAACAGAACCTTTATCTATCTAAGGAAAGTTGAGTGGAAGGAAGACGTGTGGACCAGCACCGGGAGAACTGCAGAACCCATTCCAGAATCTGGACGGAGGCTGGATCAGCGCATCAAGGACCGGTACACGTAGGCGGAGTACCGTTCTGAGGACGATGAGCGACACCAGAACCAACGACCCAGATGACCTCCAGGACACCATGAGAGCAACCTGGGCCTTCGGAACCCCTCATCAGAACCACGGGCTCATCTCCACGCTGCACCGATGCAGGAAAGCAAAGGGGCCCAGACCCGGTACTGAGAGCAGATACTGAACAGAACTTCCAGAATCCTGATTCATTTCTGGTTAAAATAAACCTTTTTATTGATCTGATGTTCTGCTTTTCTGTGACCCAGAAATTTGGGTTTTATTCTCTGCGGCCAGAATCATCAGAACCAGAAGAGCTAAAGGCCTGAAACCTTTCCTCTGTGATGAGGTTCTGATAAACCCAGAACCTGTTCAGGATGTGGAGATTTCTGGAGCTGGGTCCGGGTCCGAACCTCTGACCGGTGTCAGAACCAGACATTGTCAGCTAGCTTCAGCTAAGCTAATTCCTGCGGCCACTAAACTTTGTGTGGGAGAAGCTGGAGGCAGCAGATCCACGTCCTCCTCTACAGCCGGCCTGGTTCCGACCCGGTTCGGTTCTGTGGAACTCACCGAACACCATGAAGAGCAGCACACAGAGCAGCGTAGCCACGATGACCAGCAGGGTGAGGCCGAGGTTCTGCCACATGGCTCCGGCCGGTCCACTCACAGCTTAGCCGGAACAGGAGCACCAGCAGCGGATCATCTCACACGCCACGCCGGCCAGAGGGTTAGCCTGCTGGCTAACTGGGCCGAACCGAGCCGAGCCTCACAGACGGTCCGGTCCCGGGACGGGAGGATCATGGGCGGACAAGAACCGGTTCCAGCTGGTGTCAGGAGGCCGGAGCTCCTGTTCTGGGTCTGAATCCCGAACTTTGTGGAGCGACGCCGAGCAGAACTGTGACCCGGTTAGACAACAGCAGCAGAGGTCAACTGAGGCTGCGCAGCTTCGCGTTGACTTCTGGGTAGTGTAGTTTCAGCGCATTTAGCCTCGTGTCCACTGGCTGCTAGCATTATCCAGTCTCTATGAGGTTAATCTGGACTCAGAGTTTCTCCAGAAAGTTCTGGAAAGTGTTGACTTGAGGTGAGGCGTTGGTAATATTGGTGTGGAACACCAGAACCAGAGCAGAATTTAAAAGGGTTTATTGGTGATGATTATGGCTGATTCTTCTATTCATTAAATTCACATGAATAAATGATACAGCAGACTTTTTAGCGTCCGTGGTTTCAGCTCTGCTGAAAGTCATCTGGAGACTTCCTGGCTGCGTTGAACCGAGGCAGCACGGGGAATCAAGGCCGCGTCAATGAGGCGGGAACCTGAACTGCTATCACTTCCACCTCTTCCTGTGTCAATAAACAGTTTGTTTTACTGATGCATGACGTTCACTTTATTGTAGGATGTACAGTCTTGATTGTTGCAGCATCACGTAACGCCACCGTGGAACTAAAACACAACATAAAACTCAATGTAACAGCAAAACAAAGACATAAAGTTATATAACATGTCAACAAACCTCGGTGCCTGACCCAAGCGTAGAAGTAGAAATGAGGACCAAACAATCTCTTGCATCCCTTGACTTCCTCCAGTTCAAAGCAGCCCCTCTGGCTATAACCTGCTGTCGCTTCATGCTTGCTCAGTATGAGGGATTGCTGCAAAGCCATGGACAATGCAGACGACTCTCCCTGTGGCTCTACGCTTCTCCAGGAGTGAATGCTGCTTGTCGGGACTTTGAAGCAATCAACTGGTTCCCTTATAAAGGAACATTTTGACCAATCTGTATAATATGATTGAATTTGACTTTGTAAAGAGCCTTAAGATGACATGTTTCATGAATTGGCGCTATATAAATAAAATTGAATTGAATTGAACCCATCTTGCTCACGCTTCACAATTGGCATGCCTCTCACACACCTGTGCACCTCTCAGAGGTGTGCCAGCAGAACCCATATTATAGTTGGTGTCGATATGCATCAGAGATTTTGGACCAGGAACTGAGTAGGTGCACTGCAGAGCACATCCTTGCTGGGTCATCTGGCAAAGGATGCCAACAGTAATTATGCGGTGCACGGAGGCCCGCACCCATTCCCACTGGACTCGGAGCCCTCCAGCCTGCAATGCTTCCTCAACCAAGCGATAGCCAGCATGAGGCATGTCTTTTTTATGTCAGACATCAATTGGTCTAACTCTGCGTCAGAACAGGTGCTGTAGGGGGCTCTAACAGAGAACGCAGACTCTCCCGTTGTTCTGTAGACAGTACAGGTTGGCAATGAATGGCACTGGTAGACCTTGGTTTAGAAGATGTAAGAGGGCATCAGAAGATATATCAAATCTTGGACATCCAGTTACTCCATGGGTAATCTGAACAGACACGGTAACGGCCTGATGTTGTCTCTCTTGAACAACTAAGGTGTGCAAGTCGGTCAACGCATTCACTATGGCCTCAGGGATGTGAACCTGATCAGACAACACTAAAAAGAACAACTTCTTGGGAACACACTAACTCAACATAATCCAGGAGTGGCTGCTGATTGACAACATGCTGAATTTGCGTTTGAAGCCTCTCCAACATGCTCTGTGCAAGCAATTCCTAGACAGAACAAGAAAAAAAGACATAACAATGAGTTATTCTAGTAAATGAAAGGATTTTCTGGTAGAATATAAAACATTTTTAATTATTTTTCTTTTTTTTGGGAAACAAACTGGTTCAGCATTATTTGTTAAAGGTATTGCAGCAACTTCAGGAAACTAAAAAAAGTTGCTGAGAGGCTGAGGTCGGGCCGTTCCTTGTCTGACGCGCTCGTTGACAAAAAAGAGGAATCCGCTGAGATCCAATAGTGCTGATGTGTGAACTTTATTGACAAAAATAAAGTAAACGAGTAACGTATCCAAAATATCTTGACAAAAGCGTTAATCACAGCGATCTGTATAGCGGTCAACAAAAAATACAGCAGCCCGCTCACCCACTCTCCTCCAGTGACACACCAACAGGTGAGTAATATACCCAATTAGCAATCTCCGCCCACATCCTGTTTACCCATACCTCTGCAACAAACAACCCAACAAAAACAACTCTAAACCCAGACAAACGAACATCAAATTATCTTTTAATTTATGGCTCCTACACACCAGCCCCTAATTATTAAATCATTACATAATAATTACATTCTTAAAATAAGTAGGAGACATAAAGATTAAATCTGTTAAAAACTCAAGTCCATACAAAATCTTTTGCACAATATATTTTTCGTTTTTTGTTGTTGTTAAAGTCCAGAAGTTCTAATCAGGATTTAATCAAAGGTTAGTAGATTGAGTCTATTAGTCGTAGTTAGCAGGTACTCCTTCAACTTTATTCTTCATTCATCTTCTGTTCCTTGGAGCAGGCAGAGTTTGGTTATTGGACGATCCAATATGCTGTACTTTGTTTTAATACGCACTTGACGTACAAATCCTCTTCTGTCTGGAAAGGTTTCCAGAACTCTTCCCATCAGCCAAGAATTGCGAGGTGCTGTCCCGTCCATAATAAGCACAATGTCACCAGGGACAAGATTGCGCTTAGTCCTTAACCATTTCTGACGCTCCTGTAGCTGAGGCAAGTATTCGTTAACCCACCTCTTCCAGAACAAGTCAGACATATACTGAACTTGCCTCCATCGTCTTCGTGCATACATATCTCCTTGCTGGAAGTTTCCAGGTGGTAAAGAAGGTTGAGTCTTCAGCAGTAACAGATGATTTGGTGTCAAAGCTTCAAGATCATCAGGATCTGTGGAGGCTTTGGTGATTGGACGGCTATTAAGTATAGCTTCCACTTCACAAAGAACCGTGTGAAGGCCTTCCTCATCTAGATGTTGCACATTTAAGGTGGAATTGAGGACCTTCCGTATGGATCTAATCAGTCGCTCCCAAGATCCTCCATGATGCGAACCAGCAGGAGGATTAAATGTCCACTTGATTCCCTTCTGAAGAAGGACACCACTGATTTGTGACTGGTTCCATTCTTGAATAGTTGCTCCCAACTCCCGCTCTGCTCCAATGAAGTTTGTCCCATTATCTGACCGAAGCTCTTTAACTTGACCACGCCTTGCTATGAAACGTCTCAGAGCATTTATGAAGGAGTTTGTGTCTAGTGAAGCTGCAACTTCGATATGGATAGCTCTTATTGTGAGACAGGTGAAAATAACACCGTACCTTTTCACAATGCTTCTCCTGCTTCTCACTTCAAACGGCCCAAAATAATCTATGCCAACATGGGTAAATGGTGGTTCATCTGGAGTTAATCGATCAGGCGGTAAGTCTGACATCTGCTGGAGAATTGGTGATGCATTTATTCTTCGACACATAACACATCTTGACAAAATCCTTCTGATTGCGGTACTAGCACCGGTAATCCAGTACTTCTCTCTCAGCTTGGATAGCATGTAATTACGTCCACCATGCCCCGTTTGTTGATGGATGTCCCTCAGAAGAAGATCTGAAATGTGGAGGTCTTTGGCTAGTATTATGGGATGTTTAGATTCCATTGGCATGGATGATCTTCTTAGCCGACCACCAACTCTCAAAATCCCATCTTCTATTACTGGACAGAGTTTATGAATGTGACTAGTGGCTTTTACACCTTTGCTTTCCTTAAGCCTTGAAATCTCCTCCTCAAAGGTGATTTTTTGGGAGAACTTTATTATTTCCAGCTCAGCTGTTTCTACTTCATTTACAGTCAAAAAGCCATGGTCCACTTCTCCTTTGATCTTGTCCATTTTATCCTTCAGCCACTGACTTTGTTGTTCAACAGACAAACCCTTTTTAGTGAGCTCCACAGTTAAATGTTTTTTCTTCTGACAACAGGACCAAAGCCAGTTCTTAAATCTCAAGATCCAAGCAACAGACCGTTTGAGACGAGTCCAGGAAGAAAAATAACCAAACAGCCGAGTTACTGGATTGTGAGTTTCTCTCATCTGCAACAGATTGACTTCAACAACCTTCTTGACTTCGGGATCCTCTGATGAAACCTTATGCTCTTTGTACAAGGTAACAGGCCATTCACTTTCGGGGTTAAGCAGAAAGGGAGGCCCTGACACCCACAATGTGTTTTTAAGGAAAACATCCACTCTTGAACCTCTAGAGGCCACATCTGCAGGATTGCTTGAACTTTGAACATATCTCCACTGAGAGACATTTGAAGCTTTCCGTATCTCTGAAACTCTATTCGCAACAAACACTTTGAATCTTGAGGTCTCGTTTTTAATATATCTCAACACAGATGCACTGTCTGACCAAAACACAGAGTCTTTCAAATGCATATGCAGTTCTCGTTTCCATAGCACATCAATACGGCTTGCCATTGTAGCAGCAATAAGTTCCATGCGAGGAATCGTTACGGATTTTAAAGGAGCCACTCTTGATTTTCCCATAAGGAAGGCGCTGTGTACTCTGCCGTTCTCATTTTGTGATATCAAGTAAGTGACGGTCCCATATCCAAACTCACTTGCATCACAAAAATGATGTAAATGTGCACTGACTACTTCTCCAAAGTCTGTTGGTTTCAAACATCTCATGAAGCTGAAGTTCTCAACCAGCTGCAGTTCTTGCAACCAGTTTGTCCATTCCTTGGCAACTGATTCAGGAATGCTGTCATCCCAGCCACATGCTCTTTTGCTGAGATCGTTCAGGATTTTCTTTGCGAGCAGAACAACAGGACTCAATATACCAAAAGGATCATAGATAGAACTCACCACGGACAAGATTCCTCTTCTAGTGAGTGGCCTGTCTTTAATTCTGATCCTGAATTTGAATGAATCAGACTGGATACACCATTCAACTCCGAGCACTCTTTCCATAGGTAAAGGATCTTTGTTCATGTCCAGCCTCTGAATGTCCTTGGCTCGATGGCCTTCAGGAATTTTGGCCAAAACCGATCGCCTGTTACTTATCCACTTTTTAAGTTGGAAGCCACCTTTAGCACAGATAGAGACGAGTTCGTGGTAAAGCATCATTGCTTGCTCTTCTGAAGCCACAGACACCAAACAGTCATCAACATAAAAAGAGTGAAACAATTTATCCACAGCTTCTTTGCTGAACTCATCCTTATTATCTTCTGCACACTTTCTCAGGGCAAAATTGGCACAACTTGGGGATGATGTTGCCCCAAAAAGATGAACAGTCATTCTAAACTCTGCCAGATCTTTATTTAGATTTCCCTCTGGCCACCATAGGAATCTCAATAAATCTGCATCTTCAGTGGGAACCTTCACCTGATGGAACATTGACTCAATATCAGCTATGATTACCACTGGTTCTTTTCTGAACCGAGTCACCACCCCAATTAGTGAATTGGTCAAATCTGGACCTTGTAGCAACTTTGCATTAAGTGATGTGCCTTGAAAACTGGCTCCACAGTCAAAGACAACCCTTATCTTTTGTTTCATGGGATGATAGATTCCATGATGCGGGATATACCAAACCCTTCCATCACTACGTTGTAGTTCCTCTTCAGGCACCCGTTCAGCAAAGCCTTTGACAATAAGGTCATCCATGAAGGCAGTATAGTCTGTGTGAAAGGATGGATGTCTTTGAAGCCTTTTCTTCAGCTGTAAAGCTCGCTGCTCCACCAACCTTTTGTTGTTTGGCATTTTAAGATCCTTCTCCCTCAAAGGTAAGCTGATCTCATAATGACCATTGCGTTGCTTTACAGAGCTCGTAACAGATTCCATTAACTTCTGATCTTCCCTTGACAGTCCTTGACACTCCTCGGTGTTACATTCAGGAAAATCATTCTTGAATTGTTGTTGCCAGAGCTCCTCCAGATTTACCACTGAGAGTCTGTTCACACTTAATTCTGGCAGTTCCTCATCCATTACATTTCCACTTTCTCCGGTAAGTGGTCCATTAACAGTCCAGCCAAGCATGGTTCTAACTGCATAGGGACCATCATCAACACTCCGTATAACTTCCAGGGGTTCTAATGCTTTAGGAACATTTGTTCCTATCAGTAACTCAACATCAGCCTCTATCTCTGGAAGATGAATGTGCTTCAGATGAGGCCAGCCTTGTAGATCCTTTTGTGTAGGGATATTTCCTCTGTATACAGGCATGCATTCTTGGGTATATGTTTTTGGAAGCTCACAGAAGTTCTCCTCTTTAAGTCCAGCCACTTCCAAACCCACAACAACGTGGCTACTCATAATTCTTTCCTGGCCCATTGTTCTTAAAAGTATCTGAGTTTTCCTTCGAGTGAGGCCAAGCGTCTTCATCAAGTTCTCTGTGCAAAAAACTGCTGTACTCCCTTGATCCAAGAATGCGTAAGTTGAAAGTATCTGGCTGCCTTTCTTTGCTTTAACTTGCACTGGAACAATAGGAAGTTTGCATTTCGAATGACCAGCCCCTGTTAAGCCACTTGACACAAGTGTGTTGTCCACTACACTCTTTGGTTCTTCATCCATAAGGTTAGAAGGGTCTTTGTTTTCCTTTGGATAAATGTGTAACACAGTTGGATGCTTAAGACCACATCTTTTACAGACGATCCGTTTTTTTACAATTCTTACTGATGTGTCCAATACACAAACAGCCAAAACAGACGCCTTTTTCCTTTAAGAAGCCAATCTTCTCTCTGTGAGTCTTTCGTTCCAACTGTACGCATGATGCTAGAGCGTGTCCACCTCCACAACAAAGACACTTTCTCTGTGCTGGCACACTAGGGTCATTTACTTTCACATTTTCAATCTTTTCCAGTGGAGCAACAGCTGTAGCAAAACTACTCCCTTTTAATTTGAAATGAGGCTGTGTTCCCTCCTTGTTCACACGTTTACTTGTTGGTGATGCAGCATCAGTAATGTTTCCGAACACAGGATCACCTAGGATTTTTACTTGTCTCTCAACAAAGTTGACAATGTCAATAAAGTTAGCTCTCTGGCTTCGTATCTCCTGTAATTCACAGGCTGTGGTCCTCCATTTGTCCCGCAGTTTGTAAGGCAATTTTTTGATGATCATGATCATATTAGCTGGAATGTCCAACTCATCCAGGTACTGTACTTCCTCCATTGCATTTGAACATCCTCTAAGGAAAAGGCTAAAATCCTGAAGCAATTTCACATCATCAGTCTTAATTGGGGGCCATGAGAGAACTTGTTCCATGTAGGCATGTGCAATTTTCTGTTCATTTCCGAACTGCTCCTTTAACAATGTCTTTGCTTTCTTGTATCCTCTCTCAGGATTGAGATGCTGACAACTTCGAACGAGTTCCTTTGGATGGCCACTTGTGTATTGCTCCAGAAAATAAAGTCGATCGCTGTAGCTTTGTGTGTTTCTTTCAACTCCATTTTCAAAAGCCTTCACAAATGCATGATATTTCAGTGGGTCTCCATTGAAAACTGGAATTTCTCTTTTAGGTAAAGAGGAAAAGCACTGCTGTTGAATCAATAAAGTTGTTATTTCATTTTGTTTCCTCATTAAGTCCAATATGTTATGATCCCCATTTCCAGAACTGTAATTAAGATTTTGATTGCTTTCATGTTGATGTTGTGTTCTGTCTGGATCACCAAATGGAAATAATGGCACACCATGTTTTCTAGACGCAGGCTCACCCTGTGAATGTTGAGATGATAAAGGTTCTTTGAGCCGTGTTGCTGGATCACAACATTTTGTTTCCATGTCTTGCAGCGGTATTGCCACTTTTGGAACAAAGGCCTTCCCATCAAATGAGAGAGATGATGCTTTGACTGTTCCTTTTCCTAGATAAGAGTTCATTCCATCTACAGTCTTCTTTGTCCGTGATTTATTTCCACTTGTGGAACTTTGTGATTTTAGTACACTTAGTTTGGCCACTTGAGCTGCAATCTCCTCATCCAGGTTTAGTTGTTCTTTCCGTTTCTTTAATTTTTGTTCCTCTTCTTCTAACAGATGTCTTTCCTTTAGCAGGTTTTGTCTCACCATTAAAGCTGCCAAATCAGCTTCAGCTTTAAGACGAGCAGAAGATGATGACGAAGCAGATGATTTTCTTTCTGAGGCGCTTGCTCTGCTTTCCATGTTTGACACATTATCCCCCGGGTTTATATCATTTTGCAGATCCTCCATATTCTCTGAGATCACAGCAAACTCTGGAGCTTCATTTATTTCTGCATTAGCACCAGAAGCAATGGGCTCTTCTGGGTCTTCTTTCTGACGCAGCTCATCAGGTTCATCCAGCCATCGTTGAACATTGTCTTTAAATGTGTTGCTGTATTCCATTATGCTTGCAAACCATTCACTTTGTTTATTCTTCTCCTCCTCTGGGAGTAAAGAAATCAATGTATTATGTGACAATGTTGCACATTCACACAACTGGATCAAACTCTTAAACAGCAGCTGAACATGAGGAGCATTTTCTTTTGTTTTTAAGAGTGATTTAATTTCAGGAATAAGGGCTTTAATTTTATTTACAGCACCCTTACGTTCCTCCTGAAGATTTTCAATTTTATTTGCCAAACCTTTAGCCGTCAATTTTCTCTCTCTTTTACACCTTTCCATTGCAGCATAAATTTGACTCCTTTACAAACTCAAACGTGAGGATTCAGCACGCTTGTTGCGTCCGAGCATCCACCGATCCATCCATTAACATCACAGCAGCAGTTTCATATACCTGGCTTCCAGCGGCGCCTGCTGCTCCAGAAGTTGTTTCACATATCTCTGTATTATGTGTCGGAGGGCTGCTTACTTTAATCCTCTCCCGTCCGTACTTTATCTGCTGATCCTGTTGCCATCCGTAGATTTTTGTTGACAATATTGCAGCAACTTCAGGAAACTAAAAAAAGTTGCTGAGAGGCTGAGGTCGGGCCGTTCCTTGTCTGACGCGCTCGTTGACAAAAAAGAGGAATCCGCTGAGATCCAATAGTGCTGATGTGTGAACTTTATTGACAAAAATAAAGTAAACGAGTAACGTATCCAAAATATCTTGACAAAAGCGTTAATCACAGCGATCTGTATAGCGGTCAACAAAAAATACAGCAGCCCGCTCACCCACTCTCCCCCTGTGACACACCAACAGGTGAGTAATATACCCAATTAGCAATCTCCGCCCACATCCTGTTTACCCATACCTCTGCAACAAACAACCCAACAAAAACAACTCTAAACCCAGACAAACGAACATCAAATTATCTTTTAATTTATGGCTCCTACAAAAGGTATACTATGCAACTGGGATTGATTTTCCAGCGAGGCTCCCCCCAGAGGGCGAAAGTAAAAGTACACTGTCGTAAAGATGTTCAGCTGTTCTGGTTTCTCCGTCAAGACAGGCGCGATTGTTTTGAGCTTAGCAGACAGGCGAACGCAACGAAAAGTGGAAAAAACGGCAGTACAAACAATGACTAACACAGTGAAAGTATGAACATCAAGCTTCCCGCAGCGCTATCTTGGCGAGGCGGCCGCGGTAGCGTCTCGCCAACAAATAAAAAAAATAAATAAATAATAATAATAATAAAACTCGATATGCTTGCATGTTTATTTGACGTTAACACGTGGTTCTTTGTTGTTGCTTTCGCGCGTGCATATAGTGAATGGCAGGGCAAAAACACATGGAGTTCTCGCCGTAAAGCGAGACTTCTGTGTGTGCGAGCCGAGGGCTCTTGCATTGCAAGTGCGGTATTTCCCCCACAGACCCCCAGGGCGGCCGAGAAAACCTTTGTTCGACCTGAAATGACTCATTTAATCATCCAAAACGGTATGGAACACATTAATTAACTGAAAAATGTTGCATAGTATGCCTTTAACTGACATTGAGACTGGCAGCAGAAGTAATCTGATGAAAATCATCTTCAGAGAACAGTTTGCTTAGGTTGATTCTTCTGTATGATAGGACATGCTTTAAAAACCCATGAAACAGCAACATCTGCACTTTAGTTTCCTTTAGTGATTATGGGCCTGGTTTATCTTGTAGAGACCGTTTTACAGCAAACACTTTAACTGAAATCACAAATGCTCTATCTGCATAATTATGACTTAGTTAGATAAACATTTTTCAGTGGGAACGTTTTGAAATGCTCATGGTGCTAGCTGTGAAATCCCGTCAGTCTTCCTCAGCCAAACCGGCGCCTTTCAGCTGTTTCCATTGCGCCCTGCTGTCGCGAAGTCAGAACGACGTCTCTTAATCACGTCACTTTTGGCAGAAATCTGCTGCAGAGGTGTGGAAGTGTGTCGTAGTCGAGGAGAGGCTGTTTTGTGTGCAAGCAGAGACCATTTTGTACTCGGGGACAATTTATAAATATTTTGAGTGCAACGTTTGGGGACAGTTTGTAAAACAAGTTTTCTTTGTGTGCAACATTTTGGCAGGAAACTAACCCCATATGCCCTAATAAAGTTCCCTCCTTAGATTTTTAAAATAAGTGTTCCGATGACGCATAAAAATCTGCATAATGCAAAGGAAAATACATGAACTAAATCATGGCAGTAAAACCTGCCATCGGTTACTTTGATCATTTGTCAGTGGAGGACAGAAGCTGAACGGTGCGATCTGCTTCCCGGGGACGCCTCGGCTCCTGAGCAGCTCCAGGCAGAACCGGAACCTCCAGAGAACAGCAAAGGCCCGACACGAAGGTCCGTCTACACCGTAGGTCCACCGTGAAGAACTGGACCAACGGCCGAAGAGGCTCAGGGAGAGAACTGAGCTGAGCCCAGAACCCGCTCACCGGCGGCCAGACGCCCCCATTAGTCCCCAGCAGCACCAGAACCAGTGAGAAGGAAACCCAAACCCAACCCACCCCGGGTCTGATACCCCAGGGAGGCCAGGGAATCCCCACCAGGATTCAGTTTGTTCTCACATTTGTTCTCTGCTGCAGAACAAAAGGGCACCTCGTCTCTTAGCCGAGACACTTGGTTTCTCCAGAAGATCCAAATAAAAGCAGAACCTATGAAAACTAAAAGCTGTTGACCAGAACCGAACGCAAAAACTGCTGCTGTGTCTCACTCACTGGTAACTCATGAAATAAAATTGCCTCCTGTCTCTTATTCTTCATATTTAGCCTTTATTTAACCACGTTAATCCTGCAGGGATAAAATATCTTTTTCAAGAGAGACCTTCCAGGAATCAGAAGCACAGTTACGTGACCGAAAATACGGAAAAATACAAAACAACTGAACACAAACATGGCAGAGAGATGACACTCTGTCCTGCGTTGACTTGTGTGTTCCTGTAAATATGTGTTCCCTCATATACAGCTGCTGCAGTATTTGCATATTGAAGGGCTCTTCAGCTGCAGGCAGAACCTCAGTTATGCAACGTTTCCGTTTGAACCTTGGAGAGGAACCCTGCAGGATCCTCCCGCCTGCTCGGGTTCAGGGCAGCAAAGCTCAGAAGTCCCCGACGATCTGATGAGAGAAGCTGAACGATGTGAAAAGTCTGCGGTTCCTGCTGAGCCGTCTCCTCCAACAATCTGCAACCACAGAACAGACGAAACTGGAGGGTCCAAATGAGAACCGGTTCTGGGGACGATTCTCCATCCTGAGAGGATTTCAGGCAAACTTTTAACGGTTAAATTCTGACAGCAAGAATCAGCGACACGTGTTGCAGGGAGGGTGAAGGAGATTTATGTTTTTTATAGAAACACATCCAAGAGCCGCAGGCAGCAACAAAAGCCAACTGTAGGAGAAAAACTCATCACAGTGACCTTAATGCGTTTTAATAAAACTAAAATATGCAGAATAAACTTATGAATTTATAGGCCTGAATTTGGAAAATATGCCTAAAATCAAACAATGTTCTTCATATTAATGTCCAGCTAATAAATAATTACGTTTCTGAAGACACTTATAAAAATAATTGTGATTTTCTCAGTTTTTTATTTGACCTGCAGCTCTGCTTCTCCTTCAGGGTCTCCTGTGAAAGAACGGCAGAAGGATCCGAGGAAAAGTATTCACCCCTCACATTTCTTGTGGTTTGGTCACTTTTAAACGTTTTAGATGATCAAATAAAATGTTTAAACCAAGAAGCAGTTTTCTAACGGTTATTTATGGTCCTGTGTGGTAAAGTAATTACCCCCCTTATTAAATCAGTCAGCAACGGCTCCTCCAGGAGGTCCCAGAAGATCATCTGAAGGCCTGCAGGCCTCACTGCCTCAGGAGGCCATGATTCAGATTCAGATCAGAAACGGCCTCCATGGGAGAACCCCAACACCAGAACCACTGCTGACCCAAAAGAACCAAAGCACACAGACATTTTGCTGATCTGTTTTACTCAAAAGAGAGTAGCGTTACTCTCAGACATTAATAACACGGCAGCAGGAGGAAGAAGTCGCCGTTCAACAAACCCTGATGTCTGATTTATGTTTAGAAACGATGACATCACAATGCTCAGACTAAATATTTGAAAATATTGAAATACTGGGGAAGAAAAAAAGAAATCAGTTAATGAAATAAAGGCACAACACACCCGGGTTTGTCCCTTTCTCACCAGCCGTAGTAACAGCAGGTAACATGACCTCTACGTCCAGCGACCTGCTGAGTGGGCAGAAAATACGTCTAAAAGGCATTTTACATTGGATCAGATCACCTGTAATCTCCTCAGTTCATCCCAGAAGCTCAGGTGCATCCAGGAAGTCTCATTTCACCACAAACTGGGTCTCTGTCATGGGTTCTGACCAAACCGAGACTAAACCTACTCCAGACTGGAATTACCCCAGCAGTGGCCAGCAGGGGGCAGTCATTATCCGCCACTACGTGGGGCTCTTTGATAGCTTTTCCAAGGAGTTTCATGCGTTTCCTGCTAAGAATGACACTCATAATTAAAGGAATGTTCATTTTTATGAAGTCAAATTTTGTTGTAATTTTACTATAAAAACTGAATATCCATAGAAGAGTATGCATTTATTCTCTTCATGTAAAAAGTTGATTATGTTTTAGCTTTAAAACCTAAAACCAAAAAGTTGTTGGTGTAATAATCTAAACCGTTTCCTGTCTAATGAGTTCTTCTTCATGCATCTTTTTTTATCTGCAGGCTAAACTGGCCCTCAGACCCCTGGCCCCCGGGGCGGGGGGGGGGGGGGGGTCCTCTGGGCCCCGGAGGGAGGTTGTGGCCCCGCCCCCTCACACCCTAATGAGTCACGTGACTTCACGCCGTTTTCTGCTGAGCGGAGAAAAACAGAGACGCAACTTCCGCGTTGATTCAGAGACTGGAACCTGAGCGGAGAGACACACCTGAGGGACAGGTGAGCTGCAGGCAGCGGGTTCGGACGGGTTCTGCCAGGTACCGGGACTTTCTACCTTCCCCCTGCTCTGAGTGAATAACCCGACCGGATCTTCCTGCTGAAGGTGGACCGTCCAGAAAACTCAATAAAGGTTTGATCGATGTTAAATTGACCAGCTCCATTAAAATAAAAATCAGCCGAACCGGTTTTAACTTTTTCTGCTGGGTCGGTTTAAAATATGAGAGGAAATAATAGTTTTCTAAAATGTCTCTAAAATGTTCTGGTTGGTTTTTTTTGTCAGAAAAATAGAGAAAATACTCAGAATAAGTGCTAAAACTGGCCATAATTAACTAGTAGCTCAGTTTGTTACTCACATTAATTATAACTAAACCTATTAATAATTAATATTGAAATGTTATATTAATAATTAATACTGAAATGTTATATCTAATTCTGCTAATCTGCTGTGAACAGAAGGTAACCGGCTCGTCTTGGGCTCCGTTGGACCTGGGCTTCATCCCTGAGGAGCCGTCCTGACCAGGTGCTTCTCATGCAGGTGAGGCGATGAAAGCAGATGTTGGTCCACTTCCAGCTGCGCAGCCGTGGAGCAGAACCACCGCCACACGCCCGGACGTCTGTGAATGGGAGCCCTCCTCCCTGCGTGGCCCCTGTGAGAAGACGCTGGAGCCGGACACTCGGCTCCTCGAGGCCCAGATGGACTTCTTCCATAAACTGGGATTCTCCACGGCTCAGGTGCGGGCCGTCCAGCAGAAGTTCGGCACCGACACGGACAAAGTGCTGGGAGAACTGGTTCGGGTCGGAGCCAAGCAGGGACCGGTGACCACCGTGTCCGTGCTGATGCCCAGAGGGGACTCGGAGGCCGGGGCCCCCGAGCTGCTGGTGCCCGTCACAGACTCGTCTCCTCGGTGCAGAGAAGGTGGAGAAGATGGAGACGCTCTGAGGGCCGTGGTGATAGACGGCAGCAACGTGGCCATGAGGTGAGCCCATGAGAACCTCTACACCATCCGTTCGTTTGTTCGTTTAGTGATTCAGTCATTCATTGGTTCAGTCGTCTCATGAGGTTCTGTCTGCGTGGAAAATCTTCAATTCAATTTTATTTATATAGCGCCAATTCATGAAACATGTCATCTCGAGGCACTTTCCTAAGTCAGACTCCATCAGATCCTCCAGGTTGGTCAGAAAGTTTCCTCTCTAAGGAAACCCAGCAGGTTGCATCAAGTCTCTCCAAGCAGCATTCACTCCTCCTGAAAGAGCGTAGAGCCACAGTGGACAGTCGTCTGCATTGTTGATGGCTTTGCAGCAATCCCTCATACTGAGCATGCATGAAGCGACAGTGGAGAGGAAAACTCCCCTTTAACAGGGAGGAGAACCTCCAGCAGAACCAGAACCAGGCTCAGTGTGAACGCTCATCTGCCTCGACCCACTGGGGCTTAGAGAAGACAGAGCAGAGACACAGAAAGCTCAGAAGCTCACATTGATCCAGGAGTACTTTCTATGTTAGATGGTAATAGAGGATGATCTGCCTCCCCTGATGATGTCACAGCTAACAGAACGTCAGACCAGGTGTACCTTCTATGAAGAGAAAAATGACAGAGAACAAAAAGTTAAAAGCTGAAATAACAACAAACAATGCAAAACTGGAGAACAGTAGAACTCTATAGAGTGAGGAAAATAGATCCTGATGTCCTCCAGCAGCCTAAGCCTATAGCAGCACAACTATAGAGGTAGCTCAGGGTAACATGAGCCACTCTGACTAGAAGCTTTGTCACAAAGGAAAGTTTTAAGATTAGTCTTAAAAGTAGACGGGGTGTCTGCCTCACGGACCAAAACTGGGAGTTGGTTCCACAGGAGAGGAGCCTGATAGCTAAAGGATCTGCCTCCCATTCTACTTTTAGAGACTCTAGGAACCACCAGCAGACCTGCAGTCTGAGAGCGAAGTGCTCTGTTAGGAACATACGGGGTAATCAGAGCTCTGATATATGATGGAGCTTGGTTATTAAGGGCTTTATACGTTTCATTCATTTAATCTTCCAGACATGAACACTAAGATTGTTTAACCCAGACTGTCACGTAGAACTGGTTCTGGTTTTGGTACTAAGAGGAAATAAATGACCGGGGCTTATTCAGTTTATCCATATTTAATGTTTATTGTCTTCAAGTCTTGCCACAGACTCTGAGTTGGATTCAGGTCTGGACTTTGACTAGGCCATTCTAACCTGTGATCTGAACCATCCTATAATATCTCAGGCTGCATGTTCAGCCTGGTTCTCCTGCTGGAAGGAGAACCTCCACCTCAGTCTCAGGTTCTCCTGCAGGACGGTTCTGCTTTTAGCTCCGTCCATCTTCCCACAGCATGATGCTGCCACCACCGTGCTTCACTGTGAGGACGGTGTGTTCAGGGCGATCTGCTGTGTTTACACGTAGGCCACAAACCTCAGTTGGTTTTGGTGTTTCACGTCAAATCTCTTGAAGTCCTGGACCGAGTGGAAATGTTCCAGGGGGTGAATACTTTTGTTATAAACCCGTTTATTCTGTGCAGAAAATCAAATCTGCTTCTTTGACTCAGGAGCTTTGCAGCCGTCGCGTTTCTGAATCTCTTGAGGATGAGCAGCTAAACCTGAACCAGCGATGGATCCAGTTTAAGTCTGAGGCTCAGGCCGTGGTTCTGTGGTTAGCTTCTGAGTCCAGTGGGCCGTGCTTCACGTTGGCAGCCTGTTGGGTTTGGTTTTCCGCGTCAGTTCAGTCTGTAACGGGTCGGATCAACAGGAGACCCGACTGGACCGGGTTTACTCTGAGGTTCAGCTGGGCCTGTTGCTTCCTGCAGCAGCAAGTCCCGACTCAGGCGGCTTTCTCTGTCGGTTTTAATTCAGCTGGATCAGAACCGTCCTCTGAATCACGCCCGGTATTTTCTGATCAGCGGCCCGGACACGAGGCTTCAGCGGCGGGTTGAACGTTTCTGTTTTAAACGGTTCTGAGGCGCCAGCCAGAACATCTGCTGGATAAAAAGTGTTCAGAACGGAGTGGAAATTATTTTTAGGTTGATATAAAGCCACAAACAGAACCTGGTTTCTGTTTGTGTTCTGCTGGGACCGGACTTCCTGGAACTGAATCAGTACTTTCCCGGAGATCTGCCGCCTTCTCAGCATTTCTGCCCTCTGTGTTTTCCACCTGGGGAACAAACAGAACCCGCCCAGAACCTTGTGGACCCAATTTAGAGCTGCACTGACTTTTCATCCTGTATTAATGGCCAAGATGCCTTGGTTCTGATCCAGTTGAAAAGCTGACTCAGAAAGCTGAGAGCAGTTAAAAGGACAAAACCGGTTTTATTTTTCAGAACCAGAGCGCTGGTCTTTCTGTCTTGGAGGTCAGAGCTCGGGTCCGGGAACGATGTCACTCAACCACCTAAACGGCGGTCCAGTTGCAGCTTTGGAAAGTTCTGGGTTGTACCCTGAGACCCGGCTGTAACTCCTAATGAACGTTATCAGATTCCAGGTCCGGAAAGAGTAGAAGGAAGAACTGGATCAGGTTCCTCTGTTGTTAGCAGAGAACGTCAGCCTGAATGTTAACTAATTCAGTTCAGTTTTATTTATATAGCTCCAATTCACATCACATCATCTCAAGTCTCTTTCCAAAGTCAGACTCCATCAGATCCTCCAGGTTGGTCAGAAAGTTTCCTCTCTAAGGAAACCCAGCAGGTTGCATCAAGTCTCTCCAAGCAGCATTCACTCCTCCTGAAAGAGCGTAGAGCCACAGTGGACAGTCGTCTGCATTGTTGATGGCTTTGCAGCAATCCCTCATACTGAGCATGCATGAAGCGACAGTGGAGAGGAAAAGGTCCTGCTTGGTTCCTCCAGAACCGGGTCAGGTTTGGACTGACCACAGCGGCTGTGGCTCAGGTGATGGATCAGCATTTATCTGCACCGTTTGGCTCAGAGGCACAAACGCAGCAGAACGCCTGTTCTGATCAACGTCTGCGTCGGTGCGGCCCGAAGCGTCCGGGTTTTCAACTCGTGTAGAAACAAAGTTCTGTCTGCACGGGTTTTATCCTTCGGGTCGCACCAGGACCTAAGAGCAGGGAAGCTCAGGATTGGTTAAGGATGCTGGGAGAGCTCCATGTCATAAAACCTGGACGCTGCAGGATGAACAAAGCAGAATAGACCCTGAAGAGCGCCACCTGCAGGCTGATTGTGACCCGGGTTCCTGCTGCTCAGCTCCTGTCTTCAGCATAAAGGCTTTAACTTTCAGTGGTAAAACTCTGATTACGACGCATAATCTGTCCGAAGCCACCGAGGAAGACGAGGTGCGGAGCTCTGCAGTCAGAACCTGTGATTCTCTCCCAGCGCTAAACTCTGAATTATTCTGCTGAAAACCACAGGAAGTTTGAGGCGTTCAGGTGTGGAAAACCGTGAGGCGGCAGCAGCTTCATTTCTTAGTTTAGTTTAAAATCTGTTACGGCTGTTTTTATTTGGGCCTTAGAAGAAAACCTGCTCTTACAGTTGCTTAGAAAAGCTGAATCTGACTCTAAGAAGATGAACCCGTGTGAAATGCTCAGTCCTCTTCCTCCACAAACTCCTCCCAGCAGTGTGGTGGGAATGAAAAGTCTCCCTCCTGAACCCAGGCGCCTCTCTGGGGTAATTTCCTCCCCAGTAATCTGATTTGCCCCGTAGCTGCCGTGGCCCCGGAAAGCGACCCCAGTCAAAACGTGAGCTGCTGCAGGAGGGACGGGGAAGTCCACAGGTCGTCTAGAGATGCAGGGAAATCTCATGTAACGTGAAAAACAGTCATTTTAGCTGCTTACAGGACCGTAGCTGTTCCAGCATCAGAAACCATCTACGTTGGCTTTTATCGCTCATTTTCTCGTTCTGCAATCCTCTCAGAGGTCGTCAGTCAGGATGCAGAGACCGTTTCAGGGGATTTTTTTTTTAAGCAGCTAAACCACAGTTTCAGCGTCAGAATGTCAGAAAAGGCTCGTTTGAGCAAAGTGCTGAGCTGAAGGAAAACGGCGGAGAATGTAGGTCAGCGTGAAGGCAGAGCCGCTGCAGAAATGTTGTTCCGGCTGCAGATTGATTAAAGCAGCAGAGCTTCATGGGTCCTTCTGAGTGGGACGAGTCTGGCTCCTTTCAGAACCGTGTTCACAGGAAGCTCCCAAGCCGTGTTTTAGCGTTTAAAGGATGTTGAAGGAGTTTTTCTTTTTCAGACCTTCGGCTCTGTAGAAACTTGGGATTAGAGTCTGTGTTGCTGCTGCAGCTTGGCTCGTTGATTCATGCAGGAACTGGAGGGAACCTGCTGCTTCAGACTGAAAGGAGCTGATCTGAAAACGATGTAATGTTGCTGCACAGTGAGAGAAACAGTTCTGCTGCATCCATCATGCTTTTCTGCCCAGGTTGTTCAGTGGCAGGTGAGAACCTGCGGGCGCCGATCGCTGCCGTGTTCAGTCTGTTCTCACCTCTGCGCTTTGAAGTTCCACCTCTCCATGCAGGTTCAGGCATGCCACAACTTTCTTCTTCATTATGCAAATGTGAGCGTACCTTTAAGGCCTGATTGGTTTACGGCTTCGTCTGAGCAGGAACGGGCCCGGCGGCCGTTCGCAGCCAGCCTCCGCTGTCGTCTTATCGCAGTGGACAGCTGACAGACGTGGAGTTTCCCAGCGTACGTCTGATGATGTGAAACTGGAACCAGTATGGCCGTTCCAGCCTCCACTTTGATTAGATTTTCTTAATGAATGAGTACTTTAGTGTGTGACGTGACTCAGAGGATGCCTTTACTAATCGCATATCTGAGGGAGCAACGTGAAGAACCAGTTCCAGACAATCCAGCTTCATTTTTCCTTTTTCTCTAGAAAAACAGGTTCACCCAAAACTCCAGATCCGTAGAGCAGGGAGTCAAACTCATTTCTACATGAGGCTAATTTGGCTTCATAAAGTAATTTAAAGGGCCGGTTGCACATGTATAGATACTTTTCATTTCATTCCAGTTCACATAGAAATATAAAAACTGCACAGTAGCATAAAAGTAGCACCTTAGGCCCAGTTTATAGTTTATCTGCATAAAAAAGTTGATATTGGGGTGAGTTACACTTTAAACTCATCATTCTGCATCACTTCTTCTCTTTTTGGACATTTCTGGGTTTTAATGTGTTGTGGGAAAAGCTGACATCTAGTGGCAGGATGCTGTTACTACACAGTTAAACATTAACATTCACTACAGGAGGCTCAGTTTTAGCCACTTTATACACTTTAAAATGACATATTCCTCTACTTCATCACATGATATGCCTTTTTTTAAGCTCCTGAGGGCCGAATTAATTACCTTGATGGGCCGGATTCGGCCCGCGGGCCTTGAGTTTGACACGTATTAAATGTCTGGTTAATGGAATAAAAGGTGAATTCCACCTGAATGGTTTTGTTTAGAAACACACTGTTAATATCTGCTTTTCAGACACCTGGATAAGCCTGTCATCTAAATGGCTTCTTCTACATTTTTTAGGTTTTTTGCTAAAATGTGAATTTCCTGTGAGAAGTCAAAGGGTGTAAAGTTTATTAAGTGGGAACTAGTTCTTTATTTTGGCTGATGTTGGTGTTCCTCAAGGCTTTTTGCTCATTAATATATATAATAATAATTATTATATAAATGTTTTATATAATATCCTTTTTTGTAATATATATTCCTGCCCAGCGACTCGTGTCACTTGGCTTTATGCTGTAGCCATGAAAACCCGGCTGGTAATGATGAAGACCACAATCTATTTTTTTACCAGCTTTTGAAACCATTTGAGGTTCCCAGGGATCTTCCACACAAGCAGAGTGTTGGAGGAACAAAAACCAAACTGTTGTTTATTTATTATTCTTTCCACCAGCTGAGTTTGCAGTATATATCGATCAAATGGTGTCCACCAGTGTCTGCTGCTGGCTGTTGTTGCTCATCCTTTGCTTTTTCTCTGCCCTGGCTTCACAGTGCAGATTGCTCTGAAGGCGTTCTCATGCAAACACGCCCACCAGGTGCAGCAGACCAAACGTTCTGCAGCCATTTCTGCACGAGGCTGCTGCCGGAGGACGTTCTTACAGCCATCTCCAGGTCTTAACAAGAACGCGGCACTCCTCGAACCGTCTGACTTGATCAGGGAGGAATCCTGTTTGTTTTCAAACCGGCGACGTCTCTGTTCTGTCGCAGGTTGTAAAATGCAGCCGACTCGCTGAGGAATCCTTGCTGTCAAGGCACGCTGGAAATGTCCCAAACAGCTTATCTTTGATGGGAGGCATTTAGCTGATTTGCATAAGTTTGGGTGTAAATTCTCTGGAAAGCTTGAATGTTTTGTTTAAACGAACTGTCGGAACAAAGAGACACAGTTTGCTCTGCTGCTCAAAGGTTAACCAGATTTAAGGAGACTTTAGTCTGAAGGACTTTATCACGTTAGGGTAGCTTTGAGAGTTTCCTGTCACTTCTGCCTCTTCTTTTAGCCGCATTAGATTTAAGCTAAATTATTGGTCCTTTTTAGAGGGACGCTCTTCAGAAAACATTTTTAAAAATATATTTTTTTTCCAACTGTGAAGTAAGAGAATTTGTGGGAACCATCTATGAGATGAGAGCCAGATTTGGTTTTCCATCCACTCTGCCATGCAGGCACATATCTGCACCTAGAGACCAGTTAACCCAACCGTCACGTTTCTGGACCCAGAGAACCCGGCAGAACCCACACATGCACAGGGAGAACAGAGCTAACTCCAAGCAGAAAGACCCCAGGCAGGGATTCAAACCCAGGACCGTCTTGCTAACGGCTGCGGCACCATGCAGCTCTAAATGGATTCTGCTTGGATCTCTGAGACTTTAAGTGTTTAACGATGATCATAGAAATAAATCTGCTGGTTAAAGCTTATTATCGTAAAGTATTGTTAATCTTGAAAACTGCAGCCTGATGTCGCTAATCGTGCCACAAAGTTAGAAAACGAAGGCGGACGAGTCGTCAGGATCCGAAAAATATCAGAACCAGCAGCTGCAGCAGCTTTGAAGCGACTGAATAAAGACGTTTTAATTATCATTTGCTGACTTTGGACTTTACAAAATGAAAAGTCCAAATGTATGTTTTTAAATTATCAACGGTTCTGATGACCGTCAGAACCAGAACCGTTTTATATGTGAAGCAACAGCAGGGACCGGTGAGGATGCCAAACCCAAAGAGAAACCCTGACATCTGATTGGTTAACCAACACCGCAGCGAGGTTCTTGGCCAATCAACTTAACTCTGAGCTCTCTTAGCTCCACCCACTGACTGACCTGCAGCCACTTTTATGTCACGATCCAAGTAATAAAAAGATTAAGCTACTTAAATAAAATAGTAAATCATTCAAATGAAACATATATTCATTAATAACAAATCTGGTGTTTTATGTTCAATAAGAATTAACCAATCAGATGTGAGGGTGTGTCCTGCTGTGAGGCGCTGATGCTTTGATTTATTTCACAAGAATCATGAAATCAATTAAATACTGAAATAAGTGATTTAAACATCTTGATGATGTCACATTTATTCATTGGTGGCCGCATTTATTTATGACGTCGTCTAGATATTAATTTCTCTTTCAATTTGTTGGATTGTGTCACTTTTGGCTCTCGACACACCTGCAGCTCCTCACCTTCCAGAACCGTCCAGAACCACCTGGTATGAGGAACCCAGCTGAGCTCAGGCATGTTCTGACTCTGCTTAGGGAACCGTGTTCTGGGAGCTGGTCGGGGAGTCCCGGTCCAGAATACAACATCCTTTCTGGGACATTCTAGAACCGGGCTCTGCAGCGTCAGAACCAGCTGGTCTGGCTCACTGTTTGTTCTGATCCGTCTCCTCTCCTGGTCTCCATGTGTCGCTCAGCCACGGGAACAAGGAAGTCTTCTCCTGCCTGGGAATCCAGCTGGCCGTGAACTTCTTCCTGGACCGAGGCCACGCTGACGTCACCGTGTTTGTCCCGTCGTGGAGGAAAGAGCAGCCCCGACCGGACGTTCCCATCACAGGTACGACGTTCCATCACAGGTACGGCGTTCCATCACAGGTACGGCGTTCCATCACAGGTACGGCGTTCCATCACAGGTACGGCGTTCCATCACAGGTACGGCGTGGGAGGACAGGTGTGGTTCTGCTTCCTGCTGAGGGCTGGTAGAAGCTGCTCGGCTCAGCAGAGTGAAGCACCGTCTGTGAAGCGCAGCTTTAAATATAGAAATGCGGCTGGAAGTGGCTCTTTTAACAGTAACCTGCTTATTTCACTGCGAATTAGTCTTCGGTTTTAAATATTTTTGATTAAAGTACATAACCTGACCAAACTCTGCTTTGCTCCAATTTATTCTGATCCAGTTTGCTTCATGTCAATAAAGGCAAAGTTTAGTTTTTTTCCAGGATATTTTCAAAAAGAGACAAAGCAGTGGAGCGCGTGTGAAGCTCGTCTCAGAGACTCAGAGAGTTTAGTTATTAAGCAGGACGTGGTTAACTGCAGCGCTCTGATGGAAAAAACAACGCTGCTCAGGTTCAGCTGTTGTTCTTCTTTCCAGATTTTATCTGAAGTTTGTGTTGCTGAAATAATGGAGATTAAAATCTGGGTTTTTCCCCCAAACACCAAAAAGGAGAGAGCAGCTCGGTGGCCTTGGCCTGGAAGCAGAAGCGGCTTCGCTGCGTGATGATGAAGATGAAGATGAAGATGTGTGGGGTTGATAATTAAGCAGGTCACCATCTGCCGGGGAAAGTCATTAAACTGGATCTGCAGCGCCGCTGTCAGATGGAAACTTGTTCTGAGGCTTCGACTCGGAGCTGAAGGAGGAAATGAGTCGAGCTTTTTAGTTTTCAGACCCGTTTTCATCCTTTTCTACATTCACCAGATTAATGTTTGACTTTTTTACCTCCATGCTGCAAAAACGCACAAATCTACAAAACCAAAACGCATTTATGAACCTAAACCTGCTTTCATGGGTTGAAAAGTTCTGGATTCACCCAAAGCTGCATTTTATGGTTCTATTAAATGTTCTTCCAGCGGTGCTGGTTCCTGTTGAGCATCACAGAACCAGACCGACCCAGTAGATCCTCACTGGGTCGGTCTCAGAACAGACTAGTCGGGTGTTTGGGAACGCTCTTCAGTCTGGACCTGCTGGTTCCGGGTCAGCAGGTCCAGACAGAGACAGCAGTTCTAATGCTGCAGGTCCGACGTTCTAAAGTCAGGAAAGTGAACTGGAACCGGCGCCGAAGGTCTGTTTCTGATGTGGAACAGCAGAAGGTTCTGACCAACCAAATCCAACATGGCTGAAGGAGCCGTGGAGGTTTGGATCGCCCACACGGTTCTGTGGACGGTACTAGTTCAGTCGTTCTCCAGCTTCTAGAGAAAACGGTTCTGATCAGAACCAGGCTTCGGTCCAGAGGAAACTGGTGCTACCCAGCAGCGGTTCTGGACCCAGTTTATGGGGAAGAGGCGCTCCGTGATGAAGATGAAGGCTGCTTTCTCTGGAGAACGAGAAGAGAAGAAGTTTATTTCCTCTGATTTGTTTTACAGAGGAAGCAGAAACCAGCTGTGAAAAACCCAAAAACCACAGCCTTCATGGTTCTGCAGAATTCAAACACGGGCCTCTATTGGGCCGCTCGGGTCACATGATCAAGGAGGCGGACGTGAGCTTTTTAAAGTCGCCGTGTGTAAAGTCCACTCTGCCTGAAATGACCAGAACCGGTTCTGTGTTCGCAGATCAGCACATCCTCCGAGAGCTGGAGCGGAAGAAGGTTCTGGTGTTCACGCCGTCCCGCCGGGTGGCAGGAAAACGGGTCGTGTGCAACGACGACTGCTTCATCGTGAAGCACGCCTTCGAGTCGGACGGCGTGATCGTGTCCAACGACCTGTACCGGGACCTGCAGGGCGACCGGCCCGAGTGGAAGCGCTTCATCGAGGAGCGGCTGCTCATGTACTCCTTCGTCAACAACAAGTGAGTTCTGCCGCCGCCCGGTACCGCCGTCCGGAACCGCCGTCCGGAACCGCCGTCCGGAACCGCAGACTGACCCGCAGCTGTCGTCCTCACAGGTTTATGCCTCCCGACGATCCGCTGGGCCGACACGGACCCAACCTGGAGAACTTCCTGAGGAAGTTTCCAAAAACCCAGAAGAAGCAGGCCTGCCCTTACGGTGAGAGAACCTGGGTTCTGGTGCTGTCAGAACAACGATCCAAAGCTCTGTGTTCAGGTTCTAGGAAGGTTCTCCGGGTTCAGGGGAGAACCTTTAGGATGTTTTCTGCCAGAGTCAGCGGCTCATTGAGCTACTTTAACTTAGTGGTGGTCAGGTTCTGTGGTTCTGGTGCCGGTCGGGTCCAGAGCTTTAAACATGGCGCTGATTGGCTGCCACCAGCCGGTGCCAGTAAATGATCAGAACCATCACTTGGGCCCACTGAGTGAAGTCCAATCGGACAGCATCACCAGAACATCTCTGCTCTGCATGCGGACCCATCAGGTCCAAATCCACCATCCTGTCCGGGTCCTGGGCCGTTTCTGTCAGCGACCGATGCAGAAAAGGAGATTTAAATTGATTATTATATATAAAATATTTATTTGTTCCATCCCACAGCCTGCTGCCGTGGGTCCCCTGAGCAAGGCCTCAGAATGGCCCTCTGGCGCCACCCAGTGGCGGCCCGCTGCTCCTGTGGACGATGCGATGACCAGGATGATTATTATAATCATTTATAGATTCCTCCCATTATGCACGAAGCTTCAACTATAAATTCCAGAACAGACGTTTATTACAAGAATAAATAAATCTAAGCTGCTGAGTTTCTCCTGACGTTCTGAGGAGAACATCTTTAAAACGAGACGGTTCTCTTTTCTGCCTCCAGGGAAGAAGTGTACCTACGGGATCAAATGTAAGTTCTACCATCCGGAGCGAGCCAAGCAGTCCAACCGAGCCGTGGCCGACGACCTGCGGCAGAACGCCCAGAACCCGCCGCCCTCCCAGAACCCGGGCCCGGCCCGCTGCGGTTCTGCTCCTGGGCTCAGCCTCTCTGTGGTGGAGGACATGGCAAAGAGGCTGACTCTGGCCCACGAGCCTCCGGTGCGGGGCGGCCATCGCTCCGGCAAGAAGCCCCAGCCCAGGAGGGAGAAGGCGGGCCAGCATTCGGACCGGGCCTCCGTGCGGCACCACGGCTCTCAGGACCAGCTGGACTCTGGTTTGGGCTCCATAGACAGTCGGCTGGTGGAGACCGTGTGGAGTCTGCATGATCCGAAGTACGACCCGGCGTACGGTACCGTCCCGCATCAGTTCTGCCCGCCAGGCAGCGCCGCCTGCAGCTGCTGCTCACACGGTCCGTTCCAGCGAACCGGGACGGTACCGCCGAGCGGCCGCGGCACGGATCCGACCCCCTACAGCCTGCCGGGCTATCCCAGCTGTGGCCCGATCCCACCCAGCAGGTCTGCCTTCAGTCAGCCTGCAGACTTCCAGCGCAGGCGGGTCCAAACCCATCAGCACCCCTCGCACTGGTCCGACCCGTTCGCCTGTCGCCTTCCAGAGAACCAAAGTTCTCCATGGGAGGCAGGTCCGGGTCCGGGTCCGGGTGAGAGGGAAGTGGTGCGGAAGAAGCTTCTGGCCATCTTCAGTGCCCAGCTGGTGGACACGGCCATGGACCTGTTCCCTCAGGTGTTGGACCCACAGGTGCTGGTGGCAGAGATCCTGATTCTCCAGAGTCAGAACCGGTCCCAGAGATGAGTCCGGTCCAGCTGGAAGGCGTCGTCCCTCACACCAACGTGAGTTGGTGTGTTTTGGTATAGTGGCATCCACCTGGGAATAAACTGTCTCTGCGCTCCAGAACCGGGTCGGTCTGCCGGGTAGAGGCGCTGAGCATCTGATACAAATTGTATCTTTATTTTAAAAAAGTGGGTTCTAGTCACTAAACGGGTCCAACCGGGTCCAGTTCATCTGTACAGCGTTACTGATTCACGTTAGAACTTCTTCATTAATGCTGTTTTTTTATCATTTAGTTCTCACACAGACAAAAACACGTCGACCTTTGACCTCAGTGGTAATACACAGCTGTGTTTCCTCTGAAAGCCAGAACCTGCTGTGGTTCTGACCCACTTTAAACACTCAGGTGTTTGTTATAAAGTTGACTCTGTCCCTAATGAGATAGAAAGTGAGCATAGAAACGTGTCTGCCATATTGGCAGCGTAGGTCCTGGTTCTGTTGCACAAACTGAATCAAACTGTCCGTTCGGTTCCGGAGGTTCTGTTGCAGAACAGAAATCTTTCTGTGTGGTGTTCTCCGTGTGCGTGACGGTGTAAAAGCAGAAGAAATCTGTACAGACGGTAGAAATTCTTTAAGGTCAATACGGACTCCAGAACATTTCAAACTGTACAAGAACCGCAGAACTATTGGGAGGTTCTGTTAGTCCGTCCCACTGCGCCATTGCTGCATGAAAAAGGTTCTGTCCAGATGGCGCGTCAGAAACCGACTGCAAGAACAAAGGGATGTGATTCTGTTCCTTTGGAGCAAATGAACAAAAAGTTCTGCAGGTTCTGCCAGAACCCACAAACCGAACCTCAGTTTGAATAAATTTAGTGACATGAATGTAAGGAACAATAATCTGGTTTATTTTAGAACCAAAGGATGAACGTGTGACGTCTGACCAGAGGAGGCAGTACTGAGCCACATTTACCGGATCAAAGCCGTTTTAATGTTTCACTTCTACTTGTCTAAAGGTTAGAAATCATTTTAGCTTCTCTGTCCACCTCTGAGTTGGACCAGAAACGTTCTGGACGGTTTTCCCTGGAGAACTTCAGTTCAGAACCTCCCTCTCGTACAGCAGCAGCTCCACCAGAACATCTCTGAGGGATGTGAGGAACAGATCATTTCGTGGCTGCAGAACAAAAGTCCTGAATTCAGTCAGTCAGTAACGTTCTTAATGGTTCCGAGCAGTCTCGGCTAAATTTGCCAGAACTTTGGTTCCTAAGGGAACGTTTCTTCACATGTAGAGGCTTATTAGGAGTCTCAATGTGGACCTTTATGTTCCTACCTGCGTGGTCCAACAGGATCTGCTAGAACAGAACCTGTCCGTTCGGATTATGCTGCTTTTAATTATTTCTATGATGACGTTATTATTTTCATCCAAATAAAACTGTTCTCACCTGCCTTCACCAGAACACCAGTTCTGCTCGGTTCTTGTAACCCGGCTGCTGTGGAACCAACTGAACTTGGGTTCTGATGAGATCTGCAAACCATCCTGAAAACTTTAGTTTCCATCCATCAGTAGAGTGTAAATATGGAAATGTCTCATATTATCAATCTCTCCATTTTTGCACGTTAATATTACTCAACATAACAGAAAAGAGGAAGAAAAAAGTTTTAATACTAAATTAAAGTGTTCATAGTTTTGGTTTTTGCTTTTCTCACATTGTTGTTTTATTAACTGAGGGGGTTTGACTTTTTTTGTGGGACTTCAGACTCCTGTTCTGTCTCTGTCTCTCTTCGAGGTCGGTCGTGTTTTTCTCTCCTCTCCAGCTTTCACCCCCCCCCCCCCTCTCCTGCTGCTATATCTTGTCTTTCTGAGAACTTTCTTCATATCAACCGAACTCTGAAAAACATGGATCTGGTCAGCTGGTCTCTCGATGCTATTGATCAATTTTTTTCGACGGGTAGGCAACCAAAGGGGGACCCGTCTGGTCCTGATTGACTCATTTTGTGAGATACACCCTACATTCCTGGATGGAAAACGGTGTGTCTTTGGACTTGTCATTCCTGGACGTTTGAAATGTTTGCATGTTTGGATTCAGGATACTTGGATTTCTACTTTATTGGTATCTGGTGGATTTTTGATGTATCAGCAAATAGAGAGGATGTCGGTAGCCATTTGGCCTTGATCAGTCTACCGGCTGCATGACGCGTTCACTAAGGTGGTGAACGGACAGACCTGGAAGGTGGAGGAGCAGAGCTGAAAAGCTGGATGTGCTGGAACACAGACTGGCTTTGGTGGTTTGAACTCAAGGGGAATTTTGGATAAAATCTGGAAGTGAAGCGCGGAAAAGCCCAACAATTTGGAAGATTGGATTTCACCATTTGGAGCCAGCAAAAGACTTAAAGCTGACAGGAAATTCAGGGCAGCTGTATCATAACAAATAAAGTATTTGGTCTGCCTCCCTGTCTCTACTCCTGGATTGTTATGGCGGAGAATGCTCAGAACTCTCCCCTGCTCCCCCCCCCCCCCCCCCGCTGACATCTGTGGATGCTTTCTGCACTATTGGCCGGTGAGAACATCAAGGACAATGGCCTCTGGAGAGTGTTCACGGAAATATAAACACTTTCACCCAAACACACACACATAACTGATGCTCATATAAACTGATGAACTTACACACGACTAGTCTCTAATGTTTACCTTCTGCTATGTGTGTCTCGTCTTATTTGTGCTTTTTGTGCAAGAGGTTTTTGATATCTCAAACTGTATCCTGTAATAGGATAAAGTATGAGGTATGTTTTTTTTCCTCCCACCTTCCTTTTTTTGTGGCCTCTATCTTTTCACAGAGTCATGGCAGCGCCCTGTGGGCACCGTGTCAGGCGGTTCCTTGGCAGCAAGGCCTCAGTAAATCGTCTCCCCCTGAAATGTTTGTGATGTTTGTTGTTATGTTATGGCGATTGTACTGAAACAGCAATTTCCCTCTGGGATTATTATTAAAGTATTTCTGATTCTGATTTTAAATGTAAGTTTGAGCTTAAACCAGTTTTATCAGGTTTGCTTTGTCTGAACCTAGATGACTTATTTAGGTTGAAATGTGTCTAAATGAGGGTCTAATACAGCTTTAACCTTTCAATCAGGTATATTCAGACTGAGAATCTGTTTAAAATTTGCCGTATTTGTTTTGTGCCTTTAGTTGTTAAAATATGAACTATTTGTTTTTGTATTATTGGTTTTTAGAGAAGCAAGGCATTGCTGCTGATTACCCGGACCTTATTACCGTTGAGCTGACCTCTCAGAACTGTGTGTGTATATAGGATATGTGTATATATAAATACAATTTTATATAAATGCTACTGAATCCTTTTTTTTATTTGTAGTTGATGTTTCTTGGCCATTTTGCCTTTGCCATTGTTTTAAAATCAGAATCTATGAATAATAATTTGTAAATATAAACATTTCTTCAGTAACTCTGAAAAGTCTGATCTCGTTTCTTTTTTTCTGCCATAAATCAGAAAAAAAAAGTTATTTTCTTCTGTGTAATCATCACAGATGACCCTGACCCTAAGGCAAATTTATTAGTAAAGCACAGTTCAGTACAAGGACAACGCAAAGTGCTTTACACGATTAAAATGTAGGGGAAAAAACAGAATAAAATGTAGAAAAAATGAAACAAAAACATGGGAAAATGGAAACTAAAAGCAAATATCAATGCTTTTAAAACCAGGTGGACGATAAACTTAAACTAATGATGTTTCAGTAAAACAGTTTAACTAGAAGAGTCGAAGATAATCCTGAACAAATGTGTTTTAATCTTGATTTAAAGGAACTCTTTCAGAACTTTTCCAGTTTTCTGGGAGTTTGTTCCAGATCAGTGGAGCATAGGAACTAAATGCTGCTTCTCCATGTGTGGTTCTGGTTCTGGTTCTGCAGAGCAGGCTGGAGCCAGAAGACCTGAGTGGTCTGGAGGGTTGATGCTCTGATAACAAGTCTGTGATGTATTTAGGTGCTAATTCAGGGATTTATAGACTAACAGAAGGATTTTAAAGTCTATTCTCTGAGATCCAGGGAGCCAGTGGAAGGACTTCAGAACCGGGTCCATGTTCTCCATGTTCTTAGTCTTAGTGGAAGGACTTTAGAACCGGGTCCATGTTCTCTACGTTCTTAGTCTTAGTGGAAGGACTTCAGAACCGGGTCCATGTTCTCTACGTTCTTAGTCTTAGTGAGGACTTCAGAACCGGGTCCATGTTCTCTACGTTCTTAGTCTTAGTGAGGACTTCAGAACCGGGTCCATGTTCTCTACGTTCTTAGTCTTAGTGAGGACTTCAGAACCGGTTCCATGTTCTCTACGTTCTTAGTCTTAGTGAGGACCTCAGAACCGGGTCCATGTTCTCTACGTTCTTAGTCTTAGTGGAAGGACTTCAGAACCGGGTCCATGTTCTCTACGTTCTTAGTCTTAGTGAGGACCTCAGAACCGGGTCCTGATCCAGATCTTGCTGAGACATCAGTCCTTCAGAAATTATTACTTCAGTTTTGTTTTAATTCAGTTAAAGAACATTTTGTCTCATCCTGCATTGAGTTCTTCTATTTCCTCAGAGCCTGAACTGGTTCATAGTCACCTGGTGACATGGTGATGTAGAGCTGTGTGTCGTCTGCATAGTTATGGTAGCTGATGATGTTTTTATGATGTGAGCTAGAGGAGCATGTAGATGTTGAACAGGAGGAACCCAGGATGGAACCTTGGGGAACCCCACATGTGATTTTTGTCATCTCTGATGTAAAGTTACCTGCTGACACTAAAAGTCCTTTAAGTAGGATTTAAACCAGGTGAGAGCTGTAGCAGAGAGGCCGACCCAGTTCTCCAGGCGCTCTAACAGAATGGAGTGATCAACAGTATCAATGCTGCACTGAGGTCCAACAGAACCAGCACTGAGGTTCTGAGGTCCATCAGAACCAGCACTGAGGTTCTTCCACAGTCTGTATTTATATGGATGTCATTAAACACCTTGATCAGGGCGGTCTCTGTACTGTGGTGAGGAAACCTGACTGCAAAACGTCAAAGCAATCCTGCATAAACATGTAGGTGTGACGTCACTGTGGTGCTGCGTCTGTTTAAATTATTAAAATATATAAAACTTAATATGATCTACAGGTTAGAGATTTTATATTAAATGATCCGGGTTGTGATTGTTCCAGGGTGCATGGAGAAGAGAAGACTCTTGGAGAACCTGGAAACAACTTTATTAACGTGTTTGTGGCGTTAATCTAGCTTCACCTGTTCTTTAAAAGGAAAATTTACCTTTTTAATATTAAAAATAATAATTTTTATATTTTGTCTTTACTTACAGTCGGCGTATCTGTTCTGATTCAGATCAGATAAAAATCATGGATTCATGGTTAAACTAAAACAAGAACGACTTTCATCTTTTATCATCATTTATTTTCATTCTTCAGATTAAAGGCAGCAGGTTGGCTCCTGTGGGGCTCTAGCGCCCCCTGTGGCAGCTCCGCACTCTCCATGCTGGCTCCTGTTTGTGTTTTATTCTGAAAGGGATTTCAGGAAGAACCACAGTGTGCGGTTCTAGTTCTGCCACTCCAGGTTCTGCTGCATGTGCGGTTTCTGTTCCAGCCTTTGCTTCAGATTCACCTGATCTTGGTTCTGATCCTGGTTCTTCGTGTTCTTTTCCAGGTTCTGCAGGTCTTTCTGCAGGTTCTGTTCTTGCTTTCTCTCCATGTCCAGGTTCTCCTGGTTCTGTCACTGGTCCTGACCCTGTTTCTTCCGGTTGTGTTCCAGGTTGTGCAGATTCTTCTCCTGGTTCTGTTCCAGTGTCTTTGGGTTCTACTCCAGGTTCTTTTCCAGCTTCTTTATGCTCTTCAAGTTCTTCTCCTGGTTCCTTTCCAGATTCTACTCCAGGTTCTTTGGCAGGTTGTGCGGGTTCTTCTGCACCTTCCGTTCCAGGTGGTCCTACTTCTGCTCCCGGTGCTAAGTCTGGTTCTTCAGGTTCTGTACCAGGTTGTGCATGTTCTTTTGCTGGTTCTTCAACTGGTTCTGATCCTGGTTGTCCTTGTCCTGACCCTGGTTCTGTTCCAGATTCTGTTTCAAGTTCCTCTCCAGGTTTTGACACTGGTTCTTCAGGTTTTACTGTAGGCTCTCCTGTTTCTGCTCCAGTTTTAGATCCATGTTCTCCTGGTTCTGTTTCTGGTCCTGATTCTATTTCGTCAGGTTCTGGTCCAGGTTCTGTTAGTTCTTCTGCTGGTTCTGGTCCAGCTTCTCCTGGTTCTCCTGCTGGTTCTGGTCCAAGTTCTCCTGGTTCTCCTGCTGGTTCTGGTCCAGGTTCTCCTGGTTCTTCCCCGGGCTCTGTATCTGCTCCTTTTTCAGATCCAGCTTCTCCTGGTTCTGGTTCTTTTTCTGATCCTGGTTCTTCAGGTGCTGATTCCGTTCCTTCGGCTTCTGGTCCAGATTCTGCTGGTTCTTCTGCTGGTTCTGGTCCAGCTTCTCCTGGTTCTCCTGCTGGTTCTGGTCCAGGTTCTCCTGGTTCTTCCCCGGGCTCTGTATCTGCTCCTTTTTCAGATCCAGGTTCTCCTGGTTCTGGTTCTTTTTCTGATCCTGGTTCTTCAGGTCCTGGTTCCTTTTCTGCGGGTTCTGGTCCAGGTTCTGCTGGTTCTCCTGCTGGTTCTGGTCCAGGTTCTCCTGGTTCTGTTTCAGGTCCTGATTCTATTTCGTCAGGTTTTGGTCCAGGTTCTGCTGGTTCTTCACTTGGTTCCGCTTCAGGTTCTCCTGTTTCTGCTCCTATTTCAGATCCAGGTTCTCCTGGTTCTGATTCTTTTTCTGATCCTGGTTCTTCAGGTCCTGATTCCATTTTTTCGGGTTCTGGTCCAGGTTCTGCTGGTTCTTCACTTGGGTCTGCTTCAAGTTCTCCGGTTTCTGCTCCTTTTTCAGATCCATGTTCTCCTGGTTCTGTTTCTGGTCCTGATCCTATTTCGTCAGATTTTGGTCCAGGTTCTGTTGGTTCTTCACTTGATTCTACTTCAGGTTCTCCTGTTTCTGCTCCTTTTTCAGATCCAGGTTCTCCTGGTTCTGATTCTTTTTCTGATCCTGGTTCTTCAGGTCCTGATTCCGTTCCTTCGGATTCTGGTCCAGGTTCTGCTGGTTCTCCTGCAGGTTCTGGTCCAGCTTCTCCTGGTTCTCCTGCTGGTTCTGGTCCAGGTTCTCCTGGTTCTTCCCTGGGCTCTGTATCTGCTCCTTTTTCAGATCCAGGTTCTCCTGGTTCTGGTTCTTTTTCTGATCCTGGTTCTTCAGGTCCTGATTCCGTTTCTGCGGCTTCTGGTCCAGGTTCTGCTGGTTCTCCTGCTGGTTCTGGTCCAGGTTCTCCTGGTTCTGTTTCAGGTCCTGATTCTATTTCGTCAGGTTTTGGTCCAGGTTCTGCTGGTTCTTCACTTGGTTCCGCTTCAGGTTCTCCTGTTTCTGCTCCTTTTTCAGATCCAGGTTCTCCTGGTTCTGATTCTTTTTCTGATCCTGGTTCTTCAGGTCCTGATTCCGTTCCTTCGGCTTCTGGTACAGGTTCTGCTGGTTCTTCTGCTGGTTCTGGTCCAGCTTCTCCTGGTTCTCCTGCTGGTTCTGGTCCAGGTTCTCCTGGTTCTTCCCCGGGCTCTGTATCTGCTCCTTTTTCAGATCCAGGTTCTCCTGGTACTGGTTCTTTTTCTGATCCTGGGTCTTCAGGTCCTGATTCCGTTTCTGCGGGTTCTGGTCCAGGTTCTGCTGGTTCTTCACTTGGTTCCGCTTCAGGTTCTCCTGTTTCTGCTCCTATTTCAGATCCAGGTTCTCCTGGTTCTGATTCTTTTTCTGATCCTGGTTCTTCAGGTCCTGATTCAGTTTTTTCGGGTTCTGGTCCAGGTTCTGCTGGTTCTCCTGCTGGTTCTGGTCCAGGTTCTGCTGGTTCTCCTGCTGGTTCTGGTCCAGCTTCTCCTGGTTCTTCCCCGGGCTCTGTATCTGCTCCTTTTTCAGATCCAGGTTCTCCTGGTTCTGGTTCTTTTTCTGATCCTGGTTCTCCAGGTCCTGATTCCGTTCCTTCGGCTTCTGGTCCAGGTTCTGCTGGTTCTTCTGCTGGTTCTGGTCCAGCTTCTCCTGGTTCTCCTGCTGGTTCTGGTCCAGCTTCTCCTGGTTCTTCCCCGGGCTCTGTATCTGATCCTTTTTCAGATCCAGGTTCTCCTGGTTCTGGTTCTTTTTCTGATCCTGGTTCTTCAGGTCCTGATTCCGTTCCTTCGGCTTCTGGTCCAGGTTCTGCTGGTTCTTCTGCTGGTTCTGGTCCAGCTTCTCCTGGTTCTCCTGCTGGTTCTGGTCCAGGTTCTCCTGGTTCTTCCCCGGGCTCTGTATCTGCTCCTTTTTCAGATCCAGGTTCTCCTGGTTCTGGTTCTTTTTCTGATCCTGGTTCTTCAGGTCCTGATTCCGTTTCTGCGGGTTCTGGTCCAGGTTCTGCTGGTTCTCCTGCTGGTTCTGGTCCAGGTTCTCCTGGTTCTGTTTCAGGTCCTGATTCTATTCCGTCAGGTTTTGGTCCAGGTTCTGCTGGTTCTTCACTTGGTTCCGCTTCAGGTTCTCCTGTTTCTGCTCCTATTTCAGATCCAGGTTCTCCTGGTTCTGATTCTTTTTCTGATGCTGGTTCTTCAGGTCCTGATTCAGTTTTTTCGGGTTCTGGTCCAGGTTTTGCTGGTTCTCCTGCTGGTTCTGGTCCAGCTTCTCCTGGTTCTCCTGCTGGTTCTGGTCCAGGTTCTCCTGGTTCTTCCCCGGGCTCTGTATCTGCTCCTTTTTCAGATCCAGGTTCTCCTGGTTCTGGTTCTTTTTCTGATCCTGGTTCTTCAGGTCCTGATTCCGTTCCTTCGGCTTCTGGTCCAGGTTCTGCTGGTTCTTCTGCTGGTTCTGGTCCAGCTTCTCCTGGTTCTCCTGCTGGTTCTGGTCCAGGTTCTCCTGGTTCTTCCCCGGGCTCTGTATCTGCTCCTTTTTCAGATCCAGGTTCTCCTGGTTCTGGTTCTTTTTCTGATCCTGGTTCTTCAGGTCCTGATTCCGTTTCTGCGGGTTTTGGTCCAGGTTCTGCTGGTTCTCCTGCTGGTTCTGGTCCAGGTCCTGATTCTATTTCGTCAGGTTTTGGTCCAGGTTCTGCTGGTTCTTCACTTGGTTCCGCTTCAGGTTCTCCTGTTTCTGCCCCTATTTCAGATCCAGGTTCTCCTGGTTCTGATTCTTTTTCTGATGCTGGTTCTTCAGGTCCTGATTCAGTTTTTTCGGGTTCTGGTCCAGGTTTTGCTGGTTCTCCTGCTGGTTCTGGTCCAGCTTCTCCTGGTTCTCCTGCTGGTTCTGGTCCAGCTTCTCCTGGTTCTTCCCCGGGCTCTGTATCTGCTCCTTTTTCAGATCCAGGTTCTCCTGGTTCTGGTTCTTTTTCTGATCCTGGTTCTTCAGGTCCTGATTCCGTTCCTTCGGCTTCTGGTCCAGGTTCTGCTGGTTCTTCTGCTGGTTCTGGTCCAGCTTCTCCTGGTTCTCCTGCTGGTTCTGGTCCAGGTTCTCCTGGTTCTTCCCCGGGCTCTGTATCTGCTCCTTTTTCAGATCCAGGTTCTCCTGGTTCTGGTTCTTTTTCTGATCCTGGTTCTTCAGGTCCTGATTCCGTTCCTTCGGCTTCTGGTCCAGGTTCTGCTGGTTCTTCTGCTGGTTCTGGTCCAGCTTCTCCTGGTTCTCCTGCTGGTTCTGGTCCAGGTTCTCCTGGTTCTTCCCCGGGCTCTGTATCTGCTCCTATTTCAGATCCAGGTTCTCCTGGTTCTGATTCTTTTTCTGATCCTGGTTCTTCAGGTCCTGATTCAGTTTTTTCGGGTTCTGGTCCAGGTTCTGCTGGTTCTCCTGCTGGTTCTGGTCCAGGTTCTCCTGGTTCTTCCCCGGGCTCTGTATCTGCTCCTTTTTCAGATCCAGGTTCTCCTGGTTCTGGTTCTTTTTCTGATCCTGGTTCTTCAGGTCCTGATTCCGTTCCTTCGGCTTCTGGTCCAGGTTCTGCTGGTTCTTCTGCTGGTTCTGGTCCAGCTTCTCCTGGTTGTCCTGCTGGTTCTGGTCCAGGTTCTCCTGGTTCTTCCCTGGGCTCTGTATCTGCTCCTTTTTCAGATCCAGGTTGTTCTGGTTCTGGTTCTTTTTCTGATCCTGGTTCTTCATGTCCTGATTCCGAATCTGCGGGTTCTGGTCCAGGTTCTGCTGGTTCTGGTCCAGGTTCTCCTGGTTCTGTTTCAGGTCCTGATTCTATTTCGTCAGGTTTTGGTTCAGGTTCTGCTGGTTCTTTACTTGGTTCCGCTTCAGGTTCTCCTGTTTCTGCTCCTATTTCAGATCCAGGTTCTCCTGGTTCTGATTCTTTTTCTGATCCTGGTTCTTCAGGTCCTGATTCCATTTTTTCGGGTTCTGGTCCAGGTTCTGCTGGTTCTTCACTTGGGTCTGCTTCAGGTTCTCCGGTTTCTGCTCCTTTTTCAGATCCATGTTCTCCTGGTTCTGTTTCTGGTCCTGATCCTATTTCGTCAGATTTTGGTCCAGGTTCTGCTGGTTCTTCACTTGGTTCCGCTTCAGGTTCTCCTGTTTCTGCTCCTATTTCAGATCCAGGTTCTCCTGGTTCTGATTCTTTTTCTGATCCTGGTTCTTCAGGTCCTGATTTTGTTCCTTCGGGTTCTGGTCCAGGTTCTGCTGGTTCTCCTGCTGATTCTGATCCAGGTTCTCCTGTTTCAGATCCAGGTTCTCCTGGTTCTGCTGCTGGTCCTGATTCTGTTTCTTCAGGTTCTGGTCCATGTTCTCCTGTTTGTTCCCCGGGCTCTGTATCTGCTCCTTTTTTAGATCCAGGTTCTCCTGGTTCTGGTTCTTTTTCTGATCCTGGTTCTTCAGGTCCTGATTCTGTTTCTTCGGGTTCTGGTCCAGGTTCTGCTGGTACTCCTGCTGGTTCTGATTCAGGTTCTCCTGTTTCAGATCCAGGTTCTCCTGGTTCTGCTGCTGGTCCTGATCCAGGTTCTCCTGGTATTTCAGGTTCTGCTACTGGTTCTTTTGGTTCTGATCCGATTTCTTCAGGTTCTGGTCCAGGTTCTGTCGGTTCTTCTCTGGGTTCAACTCCAGGTTCTCCTGGGTGTGGTCCTGACCCTGGACCTTTGTGTCCTCTTTCATTTTCTGTATCAGGCTCTGCTTGTTCTGTTGGTTCTGCACCAGGTCCTGCAGGTTGTGCAGGTTCTCCTCCATGTTCTGCTCCTGATTTTTGGGGGTAAAAGAACATAATCAGGATTGGAGCATTTACTTTTATCTAAACAATGTGACAAGTTCTGGGGAAGGGTTAAAGTTCTAAGTTATGTGTTGGTACCGGTTCTTAAACTGGACCAAGTCCTCAGGTAAGGAAGATGCAGCCGGTTCTGGTTCTGAATGTGGAACATGTCTAGGTTCTGCCCTGTTATTTCCCTTTTCCCGCCTTTCTGGATGCCTGACTCACCTGCGGAGGCCGGTGGTTGTGGTTCTGGTCCAGGTCCAGATGGTTCTGGTGGCCCACAGCCGCAGACCCCCAGCTGAATGATGTCTCTGATCAGGGCGGCGCTGGGGAAGGCCAGGCTGAGGACACCCACGCAGCCGGACCTCCCCTTGGACCTCCTCACCAAGTCGCTGAGCTGCTGGTTGATGGACTGGGCCAGGTACCTCGGACTCCTGTAGGCCCCGGCTGCGGTCTCGGTCAGGAGGATGTAATGGCCGCACAGATGCCACCGGACGTGTTTGATTTTACTCTCAACATCTTTTAGCTTGTTGGACTCAAAGAACTTAGACTTGTGGTTCTCGGTTCCCCACGGAAAGCGCTCGTTCTGCAGGAAAACGATCTTGCCCCGGACCTGCTTCAGCGCCGGCACCGACACCTTCGTCCAGATTCTGCTTTCAAACTTCTCAACCAGCTTCTTCACCATCTGCGCCACTTTGTCCTTGTAGAAGCCGTGCAGCGTCACCTTCATCAGCACAGCCTCGCCGTGGTGGGAGTCCAAGAAACCCAGAACCTCTCTGAAGACGGAGGCCAAGGTGGCGCCCTGTGAAATCATCCAGTTGGCGTCGCGGATGTTGATGTCCGTGCTGCTGGGAAACCAAATCCCTGCATGGAGGTCAAAATAACGAACTCCCACTCTCAGCTGCGTTTCCAGAGTCCACACCTGCGACACTATGAGCGGTCCTCCCTTCAGGCTCAGGCTCTCATGGGTTCCAGGGATGGGAATGGCGGAGATGAAGGTCTCGTCAGGGATGGATCCCATCCAGTCCTGGTTGGAGAGGCTGAAATCCAGGTCCGACTTGTCGTTAAATCCGTCCCCCGCGCTCACACAGGAGGTCAACCTAGAGGAGGAAACATATGGTGAGTTCTTTCTCCATCAGTAAGTTGGTTCTAGTTGCACATAAGGCAGAACTTACGCAGAGAAGATCCAGAGGAACAGGTGGATCTCCATGCTGGTTTCTGGGTGGATCATAATCTGTTAAAGTCACGATATCAGGATTCTTCCGGCTCTTTTCTTCCAGATGTCTGGTTCTCATCGTTCACTGGTGAACATGACTCTCACAAAGCTCATTGTCTGCTGAGCAGAGAGCTGTTCTCAGAGATAAAGGGACATTTGCATGTTTCTACTCTAATCTATTCTTTGAGCTGAGGACGGTGAGCCAGACGTCCTAAACGCCCCAACAGACCATCATGTCACTGTTTGGATAGTAAAATGTGGCTCAGCAGACGGACGGGGAGACTCTGCTACCGTCATCATATACAGACGTTCTCTGATAGCACCAAGGTTTGACGTACCTGGACATAATGAAAAGAATTTGATGTTTGGTTCAGTAAAAATTATGTTTGGTCTGGTAAACAGATGTTTGGTTCATAAACAGATGTTTGGTCTGGTAAACAGATGTTTGGTTCATAAACAGATGTTTGGTCTGGTAAACAGATGTTTGGTCCATAAACAGATGTTTGGTTCATAAACAGATGTTTGGTTCGGTAAACAGATGTTTGGTCTGGTAAACAGATGTTTGGTTCATAAACAGATGTTTGGTTCATAAACAGATGTTTGGTTCATAAACAGATGTTTGGTTCGGTAAACAGATGTTTGGTTCATAAACAGATGTTTGGTTCATAAACAGATGTTTGGTTCATAAACAGATGTTTGGTCTGGTAAACAGATGTTTGGTCCATAAACAGATGTTTGGTTCATAAACAGATGTTTGGTTCATAAACAGATGTTTGGTCTGGTAAACAGATGTTTGGTCCATAAACAGATGTTTGGTTCATAAACAGATGTTTGGTTCATAAACAGATGTTTGGTTCGGTAAACAGATGTTTGGTTCATAAACAGATGTTTGGTCTGGTAAACAGATGTTTGGTTCATAAACAGATGTTTGGTTCATAAACAGATGTTTGGTCTGGTAAACAGATGTTTGGTTCATAAACAGATGTTTGGTTCATAAACAGATGTTTGGTCTGGTAAACAGATGTTTGGTTCATAAACAGATGTTTGGTTCATAAACAGATGTTTGGTTCATAAACAGATGTTTGGTCTGGTAAACAGATGTTTGGTTCATAAACAGATGTTTGGTTCATAAACAGATGTTTGGTTCGGTAAACAGATGTTTGGTCTGGTAAACAGATGTTTGGTTCATAAACAGATGTTTGGTTCGGTAAACAGATGTTTGGTCTGGTAAACAGATGTTTGGTTCATAAACAGATGTTTGGTTCATAAACAGATGTTTGGTCTGGTAAACAGATGTTTGGTCTGGTAAACAGATGTTTGGTTCATAAACAGATGTTTGGTTCATAAACAGATGTTTGGTTCGGTAAACAGATGTTTGGTCTGGTAAACAGATGTTTGGTTCATAAACAGATGTTTGGTTCGGTAAACAGATGTTTGGTTCGGTAAACAGATGTACATAGCAACAACTAAACTGAAGCTCAGAGGACTGGCTCTGCTAACCGCAGTCCTGCTGCCATCTTGTTTCCTAGCAGACAGGTTGAGGGTCATGACCTTTAACCTTTAGCCGGCTAACTGAGGCCAGCAGAGTCTGAGCTTTTGAGTTTTAAATTCAGGAATGCTGAAGCGTTAACAACTTTTCTTCTTATTCTTCCTCCACTGACTTCTTCTGTGCTGCATGGAAAATAAGGTCATAAACGCTGATTCTGAACACGATGTTCCAGAAAACAGAGGCAGGTCATCCCAGACTCATCTCTCCGTTCTGCTGCATGAGCTTGCAGGGAAGGAGTCGTTAAGAGGAGCTGATCAGCCAATCAGAAGCGGACTCGGAGTAACGGAAGAGTTATAAGTAAATAGGACAGCGTCTGCCCATTCCTATTTCTTTTTGTATTTTTATTCTTATTTTTCTCTTTTTCTTTGATCCACTGTATATATGAAGATACACTGTATATAACTGATGCACCTTTCCTAATTTTGCACCTTCTTCTGATTATTGACTAATGAGCCGATGTAGCAAGTGAATTTCTCCAATGTGAGATCAATAAAGCCTATCTTATCTTATTTTATCTTATCTTATATTTTAGACGATCAACATGATAAAAAATGTTCTATTATTTTTCTCCCTGTTCTTCACAATTGGAGAGACATCAGTATATCACCCGTTGTCTCATGATGTTTCCTTTGAGACAAGCTGTCATTCCATGAAATTAAAAGGCGGGTTTCTCTGTGAACATCTGACATAATAATGTTTAAATTTATCATTAATCTGGGATTATTTGAAAGATTTCAGAATTTCTAGATCGGCTAAAGAGAAACGCTCACATACACTGACCCGCATTCAGACAAGTCCTTTAAGTTGAGCATAGAAACTGCTGAGGGCGTGAAAACATTCCTATTTTCTGTGGTTCCAGGACACTAGCTGCAGGGATTAGTTGTCTGGAACCAGCAAAGTTAACGGAGCTGACAGGTTAAATCTGAGCTGATCCTGGGAAGTAAAAACTCTTCCTATGCCGCTATTCCACTGCTGTGGTGAATCTCTTGCAGCCTTCATTTATAAAACCGTTTTTATTCAACGCTTCAAAGGGATCTTTAGGTTCTTCCATTATGACCGTCAGTTCTCCAGAGTCCAGGATGTTGCACCAGAACATCCATGAAACCTTCCCCTGTTTTAGCCCGTTTAACAGCAGGCCTGCAGCTTTCCCTCTGGCTGGTAGGCTGTGTCCGCGTCTTCTTTATCCCGTCCAATGAGCTTGAGTCTCTGCTGATCCTCTTCCTCACCACCTGTCACATCTTAGTGAGAATCTGCAGGAGCTGGATCAGCCAGACGCCAACATGGACGCGTCGGTCTGGGGCGTTTCACCACAACAACGACCAGAAACCGTTCTTCAGATGACCTGAGCTGCTTCTGACGGGCCGGTTCTTCTCCAGGAGGGGGTCCTGTCTGTGCAGGATGTCTGTGAGGACTCTGCCGCTGGTCTTCATCAATCTGGGCGGAGAAATGCTTTACATTCTGGATCAGCGCCTGCGGGCCCACAACACGTCTGAGAGCAACTCAGAGAAAGGTAGGCACACCTGGCAGGTGAGCTGAGTGTCGGTGATGTCTGATTTTCAGCTCAGCTTCTCCTGTAACAAGGCTGTCTTCTTCTGTTTCATGGGACCCGCCCTGCAGGAGTTTGGTCAGAAGGTGACAGGAAGAGAGGTATCAGAGGACCATCCTGCAGGACTTTAGTTCCTTCCTCCTAGAGTCACTTAGTTCTCAGCCAAAAGTTACTGCAGTGACACAAATATTAGCTTCATGGCTTCAGATCTACAGGCTGAACATCTCCAGGGTTGGTCCTCCACCTTCATAACTTCTGGATTTCTCTCTGACCTTCTGGACCAAATCCTGACTCGTGGAGGTCCATTCTTATCTTCTCAGTGCTTGGAGTTCTGCTTTGTGAGAACTGACCACAGGTTCTAGGTCAGATCTGGAGAGTTGGACCACAGGTCCAGATGGTTCTGGTCCCTGAGCCACCGGCTCCATCTCAGGTCCATGTCATCAGCAGGCTCTTCCTGGATGTAGGAAGAACTGGGAGGAAGGGGACGGATCCGGATGCTTCCCTGCTGGACCCGTCCACCAGGGCTCATGGGGGCTCTCACCTCTTCTTCGTCCTCTTTGCTGCTCTTCGTCTTCAGTCCACTGTGCATGCAGATGAACTGCAGCCGATGTCCAGCAAGCTCTGCACTGGTGGCCCCACATGGCAGCAGGGAGCTCCTCAGGAGGAGCCAGTCCTCCTCAGTTTGAAGTTCTTGATGGTCCAGAAGCTCTTGTCCCTGCAGGGAAATTTAATTTCATGTCATTATGGCCATAAAATGACACCAAAGGTTCCTGATTCTACCAGAACAACGGTTTCAGCAGAACCGGCAACTGATGGAAGGGTTTGAGACTCTTAAAGCTTCTCCTGCTGTGGATCTTCTGCCTGTTCTCACCTGCAGTTAGTTCCTCTCTTTCTGGCAGAAATCCACGGAAAGGTTTTACATTTGTGTCGCTGTCAGACTTTTGTCCCGGTAGCCATCGTTTAAATCCCCGCTGAGAAATAAAGCAGCTTCAACTACTTTAAATGTACGTGCTGAATGCTTTTAGTTACCAGATGAATCCTTAGAAGTTAGTGCTGAAACCTGAGGAAGTAGCTGCTGTCCAGGGAAGTAAATTTGAGTCTAGCCGTCACCGCCTGCTGCAGAACCGCTAGAACCTCCTGAGAACCCGCTGGGACAGACTGTGAGGACTCTGTGTTTTGTCCTTTGCTGAATCTCAGTTCTGAATGACATCGTTGGGACCATGTTCAGTAAATCCTTCATGGACGAACTCCTGAAACCTCAGCAGCTGTATTCTCACCGGACCATGAAGACGGTACTGACCCGGTTGGCACACACCTCCATCATGAGGCTGAACCCGGCCAGCATGGACAGGGTACGTGGAGGAAACCCAGTTCTCTGTTTAGTACCAGAAGGTTCTGTGCACAGCGAGCCGGTTCTGTTCAACGGCCCATCAATAAGGGGCACCTGAAAGAGAACCGTTCTGCTCCCAGAACCAGCAGGAACGGTCTCACTGGGTGTGTTTGGTTCCAATGCAGAGCAGTGATGCAGATGATGGTCACCTCGCCGGTTCTCCTGGTGGTCAAACAGCAGAACCAGCGTTCTCCTCTCCACACTGACATGGTGTTTGTGGACCCGGTTCTGTCCAACATCTGGCCTCTGAACGCATCACTGGTCTGGATCAGGACCGAATCACAGCCACATGGGACCGTGCCGCGCTGAAACATCTCCGGTTTCTCCAGATGTTCCTTCCAGTGATCCAGATGTTTCTGTAATCTGAGGCTGCAGTAAACATCTCCTCCGGTTTCTGAAGCTCCTTCTGAGCTTTTTGGCTCCTTTTCATCCAGGTTCAGTTTTTTCAGCTAAAATCTGAGCAGCTGTTTTATTTAAAGTCACAAAGCTGACATTGTTTACAGAGAGAGAAAAATGTTTGAGCTTTAAAGAACAGCAGAGAAGCTGAACTCTGGTTCTGGTTCAGGTCCACGCTGTATTTTCCCTGTTCCCTTTAAATAACACAGTATGTAAACTTTGTTGTTGTGTAACTTTGACGCTTATAAAATCCCATTTCTGGCCACTAAGGGTCACGTTCCTGCTCCTTGTAGACATCAGCCTGTAGCAGGAGTCCTGTTCATGGATTTAAGATGTTATTTAACCTTCAGAGGAATAAAGTCTGCAGGCTCTCCTCTGCTTTCCCATCAACCGTCTTTCTTTGACCTGCAGCTTTATGAGCTGATGATCATGGCCTTCAAATATCAGGTCTTCCTTTGTCCTCGGCCCAAAGACCTTCTGCTGATCTCCTACAATCACATCGACTCCATCAGAGCGTTGGTCAGAGACACGCCGGCCGTCCTCAACCAGGTGGACGAGACTCACAGGAAAGTCATTGAGGTTTACTCCACGTTCTCAGAAGGAGAGCTCCAGCTTCTCAGACAAACGCTGCTCATATTCTTCCAGGACATGCACATCCGGGTGAGTCTCCTGCAACGAAGGCTTTTCAGCAACTGACAGAAATGCACCAGGTTAGGTTCATTAAATATTTGCCTTTTCTTTTCAGGTGTCACTTTTCCTGAAGAATCAGATCCAGAACCCCAGCGGCCGTTTTGTCCTGACAACCTCAGGTCCGGTGCCGTCTGGAGTAGATGTTCCAGGACTTATCAGGTACTCAGCTGAACAGTAAATATGAGGCTGGAGTTTCCTTTTGTGTCGTTAAGTATAACGATATAAATATGTCGTCTGTGATAAAAACTCACTAATTTATTTTGTCCTCATCGTCAGTCAGACCGGGACAGCTGGGGCTACAGTGTAGCTCAGCACCGTCCGGTTTCCCTCAGAATGATTAGTTCTGGATAGTCCACGATGTCCCACTGATGGAGATACCAAGCCCCCTGTCCAGCGTCCACATGGGTGGCTGGACCTTCAGCTTAGTGTGTGAAGATGGTTCTGACCCGGGGAAATGCTCAGAATCTTTTGGATTTAACCTCCTTTGGTCACAGCTTCATCTGCACAGGCCCACTTCCTCCATCCAGTCATCTGTGTTTCTGGCTCCATCTGAATCCCCTGATAGAGCCAGAACTCTTCAGCAGAAGTCCATCAGAGTCTCCATGATCAGAGTGTCTGAACAGAGCAGTCAGTGAGGAAGGAGGCAGGAAAAGGAGCCTGAATGCTTCCTCCTGCTGCTCGTTTTGACCCCACGACGTCCCTTAAGGCGCTAAGAACCCTTCAGGTATCCCACAATCCTGCATGACATGACGTAACATCACAGCTCCTCACAGAAACCAACTAAAACATCCGTAGAGCAGAGAGCGTCTCTCTGTAGCTCATGTCCAGAGGGCTGTAGGATCTGACTCCATCCTCCGTGTTTCTGACTCCATCCTCCATGTCTCTGACTCCATCCTCCATGTCTCTGACTCCATCCTCCATGTTTCTGACTCCATCCTCCATGTTTCTGACTCCATCCTCCATGTCTCTGACTCCATCCTCTATGTTTCTGACTCCATCCTCCATGTTTCTGACTCCATCCTCCATGTTTCTGACTCCATCCTCCATGTTTCTGACTCCATCCTCCATGTTTCTGACTCCATCCTTCATGTTTCTGACTCCATCCTCCATGTCTCTGACTCCATCCTCCATGTTTCTGACTCCATCCTCCATGTTTCTGACTCCATCCTCCATGTTTCTGACTCCATCCTCCATGTCTCTGACTCCATCCTCCATGTTTCTGACTCCATCCTCCATGTCTCTGACTCCATCCTCCATGTCTCTGACTCCATCCTCCATGTTTCTGACTCCATCCTCCATGTCTCTGACTCCATCCTCCATGTCTCTGACTCCATCCTCCATGATTCTGACTCCATCCTCCATGTTTCTGACTCCATCCTCCATGTCTCTGACTCCATCCTCCATGATTCTGACTCCATCCTCCATGTTTCTGACTCCATCCTCCATGTTTCTGACTCCATCCTCCATGTCTCTGACTCCATCCTCCATGTTTCTGACTCCATCCTCCATGTCTCTGACTCCATCCTCCATGTCTCTGACTCCATCCTCCATGTTTCTGACTCCATCCTCCATGTCTCTGACTCCATCCTCCATGTCTCTGACTCCATCCTCCATGTCTCTGACTCCATCCTCCACGTTTCTGACTCCATCCTCCATGTTTCTGACTCCATCCTCCATGTCTCTGACTCCATCCTTCATATTTCCGTCACTAATGACGTCAGAGTTAAGGCTGGAATCAGCTCAGCAGCTGAAGCTCCTTTCCTCCCTGATGGAGTTCTGCTGACCAAGGAAAGGTCAGGGAGCAGGAGATAGGAGATAGGAGGTAGGAGTTAGCAGCAGGAGCTAGGAGCTGTTATTAAGGGTATTCGGATGGAGCCAGTGTCTCCCACTGCTAGAGGACTTCCTGTTTTCTGTCCAATGACAGCCAGAGTGCAGAGAGACACGCCCACATTCTAATTCACGCTGGATGGTTATGAACAAACTGGACCTGAAAGGTTCTAATTTCCTTCAGAAACATTTCAAAATGAACATGTGACAACCAGAAGGTTCTGACTCTCCTTGCTTGTGTTTCTGTCTGAATGTCTGATGTAAACTGACGCTGCCGGCTCCACCTTCTCCCCCCTAGAAAAGGAGGGAATCCCCATAGCAACCAATGAATCACCTGCTTCCTTCCTGTCCATCACTAGAGAAGTAACCCCTGATGAAGTGATCTCTGATCATTCATCCAGAACCAGAACCAGCTGGTAGAACCTCAGGGAGCAGGGATGGTTCTGGAGAACCTTCCTCCAGCTCTACATCCAGAGTTCACAGCCTGATGTTCTCCTCAGAGGAGGTTCGGCTTCTCTGGGCTCAGAGGCTTCTGGGATGGACCATCGTGGACCAGATGGACCATCGTGGACCACATGGACCAGTTCTCCAGGTGTTTGGTGGAGAAGGAGGAACTGGAATCTGCTGCCTTCAGGACCACATCTTCTCCAGGAACGTCCAGCATTTTCCACCAAGACCATGGAGACCAGATCCTAGAGGCCTGGCTGAGGAAGAGGAGGTCCAGCTGCTGGACTGGGCTGTTCTCCTTGTTGGAGACGACCCGGTTCTGATGGACTCCTGAGGACGTCTCTGCAGGGAGAACGGGACAGAATGAGAAGTAGAAGTTAAGGTCCGAGATATAAGGTCCAATATAAGCACACAGATCTACAACCTGTTTGTTTCCAGGACGTTTGACCTCAGGGGGAGAGAAGTGAGTCGGAGCGAGTTCCTGCCTGGAGGAAGCTTCACCGGTTCTGTTGGAGAAGGATCGTTTGACCTGAATGGAGACAGAGTCCTCAGACTGGGCCGGAACCTGTATGTCCCCTGAGCTGGTAACGTACTGCAGCTTTCACCGTGCTCTGGATGACCCGGCCGTTGTTTCCTGTTTGGTTGAAGGTACGGAGCGGAGCATCCAGAGGAGACCCAGACGTCGAGGACACCTGGGGCTCAGGTAACCGGTCCTCAGCTCCGGATCCAGAATGTTTTGGTTCAAATGATTTCAGCTGTTGTTCAGATTCTCTGGCTGTAACTGTTGGATGTTTGGGTGTTTTTCTACTTTCTGGTTTATAGAAAAGAGCTCTGCTGGACTTTTGTTTTCTGCTTTCCTATAATTAACGTTGTTCTGACTCATGGAACCCAAAGCCGACACCGTGGTAGGTCCACATCAGCAGGTCCGTCCCCCGCGTCACCTTCATGTTCCCTTCTCACTGCAGCCCAACAGCACCCCCAACCCGCTGGCCAAAGAAGAGCTCAACCTTCTGGCCCGCCTCATGGGCAGCATGAAGGCCGAGAACGTTCCCACAGGAGAGCCCCGGTTCCGGATCAGCCTGTTCTCCACGGACCAGGAGGAGGCGTGAGTGCTGCGTCCGTCCTTCAGTTCATTCTCTGCAGATAAATCCGCGTCGTTCCGACTCATCCCAGTTTTCTCCTGTTGACCAGCGGCGCTTCAGGCGGAGAGCAGCAGGACACCATCCAGGTCGTCAACATTCAGGCTGTGCAGGTAAGTCCGTTAAACACACCTGAGCTCCCATTACCTGTTTCTGTATAGTTTTTAAAAGCAGAACATTTGCTGATGAAAACGTGGTTGTACGTTATTTATGGTTCCCTTCTGGTTCTCCTCCAGGCTCATTGGCCTTTTTGTTAAATACCATCTTAAATGTCTTTAAATAACAATGTTTTGATACAAAAATGTTCATGTCTGTCATATAAGAACGTATGCGTGTGGGCTGGATTATTGTTTTTCTTCAGAACCAGAACCAGAAGGTTTAGGGTCGGTGAAAGTTTGTCCTCCTCGTCAGAATTCTTTCTCAGCAAAATCAGAAAACATCTTTTATTTCTAATAACCTTTATCATGTTGATCTCTCTTCATGTTGTCACTATAAAACAGCAACTATGGGACCTTTGGGTTCAGTAAAATGGTCCTAAATTAGCTGGAAAAAAGGATTTGCATTGCATTGAAATGACTGTTGTCATTTCTGCTTATAACTTTTTGTTCTCTCTCTTTTTTCTTCATAGTAGGTACACCTGGTCTGACGTTCTGTTATCTGTCACATCATCCAGGGAGGACAGATCACCGCTATTACCATCTAATGTAGAACAGATTACTGGATCAATGTGTGCTTCTGTGCTTTTTTGTCTCTCTTGTTGTGTCTGCTCTGTCTTCTCTAAGCCCCAGTCGGTCGAGGCAGATGACCGTTCATATTGAGCCTGGTTCTGGTTCTGCTGGAGGTTTTTCCTTCACGCTAACGGGTGGTTTTTCTTTCCACTGTCGCTTCATGCTTGCTCAGTATGAGGGATTGCTGCAAAGCCATGTACAATGCAGACGACTCTCCCTGTGGCTCTACGCTTCTCCAGGAGTGAATGCTGCTTGTCGGGACTTTGATGCAATCAACTGGTTTCCTTATATAGGACATTTTGACCAATCTGTATAATATGATTGAACTTAACTTTGTAAAGTGCCTTGAGATGACATGTTTCATGAATTGGCGCTATATAAATAAAATTGAATTGAATTGAATTCTGGATTCTAATGAACAGCAAATGGTTCAAGTCTTAATCTGGACTAAATCTGATCTGTAGAGTTATTCTGGTTCTAAACCATCAAAAATACCAAAAAATACTAATTTACACAAATAAAGACAAACTCTGTCTGAAGCCACTGTCTGGGTTCATAGAGTTTAGACCAGGATCCGGTCCAGATCTCAATCTAAATGCTTTTAAATTTGGGATCCCATCTAAACTTTTAGCTGTTTGTGTTTTAAGAAGCTTTTTTTTCTTGTGTTGTCGGTTTTCCGCCTCCATCATGATGAAACCCAGACAACTTCCTGATCCTCTGAGATATTTTATTCCTTCCTTTGAGATTATGGTCTTTGTGTTCTGTTTGACCCAGGACGGACAGGCGGCTTTGGCGCTGGCTCGGATCGCTGGAGAGTTTGCAGACGAAGAGGCGAAGCTGGAAAATCCCAGCAGCAGTAAGGGAGACGAGCTGCTGGCCATGATGGATGACCTCTGACAGGGATTTATCATAATGCAATTATTTCTCTGCTGCTTCCTTTACCTCAACATTTATTCCAAAAGATGCAAAGTCAAGAAAATATGAATTAAGTGAAAATAAAAACTTTTATTTGAAGAATAAATGAGCTTCAGTTATCATCACAAAGATATTTACTCTGTGGCCTGTTCCCAATAAAACACAAACTTTGGGTTATTTAAATTTTTTATAATCTTGGAGAATTAGTTTCTTTCCTTTAGGCTAAAATTGTATCTGACCTAAATTATTGCTTTAAAAATGCTTTTCAGAACCAGTCTGAATGAATTAAGAATTTGGTACAACTAAGATAGAGGTCCGTTCGTGTTCCACTTGCAGGAGGGATTTAAAGTCCCACCAGAGTTCTGGTTCTGCCCCAGTGAACAAACCCGGATAGAGCTCCAGATGGAGGCGTGCTGATCAGATGAACCTTCTCAGCTCACTCCTCTCCATGTTAAGGAGCTGCACAGCTTTACTATAAACTCCTCCTGGATGATGGAGATCGTCTTTATCTCAGAAGCAGAACCAGAGAAGGAGGCCAGGTTCTGCTTCTGCATCCAGAACCTCCTGTCAGCCAATGTCCGCTCATCTACATTAACATGGTCAGATGTGGATTATGGCTGGAAGAAGATCTGGGTATAAGTAGCTAAAATAAGCTTCCTCCAACACTGATTTATACAAGAAATCATTAGATTTAATTCACTACAATTCAGTTTAATAATATCCTTTACAAAATTTCATATCCAGTAATAAAAATATAAAATCAATTAAAACCGCAAGCGGTGATGATCGGCCCTCGCAGCCAAGCGCCGCTCTGGCCTAAGGGCCACCGCTAGGGTACGCGCACCTCCCGCCGCCAGCCACCGCAGAAGCTGTCATGCATTTTCCTCACCCGTCTACCATGCAATACACACGTATGCGTTGGGCAGCGCTCCCCCACGACTCACAAAAAATGTGGTGCAGATCGGTCGATGCACCGAGGAGACACAGCCGTTGAATAATAAAAATGCATTTGGCCACCGGGCCGGACTAAATCGTTCGGCGGGCCAGATCCGGCCCGCAGGCCGTACGTTTGACACCCCTGGTTTAAACATTAGTATACCAACTTAATCAAAGGTATCTTACTAGCTGTTAATCCAGCTTCATGTGAAAAGTTAACAAAACCTTTTTAGTTATTTAAAGTTAATTATTTCATGTGTTTAAGGGTTTCGTTTCTTGCATTAAGACAGCTTTTATGAAAGTTTGACAGTTAAATTGGTGGATACTCACCCAAAAGTAATAATGTAAAAGTAACACTTTGGCAATTGGAAAATTGCTAAAGTAACACGTTAGCAATATTCCACATGTGTATGTTGTGTACAAACTTTAGTAATTTCTAACAGACCACTTCACTCTCAGAAAGCAGGTCTGCTAGTGGTTCCTAAAGTCTGTAAAACCAGAATGGTAGGCAGATCCTTTAGTTATCAGGCTCCTCTCCAGTGGAACAAACTCCCAGTTTTGGTCCGTGACGCAGACACCCTGTCTACTTTTAAGACTAATCCTAAAACTTTCCTTTTTCCATCCATCCATCGTCTTCCACTTATCCGGGGTCAGGTCGCAGGGGCAGCTTCAAGAGGGAGCCCCAGACCTTCCTCTCCCCAGCCACTTGGGCAACTTCCTCTGGGGGAATCCCAAAGCGTTCCCAGGCCAGCATAGTCTCTCCAGCGTGTCCTGGGTCTTCCTCTGGGCCTCCTCCCGGTGGGACGTGCCCAGAACACCTCATCAGGGAGGCGTCCAGGAGGCATCCTAACCAGATGCCCGATCCACCTCAACTGGCTCCTCTCAATGTGGAGGAGCAGCGGCTCTACTCTGAGTCCTCCCCGGATGACTGAGCTCCTCACCCTATCTCTAAGGGAGAGCCCAGACACACTATGGAGAAAACTCATTTTGGCCGCTTGTATCCGGGATTTCGTTCTTTCGGTCACGACCCAAAGCTCGTGACCATAGATGAGGGTAGGAACGTAGATCGACTGGTAAATCGAGAGCTTGGCCTTTTGGCTCAGCTCTCTCTTCACCACAACGGATCGGTACAGCGCACGCTTCACAGCAGACGTCGCACCAATCCGCCTGTCCATCTCCCGCTCCATCTTCCCCTCATTCGTGAACAAGACCCCAAGATACTTGAACTCCTCCACTAGAAGCTGGCTCTTGGGACTTTCCTTTTTGACAAAGATTATAGTTAGAGTGGTTCATGTTACGCTGAGCTACCTCTATAGTTATGCTGCTATAGGCTTAGGCTGCTGGAGGACATCAGGGTCTATTGTTCTTCAATTTTGCATGACTGTTGTCATTTCAGCTTTTACCTTTTTGTTTTTTCTATTTTTTCTTCATAGTAGGTACACCTGGTCTGGCGTTCTGTTAGCTGTGACATCATTCAGGGAAGACAGATCACCTGCTATTACCATCTAATGTAAAACACATTACTGGATCAATGTGTGCTTCTGTGCTTTTTTGTCTGTCTTGTTGTGTCTCTTCTCTCTCTTTTGTAACCCCCAGTCGGTCAAGGCAGATTACCGTTCATACTGAGCCCGGTTCGGCTGGAGGTTTTTCCTTCCTGTTAATGCGGAGTTTTTCCTTCTGCTGTCACTTCATGCTTGATCAGTATGAGGGATTGCTGCAAAGCCATGTACAATGCAAACGACTCTCCCTGTGGCTCTACGCTTCTTCAGGAGTCAATGCTGCTTGTTACGACTTTGATGAAATCAACTGGTTCCCTTATATAGGAATTTCTTTTACCAATCTGGATAATCTGACTTAATATGTATAATCTGATTGATTTTGACATTGTAAACTGCCTTTAGATGACATGCAGGCCGGCAGACCCGACATGTATATTAATAATATGTATTATTATTATTATTATTATTATTATTATTTTATATATCTGCCTCGTTATATTTGCATAATGCATGAAGAAAAATATCAGCAGCGCAAGAGTCTGTTCCGATCATCCAGCCCTTACCACAGGCTACTGCAGCCCATTGGTTATCATCCCTGACAGTCTAAAGGGCTAGGCCAATCATAAAGTAGAAAAACACTTTCACGCTCCATGTGGAACTTTGTGCAGCGGTGTTCACAGTAGTAATGGATAAGAAACGCAAGGGAGGCGCAGAGAAACTGCACGAAAAAAAGAAACGAGTTCTTCAAACGGATGCTGCGAAATGTGTCAAACTGACTGACATGTTCCCAACAGCAGGCCTTCATCTGCTCCGGTGTCTGATGTAAGATATGGTGGTGGTGGTTGTAGTCAGTGACGTGCGGTAGGGTTCATAGCTGGTGAGGCACTGACGTCATCAGAGTCAGATTTACAAATATATACACTCTACAGAGTAGACTCGTTGCAAAGTGCTGAAGGAGACTGATTGAGCCAAATAAATTCACCAAGATACATGGAAAAATATTGATTCTTTGATGAAAAAAATTGTCATTTGATTGGTAACAGTTTATGAGTTATGATGGATTTCTGCATTTGTAACACATTCTAAAACTATAACCCACATTACGCACATTTTATCACAAAAACAAAACATGAATAAGTATCGCTGTCTTACCTCTACTTATAATTTAAGTCCCTGTGGCGCTCTTTCTGAACAAAAATATCATCATTTTCCGGTAAAAGTTCTCTTTATCTTCTTCAGTTTTAAAAGTCTCTCAGTCTCAGTGGAGCTCACTGCCAGGGAGGAAAGCCTTCCTTGATCAGTCCTGTTCCAGCTGTATGTTTAGAGTCTTTTTAGTGCTTTACTTGTTTAGCAAAACTCGCTAATAAAACATCAATAACTTGTTTTGACTCTACTATTTGGGGATCACGAGCGGTGCCCCTTGAGCGCCCCCTGCCTAGTGGCCAAGGAACTGCTGGCCTCACCTACAACCAGTTCTTTGCTGTTTATGATCGGCCAGCACCACGAAAACATGTTATCTGCACACAGTTTGATGACCAAAACACAATTCGTAATCCACATATATTAAATTGTGGAAAATCAGTTCATAACTGTTTGAACAATTGAATTTATGATCTAGAGACAGGAAGATGCATTCACAGAATGGAAGTCAGCGCAGTTACCATGGGATTGCGCAATCCCAGGGTAGGCCAAGCTCGCTGCGGCCTCACCGGCTTCGCTATGAAGCGCCACCAAGGATTTACATGAAAAATAGCGAAAAGTCTGCGATTTTAAAGAAAATATGATCAAAAATTAGGAAATTAGATAAATAAAATACTTATTACAAATGACTGAGTAAATCAAAATTTATATTATGTTATTATATATTTTCTTTCTTTCCATGATGACAAGTGAGGCATTTCTCTGGTTCATTTTGTCATTGGCATCCTCTTTTACACAGTGAGTGCACATTAGTCCAATGTTACCCTACAGTATCTGGAAGACTGAATAGATCTGATGAGCAACTTACAATAACTTCTTATAATGATGTAACGTGATAATATGTGTGATTGACCGTGACACCTCTCTTTCTCTCTCTCTCTCTCTGATCTAAGAATAGTTGCTGTGCTGTGGTGGAGTTTACATTTTACAGTGTTAATAAATTAAGATTTTGGAAGTATTTTAAGTGTCCACTCACTAATTTCCATTATCCTGACTTCAAGGTATTGCACAGTTGGTATTGCACAGTTGGTATACACATTCAGTACACAAAAAAAATGTGGTGGGCCAGTCTACTCCAAAATGCCAGGGCCAATTTTTTGTCCCAATCCACCCCTGATGACATGTTTCATGATTTGGCGCTATATAAATAAAAACTGAAATGTATTGAACAAGAGTTTGTCAGTTTTCAAGCAGGATTTGTATATCTGTTCAACTTAAATATACAAGGAAACCAAAGAGTTAAGATCACTTACTTACCAAGAGAAATTCCTTTGGGGTTTATTTGTGGTCTCTTGCTGCCCCCTGCTGGACAAGTATGATCAAATACATATGCTTTACATGTCAACTTGGTATCAAAATTCAGATTTCAATCTAAAATGGCTTACTTCCTGTGATACTTGCAGTATGACATTAATTGTAAATTCTGAGCGTCTTGCTGAGATCTACAACTGTACAAAATTTCATTACTCTACGATGAAGTAAGTGAATACCAAAGGGTCCTTTGAAATTTGCTTGGTGGCGCTATAGAGAAACTAAGTCCTGCTCACTAAAGTTTGTTAAGGATTCCTGTTGGGGGGTGGATAAGGATGCATCCAAATGAGTTTTAAGCAGCTCGGCCCAAAACTGTGGAATTCAGAGCCAAACGTATGACAGCAGCGTTTGAGGTGAATATGCCACGCCGCCACGCCCCCCTGCTCCATCCAATCCAGTTGAGCCTGAAATCCACAACATACCAACATGTGTTCTGTCTGTGGACACAGTTTCATGTTGATTAGCTCAGAGGGGTAACATAGCGACCGCTTACAACAAAACATGACACTTCCTGTTGTCAGGGGGCGTGGCCTAAGCAATGTCATCATTTGACCATTGGATATTATAGGAGACCTGATGGTGATCAATCACTGAAAGTTTGATGCCTCTGTGTGTTTCTGTGTAGGAGATATAACAGTTTTATTTTTTGTGGCGAGTAGGTGAACTTTAACCCTTGCTAATGCCCCTTCAACAAGCTCAAAAACTCACCGTTTTGATAACTTTTAATTGGCCATGCCTTATGATCAGACTGCCCGAGTTTCAAGCCGCTCGCTAAAAATCTCTAGGAGGAGATCCATCAAATACCAATGCTATAAACGTCAAAAATGGGGTCAAAATCAGACATTCAATCTAAAATGGCCGACTTCCTGTGATATTTACACTATGACATTAATTGTAAATTCTGAGCGTCTTGGTGAGCTCTACCACTGTACCAAATCTCATGTCTCTACGATGAAGTAAGTGAATAGCAAAGGGTCCTTTGAAAATTGCTAAGTGGCGCCGTTGAGGCATTAGGTCACGCCCACCAAAATTTGTTATGGATTCCTGTTGGGGGGTGGATAAGGATGCATCCAAGTGAGTTTTATGCAGCTCGGCCCAAAAATGTGGAATTCAGAGCCAAACGTATGGCAGCGGCGTTTGAGGTGACTTCACCACGCCGCCACGCTCTCCTGCTCCATCGAATCCACTTGGGGCTGGAATCCACAACACAACAACATGTGTTCTGTCTGTGGACACAGTTTCATGTTGATTAGCTCAGAGGGGTAACATAGCGACCGTTTACAGCAAAACATGACACTTCCTGTTGTCAGGGGGTGTGGCCTAAGTGATGTCATCATTTGACCATTGGATATTATAGGAGACCTGATGATGATTAATCACAGAAAGTTTGGTGCCTCTGTGTGTTTCTGTGTAGGAGATATAACACTTTTATTTTTTGTGGCGAATAGGTGAACTTTGACCCCTGCCAACGCCCCTTCAGCATGCTCAAAAACTCACCGTTTTGATAACTTTTGATTGGCCATGCCTTATGATCAGACTGCCCGAGTTTCAAGCCGATCGCTCGATATCTCTAGGAGGAGTTAGATCTTATACCGATGCTGTAACTGTCAAAATTGAGGTCAAAATCAGACTTTCAGTCTAAAATGGCCGACTTCCTGTGATATTTACACTATGACATTAATTGTAAATTCTGAGCGTCTTGGTGAGCTCTACAACTGTACCAAATTTCATGTCTCTACGACGAAGTAAGTGAATAGCAAAGGGTCCTTTGAAAATTTCTAGGTGGCGCCGTTGAGGCATTTTTCTTTAGATTTTTGTGACGACCTTAAAATACAAAATTTTTAAACAGTCACCATGCATCTGCCAAGTTTGGTGAGTTTTTGAAAATGAGAAAGCCCCCAAAAAGGCCCCTCTTTAGGGGGGCAGAATAATAATAATAATAATAATAATAATAATAATAATAATAATTAACACTACAGATACAATAGGCCTTCGCAGCGCTTAGCTGCTCGGGCCTAATTATATACATTACACACATATATATACGTTTCGGTCAAATCTCATAGATCACATGATCCCAACTGTAGTAAGAGGAAAAATCACAAAACATTATTACTACACCCTCCATAACAGCTAAAGATAAACCAGGACGAGATATTATGGGATGTAGAAAACAAGAGACATGGGGAGATTATTACAGAACCGAAAAGCAAAACTTTCAGCCCATTTCGGCCCAGCGGAGATCACCATGACCGCAGTAACAGCTTTCCACCAGGAGGTGGCGGTAGTGCGACCCACGAGGAAGAAGGTGGAGATGACGTCATTACGTTGTGCGTCAGATGGTGTTTGCGGTAGCAGGGAGCCGATGGCGGGTTTTCAGAAACAAGTCCCACTTTAACCAGAACCACCAGAACAGGTAGGAGTCAAAACTGGGTTTTACCGCTTTGTCCCGTTTTCAGCTGGAATCTGGATCAGAACCAGAAACGGTTCTGCGTTCATGTTCCGGCAAGAAAACCCAGTTTAAGATCCAGCAGCACGAACACAGAACTTTAAGTTCTTCGGTCTCTGCGTGTTTGGTTCGGGTCCAGGTTTTTAAAATGCCGTCGCATCCAGCTCCCTGTTCTAAAAGGTCCAGATCCACGGAACCGCCCTGGTTCCGTTTCTGAGTCCAAACGCAGCAAGAGTCCAGCAGAACTTTAATATCTGTATAAATGTCAGAAGAACGAGACCCAGCAGTCCAGTTCTGAGGAGGTTCTAATCAATGAGACTCACTGGGACCAGAACCAGAGGTCCAGTCCAGATGTATTGCACAGATATGAGAAGCATGAAGCTACGTCGTTTTTAGGGCATCAGCACAATATGGAAAAATGTCATAAAGTCCAACTTTTAATTTAAGGACATTGGAGAAAAAACTATTTAACAAAATCTCCAGAAACACGTTCAACTTTTAAAAGAAGCAAAACCCGATCTGATCAGAACCTTCGGTCTAATCCACGGCTCCCTGTTTCCCTGGGGTATTAATATGACGTGACACAGCCACGCTTGAAACTGGGAAAGACAAGAGAACATCGCATTGAAGTAGAGCAGATCCACGAGGAAATGTTCCGATGGTCCGATCGGTCAGAGCCATAAATAAAGCAGTCGGACCTGAGACTCACCAGGCGGGACGAGTTCACGGTTCTCCTCCCAACCACACCGAGTCAGGAAAACATCTCCAGAACTTCCTGTTGAAGAACCGCTGTTCTAAAAACAGCACAACCCGCCTGTGAGCTGCATGTAAAACTTTATTTTATTCTGTTCCTCTTCCTGTTTATTCACATTTTTATAAATTTATAAACAACAGGATCTATAACACAGCATTAAACATGTTTATATTACATAAAGTTAAGGTGAACTCTGACTCTTCTAGGTCAAAGGTCAGACCAGGTAGCCCTGCCTCTGACACACCGATGAAGTAGCTCTCAGTTTCAGAAAGGTTGCTGATCTAGAACCTCTGCTGACAGATTTCTGATCTTGGCGACGTTCTGATGTTCCTCCTCCAGACGCCCCTCACATCCGCAGACCATGGCCTCCGAGGCGGCGCCCGACACGGCGGCGCCAGAGACGGGGGACCCTGCGTCGTCCGGCGCGGCGGTGAACTCGATCCGGGAGCGGACGATCGCAGAGAACAGCCTGGTGGTTCTGCTGCAGGGTCTGCAGGGGGAGGAGACCACCGTGGACCTGAGGAACGAGAGCACGGCGCGGGGCCGCCTGGTCAACGTGGACGCCTTCATGAACGTCCGCCTGCGGGACGTCGTGTACCGGGACCGGCGGGGACGGAGCGCCCGGCTGCAGGACCTGTTCATCACCGGCAGGAACGTGCGCTACGTGCACATCCCCGACCATGTGGACATCCTGAAGACCATCCAGAACCAGCTGGCCCAGATCCACAGAGTCCGAAGCTTTGGCAGCGAAGGCGGCGGCGGCAGGAAAGAGTTCACCAGGACGACCAAATGACTCGTTTCTCATTATTTAAACATTTCTGAGCTCTGCAGGTCCAGAGAATGCTCCACGTCTCTGGTTCTGTTCTTCAGAACATTCGCTCTGAGGGCTTGGACCCGTTTTGGTTTGATATTTGTTCTGATTTGTTCTGCGTGAACCGTCTGATTTGTGCTGTTAATAAAAGAACTAAACTGTCCAAAGCGACCGGATCCGGTCTGTGGTTCTGCTTTTCCTTCCGGCGGTCTTCTCCATCTTCTACACCAAGTCCTTGGAGGGTTGTGGGGACCTTCTGTTGTCTCCAGGAGACACACAGGACAGACGGACATGTCCTCACCTGAGAGCAGGTCTGATCTGCAGGTTCTAGACTATGGCAGGAAGTCAGAGGGGGAACCCAGAACCTTCCTGTGACTTGGACGCATCCAGATCCTGGCAGATCTTTTAAAATAGACCTTGGTGCTGATGAGGTCCAAAGGTCAAATATTGGTGTTCTTCTTGTTCTTTGGGAGGAACAGGGAGAACGTTTTGGAGGCCTGAACATTCCCAAAGTATGAAATTCTGTAAAGCACCAGGGCAGCGTTGAAGGTTGGGGAAAAACGTAAGCTGTGCTCCACGGCGCCCCCTGTCCTTCATGTCGCCCTGAGGGGGAGCCGGGTCAGAGCTCAGCTCACATGTCAGAGATGACGGATTAAAAACAGGAAACCTCAGCGACGCCGTGTTCAGCCCAGATGATCCGAGTTCACATGTTTTCTGCAGCAAAACCATCAAACCGGCAGGAACACGGAGCGTTATGGCTGCTGGTTCTTTGTAGCAGAGAACCCAGAGGATACAGAACCGGGAATGTGTGTCATCCAGTGCATGAAGGTTCAAACACTTAGAGAAGCTTTAACATGCAGCTCAAAACCATGAGGCAGGCCACCAGAACCTCTACTGGACCTAAAAACATCACCATGACCCAGCAGGGCTTAGAGGACCAGAGACTTCAGTGCAGGACTTTCTGTAAAAGTGGGTTTGAATCCCTGCCTGGACTTTTTCTGCAACTAGTTTGCTTGTTCTCCTCATGCGTGGGTTCTATTCACTCCAGTTCATCCAGGAGTACTTTCTATGTTAGATGGTAATAGAGGATGATCTGCCTCCCCTGATGATGTCACAGCTAACAGAACACCAGACCAGGTGTACCTTCTATGAAGAGAAAAATGACAGAGAACAAAAAGTTAAAAGTTGGAATAACAACAAACAATGCAGATTGGAGAGCAGTAGGAGAACTCAGCAGAGTGAGAGAAATAGACCCTGATGTCCTCCAGTAGCCTAAGCCTATAGCAGCATAACTATAGAGGTAGCTCAGAGTAACATGAGCCACTCTGACTAGAAGCTTTGTCACAAAGAAAAGTTTTAAGATTAGTCTTAAAAGTAGACGGGGTGTCTGCCTCACGGACCAAAACTGGGAGTTGGTTCCACAGGAGAGGAGCCTGATAGCTAAAGGATCTGCCTCCCATTCTACTTTTAGAGACTCTAGGAACCACCAGCAGACCTGCAGTCTGAGAGCGAAGTGCTCTGTTAGGAACATACGGGGTAATCAGAGCTCTGATATATGATGGAGCTTGATTATTAAGGGCTTTATACGTTAGAAGGAGAATTTTAAATTCTATTCTTGATTTAACAGGAAGCCAATGAAGGGAAGCTAAAATTGGAGAAATATGATCCCTCTTGTTGATTTAACTAGAACTCTCCAGGTTCTCCGTCTTCCTCCCACGTTCTGAAACGTGGCGTTTAGGTCGACTGGTTTCTCCTTCGTTGTGTCCAGGATGTTTGTCCTGTGAGGAACATGAGGCAGACATGAAGGTTTCAGGAGAAACATCATCTGACCTGAGAACAGAGTGGACCTTACAGGAACCAGTAAAACTCTTCCAGTTCATGAGGGTTCAGTTCAGCTTCCTGATGCGTCTCTTCGTTCCTGGTCCAGCTGGATGGGTTCTTTCAGGATTTAAAGCCTAGAGCTCTCGGTAAGGCAAGGCAAATTTATTAGTATAGCACATTTCAGTACAGAGACAATGCAAAGTGCTTTACATGATTAAAATATAGGAAAATAAAACAGAGCAACACCAGGAGCATGTGGAAAGGCATACGGGCGATCACCGAATACAACACGCCCTCCCCCCGGTGGGTGAAGTTGATGCTGACTTCCTCAATGGACTAAATAACTTCTTTGGGACACTAAGGCACTAAACAGCACTCCAGCAGTGAAAGCTGTTCCCCATCAGGAAGAGGAGGTCCTCCGCCTTGACACCGCCGACGTGTGGAAGACTCTAAGGAGAGTCAACCCGCGGAAGGCCCCAGGTCCCGACAACATACCTGGGCAGGTGCTCAAGGAGTGTGCAGGTCAGCTGGCTGGTGTCCTCACAGACATTTTTAACACCTCTCTGGACCAAGCCACAGTGCCAGCATGCTTCAAGTCTGCCTCCATCATTCCGGTGCCAAAGAAACCTCAAGTCACCTGTTTCAACGACTACCGGCCTGTTGCAGTGACTCCCATCATGATGAAGTGCTTTGAAAGGCTGGTAAAGGAACACATCGTCTCCAGTCTCCCCCCAACACTAGACCCGTTCCAGTTTGCCTAACGGCGGAACCGCTCCACTGAGGACGCCATCTCCTCTGCTCTTCACCTGAGCCTGGCACACCTGGAGGAGAAGAACACGCACGTGCGGATGCTGTTCCTGGACTTCAGTTCAGCGTTCAACACCATCATCCCACAGCATCTGGTAGGAAAACTAGAACATCTGGGCTTCAACACACCTCTTCGCAACTGGCTGCTGGACTTCCGCACCAACAGACCTCAGTCAGTCCGGGTCGGACAGAACATCTCTGATGTCATAACCCTCAGCACGGGCTCACCTCAGGGCTGCGTCCTGAGCCCCCTGCTGTTCACCCTGATGACACACGACTGCGTCCCCAGGTTCACCACCAATCACATCGTGAAGTTTGCAGACGACACAACGGTGGTGGGCCTGATCAGAGACGACAACGACCAGGACTACAGAGAGGAGGTGGAGCAGCTGGTGGGCTGGTGCAGAGACAACAGCCTGATCCTGAACGTGGAGAAGACGAAGGAGATCATCGTAGACTTCAGGAAGAACCGGCCTCACCACGCTCCACTGCTCATCAACAGCTCAGCTGTGGAGGTGGTCAGCAGCACCAAGTTCCTGGGGGTGCACATCACGGACAACCTCAGCTGGTCTGTGAACACCACGTCACTGGTGAAGAGGGCACAGAAACGACTGTACTTCCTGCGGAGGATGAGGAGAGCCCACCTGCCCCCGCCCATCCTCACGACTTTCTACAGAAGCACCATAGAGAGCATTCTGACCAGCTGTCTCTCTGTGTGGTGTGGAGGCTGCAGTGCCTCCGACTGGAAGAACGTGAAGAGAGTGGTGAGGACAGCAGAAGGGATCATCGGGGCTCCTCTTCCCTCCATTAAGGACATCTCATCTCAGCGCTGTGTGTCCCGAGCCCGTAACATCATCAGGGACCCCTCACACCCCCACCATAGACTATTCTCCCTGCTGCCCTCTGGAAAGAGGTTCTGCAGCATCCGCTGCAGGTCCTCCAGGTTCTGCAAAAGCTTTTCCCCTGTTGCCATCAGACTGTTGAACTGCTGAACTATAAACTATAGACTCGCAAATATGCGAATGCACAACATTCGCATATTTGCACATTTGCATCACTGCATCACTGCATCTCTATCTAGCATTACAAATGCTGCCGAACTCTCAGTTTCTAAAATGCATTCTTGCACAATCAATTCTGCACAAAAATTGGTTTAAAAAAAAAAAAATACTCACCTGTACATGGTGATCGTACACTGTCTATTTCTCCTGCATTGTTTACATTGTTTACATTTCAATTGTTTTACTGTAAATCACTGCTGCACATTATCCTGTAATTTTACAGTAATTTACTGTAATTTTTCAAGCTGTATGCAAACGAAATGTTGTTCTGTACGCACTCTGTGCGTACAGAACAACAAATAAAGTTGTCTAAGTTTAAGTCTAAGAATAAAAGCAAGTAGGAATAAAATGTAGAAACAAAATAGAACATTAAAAACAGTTGGACTAAAAAAGTTGAACTAATGCTGTTTCAGTATAACAGTTTAACTAGAAAAGTCGAAGGCAATCCTAAACAAATGTGTTTTTATCTTGATCTAAAGGAACTCAGGCTTTCAGCACTGGTGAAGTTTTCTGGGAGTTTGTTCCAGATCAGCGGAGCATAGGAACTAAATGCTGCTTCTCTGTAAACATGAGAACTTGTAGCTGGAGATGCTGAGCGGCGCTGCTTGTTGACAGCTGACCCGTCTGGGTGTGGTTCTGTTTGCCGCTGCACACTGAGTCCTGTTAACGTGGGAATGTGAGGAATCTGGACGGTTCTGGCACAGCGGGCTCAGTGTGGTCCACGTGGGACGGGCTGCAGTGGGACCTTTGTTTCCGGGCCGCATAATGAGCGCCTGCCGCTCCGCTAGAGACACCAGCAGCGCCACACGGGCCCAGAATAGCTGCCAGAACCACACAAACAATTCCTCTGCAGTGATGCACAGCCGGAGCTGCTGCTGGACACAACAACACATCCTGTGGTTCTGTAGAACCGGGGAACACGACCAGCAGCGCTCAGAACCTGCAGTCTGTCTGATCTGAGCTGGTACGTTAAAGTCTCCCTGTTGAACGTCAGACTGAGTCCACCTGATGCAGGTAAGCTCCGGGTTTGGATCCGGTGCAAACTGGACCCCCCCCCCCCTCACCCCCCTCACCCCCGCTGCCCCGCCCCCCGGGTCCAGATGCAAACAGCTGAGTGTTAAACAGCCGCCCAGTTATTTCCTGTCCCGCCCTTCGTCTGAGCAGAGAGCAGTCGGATCAAACCAGAACCAGAGAGCAGTCGGATCAGACCGGTACCACCTATCTCACCACAGCAGCCTCCAGTCTGGAGCTTTTATTTTAAAGTCTCCAGGTTCTACGAGTTCTGGTTCGGTCCGGTCTCTCTGTGGACATCATAGGATCCCAGATGAGGACAACGTGAAGACTGGGCCATCCTCTTGGACCTGACGGATCAGAACCACCCTGTCGTTTTAGTTCACCGGGATCAAGGTGAGTGAGAACCGGGCTTGGGCTGAGGAGAGTCTTCCTCCTCATCTGGTGGTCCTAAAACCATCTGCACCAACTGGACATTTGGCTGGTTCTGGTGCTGGGCTGGTTCTGGTGCTTAGCTGGTTCTGGTGCTGGGCTGGTTCTGGTGCTTAGCTGGTTCTGGTGATTGGCTGGTTCTGGTGATGTTCTGACAGGCCTCCTGCTGCTCTGCAGAACCCACAACATTAAAGAAGCGACGTGTGAACAGAACCGGTCCATTAGTTGCCCGTCCCGGGGCTTCAGTACACGGTGGCACACCTATCATCCAAAAGCTTCTTTGGTTCTTCAGAACCGAGAAGAAGTCCAGTTGGGTTCTGCTTAAGCATGCAGGCTGGTGCTGAAGCGGTGGGTGGGTGCAGCACAGTGCATGAATTTGTGCTGGTTCTGGTTCTGCTGGAGCTTTCCACTGTCACCAGCTCAGCTAGCGTAAACAGAACCTCCCTGGACTCAACGGATCCAATATTTCTGTATAAGAACCCGATCATAGAAATGAACAGAACCCAGATGAGACGGTTTTATGCTGCAGCCGTTATTGTTTCTCTGCTCCGACCCAAAACCCGGAGAGAGTTCCACTCAGAACCCACAGAGAATAGCCCTGCTTCTAGTCATCGGCACCGAAACTGGGTTCCAGCCGACCCGGTTTCTGTTTCTGAGTCCTGAGGGAAACCGGCCTCATCTTTTCAGATGGATTTCCTGTTTTCCATCCGGCCGTCTGTCCCGCTGACTTCCTGCCGGCCGGTCCGATAACAGAACCCGGTCACGCAGACGGGTTTACGGGTCATTTAAAGGCGGATTTCTCACATTTTTCCTGGGTTCTGCTTGATTCGGGCTGGATGGGTGCCGACTGGACCTGGGCTCACAACGTGCAGCTCAGCACCGCAGCGCTGTACGGTACCGGACGTTTTTACCACTGAGGTCCGTCAATAACCAACAGAACCATTTTGGCCGGCCTGTGCGGTTCTAGCTGGGTCTCCTGGTGGTTTTAAGTGAATCTGTTCAAACTTCCAGAGTCCACACGGTGTCAGCATTCTCCAGGCCCAATATACGACCTGCGAGCGGTTCTGTGCTTCGGCCCGGTTCCTGCACATGTAAATATGGATCAGGTCTGGAGAACCCTGGTTCTCCTTCACAGTTCCCGTTCTCAGTTTCGGGTCTGCATGACGGATCGATGGATCCAGGAGCTGGACTGGTTCTGGAGGCGGCTGACTGAGGCGACCCGGGAACAAAAACAGACCAACGACCCACAGAACCACAGAACGCGCCGAAGCTCAGAGTTTAAATGGATCAGAAGCTGCAGCAGCTGGAGACTCGACAAGAAACACTGAGTTAGAGACGGGGGGACAGTGACCCGAAGGGGGGGGGGGGGCGACCTAACAGGCGTGGGGGGGTGGTGACCCAAAGGGGGGGGGGCGACCCGACGGGCCCCCAGAACTTCCTGATAAATGCTCCAAACCCCGCAGGCATGGCTCAGGCAGCAGCATTCGGGAACTAATGGACTAAAACAACACATTCTGAGCTGGACTGAGACCAAATCACCCCCACTTATGTTGTTCTGGTCCGGTCCGGTCCGGTTGAGGGTCAACTCGTCTAAGAGCCTCTGGTTCCCATTATGAAGGCCCTCCCACAGCAGCCAGAGCGTTCTCGGCCTAAAACAAATAAAGGAGCTTTCTAAAGAGCGCCTGGGGGACGATAAGGATCAGGGTGGGGGGGGGGGGGGGTCTCCCGGGGGGACCGGGTCTCCCGGGGGGGGGGCGGCGTCAGAAAGAAAACATTCAGCTCCCACGCACTCTGCTGCTGGAACCAGTGTGGGAAGTTTTCAGGGCCCTGACCGTGGGACCGTCAGAACCCGGAGGCTCAGACCCGTCCAGCCAACCCGACGCCACGGCTGCTGGCCTGACGGGACGGACGGTACCGCTGAGCTGAAATGGACCCTCACCCTCTCTGTGCTCCTTGCAGGTTCTGCCTCCTCAGCCTGACGGTGGATCTCTGAGCGGTTCTGGATCAGGATGGATCCAGTGAAGACAGACATGGAGCTGCTCAGCAACAGCATGGCCGCCTACGCCCACATCAAAGGTCCGTATCGCCGCTTCCCACCATGACCATCGGTTCTGGTTCTGTTCTAGAGTCTCTCTGGAAAATGACTTTCAATAAGATGAAATATCGCTGTTAGTTTTGGACGATAAGATAAATAATCTGAGCAGAGGCAGCAGGGAAGGTTCAGTGAAGAAGAACATCTGAGAACGTTTCATCAACCAACATCTGAGAGATGATCCAGAACAGACGACCCAGAACAGATGATCCAGCACAGATGATCCAGAACAGATGACTCAGCTGACTGAGTTTATTGATTCTGGGATCATCAGGTTAAATATGAGCGAGAGAAAATAAAACTAAATGTAAGAGGAACAGATGGAGAACCAGCTGATTATTTTACAATGAAGCCTAGAATTCTAATAAGAGCTTAAAGGATTAAAGAACTGTTTGTGTTCAGGAAACTGAAACCTTCCTGGATTCAGTTATTAAAGGAGAACGGAGAGACGTTCTGTACTGAACTTCTGTGAAACATCACAGAAGGAATACAATCCAGATTATTACGGACAGATATGACTGAGAATGACTAAAAGTGGAAGTTTGGACGGAAGAAGCAGAACTGCAACGTTTTTACGTCTTGGAGGTCTCATGAGGACTAAACCTCAGTGGACCTGTGTTCATGGCGGTTTGTTGGAGCGATAAGTTTCTCTCTTTATTGTGCAGCAAATGTAGAACTGCGTTTTAAAGGGCTTCTTGTTTTATTCTGGTGATCTTACCTCCACATGTCCACACCACTCAGAGCATGATTAAATGTCTTAGAAACTCCTCTCCGGCCTTTCACCGACTGACCGAGTTGCTGAGAAGTTCTTGGAAATCTTAATTTTCAGTTTTATTCTATTTCCTGGATGATTGTTGGACCTGAAGCTCTTTGGTCAGCTCTTGTTTTATAAAGGAACGGGACCTTGTCCTGCTGTGAGCTGAAGCCGGTTTCTGGACGGGTCCTCGGTTTCATTTGACCCGGGTCCTGCTGTGGTTCTGGAGCTGCAGCAGGAAACTCACACTGGGTACCTGGAGAGAACCCAGGCTTGCTCTGACAGAACATGCCACACGGAGAGGCCCGGACCGGGCTTTGAACCCAGAACCTTCTGCCTCTTAGAAGAACTTCAGTAAAAAAACAGAAGTAATGAATTTTTCTGCTGACAAAGCGTTTATCATGTGAAAGGCTGAGGTGAAAGCAGCTAAATCCCTGCAGCTCCTTCTCCACAGCTATGGATGGGATCTTCTGAAATCTTCCAGACATCAGAAGAAGGACTAAACGCCCAAATAAGGCCCCCTCATTATTCCCCAGACCCGGTAGAACATGGCTGGAGAACCTTCTACACTGTGACGGCTGTTTTCCTCGCCCCAGAGGTTCTCCTGCTCAGGCCGGGCTCCACACGTCACCCAAACGTCCCACCATGTTCTCCTGAACCCAACATCCCCCTGATGGCTGCAATCCTGCTCGCTGCCCTCCTGAAGGCCTCACCTGGACCCACCAGAACCCAGTCAGTTCTGGAAGATCCCTTACCGCCGCTAAGGAGCTGTAAGAAATCCCACAATCCTTAGCGTGACATGACGTATCGTCACAGCCTCCTCACAAAAACCAACTAAAACATGCATAGAGCAGAGAGCGTCTCTCTGTAACTCATGTCCAGAAGGCTGTAGGATCTGACTCCATCCTCCATGTTTCTGACTCCATCCTCCATGTTTCTGACTCCATCCTCCATGTTTCTGACTCCATCCTCCATGTTTCTGACTCCATGTTTCTGACTCCATCCTCCATGTTTCTGACTCCATGTTTCTGACTCCATCCTCCATGTTTCTGACTCAGTGTTTCTGACTCCATCCTCCATGTTTCTGACTCCATGTTTCTGACTCCATCCTCCATGTTTCTGACTCCTTGTTTCTGACTCCATCCTCCATGTTTCTGACTCCATGTTTCTGACTCCGTCCTCCATGTTTCTGACTCCATCCTCCATGTTTCTGACTCCATGTTTCTGACTCCATCCTCCATGTTTCTGACTCAGTGTTTCTGACTCCATCCTCCATGTTTCTGACTCCATGTTTCTGACTCCATCCTCCATGTTTCTGACTCCTTGTTTCTGACTCCATCCTCCATGTTTCTGACTCCATGTTTCTGACTCCATCCTCCATGTTTCTGACTCCATGTTTCTGACTCCATCCTCCATGTTTCTGACTCCGTCCTCCATGTTTCTGACTCCATCCTCCATGTTTCTGACTCCGTCCTCCATGTTTCTGACTCCTTGTTTCTGACTCCATCCTCCATGTTTCTGACTCCATGTTTCTGACTCCGTCCTGCATGTTTCTGACTCCGTGTTTCTGACTCCATCCTCCATGTTTCTGACTCCATCCTCCATGTTTCTGACTCCATCCTCAATGTTTCTGACTCCATCCTCCATGTTTCTGACTCCGTCCTCCATGTTTCTGACTCCATCCTCCATGTTTCTGACTCCGTCCTCCATGTTTCTGACTCCGTGTTTCTGACTCCATCCTCCATGTTTCTGACTCCATCCTCCATGTTTCTGACTCCATCCTCAATGTTTCTGACTCCATCCTCCATGTTTCTGACTCCGTCCTCCATGTTTCTGACTCCATCCTCCATGTTTCTGACTCCATGTTTCTGACTCCATCCTCCATGTTTCTGACTCCATGTTTCTGACTCCATCCTCCATGTTTCTGACTCCATCCTCCATGTTTCTGACTCCATCCACCATGTTTCTGACTCCATCCACCATGTTTCTGACTCCATCCTCCATGTTTCTGACTCTGTCCTCCGTGTTTCTGACTCCATCCTCCATGTTTCTGACTCCGTCCTCCGTGTTTCTGATTCCATCCACCATGTTTCTGACTCCATCCTCCATGTTTCTGACTCTGTCCTCCGTGTTTCTGACTCCATCCACCATGTTTCTGACTCCATCCTCCATGTTTCTGACTCTGTCCTCCGTGTTTCTGACTCCATCCTCCGTGTTTCTGACTCCATCCTCCATGTTTCTGACTCCGTCCTCCATGTTTCTGACTCCATCCACCATGTTTCTGACTCCATCCACCATGTTTCTGACTCCATCCTCCATGTTTCTGACTCCATCCACCATGTTTCTGACTCCATCCTCCGTGTTTCTGACTCCATCCACCATGTTTCTGACTCCATCCTCCGTGTTTCTGACTCCATCCTCCATGTTTCTGACTCCATCCTCCATGTTTCTGACTGCATCCACCATGTTTCTGACTCCATCCTCCGTGTTTCTGACTCCATCCTCCATGTTTCTGACTCCGTCCTCCGTGTTTCTGACTCCATCCTCCGTGTTTCTGACTCCATCCTCCATGTTTCTGACTCCATGTTTCTGACTCCATCTTCCATGTTTCTGACTCCATGTTTCTGACTCCATCCTCCATGTTTCTGACTCCATCCTCCATGTTTCTGACTCCATCCACCATGTTTCTGACTCCATCCTCCGTGTTTCTGACTCCATCCACCATGTTTCTGACTCCATCCTCCGTGTTTCTGACTCCATCCTCCATGTTTCTGACTCCGTCCTCCATGTTTCTGACTCCATCCACCATGTTTCTGACTCCATCCTCCATGTTTCTGACTCCATCCACCATGTTTCTGACTCCATCCACCATGTTTCTGACTCCTCCATAAAGTCTGGAATCAGCTCAGCAGATGAAGCTCCTTTCCTCCCTGATACAGTTCTGCTGACCCAGGAAAGGTCAGGGAGCAGGAGATAGGAGCTAGGAGACAGGAGCTAGGAACAGGAGCTAGGAGCAAGAGGTAGGACATAGGAACTAGGAGCTGTTATTAAGGCTATTCAGATGGAGCCTAATTTTCTCTGAAACAGAAACATCTGATCTTCACTTCCTGAACATGATGACATCAGCATGAAACTCCTGCATACAGCGAGCACATTGGCTGCACTGTACAGGACTGACCAATCAGAGCAGACTGGGTGATCTTGACAGCAGCAGTTTTAATCCAGAGCACAGAAAATAAAGTTCTACCCATAAATGATCTGAATATTTGCTCCTCAACACCTGAAGCTGTCCCGCCTGCAGGGAACTGATTATTTTATTCTTGTCTCGTGTTTTTCAGCCAATCCGGAGAGTTTCGCTCTTTACTTTATGATGGGCGTCTCATTCGGGCTCTTCCTGGCGCTCTGCCTCCTGGTGGCCGGCATCGCCTGCAGAACCCGCCGCTACAGCAGACCTCCGCCGTCCCCTGAGAGGAGGCAGCTCAAAGAGTCCAGCGAGGAGGAGGAAGAGAGCATGTCGGAGGAAGACGGGGAGGAGTCTGAAGACAAAACGACGGCGTTGGCCCTGAGCGAGCGCAGCAGCCAGGCTAACGGCACGCTGAGGAGCGTCAACGTATTCGTGTCTGCGGAGGAGCTGGAGAAGGCCCGCCGTCTGGAAGAACGCGAGCGGATCGTCCGCGAAATCTGGAGGAACGGGCAGCCGGACATCCTGGTTTCAGGGACGGGAACGATGGGACGAGTCCATTACCACTGACCCGAAACCGTCTGCACCGCAGGAGGCAGCAGAGGAGTTTCTGTGTCGCTGAGGCCATGTTTACACGTTCAGGTTCACAACTTTTGCCCGTCTACACGACTACGGTGCTCTTTTCTCTGAAATCGGGTTCCTGGTGGAACGGTCCGGGTCTCTGCTGCCTGCAGACAACAGAACCTGCCCGTATGGGGAGATCCGGCGCGTGCGCAGTAGGACTAAGAACATACCGCCTACTAGTGGCGTGGCAGGGAAATTACTACCCTGGTTGTGTGCACACTGGTCGTAATCAAACGTTTAGCAAAAAGCAGAGCACTTGAAGTTAATTTCATTAAGTAAGTTATACTTAAGCAAAAGTGTAAGCTTAGGTCTTAGTAGGCCTACTTAGTCAAGTATACTTAACTATGCTGTTAAGTCAATTAAATATAGTTTATAACGCAGCCTCATTGTAAGTATGAAATAAATATAGTCGTGGTACACTTGAATAACTTTTTTTTAACTACTTTTGTCATGTAGAGGTGTTAGCAGAACCGGAACCGGCCGTTTTCAATGTGTAAACATTTCCGTTTCTGCCCCGAATGATTTTTATACGTTTAACTCCAGCAGGGGGCGCTCTGCTCTCCTTCTGTGGGCCTGTGTCACTGAGCTATATTATCCACTGGAGTGCTAATCATAGACATCATATACGTAGACGCCCCGTCGTCAGGTGAGAGGCGTGCCGACAGAGCGGCCATCTTAGGTCAGACCAAGCTGCGCTCAGAGAGAATACAAGTCAGTTCAGGTAAGTGGTGCTTTATGTTTTCAGAAACTCTGAATCCGGTGAATTCTCAACCGATTTCCAGATAAATTAGCTGACTGAAAACATCACCCCTTTAGGGGCTACATGGGACCAATTGATTGAATTAAATGATTGATAGTCTAACTTAATACATAATTTCGATTTTGTATTGACAGCAACTTCCAGAGCTCCGTCCCAGGATGCCCGACTTTTACTCCGCTTATTGGTCCGCAAATAAAAGGACGCTACAAACCACATACCGGGGAATTACCTATATATATATATGAGAGAGAGATACGTGTGTATAATTTGTGTGTTTATTATATTAATATTTAACTGCAAATATATATAACTGCGTGTATATATCTCATCCAGTTTGACTTGTACTACCCTGTTGGAGCCGATTTATGATAAAAGGCATTGCGATGAATAGTCTATGAAAATATATATTTATCAAAAAAAAAAAAAAAAATATATATATATATATATATATATATATATGAGAGAGAGATACGTGTGTATAATTTGTATGTTTATTATATTAATATTTAACTGCAAAATATATAACTGCGTGTATATATGTCATCCAGTTTCACTTGTTTATTGTTTTGGTTCTGAATAAATATGTGTAATCTAACTGAAAGGTCACCAGCATTGTGAACATATGATTAAAATGAGATCTGAACTGCCTCCTATTCATTCTGACAGCAGATGTCTGATCTGTGGTCTGACCCAAGATGGCCGCCCTGTAGGCACGTCGGCCTAGCGGCCAGCAGCGTCCAATGGGGCGTCTACGTATATGATGTCTATGGTGCTAACAGCCGCTGTTAGAACGAGTCGCTGTGAAGCCACCAGCCGCCATATTGGTACTCCCTATTTTCCCCCAGTAACTAGGGAATATGTGCGCTACAGCATCGAATAACGAGGATTTTCTCATGTTCAGGGGGGGGCTTAAAACTTTTAAAATGTCAAATACCATATACTTTTATGCTATGTTCTAAAACTATCAAGTACTGAGAAAGTCATGTGCTGAAATATTTTGCATGTTATTTATTTATAAATAACATTTATAAATATATAAATAACAATATACAAAAACATATGTTTTTGTATATTGTATGAATAACATATAAAATATTTCAGCACATCCTATTACTTGATAGTGTTAGTACATCCACTGACTGTAGAATAGACCCCTTGCATCTGACGTCACAGTCACGTGATCGGGGGTGCGCGCCTCCATCTTGGTGGGCACGCTAGCCTGACAGCCCGTCTACTACATGACAAAACGGGTGATTTAGAGCGTACTTTTAGTTAGTTTATTTTTGGAATCTAAACAATGTCTACGACTTGTTGTGCTCCCGGTTGCACAGAGAGGCATTCCAAATCGTTGGATGTACGTTTCTGTCGTTTACCGAAGGATGAGGAAAGAAGAAAGAAATGGATATTTTCAATGAAAAGAGCGCAGGCAGACACTCCCAATGGACTGGGGGATCCATCATACTACGAGAGAATTTGCAGTCTACACTTCATCTCCGGTAAATACAACTTAATTCTGCTCTATTCATTGTTCTACTTGAATAGCGGCGGAGGGGAGGTGGCGATCGCTACACGGGCCGGAGAAGCCGCTGTTGCTGCTGTAGCCGCCGCTGTCTGGAGCAGCAGCCGCTTCTTGCTGCTCCAGACAGCGGCGGCTCTCCGGCCAGTGTAACGATCGCCACCTCCCCTCCGCCCGTTCACGGGCGCTAGTACTTCTGTGTTTACGCTGCAATGTCGCCGACACCCCCACCCATTTTAACAAGACAAAAACACCAAAATAATCCGTGGTGAGTGATGTTTTTTTAACCTACCGGGCGGGTCTTCCTCTCTGCTTTCTGCTGTTGCACAAACCTGTCTGAACATCCATCCATTTTCTGACCCGCTTAATCCCTCATGGCGTCGCGGGCGTTTGCTGGAGCCTTTTTCCTGATATAAAATAATTGCAGCCGTCCAGTGGTTTCAGGGGCTTTCGTGCTCTCTTGTCCGTACTGGCCTGCGTGTTTATAAAGCAGCTGTGTCGCGGTACTGTACGCTTGGCAGCATTTCACAGACTCGCTCCGTCCCTTCAGGCTTTTGCTGTGTGGATCTGGCAATCTGATACCATCATCCATCAACTTAGTCTTAAAACGATCTTGTGATACGTTATCTAAAGGAGAAAAATACCCGGAGAACTCGTCATTTCGTCAAATGGCGTGCCAACCAATATGGCCGCCACGCAAGGGGTTCTGGGTAACGGAGTCACGTGGTTGCAAGGGGTCTATTACCTGTGAAACGTTTTCCCTCAGCCAGAAAACTGCTTGTTGTTGCAACCAAATCCTATGGGATTCTGTGAGAGTAGGGAGTAGCAAGATGGCGGCCAGTGACTTTAGTTTTTCGGGATAATCAGCACTCAAGTGAATAAATAGAGATCAGTGGTCTGTGTCCCTTCAGGCCCACGACTGAAGCCCGGTTCTGTCTCATCTAGATGGTTCCTCAGAACCAGCGAGAAACTTGTTTTAGGCGTTTTAACCAAATTTCCCAGAATTTAAACTTTTAGATGAAGGTTTTTGATACAAGGTGAAACAAACTGAACCCGTCCAGAAAAGGTTCTGCTTGTGTTTCTGAGAACTTTAAAGGTTGGTTCCTTGACCAGCCGACACCAAGCAGACGGTCACTCTGCAGCGGATCATTCAGCGTTATTTAAATTATTGCAGTAATTTACTCAGTAACTGAGCTTTAACCCTCTGGTGCATAACGGCCACTGTAGTGGACAGCTACTTGTAAATATCTCTTTAATTCTGTGGTTTCTATGGTGAAACTGCATTTCAGTGTTTAGAATGCTCTCTGCTGCCACACTCCATTGAGGTCAATTCAGTGGTCAGTCATTGTAACTGCAAGTAAATTTCTTCTGAATCCAAGATGGCCAACAAACAGCAACCTCTGTCGACCACTGCTGGCATTTCCTCTCAAGAAGAAGCCCAACACGGTAAAAAAAAAAATATGATGATTTACAGTAACATCTAAGGAAGGATATTATCAGTTTGAAATATAAAAAATTTTCTCGAACATTTAGAAAATTATGATTAACCATGTGTCCACTGAAGTGGACGTCATGCATCTCCCATTAAATTTTTTCAACAGAAGTCACATAATTGCTTTACTGTCTTGTAATTGTTTTGCTTATAATTCAGTGTTTTAAATGTAACACATATAAACTATTCATTTAAAATTTACATTTTAGTATATTTTGTGCAGATTAGCTGTTGTTTCTGTAACTATACCAATTATTTATATTGTAGACTTCAAACACAGCGAAGAATAAGGCAACCTACAGAATAGTCCAAGAAATTCCATCCAAAAATTCTAAAAATGCAAACAGAGGCCATGATGCTGCATGCACATGGAAGACCAAATACATTTGCATGCAATGCTGTGTGCCACTGTGCCCTGGGTGCTTTGCAAACATTCATACAGCTTAGGTATGATGACCATCAAAGTGTTAGGAGATGCAGAGACTAAAATGACAGTTCATGTTTTCTTGCAACATGCTAATAAAAGGACTTGGTTATACTCTCCTACGGTCTTATAGAACTGTGGAGAGCCACAGTGATGTTTGTCACATTCAGGTTAAAGATTTTTGGCTATGATTGTCATTGGTTTTCTTATTCAGTTCTAAACATTGTGCCTATATAGTGTTAAAATGTAAACAAAATATGTTGAAATATTTTTCAATATATAAAATGAAACAATTGTTTGTATATTTACAACATAATACAAGATTGTTTTTTGTTTGTTTGAATGTACAACACATTCATAATGTTTTGTGTTCAGTGCTCAGGCGCATGTAGTCCACTGTAGTGGACATTTCTGTAACTTCCTGGAAAAATGAAATTTTTGAAAAAAAAGTTCATATTTGTTTTTTTTTTTCAAGCCCTAAGAAGATAAAAAACATAAAAAAATCTTGACCCAGGGATTCATAATTCATGCATCAGAGGGTTAATGTTGAGTATTTTTTATTTCACTTCATGCAGTTCTGTAGGATCCACCTTCATGTTCTGAAGAACATCTAACTCACGGTATCAGCTGGACTTTCCTTCAGAGAAACAGCTGAGCTCGCTTCTTTGCTGCAGATGTTCTGGGTTCTGTTCTGGAGGTTCTGTTTGAATACCCGGCCGTTAAAAACTTTTTAATGAAGTTCCCGACAGGTCACTTGACTCACCTGTTAAACCTGCTGGAGAACGTTTTCAGTCCTTTAACAGAACCAGAACCGGTTTTGTTTTCTTTATGCTCTCATCTGTAAAGGATTGGATAAGTTCTGGGAGTTAACGATGAACTTTGACCCATCACTTCCTGTGTTCTGGTTCTAACCCGGCCGAGAGTGGGTTAGCCTGTGCAGGATGCTTCCTACTTCTGCAAAGACAGAACCCAACACTGTTACATCTCTAGACTGTAAAGACCCAGCAGGTTCCTGATGAGGGAACTCTGGAACCAAGTGTTTGCTTCATCAGATCTCCAAGAACCCTAACATCTGGTTCTGTTCATTTATGGTCCAAAGTCTGGTTCTAAAGTCTTCCTGAGGCTCCTTTAGTGAAACTCTCCAGACAGACATGTTCACTGAGGTTCTACTGAACCGGGTTCCATCATCAGAACCACGTCTCTGGACAAACCTGAAGCCCCGCTCCCTAAACCCAGACTTTTATGGACTTTAGAAACATGATCCGGTTCTCCAGGTTTTTGTTTTTCTGGGACTTGGGTTGGTTCTCCAGAACTGGGTTGAGCTCTGCGGTTTCTGCTGGAGAAGGTCTTCCAGGACGGACTTCTCTCTGACACCTGACCAGGTTACTGAGTTTCTGCTGGAAGGTCTTCAGCAGGAGGAACCGAAGCTGAAGCTCAGCAGCCCATCGGTTCTGGAGAGCTGCAGGAGCGTGCATGTGAGCGTGCACGTGAGCAGGATACCAAAGACTCCAGAACATTTTCATCCTTTAGGAAAGAGGAAAAGATTTGCCAGATTTCTTTTTCTGCCTTAAAGTTCCAGTGAAAATATGAATTTTACAGGTTTTATATTTAACTGAAAATAAAGATGTTTTTGATGCTTTTGACACGTTTTCTGAAGTTGTTTGAGCAGAACTTTTATTTGAGGAACTTTCTAACTTGGGTTTCCTGAAACCTTGTTGCTGGGTTTAATGTGGGCCGACCCGACGCGGGTTGGTGAGCAGAGTCGGATCAGAACCGTTTCTGCAGCTTCTGGATGTGCTGATCAAGGACTGAGTGCAGCTGCGACCCGACTAAATGACATTTTTTAGTGTTACAAGAGAACAAAAAGTCGAAAAAGGCCCGACAAAAAAAACATTTATTGAAAATCAAGACAGTGAGTTTAAAGCTTGAGAAAAGTAAAAAAGGTTCAGGCTGAACAGAAGACGTGGGACGGTTTGTTCAGAACATGCAGAACGTCCGGTCCAAACAGCCTGAATCACAGCAGAGAATCTGATCGTTTGTCAGGTTTAAAACTAGAAATTCATAAGAGGTTCAACCTAAATCTCTACAGCAGATGGTTCAGTACGAACTGAAGTCTAACGACATGAACAGGTGGTGTTAAACAGACGGAGCGAGGCGGAGACGTCATGTGACCGAGGCTGAGGTGGATGGCCGCTGCTGATTGGTCCCGCTGAGCCACTTCATGCAGAAACAGTTAAAGTTATGAACGATGCCTTCACACGCTGCACAGAGACAACACCACCAGTTTTTATTCTCCTCTAAGGCACAAATGCTTTGATTTTCTGCACAACACGAAGCCTTAAAGTTCCCCCTTAAAAAGACATAAAAACAGAAAGAGTTAAACCGTTAAACGGGACACGGGAGGAGCACGTTTCACTGCTTGGAGGTGCCGTCGGCGCAGGTCTTGGACTCCTTGTGCTCCACCTCCATGCCGTCGTCGCCCAGCTCGCCCTCCTCGGCGCCCTGGAACATGTCGTGGGTCCACTTCGGGCTGCTGCCGCCCTTCCGGTACACGAAGCGGCCGCGGCGGGCCGGGAAGGAGCCGCGGCCCCGGCCCCGGCTCTCCACCCAGGTCTTCTCTCCGTCCCGGTCATCGTGCTGAAAGATTCAGGAAGAGGAGGTGAAGAAGGAAAACCTGACAGCCGGTAACCGCGGCGGTCAGAGGAACCTAACCCTACATCTCCTGGGCGCAGAGGAGCTACATAACAATCATCATGTCCAGTTTAACAACACATCCAGCTTGTTAATTAACTTTAAGCTGTAGGAACGTAAAACACAGGCAGTGAACAACAGGCCACGTTTCAGCTCTCTGCTGCCCTCTGCTGGTCTGAGCACCCACCAGGTAGTACTTCCTGCTCTTGGGGGTGTATTCAGGGTCCCAGTCCTCCTCCTGGGGGCGCACCGGGGGGTTCATATTGGCTGGGTTTCCGTTGCTGTTTCCAGGATAATTTCCTCTGTTCCAGCCTCTTCCTCTTATTCTGGGGAACTGAAAGCAAAGCAGTTAAACGTCTTCCTCACCTCATCTTCATCGAACCAGTTTTAAAGGGACGGTGGCTTCTTACAGGCTCGTTACCTCCAGATAACGAGGGATCTGAGCTCTACCATGATGTCATCAATAAAAGACAAACTTACAAATCCACGACCTCTTCCTCTCTCTGGGAAGTGGCCCTCGTGATCCCGAGGGCCCCGGTCCCCGGAGGCGCTGTAGTCCCGTGGAGGATACCGTGAGTGGCTGTAACCCTCCTCCAGGGGCTCCATGCCCTCCCCCATGAACTCTTTTCCTCTGTAGAGGGGGGGGTAGGGTGACGGCGAGGAGGAGGAGGACGAGGAGGAGGGAGAGCGGTCACGCTTCTTCTTGCTTTTCCTGTGGGAACAGAGCGAGCATCAGGGGCCGCCATCATGGTCACAGGAGATCAGCGAACGCTTTGGTGTGGACGACGTCAGGAGTTACGATAAAAACATTAAAGCGTTAAAGTCTGTCTGCTTTAGGACCTCAGCTACTAAAAACATAAACGTTCATTAACACATCAGTTTCTGACCAACCTCTTTACCTTCTTAAACGTTTTCTCCTGCATTGAACAAATGTCACCGAGCTTTAGGAGCCCTGAGCCTGAACCCAGGAGCTGCAGTAACTAACCAACACTTATTGCACTCCAGGCGCTTCTCTGCGATCCGTCATATTGGTCAAATGAAGTCAGAGGAAGCGAGAAGCTGAAGGAAACTTTCTACCACATATTGAGACACGTCTGCTGCGGGGGTGGAGAGAGACAGCAAGCTGTTCAGCAGATACCAGGAAGGCTGGTGTCCTGGAAGACGCTGCATGTGGAAATTATTGCAGCTTTCTGGAAGAGTTGAGTCTGGCTCAACACACTGATGCTCTTCTTATGCTAACCACGCTAACTATGCTAACCACGCTAACTATGCTAATCACGCTAACTATCCTAACCATGCTAACCACGCTAACTATGCTAACCACGCTAACTATCCTAACCATGCTAACCACGCTAACTATCCTAACCATGCTAAGCACGCTAACTATGCTAACCACGCTAACTATGCTAACCACGCTAACTATGCTAACCACGCTAACTATCCTAACCATGCTAACCACGCTAACTATGCTAACCACGCTAACTATCCTAACCACGCTAACTATGCTAACCACGCTAACTATGCTAACCAGGGGTGATGGGTTAAGATGCAGAAGTGAATTTCTCCATTGTGAGATCAATAAGGTTGAATTATTATTATTATGCTAACCATGCTAACTAAGCTAAACACACTAACCATGCTACCCACACTAACTATGCTAACCACGCTAACGGCTAGCATAAGCTGCTGCAGACGATGGAAACAGCATCTGGTCCTAGGTTTAATGGACTGCTCTCTGCCACAGTCTGAATGAGGATCATTGATGCCAGGGTTTCCCGCAGCGCTATCTTGGCGAGGCGGCCGCCTCGCCAAACTCACGCTACCGCCTCGCCAACATTCCCAAAAAAAAAAAAAAAAGTGACGTTAACATGCGGTTTGTTGTTTTTGCTTTTGCGCGTGCGTGAATGGCAGGGAAAAAACACATGGATACCCCCCGCTCCGCGAGTCGGTCCGCGGACAACGTGTCGTCTTCGTCGTCCCCCCCCCCGCTCCGCGAGTCGGTCCGCGGACAACGTGTCGTCTTCGTCGTCCCCCCCCCCCGCTCCGCGAGTCGGTCCGCCTCGCATAACCAAATTCCTGCGGGAAACACTGGATGCTCAGATCTGATGTCTGAACATATCGTAACGTCTTGTATCCAAATTACTAGCTCTTACAGATAAACCCAAACCGGTCGGCAGCTCAAAAACGCAGATCTGAAATCGGACGCTAAACTCTGATGGGCGCATCTCTACCAGACCCAGTTGCTGATGATCCGTCTGGTTCTGATGCTGTTTTAGTGCGTCAGGATCACTGAAACGTCTGAACTACGACGAAGCGCTGCTGTTCTGATGAAAACAGTTAATCTGGACCTACTTGGACTTTTTGTGGTGTTTCCCAGATTTCTCTGAGGACTGCTCCCTGCTGGCCCCTCGGGAGCCTTCGGGGCTCTTGCCTCCTTCACGTTTGTAGTCGCGCTCCTTCCCGGCAAACCTCTTTCGTCTTTCAATATCCAGCCGGAGGTCCATGATGTCTCCTTTGAACCTTTTACTTGGATCCTGCAGGGAGGAGTTTCATTAGGAGGTGCAGCAGCATGAGGAAGAGGAGGAGGAGGGTTGCAGTCAGAACAGGAAGCAACACATCAGCGCTGCGTTGCTTCAATCTCTAAACATTCACATTTATGCAGATAATCTGGACAGCGCCTTGCAAAAGTATTCACCCCCCTGGGCATTTGTCAGGTTTTGTTGCGTCTCAACCTGGAATTAAAATGCTTCTCAGTGTTTGGACCATTTCACCTACAGAACATGTAGGTGAAGACAAATGATTCTTTTAATTCTTGTTTCATATATTTTTCTCACTTTACCACAAAATACTCTGAGAAGCATTTAAACCGCAGGTTGAAGGAAGCAGGTAAAGAGCTGAGGGCGTGAATACTTTAGCCAGGCGCGGTACATTAAGGCTGTTCTTAAGTGTTGGTGCAACATGCATGAAGCTCAAACATAAACTGACGTCACAGTTTGTGGCTGGATGGTTTTCTTGGCAGGAAAAATACTTACAAGGTAAAGGCACTGATAAGCGTCCCTTCAGATGCTCGCACTCTGGATCATAATTCACTTCCTTTAAGCCTTTGCTTGGGTTCGTATATACCCAATCAATTACCATATCTCATAGGCTGGGGGCTTTCTTGGCACTTATTAAACACATTTGGGCTCTTTTGATATAGAAATATGCATCCTTTGAAAGAAAAGCACAAAGCTGAACACTGCTGCTGGGAATGGCCTCAGACTCCAAATACAGCAAATTTCTAAAGTGCTCGTCACCTTGTAGCTCGTCTCGTCCAAATCCTCAAACAGCTGAGAGTGCCTCTTAAAGGCACTGGGGGAAACATCGATTCTCCTGCGGGAGGAAGAGGAGCGCAGCTGGCGTTAGAGACGGGAAGCGGCAGAAGGAGCAGGACGGTGAAGGCGTGGCGGCGGCGGGATACCTGTGGATTTCTGGGCTCTTCCTTGGCTTCATCATTTCTGCCTCGGCAGCTTTTCTTTCGTACAGGGCAAAGCGCTCGCTTAGAGTCATGTCTGAGGAGGGGAAGTGTTGAGCTGCAAACACACGACAGTTAATGAGCCGCACACGCCGCCTGGACCAGAGGAGGGCCGCCAAACCTACCTTTGATGTAGTGCACGATGGAGACGATGTGCTGGGCGAAGAGCTCCGACGGGCTCCGCCGCAGCTGCACCGACTGCATGTGCTGGAAAATGGACCTGAACTCTGGGTCCTTCTTGGAGGAATGGAGCAGATCGCGAGGCGCGAGGCGATCTTTGGACAGAGACGAGCTGAGAGGACAAGGTCACAGCGCTTCTAGTTTACAGCTTTAACTTGACAATCTGATGCATTTTGGCATTTTTAGCTGGTTTCTGCTGCTTTAACGGAGACCCAGCGGTAAAGGTCTGTGATGGCTCGGTCTAGTCCAGGGTTCTGCAACCTGCGGTTCTGGAGCCATCAGTGGCTCTTTGGACCGTTCTTAACAACTTTGGCTGAAACTGATAAACCAACTGATCTTTACAGATTAATAGATGCAGGTTTTAGCCGTTTTACCAGAATTATTTCTCAGATGTAGTTTTTGTCGCCAGGTTGGAAACCATCAGCTTTTTATTTTGCATAAATCTTATGAAGAGAATGTGTCAGGCCTCTTTTTGCTGTTTGTTAGGACTTTAAAACCTAAAAATAGAAATGATGGCTCTATAAACATGGCGACACGTTTCCTACAGTAGATATTTACTACAGATTAGCGTCTGTCAGGACTTTCCTTTAGCAGGACGGGGGGTTGCAGAGCCCTCTCTGACCTCGGCCTGATCTCAGCGCTGTAATGCTGCTGCGGGCCTCAGGGGGGCGGCAGAGAACGTACCTGGGCATTTCCTCTAAGGAACTCATCTTGAGCTCGAACTCGGCCCTGGAGGCGGACAGGCGGTGAGGAGGACACGGGTCCAGAGCGGGAAAGGCTCCGGGGAAGAGCGGCCGCTCCTTCTCCTTGGACGTGGAGGGGGGAGTCAGGCTCCTCTTGGCCTTCTCCTTCTTCTCCTTCTTCTTAGACTTCTCCTCTTTCTTGGACGAGTGTTTGCGGCTGCGGTACAGCTCTTCCTCCACGTCGTCGACGGCGTCTTCCTCGTCTTCGTCTCTGCGGCCCTTCTCTTTGGCAGTCTGGTAGGACGAGGAGTAGCTCGGCTCGTCGCCCCATTTGCCGAAGATGTCGCGCTCCGTGAGGCCCGGCTTGCCCTCGGCGTCCTCGTTGATGATGCGCTCCTTCAGGCCCTGGGACTCCAGGAACTCCTCCTCTCCCGGGTCGAAGAAGGGAACCTTGTCCTCTTTGGACTCGGCGTAGGGAGAAGCTGAGATGGTGAAGAGGTCTGAGGATTTGGAGCTTTTCTCGGGTTCTGCAGAACCTTGTTCCTTTTCCCGACTGTTCTCCTTCTCAGCGGCTTGTTTTTTGTGTTTGTTCTCCGCCATGAACCTGAAACAGAGAACCGAGGTGAGGAACCCGATGAAGAGGAGAACCAGAACTGGAACAGAGCTGGACCTACTTTTTAAAAGCAGCTGAGATCACGGCGCTGTCTCCAGCTTTGGCCTCTTCCTTGGAGAAGAAGCCGAAGCCGCCGAACGAGGCCGTCTGGCCGGACTTGGAGGGGCTCTTTGCAGGAGGCGACACAGAACCGACGGTTTTCCACAGCGTGCCGCCGCCGCTGCCGCCGCCGCTGCCGCCGGACCCTTTGCTCCCAGGAGACGCCGGGTCCTCCTTCTTGGAGTCGGGGCTGCGGCGCTTGGGGCTGGTGTCGTATTCGATCCACTTCCCCCCGGTGGCTTTGGCGATGACGCCGTCGGCGGGCGGAGCCGGCTTCTCTATCTGACTCTCGGGCTGCTTGTCTTTGGCGTCCTTGGACCGGGGCCGACCTTTGCTGTCGCGGTTTCGGGACGAGGAGCGGGAACGGGAGCGGGAGGAGTAGCTGGAGTGCCTGGAGTGCTGCGACCGTCCGGAAGACGAGCGGTCGGAGTTGCGGGACCGGCTGCGGCTGGGCGAGCGCTTCTTAGGCGTGCGGGAGCGCGAGTACGCCCTCCTGGGACTGCGGTGCTCCTGGCGGTCGTGCCAGCCGCCTCCCCCGCCCTGCCAGTTGGACTTGTAGCCGTAGCCGCCTCCTCCTCCTCCTCCTCCTCCTCCCCCCCGGCCTCGGTTCTGGTAGTGGCCCCGGGGGTAGTAGCCTCGGCTGCGGCCCCGGTAGTGGTACGGCCTGCGGTAGCCGCGGTTGTAGCCCCTGAAGCCGCGGTTGTTGCCCTGGTAGTCCCGGGACGGGTAGTTCCTGTAGCCCGGGGAGTGGGACCGGGACCGGGACCTGGAGCTGACAGGGAGAGACGCTGATGAGAGGAGAAGCGCCGGCGCCGCCCTGCTGACACACACAGCTGCTGAAGGACCGCCGGACCGGACCGGCTGGTTCTGAAGCGGACCCGGAGCCCACACCAGCAGACTGGGTTCAGAACATTTTCATATAACTGAAAGACCGGGGAACCGACCACACCGTCTGCCAGCTGAACTTCGGGTCCGACCAGCGGGTCAGACTGGGAACCCGCTGGGTTTTCATTTCTGATTCAGGCTTCAGAACCAACTGAGGTCCAATCAAGATCAACATTTGCAATCCAGAGGCCCGGCTGGATGCTTGATTGGGTCGGTTCTGATGCTTCTGGTGCCATGCAGTCAGCTGGGCGGATCACGGCTGACTTTGACCCAGTCAGAGTGAGACCGTAGCAGCAGTCCTGACCCGGTTCTACGGTTCTGTGCCAGACGGCTGAGAGTAAAGCAAGAACATCAGGAGTTCTGAACAGAACCACTGAGTCGTTGTTAGACGGCCCTGATGACACCAGGACAAGCGCAGAAACCAAAGCGCTCCGTGCAGATATCTGCTGATAGAGAACACGGTCCTTTAAGAAGGTCAAAGGTCAAAGCTCCACCTTCAACTCCGCCTCCAGCGTGGGGGGCAAAGGTCAACTGCTCTGAAGCGCTTTGACAATCATTGACCTGCAGTGGGGAGTAACTCGGGTCAGGGTCCAGTCTGCTGCTCAGAGTTTAACCCTCGTCTCCAACGGCCCCATGAGGACCGGGTTCTGGCAGAACCCGGTCCTCATGGGGCCTCATGAGGACCGGGTTCTGAAGTCCAACGGTTCAGATCAAACATCCGCCATGGTCAGTCAGCGTGCGGCTCCAGCAGCAGTTACCTGTAGTGGCGTTTCCTGGATCTGGAGCGGGAGTTGCTTCGGGATCTGGACCTGGAGTAGGACCTGGATCTGGACCTTGACCTGGATCTGGGTCGGGACGGAGAATCCATAGCCTTCGACATGTCTGCAGTCGGTTCCGATCAGGATTCCTTAGAAACAGAAATGAGGATATTAACGTCAGAGAGGAATCAGCTCCAGCGGACCTTAGTCAGAACCAGCTGACGGGCTTCGGCTCCTCCAGCCGACCCGACATCAGCATCAGCGAGCAGAACCAACCCAGCAGCGCCAGCGAGGCTGACGCAGGTCAGAGCCAGGTGGGAGGAGCTTCCTCCGCCCCACAGCCAATCAGCTCCGACCCAGACAGAGGAAATAGAACATCTAGCAGATTTGAGGACGTTTAATGTTTTTATCAGCTGACAGTTAAACTCAAAGCAGGTCTGGGGAGAATTTGTTATAAAAGCTTATTTATCATATTAGTAATAGCTTTAAATCATCTGGTTTTTAATGATTATTAACACTTTCTGACATGAATGGTGTTCATCTGCCAAACATCAGTTTTAAACGTTTAGGATGTCTTGGATCATGAAACTGAATCCATATCTGGATATAATCAATAGAAAAATTAATCCTAACATCTTCATTTGTGTCCAAATTGATCTAATCCAGGGGTTTTCAATAGGTGAGGCGCGCCTCCCCTGGGGGGCGCCAAAGCGTCACAGGGGAGGGGCGAAGACTGTGCTGGAGAAGAAGATATTTGTGCCTTTTGTTTGAGCGCGCAGTGAGACAACACGCGCCCGCTCAAAACCAGTCTGGTGCGCACTCAACTCTGAAAAACTCTTCTCAACCCACGCTCTGTCCTCGCGCTCAGTTCCATCTCTGCACGCACACGCGACTTTGCTCGCGCGCTGGACCTGCTCATTGAACGCTTAACACCAGCTGTCTCTTTTCTTTCCAGCTTCTGGGAGGTCATGCAAAAGTTTATTCTGATCATTATCATTATCATCATTATTTAAACAGCACTTTAACAAAAGGTAAAACAAAGTGCCAAACATCAGAAATACATCAGATAAGAAATAATATCTAATAAAATGCTTGGTTGTTAAAATAGCAATAGGTTTAAATTGTGTATAATTAGCCTAAATATGTAAATCGGAATATGTAATATGTTGACGTCTGTTAAATTCAGGTTATCTTTTTTATTATTATTATTTCAGCTGACGTCTCCTTTTGACGTGAGTTCAGTTTATCATTTGCTCTAATGACAGCTCAATTTTAAAAGTAGGCCCTCTGTCCGTGATGTTTCAGTAAAAGTAGCCTGTAAGATGGAAATATTTGAATGCATATTTTATTAATAGGCCTTTTATTAATGAATGCACTTTGTTAAAAGAAATACAATAAAAAACATGTGTTGGGCTATCAGTTGTTTTTGAAACACAGCATTCCAGGAACACAAAAGAAAGATGCATTTACTGCAGGGACTTGTGTGGGGTAGGTTTGTGGTTGGGGGGGGGGGAGGGCGTGGTTATCTTTACCTATTCCCAGGGGAGGCTCACCTTCAACGAATTTGAAAACCCCTGATCTAAACGATTTAATATCGATATTCTGACTTTCAACATTGATATACCTCCCAGCCCCTAGGGGGCGTTATCACAGCCGTTACTGTTCACAGCGAGGAAGTGAGACGAATTTGCTGAACAGCCGACAGGATTTTAGAAACACCTTCGTTCCTAAAATCAGACATTTGGCACATTTCTGGTTTCTGTGTTAAATACATTGAACCAAATGCACTTTATGTTCCTGTTAATATATCAGTGTTAAATAAATTGAACATAAATATATGTGGCTCGTTTTGTTGATTGAATTATTAGAGCATTAATTTGAAAGTAATAAATATCGATAAAAATCAAATCAAGCTGAGCTACATGGAGAATCGTATTAGAGAGCCGATAAACCAGGTTTGTGCAGCCATCCTTCAGCCCAAAGCTAAGCTGAACCCACCTGACGGTATCTGGGCTTTAAAACTACACCTGAGCCTCCACCAGCAGCTGCCCAGGTGACTGTAACACCTGGGAGACACGCAGCTGCTCTCCTGACAGCCGCCTGCAGGGCGTATGAACCAAAGAACGACCAGGAGGCGGACGGTGGGTCCAGAGAGGAGGAAGTGAATGAGGACGAGATAAAGATCAGAGGAAGTGGCGCCACATGTTCATCAGACAACATCTACTCACACATAGCAACATCTTATTTCCACGAGTAAAGAGGAGACAAACTGGGTCAGGAGCAGCTGACAAGAAGAGAAGATGCGTTCCAGAACCAGGAGGAAATAGAAGATCAAGTCGCACGCTGCTGAAAGGGTCCGAGACGGAATAAAACAGAATGAACCGCCTTAAAGCCCGTTTTTGGTCCTTTGAGTCTGCAGACAGCAGCTGCCCATCATCTCCTGTCCACCATCAAAGCTCTACGACTGCAACCATTAGTCAACAAGGTCGACTATGAAAAAACAGCAACGCTGCCGTTCATGCTGCAAAGCGTCGTTTCTAAATATCCCAACATTGCTGCGTCTGAGCAATTCCCTCTGAGCTGCGCTTTAAATCACCTGCAGTTCATTAAGGCGGCTGCAGGGGGCAGTATAGTGCCAGCTGATCATGTGACCGCAGCTCCAGGCAGTGATAGGCCTTTCCACCAATGATGTCATTTAGAACTGTGGCGGCGGCCATCTTAGAACCAGACAGATGTTGAGCGTTGTCACTGCCCGATCCGTACCGCTAGCATGATCCGTTCCATCAGCTCATTTGCGCGAACAAAATAATTCAATTTGTCCTCTTTTGAACAAAAGTTCAAAAGAGGACAAATTGTTGGTGCACGTCTTGCTGGCGCATCTGTGACCAAGACAGCAAGTCTTTGTGATGTATCAAGAGCCACGGTATCCAGGGTAATGTGGTAATAAACCACCAAGAAGGACGAACCACATCCAACAGGATTAACTGTGGACGCAAGAGGAAGCTGTCTGAAAGGGATGTTCGGGTGCTAACCCGGATTGTATCCAAAAAACATAAAACCACGGCTCCCCAAATCACGGCAGAATTAAATGTGCACCTCAACTCTCCTGTTTCCACCAAACTGTCCGTCGGGAGCTCCACAGGGTCAATATCCACGGCCGGGCTGCTATAGCCAAACCTTTGGTCACTCGTGCCAATGCCAAACGTCGGTTTCAATGGTGCAAGGAGCACAAATCTTGGGCTGTGGACAATTTGAAACATGTATTGTTCTCTGATGAGTCCACCTTTACTGTTTTCCCCACATCCGGGAGAGTTACGGTGTGGAGAAGCCCCAAAGAAGCGTACCACCCAGACTGTTGCATGCCCAGAGTGAAGCATGGGGGTGGATCAGTGATGGTTTGGGCTGCCATATCATGGCATTCCCTTGGCCCCATACTTGTGCTAGATGGGCGCGTCACTGCCAAGGACTACCGAACCATTCTGGAGGACCATGTGCATCCAATGGTTCAAATATTGCATCCTGAAGGAGGTGCCGTGTATCAGGATGACAATGCACCAATACACACAGCAAGACTGGTGAAAGATTGGTTTGATGAACATGAAAGTGAAGTTGAATATCTCCCATGGCCTGCACAGTCACCAGATCTAAATATTATTGAGCCACTTTGGGGTGTTGTGACCTGGCCACTATCCTGCAAGAAGAATGGCTTAAAATCCTCTCTGACCACTGTGCAGGACTTGTAGATGTCATTCCCAAGACGAATTGACGCTGTATTGGCCGCAAAAGGAGGCCCTACACACCATACTAATAAATTATTGTGGTCTAAAACCAGGTGTTTCAGTTTCATTGTCCAACCCCTGTACTTCCCTAACCACAACTGGGAAACATTTTTCCTATTAAAAAATAAAATAAAAGAAATTACGTATTTCTGTATTTATTTGTAGAATATGCAATATTTACGCAAATACAAAGATATACAAAAAGAAACCCCCGGCCTGAAAAAAGACAAAAGAATAAAAAAGAAAAGAAATATTGCCTACCGGAAGTTAGCTCGGAAGTTAACTGACTTATGAGTAAACTAGTGAACAGTGGTGAACAAAGGAGAAATAAAGCAGGAATGAAGCTCCTCGCACGCCACCTTCCGCCAAAATGGCTGCAGCTGTTGCTGAGCACAGAAAGTGAGCCGAGTTTTAGAAATGATACGTTCAGCACGATTTAAGGTGTGAATGTGGCTGTAAGGCTGAAATATCTGCCTGGTTGGTCAGATGTGTTCTGTAAAGGTTTTCTTTGCAGTTATCTGTGCTGTTCCTGCGCCACCTGCTGGGCAGGAGGTCCAGATCCTGGTTGGTTTGAATCAGCAGCACCGAGAGGAAGCTGAACAAAGTTAATCCAGTCAGACGATAAAACGGTTAAAGTTTTATTTATCACCGAGATTAATGTGAAGCTGCATTATGAGAGGTTTTAACTTTAATGTCTAACTGGAGCGATGGAGAATATATGTATAAATGGATAAGTGGCTTAATGTTTATTACCTAATTAAAGAGAACGAGTCTCACATCTTCCGCAGCAATAAAAGTGCGTTCTGATCAGAACATATGTGGGTCAGCGCGGTTCCTACAGCTGATAGTGCCGGCAGACACTCGGCCCAGCAGAACCTTTTCTCTGAGATATCTCTCAGCGCTCTTTAACACAGGAAACCATGAACAGTGAAAGCCATTAGTTTCAAATGACTTTGCAGCAGAGCTGGTTCTGCTGGCTCAGAGTCTGGGCCGTACAGCAGAACCTGGACCAGCCCAATGGAACCACAGCATCTAGTCGGTTAAAAACGAAGCCGTCTCTGTTCAGCTCAGGTTTTAACCCAGCTGGTCTTTCTGCAGCAGACGAGCTGCTGTCAGACGTTCTGTTGAGAAGCATTTAACCATCAGGCACACATCAGAGGTTCTGTTCATGCAGACCAACACGCGGTTCCTGCTTTATCCATCCTTCACATTGTTCTACACTAGGTTTCAGGAAAGCAATCAGCGGTGCTGTGGGGGGGAGGATCGCTGATTGGTCAGTTACTAACGAGCCTCCGAGGTCCATTCACAGAAGGCTCCAGTCCAAGGTCCTCAGGTTCTGTGACTTCAAATCAAGCCCTCATCACCATCCCTCCACCGCCGTGCATCACAGTCGGTACCAGATGTTTGTGCTGGGTTCCTCCATCATGGTTCCTCCATCATGGTTCCTCCATCATGGTTCCTCATCTCTGGTCCTTCCTCCAGGAGCAGCTCTGCTAACTTCAGTCCTGCTGCCATCTTGGTTCTTTCTCCTTCAACCTTCCAAGCAGCCAGACTGGTTCAGGGTCATGACCTTTAACCTTTAACCTGAGGCCTGTAGAGTCTGAGGCGGAGCTCCTGGGTTTCACTGTCGCTATAACTTGGGGCTGAACCTGCTGGGACCTGGCAACACACCTGGGTGCTCTTTACATTTTGAGTTTTAATGAACTAAAAACTGAAGTCATGGTGTTCTGACCCGGTTCTGCTGCCGGGTCTCTGTCCTTGAACCTTGGTGCTCTAGAGCCTCACCTCGAGCCACATGTTGTAAATCTGTTAAGGATTTTAGACTCTGCCTTTAAGTTTAATAGGCAGATTAATTCCAGACCTGGAGAAACTAAACCTTTATTACTACCTGTTCTGATTATTGTTACACCTGATGTCGGGCGAGTCGGGTCTCCCTTTCCTGTCTGCAGCTCGTCCAGAACACTCCTCCTCCCCCACCTTGGTTCTTCAGTCTCTTTTTAAACATGTTTTTCTTGGCATTGGACCCAGTGTGAAATGGTGCTAGAGCCTGGTTCTGCTGGAGGTTCTCCTCCCTGTTAAAGGGGAGTTTTCCTCTCCACTGTCGCTTCATGCATGCTCAGTATGAGGGATTGCTGCAAAGCCATCAACAATGCAGACGACTGTCCACTGTGGCTCTACGCTCTTTCAGGAGGAGTGAATGCTGCTTGGAGAGACTTGATGCAACCTGCTGGGTTTCCTTAGAGAGGAAACTTTCTGACCAACCTGGAGGATCTGATGGAGTCTGACTCTGGAAAGAGTCTTGAATGCTATATAAATAATACCGGATTGTTTTGTTTGCTTCCTCTTTTTGTCTTATTTTATCTTGTTTTTATTTTCTTCAGCACTTTGGTAACAACATGTTGTTTTTAAACGAGTTTATAAATCTATTTGACGCTGACCTCCATTCCATGGATGGTTGGCAGCAGTCTGAACTTTTTCCACATGGAAATAATCATTTTGTCTCCCAGGTAATTGAGAGACGCAGCGACTGTGAGCCGCCGTATTTCTTTAGCGTAGTACGGAGTTTTTGCACTGCTCAGGGGTCCGTGCCCACAGCGCACGTTTGCCTGGTTTCTCTAGGAAATCTGCGTTGCTCAAATGTAAAAAAGCTCCTGAATTTCAACCTTTTCAAACTAATTAATTTTTTGATTATTTACTGTGTAATAGTTGTAATTTAGTGAGTCTGATAAGCTGTAAACCTGATCCATCGATTCTAGTACATTTAGGAGGATTAATCTCAGCTTCAAACTGGCACCGTTGGGTTGGTTCTGATCCAGTTCTGCATCAGCTGGGTCCTTCAAACCATGAAACAGATACCGGTGGTACTGATGGCATAAACATCCCCAGAATATCAATTCAATTCAATTTATATAGCGCCAATTCATGAAACATGTCATCTCAAGGCACTTTACAAAGTTAAGTTCAATCATATTATACAGATTGGGTCATATCATGATTTTCATTGCTGTATGCGATAGGCTTGTCCCGATCCAATCCACGTATCGGATCGGACGCCGATATTGGCAAAAAAATGCGTATCGGCAAGGCATGTAAAAATGCCGATCCAGTTTTAAAAAAATCCGGTCCGTATTTTCCAGTTACGCCGATTGAAACAATCCATTCCACAATTTTGCGGCAGTGTTCCCCTAACAGATCCGCATTTTCCAGAACACCTTCAACACACGGGGAAAATGTCAGCAATGTGGGATTATTTTATCCTGCATGAAGAAAAAGATGATGAGGTGGAGTGTAAAACATGCCACATTAGAGTCAAGCGTGGTGGTAAGGCTGTGAGACATTTTAACACAACAAATATGATCAAGCATCTAGTGAAATATCATCATAAAGAACATCAAGAGTTTCTAAAGAAAACCGACGACAAGAAAAAGAAAGGTCCTACACAACTAACTCTAGCAGAAACATTTGGGAAGCGTGACATGCTGCCACTTAATAGTGCTAAAGCCCAGGGGATAACAAGAGTCATTGCTGAGGAAATAATTCTGGATGACGAGCCATTATCTCTCGTCAGTAAAGTGGGCTTTAGACGCACCATCCAACACCTGGAACCACGATACAGCATGCTTCAAACCATGAAGGCTACCTTACTGGATGCTGTGCACACGCGTTTTGACTACATGGAAACTGAACCCCTCTATGCCGTGGCAACAATGCTGGATCCACGCTACAAAGACAAGTAAGTGTTTATTATTATTATTATTTGAGTGAGTTACAAGCTATAGTACAATAATTAAAATATTTTACTCTACAGTTGTCATTTATTTCTAAATAAAAGTTTCTCCACTGTAAAATCTATTAATAAAGTGTCCTACCATGACTATGAAGCTGATCCCAGTGGGAAATTAGTCCCTAACTATGGCGTACCTGACATGGAACAACCAGACATAGTGCTTTAGGTTAATAGAATATATTAATTAGGCTATGAATTCTTAAAAAAAAACAAAAAAAAACATTGTCCCCATTCTTTTTTTACAACTCGACTACTGATTATTATTATTGTTATTATTGTTCAGTTATCTGATCTATGTGATCTATTTTGTATGTTACTTGTTGTCATTGAACATTAATATGTGGACACTGGCTGAAACAATATAAAATAATTGATACATCTTTATTACATTTTATCCAAATGTTAAGGTTCTTCACTGCTACCAACCTGGATCAGGCAAAGGATGCAGTAAAAGTAGAGGTGAGGAAAATGGAACAAGAGCTGAAGACCATGCCCTCTAGAGAAGGTGTGGCTGAAGCTGAGACAGCAAAGCAACCACCAGGAATGCAGGCTGGAAGCTCAACCAGCAGCCTGGGCTGCTACTTTGACGAGATACTGGAGGAGAACTGCACAGTAGGTCCGTCTGAGCAGCAGATCACCCCAGGGGCACTGTTTCAGTTGGAGAGCTACCTCAGTGAGCCTCCACTTGGACGTGAGAACAATCCTTTTCACTACTGGAGAGACAATCAGGCTCGACTACCCACCCTGGCAGCAACAGCAGCCAAGTTCCTCAGTGCTCCTCAGTGCTCCTCAGTGCTCCTTGCACCAGCGTTGAAAGCGAAAGGCTTTTTAGCGCAGTCTCACTCATCATTGATGAACACAGGAGCAGGCTGACACCTGAGAATCTTGAAATGCTCGTCTTTGTAAAAAAGAATCTCCCCATCATGCTTGGACAGCAGTCAGGGCAAACAGTTGAAGGGAGTGTGTAGATGGAGACTAGGTGTGGAGGAGATTGGGGAGTTGAAGGCATTTTTGTGTAATAGTTCACAATATTATTTGCACAGATTGTTTTCAAGCAGTGTTTTTTTTTCAAGAGTAGAGTACTGATTCTATTTTCCACTCTTGTCTGTTTTGCATTTTTATTACAACTTACAGTAATACTTGCACCTTTAACTGTTCATGGTTTTACTGTTCACTGTGCAATTTCAGATTGCTATTCATAATTTTGTCCAGTTTGTGTTTATCTCTTAATAAACGGGTAAGTTTGTTGTTGTTACCAATCATTGTGTTTTACTCAATCTCACCTAATTCAGCTGGCAAGATGTTATCAAGAGTACTAAAACCCTTTTCAACATGAGTCTTACAACTAAGGCTAAATACCTTAACTTAAACTTAAATACATGCTCGGATAGGCTGGTATCGGCCAGTATCGGTATCGGATCGGAAGTGTAAAAACCTGGTTCGGGACATCTCTAGTATGCGACATAAATGAGGATTACTGGTCTGCTTCAGTCAGAACCTGTTAGATTTACCTGAACACGAAATGTTTTAACCAACCAAATATTAATAAACTGGTCTGCGTTTTCATCTCTCAACCATAAATCAAAAGAGGTAATTTAGGATGTGAACAGCCTCTGTTCTCTTAAATATATGAACATTACATCTACAGTAGAGCTGACTACATCTGATCAGTAAACCCACTGAAATGTGTTCTAACCTGTACAGGTGAAGGTATTCAGCCTGTTTTGGGTCCAAACTTCCTTTACAAACCCAGGTTGATAAACTGCGTCAGAAATCCGCTTTACACGCAGCAGCGTCTGGATTTCTGGCCTGAACGCTTGAGTCTACTTCCGTGTAACAGAACCTCGAGGTTCGCTTAGAACCTGATCTGTTGGACCCAACTGCTGCATTTAAACCACTTTTTTAACCAGCAGCCATCAATGCGTTTACATTTCAACCAATTTTCACGTGAAATACAGAAAGTAAAGGTTGGGATATGTTTAACGGTGTTGCAGAAAAACGGAAATCGTTGTAAATCCATTTAAACAACCTAAAGCGGATTCATGAAGAGGGTTCTGTTCATCCCGGCAGCCGAACCTTTAACCCATAAACCAATCAGCGGGATCGGTTGATGTCCAGCAGCGCGACATTAACCCGGTTCCGACATTTACCAGCAGTACAAGGGAATAAATCCGCTTTACCTCTGTCCTTTTGTGGATTACAGGTTCTGTTAAACCGGATAAATGCTCGGGAGAGCCGCTGGAGGTTCGGGCCCAGAAGCTTGCAGGTCCACCTCCTCCTTCCTGGTTCTTCTGCAGCCCAAGCTAAATCTGTTAGCCGGATGCTAACTAGCGGGTTAGCTGTTAGCAGAGTCGATGGTAAAAACAAGAAGCCAGGAGGTCCCCTGCTCTGTCCCGGCCCATAAAATACGCCGCACGACGTCCCCGCTGGGTGAATGTAGAAAAAGTTTGGTTCTGTCTGCAGCGACGCTAAATGGTTCCGAACCACCGAGCTGTCGCTAACTTACGATAACAGGCGGTTTGGCCAAATCACGCGAGACTTTGTGTAACTGAGACGTGAAGGGAGCAGGAAGTTGCCCGAAGCCAAACAGATATCTGCGAGAGAACAGTCAGCAATTCACGAGGAATTCATATTAGAGCCTCCGAGAGAACAATTAATTTATTTATTATAAGTAAGTTTAATTTAAAGTAGACGGGGTGTCTGCCTCACGGACCAAAACTGGGAGTTGGTTCCACAGGAGAGGAGCCTGATAGCTAAAGGATCTGCCTCCCATTCTACTTTTAGAGACTCTAGGAACCACCAGCAGACCTGCAGTCTGAGAGCGAAGTGCTCTGTTAGGAACATACGGGGTAATCAGAGCTCTGATATATGATGGAGCTTGATTATTAAGGGCTTTATACGTTAGAAGAAGAATTTTAAATTCTATTCTTGATTTAACAGGAAGCCAATGAAGGGAAGCTAAAACAGGAGAAATATGATCCCTCTTGTTGATTTTCATCGGAACTCTTGCTGCAGCATTTTGGATAAGCTGAAGGCTTTGAACTGCATTTTGTGGACTTCCTGATAGTAAAGAATTACAATAATCCAGCCTTGAAGTAACAAATGCATGGACTAGTTTTTCAGCATCACTCCTGGACAGAATGTTTCTAATTTTGGCGATATTCCTGAGGTGAAAAAAATAAACTCTGGAAACCTGTTTAATATGGGATTTAAATGACATGTCTTGGTCAAAAATAACACCAAGGTTTTTTACTTTATTACCAGAGGCCAAGTTAATGCCACCCAGATTAAGTGATTGGTTAAGAAGTTTATTTTTGAAGGCACTGATCCAAAGACAAAAACCTGTATGTGAATTTAGAAGAAGGAAATTAAAACTCTACCTCTTCACATTATGTAGTCTACCTCTGAGTGGACTGGATCCACCACAGCATGCTTGGTTTGGGTTGAAACGGGCCTTTTTCAGGCTGATTCTCACTGTATGAATCTTCAACCACCCCGAGGAGCCTCAGTGTTTGTCCCTATGAGTCAGTTCCTCTCATATGATGGTTTTAATTTGCTCGTTTAAAAATTCAGATCACTTTTAATCTAATTTTATTTTTAATATTGCTTTATGTGTTAAGATCTGAAATTGGAGCCTGTCTGTTTTCTTTGGTACAGTAATTATTAACTGGCTTTTAAATGCTGTAGAATGTAAAATACAATAGAAACAGAACCAGCTAGAAGTTTTACCCAGCCGGATCAGAACCACAGACCATGTTAGGAGCCAGCTGTAATAAATGTCTAATTTCTGTGAAGTTCAGGCAACATTTTCTTTAGCTTTTCCTCTGTCGGGTTCTCAGTGACTTTCTTTAAGAACCTTCTTCCTTTGCATTGCTTGGTCCTGAATCCAAGGTGAGGAATGACCTGGACACATAACAAACTGAACCAGAACCAACAGCCATCCGGTCCCAGTGACCCTGGCAGGCAGAACTGTTGTTGGTGCAAAAGCTGATGATCAGAGATGACGGATCCCTGGAGCCCAAGGGAACATTGCTTCTGAGAAAATAAGCAGCCCTTATGACCTATAAAGTGTTCTTGCTTTTGTTCTGTAAATTCCTGGGACACATTTACATTTCTTTTCAGAGATTGTTAGACTCCTTATATGAGTTCTGCACATTCAGATGGAGGAAGGTAGATTATAAAACCCTACAGCACCAAATACTTGAAGAAGCAGGGAGATGTTTCTGAATTATCAGCCGTTTGTAGCTTCTAATCAGCTCGTTTGCACGTGTTTCCAGGACAAATTGAGCTTGTTTGCAGCTCCATCTGATTGAAACCAACTGGCCAGTGATGAGTGAGCGCTGCAGCTGCGCCATACTGACCCTGATCTTCTCACTGGGTCATGCAGCACCTGTTGGGCTCAGGGAGCTCCTAATCCCACATGGTGACAGGAAAACAGACAACAACAGTTAGATAGAACCGCTGTCTCTGTCCTCACGTCGGGTTCTCTCCGGGTCACAGATTTTCTGGTTATTGAGAGTTATTTAGCAATCCGGCTGCAGCTGCAGGACAGTCAACATTTGTTTAAACAAAACTAAAGTATGACAGCAGGAATATCTACAGTCAGTGGCACCAACTGTGCAGGACCTAGAAGGAAGATATAGTGATGCGGATGTAATTCAGTAAACATGCAAACCAGGGATGGAAATGACTGGATTTGCATGTTTTTGCCTTCTTCCTCAAGACTCCAAAACAGCAGCAGCACATGATTCAAACCTCCTCGGCCCCTTAATCTGGTTCTGCGTACACCTCTGGTGACCCATTGCTCTGAATCAGCTGTGGTGACGCATGGTTTTTATTTTAGTCGACTCATATTCACAAATATGTCAAACGGCATAAGAGGGTGAGGTACCTTTGTTTGTACAGCACCTTTCATTCACAGGGAGAATTAAAAATAAACAGAAAACATAATTTCTTTTTCTCTGTTCATGCAAATTGTAAATTTTATTAACTTGATGCCATCCTGCGTCTCCACAGACACGTGGATGTTGTTTAAATTAAGCAAGGCTCAGTCTGACCCACTGAAACAAAGCCTGCACCACTTTCCTGCAAACACTTTAAAGGTTCACACACAACTTTAGATGAACTCAAAAACGATTTCATCATTCATATATCACAATTTAGACAAATATTAAATATTCCCCATATTATTCTCATTCATTAGATGAAAAAATCCAAAAGAAAAGAAAGCTGAGACTCAAGGAATTCAAGTATTTCACATCTAACGTATATAAAGTGATAATATGTTCTGTTTTTATTATCATAATTAGCATAATTTAACATTTTATTTAATAAGGCACAATTCAGAACAATAAAGATAAAACAACAAACAACTAAAGTTACAGTGAACTGACAATTACATAGAGCAGAGTTTAGAGTTTAGACTTGACCAGGTGGAGGATGTCGGTGGGAGAGACTAATGAAGCATTTAGTGAAAGGGAGAAACTGTAGCTTTGGATTTTACAGATTTGGTTCCTATAAAAGTTTTATCACTGTTCACTTTAGGGAAGTTGGAAATGAACCAGGATTTTATTTCAGGCAGGCAGGAGGTGAGTGTAGCACTTGGCTTACATGAAAGATAGAGCTGGGTGTCATCTGCATAACGGTGAAGATGGATGATGAATTTCCAGAAGATATTGCTGTTAGGAAGAATGTAAATAATGAAAAGTCCTGGGAACCACCGGCTGTGGCAGGATGGAGGGGAACTAAAGGACTTTGGGACTTTCTCATAGAGGGCATTATGAGTTAAATCAGAATGGAGTTGGGAGGCAAAAGTTTTTTCAAGTTTTTTGGAAATAAAAGGTTAATTAGAAATGAGGCAAATATTTTTGTAGTTGTTGGGATCTGGGTCAGATTTTAGTATTTAGTATAAGGGCAGTTTTAAACAGAGGAACAATGGTCCAGTGAGGAGTGAATGGTGGCAAGTTTGACCAGAGCTGATGGGACTGGATCAAGCATACAAGTGGAAGATTTACATTTAAAGATGAATTTTAAATCTTCATAGCATTTGTTAATGAATGAGGAGGAACACCTGTCTTTGAATTGTCACACCTCAGCTCCTTGTTGACCTTCTGCAGAAACATTCAAGCCCCTCCTGCTCTGTCAGTCTCCTCTGCAGCGCAGGTTGCAGCCACTTGTTCATGCCGAGGTTAAAATTAACTGCAGCAGAGCTCTCCTTCAACCACAATGTGAGGCCCCAGATCTTGGGAGGTGTTAATGGAGGACAGCTTTAACCGGTGAGATCATATGAAAGCAAAGAGACTGATGAGAGCTCATCCACAAGCTTTCATTGTTAAAGCACATGAGAAACTGAAAAAGTGAGGTTTCTGACAGAATCAGCCTTCACAGCTATGCGTTCATGAAACTCTCTGCACACCTTCATTAGTTTTGATTTATTTTGGGTTTGAAAAGTGAAAATGAATTTAATTTCAGGCTGACTGTAGATGAAGCCGATTTAATGTATCTCTGAGCCTCCATGTGAACATTTTTATTTAAAGATAGAGAGGAGGAAGACTCACCAAGCAGACGGAGGATGAAGGTCCTGAGAACGGACTTGGCCTCGTTGTCTGACAACTCAGTGAAATCACAGCGAGTCCAGAAACACTTCAATATCTGGAGGCGTTTAAACGAAGCTGTGATGATGTGAGAGTCTGAACTGTTTGCCTCCGAACCACAAATCCTCTCTGCAGCGTCAGAAACTGAATGAGATCCCAGATGAGATCAGCTCTTCATCATGATCTCACCCAGTTTGGCGCGTGGAGGTGAAGGAGGGATGGATCCCTCAGCTGTTTGGTTCATGCTGCTGGTGCTGGAAACACAGAGTGATCATTCTGAGTCTCACCAAAATGTCATTCTGGCTATAAAAGGACAATAAAGACTCTTGATTCAGTGTCTCTGGACATCTGGTTCTGAGCTTTGCTCTGTAGGATCAGTCCAAGTTTCCAGCAGAACCGCCTGTATCGGTTACACTCAGATCAAACTGTTCAGTGTTCTTCACCCTGAGATGCAGAGATCACAGGTTTTACTCTGGCTGTAACACTGAAGTTATTCTGGGGTTTAGAAAGAAACTACCTCTGAGTTCTTTGACAGGTAAAACTGAGCCGAATGGAGTCAGTCTGACTCTTTTCACAGAGTTTTATTCCTGAAAAACATGCAAATGTTCCCTCTGACACTGAGCAGGTTCCTCGGAGCCCAGAGAGGACCCTGAGCTTTCCAGAGAGCAGCGGTAACGCAGAGAGACAACAGAGCTCTTTGTTTCTCCTGAACGAGGAGTTTCACTGTTGGTAGCTGCTGTTTCATTCAGCAGCAGCTTTTTCCTGCACCTCTAATATTTAATCTGTCCTGAAAGACTGAATAAAATGCTTTTTCTCAGCAGCTCTGGTGCTGGCTGCTCCTCAGATCCATCCACATCTTCTCACTGAGGGACAACCACCAACCGGGCCGCCAACCGGGCCGCCAACCGGGCCTGTTAGTGAACGCTCGTCACAGTTTCAGCCCCACGTCTTTATTTTTCACACCTCCTTGGTTTTCTTTTTGAAAATTGAAGTTTTGAGTTGCAGGTTTGGATTTTAGCCTCCAGATCTTTGGTGTTCATGTCAGGGCCAGAGCACTGTCCCACACCTATTTTTATTCAGAATTTAATATTTCATCATGTTTCTTAGTTTGGTTCCCATCGTTAGGATGATACGACACAGAAAACCCAGAATGAACCCGGGTTCCTGGTCAGGAATAATCTGTTTGGACCTTTGGTCGCAGCAGACAGTTCAGCGTTCAGGGGAAAGTTTTATCTACTGACAGCCATGAGATTTTGGTGAAAGCAGTTTGGATTCATGCAGATTGTCTCCAGAATGTTCAACTTAGAGTGTGATGATGGTTCTGACCCGGTGAAATATTCAGAACCTTCTGGATTCAACCTGTTTTCATTGTCACAGCTTCACCTCCATAGGTCTCCATCCAATCTTGGGCATTTCTGTCTCCTTCCATCCAGACTGACCCCACTGCTGGAGGACTTCCTGTTTTCTGTCCAATCAGAGCCCAGAGTGCAGAGAGAGAGGCCAATAGATTTTGCCTCTGAAGAACCTGGACCTGAAGGTTCTGTTTGCTGGACATGTATAGAAGGTTCTGCCTCTGACGGGCCAAGAAGCTCTTTCATAGGACTTCTAGTTTAACCCAGAGGCTGTTTCCCCTCAGGTCTAAGGTGGTGCTGTGAACTCCATCAGAGGAGGAGGCAGTCACCATGGCAGCCAGTGACATCACTTCCTCTGCTCTGTCCTCCTCTGGTCCCGTTTGCTCCGATTATTCAAAGAATCTCCTGCTGAGATGGTTGAAGAACTCAGATGGAGAGAAATATCCTGAAAGCTCAGAACCAGTCCAGAACCAGAAGTCCAGCTCACACGGAGGAGAAGAGGACCAAAGCAGGAAGCATCAGAGGTCAGAACAGGAGCTCAGCTAATCCAACGGAACCAGAGAAACCGGGCCGAAGCTGGACTCCCGAACCTGTCTAAAGCCTGATGTTACGCACGGAACAGTGCTGCCATCCTCTGGAGGTCTGATTGAACTGCATCTAAATGACTCTAAAATGGAATAAAATTATTCCTAAAAGAACTCGCTCAAATTCACAAAATATGTTTGTGTTTTAATTTTATGTCAGAGTTTTTAAACTCCATTTAGTCGTTTTAACGTTAATATTTAAATATGTAAATAATAAATGATTCCACAGGTTTTTGGAGTCAAAGGGGCTGCCACCATGGTGGATCCGCTGCTGCCAGAACCTTCATCTTCTCCAACACTGCAGGATATATTTATGCTTGTGTTGACTCTTTTCTTGGCATTATGCTGAAAAATGTTTCAATGAACTAAATGAACATTGTGCAGAATAACAGAGAGAGGCTTATTGCATGAGTCCCTGATTCAGAGGTCCAGCCAGCCTGCCCTTACTGATGCAACCGACACTAAAGCTTCAGCATCAAAGATGGAGATGCACCAGAATGACTTCCTGAGTCTCCATGAAGCTGAGAAGCAGCATGTTATCTGTTTTCTGACAGAGCTGAAGCATTACGCTAATGATAAACCAATATTAATAACCCCCACCAGACTGTCGCATTGCTCCACCTGCTTTCATTTGACATCAGAAGCCCCCTCTGTGTAGCTCATGTTAACAAGGTAATAAAATTAAAATAGACAACCAAGTAACATTATAATATTTATTCATCATTCTTACATGCTGCTCTACATTGTTGGTAAGCTGGCCCTCATTACATATGCACAGACTCTTGCACTGGTATTTGTTCATATCTATAGCAAACTGTACTTGTTTTATCCAGTCATTTGCACAAGTTTTACTTTTATCATGAAATTTTAAACCATATGTTGGGACACAATTTGTAATTGCTGTTGTAAATTGTGGTAAGTTTATGTGTTTAAACAGGTCTACCTTGTAAATGAGACACTGAGTCTAAAGGGATTAACCTGCATAAATGATTAGTAATAACAAGCCTTATATTTCCCTTCTATATTTATTAGTTGGTCCTAATGTCAGTAACGCAGCTGAAGGACGTCTGAAGTGTATAAATGGTTACATGAACAAACCTCCAGGACTAAAGGGGACTAAAGGGCACACAGGACAGAGTTTTGTCCACGATGCTGTAAATAGAAAATAGGACCTGTTTCTATTTTTAACACCTTTGCTGGACCAGACCTGCTGGATCAGACCTGCTGGACCAGACCTGCTGGATCAGACCTGCTGGACCTGCTGGACATTCTCCTGCTGAAGGTTTGAGGTCAGCCTTTTTTCCCTTCAGGCTTTCACACCAAAACATTTCAGATTTTAAATGAACCAGAACGGGCCTAACTGGTAGAACTGTCTTTAAACGCTTCTGATGAACATCAGTTAACATCTGGACAAGTAATCACAGATTTCTCAGGTACAAAACCTGCATCCCTGCCTCATGCCTGGACGGCCTCAGCCTGAAAAGACGAGCGTGTTCGGGGAATAAGGGGAGGAAGAGGAGCAGCAAGACTCCTCTTGTCGGTGCCAGATTCTAACCAGAACTTTAAAATAAAGCCCATCAAATATCCAAACGGTTTTAGCAGGAAATGATTCTCATTCAGGGCAAAGAAGAGTCTGAACACCACCAGGGGCCCATCTGTGGACCTGACCGGTTTCCAACCTGATGACAAGGAGAACAGATCTAAAACAGTTTTATCGGCACTTTTAGAGTCAAGCTGTTGTGGAAATTCAATGCAGTTATTCTATGAAGAAACAGCTAAACCTGCATTTGTCATCATGCCTATATTTCTAAATGCTAGATGGTTCTTTATCATTTTTAGCCAGATGGGAGCCGTTGTTGAAGATCCAAGGTGCCACCAACGGTTGTGGAGCTGCAGAACCCTGCTGTAGATGATCCACCCGCCTCTCTCCTGACAGTGGAAGGAGCTGCATGTCCTCCATCTTTAGTCCTGTAGATGTTCCCCCTGGAGCTCAGAGCTCCTCCACGTTTCTCTCCTAGATGGAGCCAATAAAGGAGCGTCTGAAACCACATAGAAAGTACTCCTGGGTCAATGTGAGCTTCTGAGCTTTCTGTGTCTCTGCTCTGTCTTCTCTAAGCCCCAGTGGGTCGAGGCAGATGAGCGTTCACACTGAGCCTGGTTCTGGTTCTGCTGGAGGTTCTCCTCCCTGTTAAAGGGGAGTTTTCCTCTCCACTGTCGCTTCATGCATGCTCAGTATGAGGGATTGCTGCAGATGTAAGGACACCATGCAACCAGCTGGGTTTCCTCAGACGGGTTGTTTCAGAACCAGGACCTGGTTCTGGATGACTGGGTATATTTCTCTAAACTGGATCTTTTGGGCCAGAGACTCGTGACTCGGCGCCGCATTAATAAACCTGGGAGTGACAGGCTGCGCTTCTTCAGGTCACTGAGGTGGAGACCCTGGCTCAGCGGGTAGTTCCCTTCCAGCTTCCCCGTGTCACAGGCCGATGTGCCCCTTGGCAAGGCACTAGCCCTGAGTTGCCACTGGACCTGTGTCTGGGTGTCTGAATGAGGCGGTGGTGCGAAGCGCAGCTGGGCCGTTTCATGGGAGCGTCAGCCGGACACCAACACGCAGCCGCCGGCCCCTTTTCTCAAAGCTTTATTTATTCACAGGGTTCCTGCGACAGGAAGCAGCCGCTCTTTTTTTACATTTACACCTGCGGCCGGCCCGCACGACGCCGCTGACGTTAAATAACTCAACAATTCAGGACAAAAAACAGCAAACACGCACACAAAGTTCAACTGAAGGTCACAGGAAGAACACCACAACGACAGAGAGAATAGCAGTCAGCTGCTCCGGGGTCAGGTGGGGGACCTTCAGAGCTCAGGTACAGTCAGTCATCTCCAAGGTGCACCATCCGCCACCATCAGGAGAACCGGAACAGCAGGAAACATCCGCTCCTCCTGCTTTGGCACTCGGCTGCAGAAGCGGACCTCCGAGCTCCAGCGGACAGACGAGGCACGTCTCCGCGGCGCTTCACAGGACCTCTGCAGGGAGAGAACAGAGGAGCGTGAGGCAGAACCCTGAGGGTCCTTCACGATGCCCCCCCCCCTGGTTGGAGGCGTACCTGCGACGTGCTGAGGCTTCATGGCGCCCGCCTTCATCAGGTAAGGCTCAGCGACCAGCGGCCCCTGCTGCTGCTGCTGCTGCTGCTGCTGCGGGCCGCTCTTCATCATCTGCTCCAGCTCGCCGTCGGCCGAGACGCCGTTCTGATGCGTGCCGGGCTGGACTCCGTTCACGACCAGGGGCCCGGTCTGAGGAGGGCCGGGGGCCAGCGGGCCGGGGCCCTGCTGGGTCCCAGGAGCTGCAGAGACATCAGGGGACGGTCATCAGCTTTAAACACTCGAGCTCTGATTGTGTTCGCATAAGTGGCCCGAATATCAAACTTCTATCCTCTGCTCGGTCCGGTCCGGTCCGGTCCGGTTCAGTCCGGTCCGGTCCGGTTCAGATGGTCCGGTCCGGTTCAGTCCGGTCCGGTCCGGTTCAGATGGTCCGGTCCGGTTCAGTCCGGTCCGGTCCGGTTCAGATGGTCCGGTCCGGTCCATTTACGTCCTGCTAATTCTCAGCCTTTATTAAATCTGTGTTTGGCAGTTATGTCGGGTCTTTTTTAGTTTTTCCCAGGATTGGTCCGGCTTCTTTCCACCTGGGACTCCACCTGCATTTACCTGCCTGACTCAGAGCGCCTCGGCTCACCGCCTGCCTGTGGTTACGTCGGTGTTTGCGGCACTCGGCCTGCTGATCCGGTGGACCCGTTCTTGCCCTCGCTAGCTGGCTGACCGGTGCCTGTGTGCGCCGCCTGGTTCAGGTCGGTTCTGGGGATTGTGTCGCTTGCTGGCGGCGCATCGGCATCACCTGGTCAGCCCGTCAGACGTTCCTGCCCACCGGTTTCTCCTGACCTCTTTTATTTAAAGATAAACAAATTCAGCCACGCCGTCCGGCTACGATATCGGGTTCCCAGAGATCCAGTCATCCCGGAGAAATGGGTGAAAACCGGGTCAGCGCCAGGAATGGATCATTTCCGGTTTTCTGTGTTTTTGTTCGTTAATAAAGTGAATTAATTCCTTCACTGACGTCTGACTACTGTTTTCACCTTTAATGTTTAAACCATTTTATTCTGGTAATATATTACTGATTTTTAATTTCTTCATCTGTAAGTATTGTGAATGGTGCTATAAAAAGAAACGACCTCGCCACATCTCACTCCTATTTCACCAAATAAGGAGCATTTATTTTTTAGAGTGAAAATGTTATTTATCTCTTACTGATTTTGTGTCTTTTTATTGTTCATTTCATTTTATGCAGTTTAAATAATTTGAGGTTGTTTTACTTATTCTGCCTCTGAACTGGATTTTAGTGAAATTCTGGTAATTTAAATGATTTCTCTTTATTTTTAGTGTGTTTTTTTGTGTTGGCTTATGCCCATTTTTTACTGTTTTAGAGGTTTTTAAATATCCAGTAGATTTATGGCTAAATTTGCTTAATAATTGTCCAGTTTTTGTTCATTTCTGGTCATTTTAATCATAATTTTAGTATTTAACAGTAGTTTCTCCTACCTGTTTGGGATGATTCTGTGCTCCTTTACTCTGTTTCTATCTTCTTCTAAGACTAGTTTCTGCCATTTTCTCTCATGGATCAGTCTCTTTAATCTCTCTCTGCTCTCTGCGCTTTTTGTCATTTCTTCGGGCCGTTTGTCGCCGTCAGAACGTTTCTCTCTGGGATCAGCGCTGCAGATCCAGGAGGATCCACAGAAACAGCTGAATCCTGAACGCCGGCATCATGAGGTGACCTCACCCTGACTGAGCCCGGAGCCGTTGACCTGCGGCGGCGCTCTGACGTCCTTCTGGGGAGCGAACAACAAACAGGCTGTTACAGCAACAACTCGGTGTCTTCAGGCCGTTTCCACAGATCATCACACCAACCTTCTCTCCCGCGTCGCTCTTCCGAGTCCTCTTCATGATCTCCTCCAGGCGCTGAGAACATGGCATCAGATCAGACAGTCTGCTGAGAGCTCCTCTGTGGGACTCTGAACTTTTAAACCGTCCTCACCTTCTTCCTCTCCAGCCGCTCCTGCTCCTCCTTCTGGAAGTGTCTCTCCCTCTCCACGCGCTGACGCTCCGCCTCCTCTCGGGCTTTGGCCTCGGCTTCCTCCTTCTGGAGGAACCAGAGCAGAAGGAGACGCTCAGATCCTGCGCAGGGTGCAGCAGGAGACCATGTGCCTGTGCAGATGCTTTATGAAAACCCAGAGCTGCAGACTGGCTAGTTCAGCTGGAGCGGTTCTGGTTCTGGTTCTGGTTCTGGTTCTTATAGAAACTCTGACTAAACTTTCAAGCTGAAAATGGGATTTTAATGTGTCACAGGCGGCTGCAGGATATAAAAGCAGACAAGAGGTTCTGATTTGTCTGAGGGACACCAGGATGAAGCTCTGTTAGTGACCAGGTGTCTGACCCGGTCCCGGACCAGGTACCGGACCCGGTCCCGGTCCAGATCCAGGAACAGGAGCACAGAGACCGAAGGAGAAGCTGAGGATGAGGAGATTCTGACATCACTGGATCACTCGACCCATTTCCAAAACATCTGCAGGAACAGGAGGAAGAAACGGGTCTCTGGGTCTGAAAGTCTTCTGAACTGGATCAGCAAAAAATAGGAGACAGTAGAAACTGCCAAAGGTCAAAGGTCACATACTGCCTCACAGGGAGCAGCTCCTGCATCCTGGTGTTCCTGAGCGCTGCCGGGATAGAAACATCCCTCCCTCCATCATCCATCTATCCATCCATCATCCATCCCTCCATCCTTCCCTCCATCCATCCATCCATCCATCATACATCCCTCCATCCATCCATCCATCCCTCCATCCATCCATCCATTTCTCCCTCCATCCATCCCTCCCTCCATCTATCCATCCATCCATGTATTTCTCCATCATACATCCCTCCATCCCTCCTTCCACTGGATGAAAGTCTGGATCCTGGATGGACTGACCCTGCTTCCTCTCACCGCTGGCTCTCCACAGCATGGAGGAGCTTTCTAGTAACCTACTGGGAATCAAACCATCAACCCAGGGCTGGTTAACTGTAAGTAATCTGTGGAAAGCTCAGTTTTCATGACCAGCATCAGTGGAGCTCATTAAGCCTCAGCAGGGACCTCCCTCTCTCCTCCTCCTCCTCCAGGAGGCGGACTCACCTGTCTCTGCTGCCTCTCGTTCTCCTCCTGCTCCGCCTCGGCCCTCCTCTGCGCCTCCTTCTCCTCCTCGGCCCGCTGGGCTTCATCTCTCAGGCGCTGCTGCTCCGCCATGAATCGGGCCTCCTCCTCCCGGCGCTTCCTCTCCTCGGCCTCGCGGGCCACGGCCTCCTCGCGCAGGACCCTGAGGGAGGATTCAGAGAGGAGGTCAGGCGCCGGGTTCGTGGCGTCGGGGCGGCGCCGCCTGCAGCGTTCACGCCGTTGGGATCAAACCGGTTCTGGTGGCTTTTAGGCCAGAACCGGACCAGCAGGTAAAACTGGTCAAATAAATAAAAGCAGCGGCTTCATGCAGTCAGAACATCAGCAATCATCCACAGCACCCGGGTCCAGCTCCCTGAGACGGGTCGGTACCAGACCTGCGCCCCTCGGCTGATTTCATGCCCACCTGTTGCGCTGCTCCTGCTCCAGGCGCTCCTGCTCCTCCCTCTCCCGCTGCTCTCGGGCCTGCCTCCGTTTCTCCGCCAGGGCGCGGGCCGCCTCCTCCGGGTCGTTGGTGCCGGCCGACGGCCTGCTGGCCGGCGCCGGCGGGGCGGCTGCCGCTGGCTGGGCGCTCGGTGCCGACGGCGCCGTCACGACGGGCGGGCTGAGAGACGGCGGCGTGAGCGGGGCGGTGGAGACCACTATGGCGGGAACGGTTCCGGTGGCTGGTAGACGGACACACAGGAACTTCAGTCAGCACTAACCCAGACCCAGGAGGTTCTGAAGCTCCTCAACCGGACCTCATCCCTCTGTGGTCCTCCGATCCGGACCGGATCAGCACTTTTCTGGGTAACTTACTCTTTTTCTCCTCCGAACCGGCGGCCGGCGGCGGCTCATCTCTGGTTTCCACGGTGACGGCAGAGACCGTCTGGGCCTGGACTCTGGCCGGCGTCTGAGCCCGTTTGGGTCGGGTCTTGGCGACGGCCGGTGGGGGCGGCGTCTTCTTGCCCGCGGGGGTCCTGGAGGTCGGCGCCGGCACCAGAGGGGACAGCGGCCAGCTTTTAGGGGCCGGGGAAGGAGGTCTGTTCCTGGGCCTCTGCGCGCTGAGGAGCAGAGAGGAGGAGAACCGTCAGGAGGCCCCGGGTGCTTCACCTGAAGTTCAGAACCAACTCATCCATGACAAGGAGGCGGAGGAGAAGATGTTTCCTCCTCCTCCTCCACGCAGGATGATTTCAGTACCTGCCCTCGGGCCTGGACCTGGAGACGGTGGCGTTTGGTGATGATGTCATCGGTCTCTTCTTCTGTACTCTCTCCTTTGTGAGAGCGTTCTTCTCTTTCTCGTTCTCTCGCTCCTTGTCCTTCTTCTCCTTCTTCTTCTTGTCCACCTGGAGGTGAGACCAACATCAGGACGTTAGCATCTGGATTAGCGGGTGAAGCCGATGACAGCGATTTGATTCGGCTAAAACACTCTAAGGCTACTTTTAGGGACTGAAGTATTTAATGTTAAGGCACCGGATCCCAGGTTGGTCCATCCAGAACCTTTCTACTCCTCCGTCTGAAATAATGTGATCCGTTTTACCACCAGTTTAACTTTTCTCAGCTTCCCCCAGAATGTTCAGCTTAGTGAGGGTTCTGACCCAGTGAAATATTCAGAACCTTTCGTGGCCACAGCTTCATCTCCAGAGAGACACGTCCACACCATCGTCTCCTCCCAGGAGATTTCACCCCTGGATGGAAACTGGACCTGAAGGTTCTGTTTAAACCATAAGATGTCCTACAGAACCCTGTTCAGACACATGAAGATGCACATGCGGGACCACCAGAAGGTTCTGAAGCTCAGCGTCCAGGAATGGTTTTGGTTTTACTTCTAGTTTTCACACAGAGACGTTTGTGGCTCAGCTTCCTGTCTGCAGTGGCTCCATCTGCGCCTCAGAAAACGAGGCAGTCCCATCGGTAACAGCTGACCCAACATGTTCTGGGTCTCAGGTTCTCGCATCCTGCAGAAAGTGTCTTATTTGACTTTCTTATCGGCGTCTTTCATAACTTTGGAAATGTTCCACCTGCATTTAGCTTCATACTTTTCCAAATTCAGGCGTCTGCCTGTTACTGGACTAAACGCTGCATCAGACCCTGATGACCCCCCCCCCCCCCCTCCCCTGCTGCTTACCGGCGTGGAGTTGCGTCGGCGCTGCCGCTGCGTGATGTCCGGCGTGCTGGCAGAGGAAACCCGCCAGCGCTCGGCGGTGCTCTGGTGCTGATGCGAGCAGGAGTTGAAGGGGCTGGCTGAGGCTGAACAGGAGCAACGGTGAGAGTCTGAGCAACAAACACACTCACACCATGCAGAGACGACAACACATGGAAAACAGCTCTTCCTCTCTGGATGATAAAACATTCATAATCTGACTAAAATCAAACCAAATTATAGAAGATTAATTGAGAATATGACATTGTTCTAGTGTTCTGAACACATAAACGCTGCCAGGTGTGTAAAGAGCAGAACAGGTGGAAGCAGACTGAAACCCTGTGGGGAACCAGCTCTTCACTCACGGGAGTCTCCGCTGTTGAGCAGCGTGGCGGCGCTGCGGCTCCGGGCCAGGAAGGACAGCGTCGGCGTCATGAGCCGCTCCACGATGCGGCTCTCCCAGGGGCTGAGGCGCAGGCTGCGGGCTGACACATAGAGGGCGCTGTTAGTGGCTGTCGATGGACCTCCTCACACACAGCGCCTCCTTCATGCGTTATAAAAGACATGAAGCTACTGAGAGCAGAGGAGGGATCTCTGCAGTCAGTCTGCGGCTTCCACACGGAGACGGGTCAACACATCCATTCACAAACGCCCAACAGTCCAGCTCAGGAAAACCTTCAGACCCAAAACCTGCTTCTGGGCTATGATCTCAGACTTCTGCTTCATCGTTCTCTGATATCTGGTCCTAATCGCCTCCGTATCTTCTCTGTTTAGTGCGCTAGCGTCTGACAAAGGCTGAGCCTACAGGTGCTGACCCAAGTTCATGGCTCAGTCAGGAAAACCTTGAGTTTCTATGCTGCTATTCTCAAATCTGGACCAGGACCGGCTCAGATATCAGGCTGTGGTTTGACTGGGTCCAGATTCCAGAAACCATTCAGGAACATTTAGAGCCATTCTGCAGACCTGAAGACAAATGAGAGAATTAGATTCCAGAAGAGACCAGAACCTTTACAGATGGTTCTGGAATAGATCTGAAGTGGACACACTGCTCAGATCTGACTTTCTCCTCTAAGAACGTCCTTTCTCCGGGTTCTTTTAAAATGTCCTCACAGAACCATGGATCCAGTCAAAACAAGCTCTTATCCCCGCAGATGAGGGCTCAGGAAATGCTCTATGAGAAAACATGATGTTGGTAGTTATGAAAGCCTGCTGTAGATGTCAAAGTCCTTCTCATGAAATGTCTTATTTAACTTTAAATTAGTTCATGACCGTAACTCAGATACTTGATGGTTTTTTTATTCTGCTGAGTTCTCCTACTGCTCTCCAATCTGCATTGTTTGTTGTTATTTCAGCTTTTAACTTTTTGTTCTCTGTCATTTCTCTCTTCATAGAAGGTACACCTGGTCTGGCGTTCTGTTAGCTGTGACATCATCAGGGGAGGCAGATCATCCTCTATTACCATCTAACATAGAAAGTACTCCTGGATCAATGTGAGCTTCTGAGCTTTCTGTGTCTCTGCTCTGTCTTCTCTAAGCCCCAGTGGGTCGAGGCAGATGAGCGTTCACACTGAGCCTGGTTCTGGTTCTGCTGGAGGTTCTCCTCCCTGTTAAAGGGGAGTTTTCCTCTCCACTGTCGCTTCATGCATGCTCAGTATGAGGGATTGCTGCAAAGCCATCAACAATGCAGACGACTGTCCACTGTGGCTCTACGCTCTTTCAGGAGGAGTGAATGCTGCTTGGAGAGACTTGATGCAACCTGCTGGGTTTCCTTAGAGAGGAAACTTTCTGACCAACCTGGAGGATCTGATGGAGTCTGACTTAGGAAAGAGCCTTGAGATGACATGTTTCATGAATTGGTGCTATATAAATAAAATTTTATTAAATTATTCCATCGATTAGATGAACTCTGAGTGGAAACAGCAGCGGTCATCACCTCAGGATGGTAGCTGCTGTGGTAGCTCTGCGATTGGCTGTCTAACGCAGAGCACAGTGGTTCTAATGTTACCCCAGGTCCGCTTCTGATTGGCTGATCAGTGCCACATGACGTCTCCTCCGCCGACGCGTCGTCTCCTGAACTGCTGAACTTAGAGACTCAGAGGGAACCAGCGTGATCAGCCTCCAGAGGGCTGGTCTCAGGAGTCTTTTTCTTTCTGTTTGGTCGTACGTTACAGTTGCTGTCATCCCAACCAAGGTGGTGTCCAAAAATCCTTTCCTGGATGTTTGTGATCATCTTTACGGCAAAGTTAAGACCTGGTTAACGTATGAGAAATAAACTGTGTTGTATAGGCCTAAAGCATTTTTTTCTGTTTTAAAAGGATTTAATTTGTCTGATGATCTCACCACAAACCTGCATTAACAGTCAGATTTGCTCCTTTCTAGAATTGTGGTCAGGGGCCAAACTAAATTATTCAGAGGGCCAGAATTGGCCCCCAGGCCACACTATGGATACCACTGCCCTCAACCTTTGCCATATTTCAGTTAAAGGTTGCCCCAGATCCTAGTTTTCCTCTGTTTTTCCTCTATTCTGGCTCAGAATCACTTAGCGCTTTCCTTTAAGCACATTTCCCTTCAAAGTGGGGAACCTCACGGCATCTAAAGCCCAGAGTCAGGTGAGACCAGAACCACTGGCCCGTCTCTTTGGTAGCCACAGAAGCCTGACTATTTCTTAAGATGAGATTGATCCTTCGGGTTCCTTACTGATTATGAGACAACGTTTTGACATTAATATGATCCAGTTAAATATGTTACAGATGTCAGAGTATTTTGAACATGACAGAGAAGCTGAGAAATGAGTTCTGATGTCTTCCTTCAGCTTCAGCTGATAACGAGTCCACAGGAGACAGAACAATGCCGCTGGACACGTCGTTAACGTGAAGAACAGCTGATTTAATCTCTGCGTTCTTCCTGTCTTTGGTAACAGAACCTGACACGTAGATTGTTTTACAGTGAGATGATTTTATTTTCATCTCTCAGTTTTAGCCTCGGTAGGCCGACACACACTGGCACAACACCTTTAAAGCGGCACTCAACGGTAGAGTAAGAGCCAGGACCAAGAGGCGCTTCAACAGGCCGACAGTCGGCTCCTCTGACTATAACGGATAACCTCACTACCTCCTGTTGCTAGGCTACAGCGCCTTCCCTCCTCCTCTTCCTGTCACGATGCAGCAGGACGAGGCTGAGATGCTGATCGACTGTTTGCCTTCCTGCAGATATCCACCTCCTCCTACATCCAGCTATCCATGCTCCTTCCAACAAAGCAGAGCTGAGACGGCCTGCTGATTATTTCCAGACGCAGAACCTATAGTTCTGGTGTCCATACCGTCCGTTTAGAGGCTTGACGTTCTGCTGCAGCGGTACCACTGATGATCTGACTCTATATGGCAACAGTGAGGCTGAGAGCTGAAGTGCTGATTGCTCTGTGGTTGATCAGAAACAACCCAAATTAACACGATGCTGCTAATGTGTCAACGTGACAACGCAGGTGTGGAATTAAATGAGCCTAATTGATGTTTTAACAACTTTTAAACACACAGCAGTTGGTGAAAATAAATATTTGAGCCTTTTATGTAGTTTAATAGGCTCCATAAACTCAGCCAAGATTGTTGGATCAAGTCTCAGAAGCTGAAGCTGAACCAGAACTTTCAGAACAGTTTCATATCTTTAGAGTCTAACCCAGTGGAAATGTGTAGCTGTCGATTACTGAGCCACATACCAGGTTTGGTTTGGGTGATACAGTACATGGGATTTTTGCATTGTAAAATACAGTTTTATATAATTCTCATAAAATTACAAGTTTAATTTAAATACAGGAGCAAAACAAACCTGAATAAGCCCAAAGAGAAGAAACTTTAATGGTAAATTTACAGCCTCTTTTAATATGACGAATGTAGTAAATTTTTAATCTAAATACTTTAGCAGAAGAGATTATTTTTGCCAGAACTGCAAAAGCCAAGTTTAGCATTTTGGGCCTTCAGAATCTATTTAAATGTGTTATTTATAGCAGTTATTGAACTACAAACTGACAAACATGAAAGATGAAACTGCAAGGAGACAATAAGATATTTGTAGGAGAGTAACTGTAGATTACCACGTCCCAGTGCTACACCTGGACTACACTTAAGCATTCATACACTGAGGCATTATAATATAACAATTTGACCTTAAATTAAATTGTACTTAGTAGGTCAGCTCAGAAAAATTTAATAATGCTAACATCTAAAACCAACATGCTTTACTTTAACTTGTTAGCTTTTTCAAAGCTAGCCTGTTAGCATGCTAAAGTAGGCCTTTAGCTCAAAGCATTGTTGTTCCTTCTGCCTAACGGAGCAATAAGTAATTTATAAAAGCAAGGTCTTGTTTTAATCCCAAATTATATCATGTTTTTAATATGTAATGGAAGTGAGAAACATTTCCCATTAAGGCTTTTTTAACTTTGTTATACACAACAGAGGTTTGAGCTGAAAGCTAACATGTTAACATGCTAAAGATAGCTTTTATTTTAAAGCACTCTGGTGTGTAACAGAGCCATAAATAACTGTTGTTTTTTGTTTTTAGTGATTTATTAAATAGTTTCAAGCTTTTTAAAGACTTTGCTTTGCGCTAAAGGCTGAATGCTATAGCCACTTTGTCACTTTTAGCCCTTAGCTAAAAGCAACATTGTGAATAAACAGAGGTGGGTAGTCCCTAGTTACATTTACTCAGTTACATTTACTTGAGTAAGTTTGAACAAAATGTACATCTAGGAGTAGTTTTACTGCACTGTACTTCTTACTTTTACTTGAGTAAATATTATGAGGATGTATCGCTACTCTTACTTGAGTAAAATCTCCACTGTGAGTAACTTCACTGAATAAAGAATAACTTGTTTCGACCTAAAATGCACCAGAGAGGCGTCTACAGTTTATATTGAGGTGAGACTTCCTGTTTATACACAAACTTTGTTGTTTTAATGTTATTTTCTATCTGCTGAGCTCATCCAGCCATTTACAGGTCAACTAACCACAGTAAACAGTAGATATTGTTACTGGAAGTACTTTGCACTGTCCTAACTTACCGTATATACATTAACTGCTTGGTTTCATATGTTTTATATTGAAAAACATTGTTTAGAAAAGTGTTTATTCTGCCTGAATTACGGTTAGAATTTGTACATAATTTAATATTTCTGCCTGACAAATTACATCAGTTTTAAATATTAGATCAGTGGCTGTTAGGATTAGTTACTCAGTACTTGAGTAGCCTTCTTACTAAATACATTTTACTCTTACTTGAGTAATTTCTCGGTTGGGTACTTTTTACTTTGACTTGAGTAGAAATATGTTGACATAGTGCTGCTCTTGAGTAAAATCTGTTACTACTACTACTCTACCCACCTCTGTGAATAAATTAGTTATTAACATTAACATTGTTTGGACACATTAACAACATTATTGGTGTCCTACTACCAGAAAAGTGTGCGCTACTGTCTGACATCTGAAACAGATAATCAGGTGTTAGCTTAACAGACTAGCTGCTCAAACACAACAAATAACTAGGCTTGATTCTCTACAAACATTGGCTGGATAATATCCACCACCATCACCACAGACCACTCACAGTGAAGTGGAGGGGGACAACCAAAAAGCAGGTGGTGAGGCAGGATGTAAGCTTAGAAACCCATGAAACACCCAAAAGATGTCGAGGTGATGCTGATCAAAAATGCAAAGAACTCAAATCAAAGACAAACCACCAACTAAAATTAAAACCCACGATGCAGACGAGACCCAGAGCGTGACAGTCGGAGGGAGCGGGTGGTAAATGACCAGTCACCAAGCACAGGCAGGCAGGCAGGCCACCACAGACAACAGTTATAAGAATAACCAAAGAAAACCAGATTAGGATGAGGGGAGGGGGATGAAGAGGGAGGGAGGAAGGGGAGGAGGCCTGGTGGACACTGACGTCGGCTCATCTTACTTCGGTTGGGGGAGTTCCAGAGCGTGGCAGAGGACTTGGACAGCCTGTTGTTAATGACAGGGTCCACCTGTCTGGGCAAGTTGACCGTGGAGGCCGAGCATCTGCCTGCACCAGAGAGAACGCAACAGACAACAACTGTTCACATGGGGCCGGGTGTGGGCGGCGGCCCCAGCTGAGGGCCGCCAGGAGACGGGAATGCCCCCCCACCCTCAGCCCGGGTCACACCGCCGTCATCGGGTACTCTCTATTCCCTGAGCTCAACTCCAGCCAGTGTGGACGGGCGGGGAGGGAGGTTTGAGGAACGGTTGGGATCGGGATGTGGTTAGAAAGCACGTTGGGTTTAAAAGCTCATTTCTGCAGCAACAGCTGACAATAAATTCAGGATCTCTCCAGTTTGTCTCATTTCTGACTGTGTAACAGGACAATAGAGAAGGCGATTAGCTCTTCACTCCGCTAACGTAATCAAACATGGCAGGAATGTCCGTCGGACACTAAAGGAAACATTCCCACCAGCTGGTGCCCAAAAGCACTCAGAGACTTTAAGTGTTAGCAGGAGAAACAAGTGTGTGGGTCGCCGGGCCCCGGTGCCCCGCCCTCATGACGAGCTATTTCCTGGCATTGCATCAGCTGCAGCGGCGAGCTGCAGTCTGTGCAGCACAGAGTCATGTTACAGCCCGGACGCCTGACCCGCTCCTCTGTTCGCACCGCCGAGACGCTCGTCTGAAACTCACTTTCTCTGCGGGACGTCTGGTTGAGGCCGCCGGCCCAGGACCACCTCTGCTGGCGGATCTCGGCCCACGTCTTCTTGGTGGACCTCTTGATGGCCGCCTCGTACCGTTCCTATGGAAACAAACAGTTCAAACGTGCCGGATCACTTTCCATCTCCTGTGTCATTCCTTGTTGATCTGGTGATTTGGCCTGATTTGGTTTGATTTGATTTGGTTTGATTTGATTTGATTTGATTTGATTTGATTTGATTTGGTTTGATGCATTGTGCAGCACTGGGCCAAGTTCGCTTTAAGCTCCCAAAGATTTTTAAGCCTCCATTAGAAATGGATCCTTTCTTCAGATCCCACAATTTTAAGTTTGGACATTGTTTGTTTTTGTTTAAACCAAAATGGTAAAACTCTTAAAAAAATATTCAAATGAAAAATACAGTAACTGAAAATAAAACTAAATAGAATTTGCAATAAAAAAGTCTAAGAAAATGGAAAATAAAAGAAGAAAATACTGTTAGAATTTTTCAACAAATTAAAAAAGGTTAATAATAAAACCTGAAGACAAATCAAATTAATCAAATTAAATAACACAACATAAAATCAACTTAATAAAATAAAACCAATATGAAATAATACAATAAAGTCAAATGGAAAAAAGCTAAATTAAATCAAAACCTGAAAGAAGAAATAGTTTCTGTTTCTGAGCATTACTGGTTCCACTTTGTGATGACTGCATTTAAAGAAAATATAATTAATATTTACAGACTCAGTGCTTGAAATTTTAGTTTGCTTTAAAGTTTCTTTAACATTTACACACTTTGAAAAGAAACCAGCGGACCAAAGGTCTGCAAGCACCCAGTCTGCGTGAACTGGACCGGTCCACAGTTCTGTGCAGAACTGCTGACCCGCCTCGGTTCTGCTTTCCTTCCTCTAATCTGGTCTGAATCAGCAGCTCTCAGGTTTTCTGAAGGTTTCTGAAGGTTAGGAGTCACATTTGGTTCCCGTTTTGGTTTCTGAATGTAAAAAGATACCAGAGATCTCCAGAACAAAGAACTGTTGAGTTTTGTTGTTAAAGATCTGGAGACAAAAGAAGCTTCAGGCCTAAAAACTCTCAAAGGGAACTAAAAGTAAGTAAAATGTTCTTGAAATATTTTTACTTGATTTGAGCAGCTAAATAAGACTATTTGCCAATGGAATAACATTGTTGCACTTAAAATAATAACAATTAATCTCCATCATCTTATTTCAAGTGCAGGATATCTACTTATCTTTAGGGGTAAAAACACTCATTCCATTGGCAAATGGTCTTATTTAGCTGCTCAAATCAAGGAAAAACACACTAATTTCAAGACAATTTTACTTACTTTTAGTTCCCTTTTTGCAGTGCAGATGATCGATCTCTGAAAGTCCCGTCCATCAAAGACCTGACCAGCACCTGAGAGATGGATCCCCCTCCATCTCCTCCATCTCCTCCATGTCCTCCAGCTGCTCATCAACTGCAGGACTCATCTTCAGCTGAAACCACCACCGTACCGGAGCTAAAGTCCTAAAGTTTTCTGTCTGTCTCCCATCAGTTTTTTCTCCATACAGTTATGAACATTAGAAGAAAGGATTGCTGAAGATGAAATGTGCTCGGTAGGAGGACAGGCTGTTCATGGCAGTGTTGGAGAAGAAGACCTGTGCACAGCGGAGCTTCCCACCTTGTTCTTCTCCAGTTTCTGTCTCTGCTTCTCCTCCAGCAGAGCTCGGCGTTTCTCCGCCTTCAGCCTCTGCTCCTCCAGTTTCCTCCGCCGGTCCTCCAGCTGGCTCTCCCTCAGCCGCCGGGCCTTCTCCTCCTTCTCCAGCCACTGGGCCTTCTTTGCGGCTGCAGAAACACAGAACCCAGTGAGGAACGTGGGGCAGGGCTGTTTGTCAGCATGTTTTCTGCTCCCTGAAGGTCAGACCGCTCCTTAGATCCACACTGCTAGAACTTATCAGAGGAACATCTCCTCTTCAGAGGGATGGCGAGCAACATGAGTGCAGAAGTTTCTGCATAAACCGTAAAACTGCACTACCAACACCTAGAGCTAACGTTGTAGACGTGCACCCAGCTGTAGATTAACCATAAAATCCCTGAGAGAGAGAGAGTTTTTCTGAATTAAGCAGCGGTTAATCATCCGGAGCTGCAAACATCATCAGCAGCATCCAAACAGAGAAGCAGATGGGGAACAGTAAAGATGCTGCAGCCTCCTGCTGCTCTTCACTGCAGTCTGCCTTCACCCTCTCTGCTGCCGACAATTAAACTGCAATCAATCCTTTGCAGTTAAAGCGTCACAGCCCTAACCCTAACCTTTCCACAGTAAACCTGGCCTGGCACATGGAGGCCACCAGCCTGACCTGCTGCGACCATCTGACCATCTCTGCTGCTCAGACACCTTCAGGAGGCTGATCTAGGAACAGCTCAATGATCTCTGATCGTCTGAAATGTACGGATGGCTTTTAATAAATGCAGCCGGACAGAGAGGACAGGTGTCAGAATGTCAGGCAGTTTTCTTCCTGTCTGAACCTTTCCTGCTGCGTATAACCGACTGTGACTGCGGTCACAGTCGGCCATGTTTCTAGTTTCTGAATGAAACCAGAAACATGGCCGACTGTGACCGCAGAGAAGAATCTGATCCCAGAGCAGCTGCAGCCATGGTGTCACTTAAAGCTGCAGCGTTCCTGTCTGCTGCAGGCTGACCTCAGCTCTGCTGCTTCACCCTAATGACGCTACAGCATGGCATCTGATTGGCTGCTCAGGCTGCCTCAGTTCTCAGAACAATTTCCTCCACAGTGGAACCAGAACCAAGGAGAGAACATGCAGAACACACCAAGTCAGAATCTAAAGCAGAACGTTAAAACCAAACATGAAGCTGGACTGATGGATGATGGATGAACAGATGAACGGGTGGATGAATGGATGGATGAACGGGTGAACGGATGAACAGATGAACGGGTGAACGGATGAACAGATGAACTTGTGAACAGGTGAACGGATGAACAGATGAACGGGTGAACAGGTGAACAGGTGAACGGATTAAAAGATGAACAGATGAACGGGTGAACAGATGAACGGATGAACGGATGAACAGGTGAACGGATGAACAGGTGAACGGTTGAACGGGTGAACAGATGAACGGATGAACTGGTGAACGGATAAACGGATTAAAAGATGAACAGATGAACGGGTGAACGGTTGAACGGGTGAACAGATGAACGGATGAACGGATGAACAGGTGAACGGGTGAACAGGTGAACAGATGAACAGGTGAACAGATGAACGGATGAACTGGTGAACGGATGAACAGGTGAACGGATAAACGGATTAAAAGATGAACAGATGAACAGGTGAACGGTTGAACGGGTGAACAGATGAACGGATGAACGGATGAACAGGTGAACGGGTGAACAGGTGAACAGATGAACAGGTGAACAGATGAACGGATGAACTGGTGAACGGATGAACAGGTGAACGGATAAACGGATTAAAAGATGAACAGATGAACAGGTGAACAGGTGAACGGATGAGCTGGTGAACAGGTGACGGATGAACAGATGAACGGATAAACGGATTAAAAGATGAACAGGTGAACGGATGAACAGATGAACGGGTGAACAGATGAACAGGTGAACAGATGAACGGGTGAACAGGTGAACGGATGAACGGGTGAACGGGTGAACAGATGAACGGATAAACGGATTAAAAGATGAACGGGTGAACAGGTGAACAGATGAACGGGTGAACGGGTGAACAGGTGAACGGGTGAACGGATGAACAAGTGAACGGGTGAACGGATGAACAGGTGAACGGGTGAACAGGTGAACAGGTGAGCAGGTGAACGGATGAACAGGTGAACGTGTGAACAGATGAACGGGTGAACAGGTGAACGGGTGAACGGATGAACAGGTGAACAGCTGAGCAGGTGAACGGATGAACAGGTGAACGTGTGAACAGATGAACAGGTGAACGTGTGAACAGATGAACGGGTGAACGGATGAACAGGTGAACGGGTGAACAGATGAACGGATGAACAGGTGAACGGGTGAACGGTGAAAAGGTGAACAGATGAACGGATGAACGGGTGAACGTGTGAACAGGTGAACAGGTGAAAGTGTGAACAGGTGAACAGGTGAACAGATGAACGGGTGAACGGGTGAACGGTGAACAGGTGAACAGATGAACGGATGAACGGGTGAACGTGTGAACAGGTGAACAGGTGAACGTGTGAACAGGTGAACAGATGAACGGATGAACAGGTGAACAGGTGAACGGTGAACAGGTGAACGGATGAACGGATGAACAGATGAACGGGTGAACAGTGAACAGGTGAACAGGTGAATGGATGAACAGGTGAACGGATGAACAGATGAACGGGTGAACGGGGGGGCTGTCAGTGAAGCTCCTACCTTGCAGCTGAGTCTGTTGCTCTGACAGCCGTGCAGGAAGACAGAGTGAGAGAAGCAGTGAGCAGAGACAGAGGAAGGTCCGAACACGGAGCGGGTCAGAACAATCCTGCTTCATGCATGGCACGGTCGGACCTTACGGCGCCGCGGGTTCTTACCGATGTACCGGGCTCGCTCCTCTCGTCGCTCCTTGGCGAGTTTCTGTCGCTGCTCTGAGCTCATGGAGTCTGAAAGGAGAAGCAGAGAAGTTTCACCTGAAGCTGCAGACCCAGAAACCCGGTGCCGTCTGCAGCCCTGACAGGGAACAGTCTGGGTGACACGAGGGGAACAGATCAGGAGCCAACATGTCTGACCCGGTCAGATGTTCCACTCTGTGGTTCTGGAGGATCAGCTGACGTAGCCCAGCCTCTCTTTTCCCTCTGTCCTGTAAACCAGCGCTAAGATCACCGACCAATCAGAGCCCCTGCAGTACTTCTCTCCTCCGTCGCCATGGCACCCTGCATCCCCCCCTCCCTCCTGCAGGAGCGTCCCCCAGCTGATCTGCAGACCGCTCCACCTCATCTCCTGGGAGGGAACCCAGACAGCTCCGCAGAGGTCGGGGAACCGGACCGGGGACCGCCGTCTGGGTTTGATGGGTCGGCCCGTTAGAGCAGAACCGCCGTCTGGGTTTGATGGGTCGGCCCGTTAGAGCAGAACCGCCGTCTGGGTTTGATGGGTCGGCCCGTTAGAGCAGAACCGCCGTCTGGGTTTGATGGGTCGGCCCGTTAGAGCAGAACCGCCGTCTGGGTTTGATGGGTCGGCCCGTTAGAGCAGAACCGCCGTCTGGGTTTGATGGGTCGGCCCGTTAGAGCAGAACTGGCCTCACGCGGTTAGCAGCTCCTACACACCTGAAGGCAGCATAACAGCCGAAATATTCTACTCTTGATGTTTATCTCTGCCATAAAAACTAAACGTTAGCCTCTCTGGACAACAGAGGGAAGCGTTGATGAAAAAGGTTCTCCGCTCTTTAATCTCACGTAGCTGGTTCTAAACCCTGATGCTGGCTCATTGCTGGTCTCCATGGCAACACGCCCACGCCGCGCCGCCGAGGAGCTTCTGAGGCAAACAGCTCAGCAGCTCTGTGATTTTAAAGGGTTCTGGTTCTGCAGAAGATCCAGGCTGGATCCTCTGCAGAACCAGAACGTTGGAGGAACGCCATGAAATCCAGTTTTTCTGACGGTTCAACCTGGTAGAACGTCGACATCACAAGGTTTCATCGAGAGAACAAAACCAACAGGAGATTCCTGCCGAGTCTCCGGTTGGTTTTGGTCTCTTGATTTATTAAAGTATTTCTGATTCTGATTCTGATTTGTTTGAATCCAGAGAGAAAACTAATTATGCAACAGCTGCAGTAATTTAAAAAGCTCCAAAGCATCAGTCTGGACCGCCTGAAGCTGGACCGGACCTGCAGGTGTCCGCATGGACAACGTCTTCCAGAGGAAGGTTTGATGGTCGGAGCTTCTGCTTCTTCCTGCCACATGGTAACTTTGGCTTTTTCAGCTCATCTTATGTCTCATTTTATTATTTTACGTCATCTTACGTTTCTAATGTGCCACATAAGTCAATGAATCTGGTTCTGAAGCCGTAGATTCAGTCTCAGGGTGTAAACCTCTACACATTCATTCACTAAATCTGCAGGTTGTCAGTTCTTCTTTATCTTCTAGATCTTTAGCAGATCATCTTAAATGTGTCCGACTCGGCTTCAAACGGATCTGTTCTCCAGAGTTTCAGAGAACCCAGAACCTAGAACCCCACGCGCCTCGCCTACCTTTCTTGGGTTGGGGGCTGCTGCTGCTGGAGCCGGGCGTCGACGGCCTGGCTTCAGTCTTCAAGGAGGCATCGGTCCTGGTGGGGGTCTCTGTTTTGGAGTCTGTTTTAGGGGAGAGGTCCGAGACGGCCGAGTCGTCCGGCGTCAGAAGGTCTTTCCCTGGGTTCTTGTCTGCGTTCTGGAGGGACGGAGCGTCTGCAGGCAGAGGCAGAGCTGCAGAAGAGAAGAGGGATCAGATTTCAGACGGGTTTCATGAGGGTTCTGAGAAACTTTCTCCTATAGATTCATTCAAGTTCTGCGACAGACAATAAAGAGCTGAGAATCCAGGCATGAGGCTGGCAGTGTGCCGACGTCGGTTCTGGTCCGTCGCTGCTCACTGCTCTTTAACACAGGACGTCCTGCCGGGCTGTCAGTCTCAGTTAAACCCATTTCTCCACACGTCACCATCAACCTGACTCCATCAACCCTCCATCAAAACATGCTGGGCTCTCCCCGTCCCCCCCGCCGGGCTCAGGCCCGCATTCATTCACAGAGCAGAGACTGCTGGCTGTGAATGAATGAAATGGGAGATAATTACTGATTAACCCCGGAGGACCCAGAACCCACGGAGCCCCTGGATCCAGAGCAGAGGACTTCCTGCCTGCATCTGGGAATATTTAACGACTCGGTGCTGCATCACCACCCAGCAACACCACAGGCTGCTTGATGCCTGAAGCTCCGGCTGCTTTCCTCTGCTTTGTGCTGCTGAAAAACTAGTCCATGCATTTGTTACTTCAAGGCTGGACTATTGTAATTCTTTACTATCAGGAAGTCCACAAAATGCAGTTCAAAGCCTTCAGCTGATCCAAAATGCTGCAGCAAGAGTTCTGATGAAAATCAACAAGAGGGATCATATTTCTCCTATTTTAGCTTCCCTTCATTGGCTTCCTGTTAAATCAAGAATAGAATTTAAAATTCTTCTTCTAACGTATAAAGCCCTTAATAATCAAGCTCCATCATATATCAGAGCTCTGATTACCCCGTATTTAAAATATTAATGTATGAAACAATGATTTTTAAATATCAGATATTTAAATATTAGATGGATTTCAAACATAGAGACAAAAAGTGAGTTTTCTGAGGAAAATAAATGACAATAACTAAAAGTTTCAGAACCAGGCAGGAGAGCCACGGTCCCACTGAGACGCCTAGAATGGACCGGACCATTAGAGCCCGGTCGGCTTCCTTCACGCAGGAGAACCGATCAGGACCCAGATGTCAGGAGAACACCGGACCGGCAGGATGTGGAACATCTGGTTCCCCCGCTGCGGACCTGCAGGACGGTAAAGGTCCGTCCCAGTGGAGGAACATCTTGCTGGAGAGCAGAACTTTAATTCAGTTAGAACCTTGCGTTCCACTGATAGACCGGGTCAGCCGAGCTTCCCGTCATCGTCTCCAAACCCAAAACGTTTCCCAGGATGAAGCCCGTCCTTTCAGAACCTCTCATTCAGCCGCCGCCCCAGTCTGAGCTGCTGGGTTCTGCTGGACCAGAGTTACACAGAACCAGACCGGACCTCTCAGACATAAAGACATAAAGAGTCTGGCAGCGAGCTGCAGGAACCGAGGCGTGGAGCTCTCCCCGGGCTGGTCCAGTTGCTCACAGAACCGAATCAAACAGATCAGCACCGGGCTGGTCTCCAGCGGCACCGCCACACGGGCCCAGCAGGGAAACCCGAGGTGTGTTCAGACGAGTCAGCATCAGAACCACGCACCATCCTGATCCAACAGGAGATGCCGTGGATCCCACCATGAGCGGCCAGAACCACTCAGAACCGGGTCCGCTCAGGCTGCAGCAGAACCAAGAGCCTCAAAGTGCTCATTACTGGGAGGCAGAGACGGGTTCTGGGAGCTTTCTTCATCTGAGACCGGCCAGAGAGGAGAGACGTGGACCCGGTCAGGAGAAGAACTGCAGCCGGAGGAGGACTTCCCCGTTCCACCACCTCCAGCTCAATCCCACAGAAGTCCAAACTTCTTCTGGTCACGTCACTACGAGCTGCAGACAGTCCACTGATCCATCTGGTCCAGGTTCCCACTGCTCCATCCCACAGAAGCTGAGTCCAAACACCTGGAGAACCGGTCCATCTGGTCCACGATGGTCCATCTGGTCCACGATGGTCCATCTGGTCCATGATGGTCCATCTGGTCCACGATGGTCCATCTGGTCCATGATGGTCCATCTGGTCCATGATGGTCCATCTGGTCCACGATGGTCCATCTGGTCCACGATGGTCCATCTGGTCCATGATGGTCCATCTGGTCCACGATGGTCCATCTGGTCCACGATGGTCCATCTGGTCCATGATGGTCCATCTGGTCCATGATGGTCCATCCCAGAAGCCTCTGAATCCAGAGAAGCTGGACCTCCTCTGAGGAGAACATCAGGTTCTTCTCTGCTCAGTGAAGGCTGTGAACTCTGGATGTAGAGCTGGAGGAAGGTTCTACAGAACAATCCCTGCTCCCTGAGGTTCTACCAGCTGGTTCTGGTGTAGAACCGTCTGAAGGACCAGAGATCACTGTTGTCCAGCTGAAGCTGCTCCTGAAAGTCCTCCAGATTCCTTGATGGTTTCATGATGTTCTCCTCTGCAGAAGGAGGACCTTGAAGATCCTTCCCATGGTTCTGTGAGGAACCGCTCTGAAACACGAGACCTTCTGAACGTCTTGGCTCCTCAGAGACCTCCATGGAGACTTTAGGGACGCTTCATCGTCAGGAAAGGGTTGAAAAGGACGGATGGATTTTCTCCTGGTTGATCCTCACAGACCCAGACTAGAATCTGGTTCTGGAACAAGTCGGGTTCAGCCGTGTAAATCTGCTTAATTGCATTTTTCACCTCCTGACCTGGTGCAGGTAGGTCACCTGGGTGGAAGGTCAGGAAGCACGGTTCAGATGCGAAGGCCAGACTAAAGCAGGCTGCGGATGCTTCCTGCTCTCTGGGTCTTCCTCAGAGCGATGAAGACGCGGCCTCCAGCCGGCAGCACCAGTCAACAAGCGCATCACATGACGCCGGCCTTTCACGGCGCTCCATCCCACACAGAAAGCCTAATTCAGCCCCTCGCTCCCCGCCTCCTCCTCCCTGCAGCCCCGTTTATTATTAGCTGTGAGCAGAGAGAACGTGGCCCATAAAAGGCGCCGAGGCTCCTCACGGCGTCGACCCGACCGCAGGAACCTGCACTCAGTCCACACACTGCGTTGAAGAGGACAACAACCTCAAATATGAACCTTCTAGAGAACATGAAGAGTCAGGAAGCTGATGTGATTTAAACCGAGCCTGTTCAGCAGAACCCGACGCTGGGATCAGAACCCAGATCAGATGCAAGCAACACGTGGGTTTTCTTCATCAGCTGCCTAGAAGGGAAGCAGGTCCGTCTACGGTTCTGAGTTCTGCGGGACAACATCAGCACACGCCGCCGGGTTCTGTGGCGAGCAGGACACGTTGGATCTGGGTCAGGAATGTCTGGAATCTCAGAGCCGCTCAGAGCAACAGGAAGACACAAGAGAGAGAAGCTCCTCCTGGAATCTCAGGGTTTCTCCTGAAAGCAGGACCACGTGTCCTCAGCAGCTCCTCCTCCTCCTCCTCCTCCTCCTCCTCCTCCTCCTCCTCCTCCTCCTCCTCCAGGGACAGAACCGAGTCCGGAAAACACTGCGGGACAACGGCGCTCCACGCCGGCACAGGAAGCACATTCCTGGGAATGACCCGGAGCCAGCAGGCACCCTGCTAGAACACGGGTCACCAGCAAGAACCTTCTGGGCCCAATGTTAGCACCAGAACCGTCCAGCACTAGAGTCCAAATCCTTTCTCTAACAGAACCAACACGGCGACCCTCCTGTGTGTCAAAAGACAGAAATCTGTTTCAGACCTGAAACTCTCAATATGGTTAGTTAGTCAGTCAGTCAGTCAGTCAGTCAGTCAGTCAGTCAGTCAGTCAGTCAGTCAGTCAGTCAGTCAGTCAGTTAGTTAGTTAGTCAGTAATAAACTGCTGTCATATAAAAATGGACCAGAATCTCTGATGGATGTGTCTAAGGGCTTGTTGAATCATTGACAAGCAGAATTAAGGAAGTTCTGCCGGTCCAGCCCGGTTCTAGCCGGCTCTAGCAGTCGGGTTCTGGGTCTGGCCTGGGTTCTGTTCTGCTGGAAGCAGAGACACCACCTCAACATGCAGGATGACTGAGAACCATGAGCTCAGAGCAGGAGGAGCTTCACACTCAGCTGCATGCTGAAGGTCCAAACCTGGAGGGGCCAACAGAACCAGGCCAGCTGCCTCCTCTGAGATCCGGTCTGTGATCAGAGCCGCACATGACCCGTCTGTCGGGTTTAACTCATAATCTGACAAACTAACCCAGAACTAAACCTCCAAGAAGCCAAGGAGAACGTCTGGCTCTGGGTTTGGGTCGGGACGTGGCGCTGAAGGCAGCCGCAGCACGGTTCTGGGTCACTGAGCCCCAGACAGCCAGAACTGATCCAGAACTGAACCAGAACTGATCCAGAACTGATCCAGGACTGGGCCAAAACTGATCCAGGACTGATCCAGGACTGGGCCAGAACTGGGCCAGGACTGAACCAGAACTGATCCAGGACTGAACCAGAACTGATCCAGGACTGAACCAGAACTGATCCAGGACTGGGCCAGAACTGGGCCAAAACTGATCCAGGACTGGGCCAGAACTGGGCCAGCCGTGACTCCTTCATGACTCAGACGCTCCTCTTGCTGCTTCAGCGGTCGCCGTGGCAATCCTCAAATAAACATCACGGTCTCGGGGAAAAGGGGAAATCCAGACAACATGTTGATGCTTGTTTTAGAGCCGAGGGCCTTGAGTTTCACTTCCTGTCCTCCGTGACCTCATTGTTACATCACTTCCTGAAGCATTTAACCCATGACCCTCAGGCAGCAGAGGGCAGCGCTCAGGGCAGAGTGTTGCTCAGGGACCCAGAGGGGCAGTCTGTTGGATTTGAACCAAGGGTCTTGTAGCCTTCCCGGGACGTAAGCATGCTGCTCCACCCAGCAGAACGCCGCTCCGCCTGCGCCATAAAGGCAGCGTGGAGTTTGTCTGACTCTGGACGCGCCAGCATGGCTCCTAAAGCAGCGACTGACTCTAGAAGCTCCACAGCAGCTTCTGTGGCGCTTCTAGAGGAAATCAGGGCTGGACGATAATTCAGTAACAATATTTATCGATAGACGTGTATCCATGACACTAACACTAACCCTAAAAAGTTCAATAGAAGTTTTCCTTCCCTTTGCATTCTAGCCATGTATGTTAATATTAGATCATTACATCCTCCCAACCAATCACAAAGCAGACCCAGAAACCAAGCTCCGCCCCCTTCAGAGAGGTCCGAGATCACATGTTCTTTTTTCTTTTTTTAAATATTTGTAGTTTTGGTAAAAATTTGGTTGAATAAAGGGTTGAGTTTGAATTCAGTGTTTGTGTCTTTATCTAAAAATAGGTTGCTAAGCAACAGCATAAAATGACCAGGGCTGCACTTAAAATAACTTTTTTGAATTTTGAATTTGTTGATAATTATCGATCAGTGTTTCCCGCAGGAATTTGGTTATGCGAGGCGGACCGACTCGCGGAGCGGGGGGGGGGGGGGGGGGGGGACGACACGTTGTCCGCGGACCGACTCGCGGAGCGGGGGGTATCCATGTGTTTTTTCCCTGCCATTCACGCACGCGCGAAAGCAACAACAACAAACCGCGTGTTAACGTCACTTTTTTTTTTTTTTTTTTTTTTTTTTTTTTGGGAATGTTGGCGAGGCGGTAGCGTGAGTTTGGCGAGTCGATCCGCCTCGCCAAGATAGCGCTGCGGGAAACCCTGTCGATATTATCCATATGTTTTTTTTCTATATCGTCCAGCACTAAATGAAATAACAAAAACAATCCATCAGAAAACAGGACTTTGGACTCTGAAGGCTGCTGCTGCACCTTTCCTACCAAATGTCTTCCTTCCACTCAACTTTCCTGTAACACGTATACAGCTGTGACCTTTTCTGGTCCTTTTCTGTTTCAGTCATAACGGACGTTACAATATTTTTATTGGTTTGATTGAACAGAAATAAAGACTGGAAATAACTCACTCTGAATGAATGCGCACGACTTTCAATTTATGGCAAAAAAACAAACTTTGTTGATTAATTTCTGAATTTATAGCGAGAATTAACGATCAGAGTTTTTGTTGTACCTTAGAATAAGTCAAATGTCCTGAAAGCGAAGTTGTTGTGGTAGTTAGAGCGTTCATTAATGGAAGCATAACCAACACTGAGGGTTAGGTAACGCTGCAGCGTCTCTTCCTGAAAAACATCAGCTGTTCGATGAATCAGAGCGAAGCGGCGTGCCGGAGGACAGATGACGCGGCGCTGAGGTCAAACAGCCTCAGTGTGACTTCTGGGAAGTGAAAGGACGCCTGTCTGCTGCTGTCCTGCTCATTTCTGCTCAGAGAACAAAGAGGCAGCAGCAGCAGCGCCGATAACCAGGGCCGCCGTCGCTGTCGGCCTGCAGAGGGAATCAATCCGACGGCCAGTCATGAATCAGTCAGCAGAGCCAAGATGGCCGCCGCTGCAGCCGCTACTCGCTGCTCTAATATTAGATCGTGGGACGGGAATGTGAGACGAGGTGCATCTGCCCGGGTCCCCTGAGGCCTCGGCCCGACGCTGAGGGCCCCTGATGCTCCGGCAGGAAGCTGCAGCGTTCAGAGACGCTGGAATAAAAGCAGCAGGGCCGACGCAGGACGAGGCCCCGGGGCCCCGGGGCCCCTGGACCTGCAGGAACAATCACCCCAACCAACCCACAGCTGAGGGCCCCAGGATGAATGCTGAGGGCCCGGAGTAAACGCTGAGGGCCCAGAGTAAACGCTGAGGGCCCAGAGTAAACGCTGAGGGCCCAGAGTAAACGCTGAGGGCCCAGAGTAAACGCTGAGGGCCCGGGGAGACGATGAGGGCCCGGGGAGACGATGAGGGCCCAGAGTAAACGATGAGGGCCCAGAGTAAACGATGAGGGCCCAGAGTAAACGATGAGGGCCCAGAGTAAACGCTGAGGGCCCGGGGAGACGATGAGGGCCCAGAGTAAACGCTGAGGGCCCAGAGTAAACGCTGAGGGCCCGGGGAGACGATGAGGGCCCAGAGTAAACGCTGAGGGCCCGGGGAGACGATGAGGGCCCGGGGAGACGATGAGGGCCCAGAGTAAACGATGAGGGCCCAGAGTAAACGCTGAGGGCCCAGAGTAAACGATGAGGGCCCAGAGTAAACGATGAGGGCCCAGAGTAAACGCTGAGGGCCCAGAGTAAACGATGAGGGCCCAGAGTAAACGCTGAGGGCCCAGAGTAAACGCTGAGGGCCCGGGGAGACGATGAGGGCCCAGAGTAAACGATGAGGGCCCAGAGTAAACGCTGAGGGCCCAGAGTAAACGATGAGGGCCCAGAGTAAACGATGAGGGCCCAGAGTAAACGCTGAGGGCCCAGAGTAAACGATGAGGGCCCAGAGTAAACGCTGAGGGCCCGGGGAGACGATGAGTGTCATTTTAAAACATCCCTGGCTCTAAAAATCAGCTTCATGGTGATTTTTAACCGTTTAAACAGTAAAACAGCAGAATAACAGACACTGTGTGCGGGATTAAATCACCATCAGATAATCTGTGGTGGATTACAGAGGTACCTCTTAAAGGGCCGGCAGCGTCTCTGAACATGTTCTGCAGGAGCAGCTGAGCTAATCACTGACCTCCGTGGTTCCGGAGGTTCTGCTCTGAAGGGAAACGCAGCTAAACTGGATCCTTCCTCTTCCTCGGCAGCAGGAAGGAGCCTTTCCGCTCCTTTCTGCTCGGCACCAAACCCAAACCAGGAGACCCGCCATGTTCAGAACCTCCCGGTCCGCCTCAGAGTCTGCAGGCGTCGGCCAGCCGGTCAAAGGTTAAAGGTCATGACCCCGAACCAGTCTGGCTGCTGGGAAGGGCCCCTGGGAGCGGACCATGTTGGGTTCTAGAATCCAACAGCTGAAGCTGGGTCCAAACTGGGTCGTCATCAGAACCAGAACCGGTGTGCATTTCTCAGACGCTGTGTGGCCGTGACCTGACAGTGATCCATTACAGCAGCCGGGCTGTGGATCCGCACGGCGCCGGACCCAAGTCCAAACAGAGGTTCTGACCGCAGGGGGGCAAATATGAGGACGGGAAGGCTGGACCGGGTCGCAGGGGGTCCGGGTGTGAGAGCGCTGTGTCCCTGAGGAAAGCCGGTACCACTCCTAGGTCCGGCTCGCCGAGGTTCTGAAGGTCCAGATGGAGGAGAACATCAGCTGAGTGAGACTGAGGGTAAGCAGCAGCTGGTTCTTCCTCCAGAACATCCGGACCTTCAGGTTCTGCTCAGCATCACCGACCAGAGATAAGATGCTGCAGAAGGTCCACAAACTAACTTCTGATTAAACCCCTTTGACCCGGGATCATGAGCCCTGCTCACGGTCCTGCGGGCCCACCGGGCCCACCAGTACCACCACGTCCACCGGGCCCACCAGTACCACCACGTCCACCGGGCCCACCGGGTCGACACCGACTGTAAAGTTGTCCCTGCAGCAGACGGCGGCTCTCAGCCTGCAGTCAGACAGAAGGAATGTTCTCGTTTATCTAACGTTTCCCCGTCAACAGTCCTGGTGACGTCACAAGCTGGCTGGGCCCGCGGTCCGGTCCGGTCCAGTCCGGTCCGGTACGGGCCGGGCCGGTCCGGGCCGGTCCGGGCCGGTCCGCCCGCTGCGGCTCCCAGAGGAACCAAACCCGTCTTTGTTTCCCTGCTGATCGCACGATCTGCTCCAGAACAATACAGGTCTGTTCAGGAGCTCCACAAGACGTGTGAGAACAGCTGATCACAGCTCTGCAGAACAGAGAAATCCAGAACCAGAACCAGAACCAGAGATTAGAAGAACCAGAACCATAGAATAGAATAATTCTTGACTGTTCCACCGTGGGGGAGTTCTGGTGTCTCGGCAGCAGTAAACGTTCCTTTGGACCGCACAGCGCATCGGGCTGCAGAACCTCGCATCAGAAGAACTAACCCGACCCGTCACCGCTGACCCAAAAGGTCCATAGAACCCAGGGTTCTGGTTCTAGTTAAGGATGCTTTAATCAGAACAGAACCAGGCAGAATTTCAGATTTTAAACCCAATTCAATATCATGAAAGGATAAACTGAACACATCGATTCTGATCTGGTTCTGATGCCTGGTAGAGGTTCTGAAGAACAGAGCCCAGCATGTCACACGCACACGTTCCGACACCTGAAGGTCGAGAAGCAAACATCAGAACCGGACCTCAGCTGTGCAGAACCCTGCATGGAACAAACCCGTCACGGTTTGCTGCGTGGTACCAGAATGGGACTTCTGAACCGGGTCTGCCACCGTTTGGACCCGACCTCTAAACCCAAACACGTGTCCAGAACCCGTCCTGACCCGCCTTCTAAGACCAGGGTTTAAGTTCTGCTGCCAAGAACCACGAAGGAACCACAACACGAGGAGCCCACCAGAACAGATCTAGAACCGGACCGTGTCTTCAGCTCAGCTGGGCCTAACTGGACCTTCCCGGGCTCCTGGTTCAGCCTTTTCAGAACCAAATTCCCTCCTGTGATCCAGAGCTGGAAACAGGTCCGGTTCCTCCTGGAGGGTCCTACAGGGCTGCCGGGTCAGACGGACCTCCTGCGGGATGGAGCAGAACCCGGCCGGCCTACAGAGGAAACTCGTGCCGGCTGTTTGGACCCAGGTTCTGGTTCTTTCAGCCATGGTCCGGTTCTCAGGACTCTCGGTGGAGACTGGATCAGAGATGGAGCAGGAGATGCAGAACTTCCTGTTTCAGCTCCTTGGTCCTCTGTCATGAGGTCATTGTGGGTCAGAACCGGAACCGGTCCCCCTATGGGTCCACCTGATGATTCAGACCAGGTACAGAACCAAACCGGTACCGCTGCAGACAAGACAGCCATGGCTGAAGCTGGTAGAAGGTTCTGTGGTTCTTCCCCACCAGAGGAACGTCATGACTGCAGGTGAAGTTCTGGTCCATCTGCTGCTCTGTCCTGCCGTCACTCAGAACCACCAGGAACCTGGAGGACGCCACCCAGCCCGACCCAGAAGAACCAGGGAGAACCTGGAGAACCACAGAACCTCCAGAACCTGGCAGAACTTAGAGATGCCTCAAACCCAGGGTCAGAAAAAGAGACCTTCTCCATCCATCATCCATCCATCCCTCATCCTTCCATCCATCCATCCATCATCATCCATCCATCATCCATCCATCATCCATCCATCATCATCCATCCATCATCCATCCATCCATCATCATCCATCCATCCATCATCCATCCATCATCATCCATCCATCATCCATCCATCCATCATCATCATCATCCATCCATCCATCATCCATCCATCATTCATCCATCCATCATCCATCCATCATCCATCCATCATCATCCATCCATCATCCATCCATCCATCATCATCCATCCATCCATCATCCATCCTCCATCCATCATCATCCATCATCATCCATCCATCCCTCATCATCCATCCATCCATCATCATCCATCATCCATCATCCATCCATCATCATCCATCCATCATCCATCCTCCATCCATCATCATCCATCCATCCCTCATCCATCCATCCATCATCCATCCATCTATCATCCATCATCCATCCATCATCATCCATCATCATCCATCATCCATCCATCATCCATCCATCCATCATCATCCATCCATCATCCATCATCATCCATCATCCATCCATCATCCATCATCATCCATCATCCACAGTGTTTCCCGCAGGAATTTGGTTATGCGAGGCGGACCGACTCGCGGAGCGGGGGGGGGGGGGGGGGGGGGGGGTGGACGACACGTTGTCCGCGGACCGATTCGCGGAGCGGGGGGGGGGGGGGTGGACGACACGTTGTCCGCGGACCGACTCGCGGAGCGTATCCATGTGTTTTTTCCCCGCCACTCACGCACGCGCGAAAGCAACAACAACAAACCGAGTGTTAACGTCAATATTTTTTTTTTTTTTTTTTTTTTTTTTTTTGGAATGTTGGCGAGGCGGGTAGCGCTATCTTGGCGAGGCGGCCGCCTCGCCAAGATAGCGCTGCGGGAAACCCTGATCCATCCATCATCCATCCATCCATCCATCCATCATAATCCATCCATCATCCATCCATCCACCATCCATCCATCATCATCCATCCATCATCATCCATCCATCATCATCCATCATCATCCATCCATCCATCATCCATCCAACCATCATCATCCATCCATCATCCATCATCCATCCAACCATCATCATCCATCATCCATCATCATCCATCCATCCATCCATCCATCATAATCCATCCATCATCCATCCATCCACCATCCATCCATCATCATCCATCATCATCCATCCATCCATCATCATCCATCCATCATCATCCATCATCATCCATCCATCCATCATCATCCATCATCATCCATCCATCCATCATCATCCATCCATCATCATCCATCATCATCCATCCATCATCATCCATCCATCATCCATCATCCATCATCCAGAGAACATAGTAGAAACATCAGCAGGTTCTCCATCAGACCTCCTCTATCTCTGCTCCTCAGAAACCAGCGTCACCTTCAGGGTGTGAAGCATTAAGTTAATTAATTCAACATTCCCATCAACTGGGCCACCAGCACCAGAACAAGGATTTGACTGGAACTCTGCTTCTGGACCCCAGAACCAGCCTGAGCAGACGGAAGAACCTGAGAAGCTGCTGCCGGAGTGCTTCTGAGCAGCGGGACCTCAGCTTCATCCCAACACCTGCATCCAGCTCCGCTCAGGCCGGAAGGGCTGATCTGATTGGCTGAATCTCTCCAGGTGATGACCGTGAGATCGATGGTACCGTGGTACCGGGTCAGAATGTGTTCTACTCACTCTTCTCCGTCAGAGTCAGCTTCTCCTCCAAACGGACCCCCAGCTCTTTATAATCCATGGTGTCGGTCCAGACGCAGTCCAGACGGGTTCATTCCTCAGAACCGCCGCGGTACAGGAGCCGAACTCCGGTTCAGCTCTCCTAAACACACCCAGCTGCAGAGGAGGCAGCGGAGACGGGTAGCAAGATCCAAACGGAACCAACGCGAGGGGTTAAAAAGTGTTCAAATCTGATTTCAGAACCAGATCCGCTCGGTGGGTTCTGAAAAGCAGAGGTTCGGTCCAGTCCTGCGGGTGTGAAGGTCTTCGCTGAGGAATCTACTGGGAGAGACCGAGAAGGTCAAGCTTCATGAGGAGAGGTCCCACTTCCGCTGAAGCCCTTCAAAATAAAATAAAAGCGCTAAAAGACTAAATGCGTCGACAGATGACTCAGAAGATAACTGAGAATAATGACCATTTAAAATAAAATAAGCATTTAATTAAATCATTTTAACGAATGGAATGAGCCAGAATGTCATTTATTAAAAATAAAATATAGACCAAATAAGTCAAATAAATAAAACAGATTTAATTAGTTTAACGATTCAAATAATTTTAATACTGATGTAAACAGAAAAGGTGCTTTAAATGTATTTACCTTTTTTGTTTAAGTTAAGTAAATCTGCCGTAATGTACTCTACCCACCTGGGGCCAGTATGGGCCCTCGGGGTTCTGGGGCCCCAGAGGGGCTGACCCGCCCTGGCTGGCTGTCCAGGGGCAGGTCCTCTCAGGGGCCGGCCTCTGCTGGGGATTTTGGACACGCGGGGCCCTGGGTTCCACACCAGACTAACGCTTGGGGGACCGGGTCCTGGCGGACTGGTGTCGCCCCTGGTGCCTGGTGCCTGGTTCCTGGTGCCTGGGGGTTCTGCTCCATGTCCACTCAGGCTCTGTCCTCTGGGTGGATGTGTGGTGTCCCTGTGGCGGGTTGCCTGGCCCCTGGGCTCCATGGGGTGCTGGTCTCCCTGGAGGGGATGGCGGTGGCCCTCTGCACATTAACGTGAGGCCTGAACCTCGCGTGCTTCATGTTGGCATACATGCCCTCAGTAGCTGGCAGTTCTCTCCATCAGCATCAACAGCTTTGCTCCGGATCCTTCCTCCTGCTGTCTGGGTTTTTCTGTGACTTTTGTCTCTTTTCTGGTGTTTGTGCTCGTCTTCCCTTGGTTGCTCCACGGAAGAAGCAGCTGGATGTCTGACTCTGTCATTTTTATCTGTACGTTCTCTTCGTGTCTCTGTCCTTCTTGGCGCTCTTCTCCTCCTTTAAATCAAGGGTTAGGCGTCACAGGAGGATTTCTAGGTATGAAGCCTCCATGGTGAAGCAGATGTTTAGCATCACTACAGCAGGTCCTGGAAGGAACCAATCCTAACCTCAGACAAACAACATGTGACGCATATTCCTCCATCGTTTATTCATTAGATAAAGTGCTTGGAGAAGCACCTAGAAGGAATAAATCCAATTAAAGGGCTTTAATAGCCGTGTCTCCAGGCTTTACAGAGGAATCCATTTCCAGCGTAGCCTCAGCCTGAGAGGACCCATCAGGTTCTGGACCTGAAGATTGCTGCTCAAGAAGACTTTTTAAAGTCTAACAATATTAATTGTTACATAAAATATTTTACTTTCACTTATTTTCCAAAAGTTTGAACTTTTGCAACAAAACTACAGACGTCTCTGTTGTCAGGAGGGATTTTATCCTTGTGCTTGTGGTAAATCCATTTTATTTTGAAGGCGTGAGTACCGGATTTCCGCTTACTGTCTGTCTGTCAACCCCTTGACTTTTTCTGATCACAGCTAAAACCTTCATGCCGGACAAATGGACGGAACCAACTGAGAAAGGCGCGCAGAAACTGATCGGGCGGCTGCAGCTGAGCTGAGGTGGTTTCTGAGAACCCCTGGAGATCAGATCAGGTCCTCCACGGGAGTTTTTCCACGGACCGAACCTCAGAACCTGGCCCGTTGGACTGCAGGTTCTGACCCTGAATGGTTTGGTCCGTCAGATGATTCAGAGCAGCTGAGAGCAGCGAGGGGAGCTGATCCAACAGGCAGCTGGAGTCCTGCAGGGGAAACAGGCTTAGAACCGGGATCTCCAAACAATCCGCATCAGATCCACCAAAGTCGGTCATCTGAGCTCCTGGTAGATTTTACAACAGGACAGAAATGTCCTTAATTGTCCCTCAGTGGGACATTCAGGTGTCCCAGCAGCAAAGTAACGGGTTGATTATGAAAACTCACATATTCTATACTTTTAATTTCTCATGTCAGTTCTATGCAGATGATACATATCTTTATTTTAGGGTGTCTAAACTAACCAGACGCCTCGCATGTGTTGAAGAGGCTGGATGGTGACTTCCTGCAGGAACTCCTTAATGCGGCTCATCCTGATCAGAGCTTCATTCCTGATGAAAAAACCACCAAGACTTTTGTCTTTATTGCTGAAAAGGAAACTAAAGGTGGTCTTAGAAAACATCCTGTCCCTTAATTCAGACAGAAAATTACAGAATCTGTCTTTTTCCTCCACCGTGACATCAGAGAGCTGAGGCTGGTGGCTTCCTCTGCAGATGTGGAGATGCTGATCCACGCCTGAATCTCACCTGGAGCCCCGTCGTTCTAGAGCTTCCACTGTTTCCAGGTTCTGGAACGGTCTCTCAGCATCAGGTCTGCAGACAGCGGGGACCTTCTGGAAGGAAAGGTTTAGTTACAGACAATGTTCCACTGTTTCTCCTCCAGCCTGGATGCAGTCAGTTTGCTGAGAACGTGATAAATGTCCATGTTCTGATCATTTAAAGCAGTTCTCAGAGATGGTCTGAAAACCAGAACAAAATCCTGCCGTCCAGACGGAGCAGGAGGTAAAAAGCCACAAATGCTCTTAAGTTGCCGCTTTCTGCTGCAGCTTCCATCTGAAACCTTTCAGCTGATCTCAAAGAGCTGCAGCTCTTTTAATGTTTCAATGAAGAACGGTTTCAGTTGTGACATTTGGATTTTCTCCTGTCTGTTTTCTTTAAAAACTAAAAACCTCTGGGTCTGTTATGTTCTAACCAGGGTTCATCACTTTTGATGCTTAACTGCTCTGCAGTAGACGCAGTTCTCTTTATTTCACCAGCCTCTGGTGTCAGGCTCCGGTGTGAGGCAGGACTTTAATCAGTGAAGATGATCAATGCTGCAGTCAGATGGTTGGTTGAGCGGCGCTGCAGGTCCAAACTCGCCTTCAGCGGCTCCATGAGGCCACACAGGCACGGCGTTCCCTCCCCTCCTGCAGGGAAACGTCTCTCAGACCAGAAGGGAGCGGTTGGCGGTCTTTGGATTCTCCCTGCATGATCGGCTGAAGGGAGCGGCTCCTTCTCTCTCTGTCGTAATCTGTTTTCCAGCCTGCACCCTGCTGTGGTTTCAGAGAGGAGCTGAAGTCAGAGCCTGGATTTAACCACAGCTGCTGCAGGGTGGGAGTGCTGCTTTAGTCAGACAAAGACACATAAAAGTCTCTGCTCACATCCTGTGTGTGCTATCCATGCAGCTATCTACTGCCTCAGCAGCCTGTGAAGAGAAAACGCCACGTCAGTGTGAGCTGGAGCCATCCAAGCACAGCCTGGAAAATATGAGGATGTGACGAGTTTCTTCAGCCAGCATGCAGGGAAGATGACAGAAACAGGCTCACAAACTGTACCTGAGGGAGGCAGGTTGTTTAATCCTGCAGCTGATTGGACCAACTCTTGGGATCTTTCAGTTCCAGGATTTGTCACCAAAAACTTTACATTTCTTTTGTTTCTGCAACTAAAATCTTGCCCTCGTGCAACGCCTTTAGTTTGTACATCCCTTGATCAGCAGTTCTTCCAGGCTCATTCAGACAGATTTTAGCCTGAACATCATCAGGGAGATTACCAGCAGCTCTTTATTACCAGCAGCTCTTTATTACCAGCAGCTCTTTATTACCAGCAGCTTGGCAGAAAAAAAAACTATTGGTTCCCGTTTGTTTAGTTGAATCTGTAGGGAAAAGAGTAACATGCTGTGAGAGGCAGGGATCAGCTGGCTGCTATGTTTCGCTGTGACCACCAGATGGCAGTAGCTGTCACACCCTGGGCCTTTAACACTGTAGAAGGTCTGGTTTACTGGACCCGGCCCGCAGCCTGGTGGTGTTGGCTGGTTTCTCCTCTCACAGTGACTCTCCTCCCATCATCCCCGTCATCCCGTCCTGCCCTGCAGAGTCTCTCCTCTCAGCTGTTCCTGGACCAGCAGCTGCTGCAGCATAACCAACCCACGGTCGGCCGCTTTAGATCATCCTGCTGTCAGACAACAACTGGGCTGCCAAAGGTCCGGCGTTTAGTTACACAGCAGCTAATTCATATAATGCAAATAGAGAATAAAGGAATGGAAAATGTATTACTCATTTAGAACAGGAGTGTTTGAAGTAAAAATGTTTGAGGCTTCAAGAGAGAACCGAGTCGTTGTCACAACATGATTGCAGTAACCTGCAGCAGACAGATTTTATTTTAAAAATCATGAATAACTGATCTGAATGATTTGATCAAACTAGGTTTTATCCTGAATGCAGGGGTCAAGATTTTCCCAAGTGAACAAAAGGAGGAGGACGTCCCACGGACCGCCAGCTGTGGGAGTATTTCCTCTACGTTTATCTGATGAAGAAACAGGAAAGGATTTATTTCCTGCGTTGTGTGGCTACTTCCCCTTGACTCTGTGTTTTCCTACTTTTAAACATGTCTTGGTTTCATGTCAGCTTGAAGGTCTGGACGATTCCTTCAGGGCTGGTGTGATGCAGCAGAAGGCTGCAGGAAAGCTGGTTTTCTCCACATGTCCACAGGTCATCATGAGCAACCTGAGCCCAAATCATCAACATCCTCCAAACACAGGAACAAAACATTCACATAAACCAGGAACATTTAAGGAAATGTTTTTGCATAAATCACAGAGTGAGAGGGTCTACTCAGAGCAGGGGCTTCTCCTCACCATGGTGGGTCTGCAGTGTTCAATGCTTTTATTCTGGGCAGTGATGGTGTGATAATACTGGATGAAACTGCAGCTGACCTCACAGATATCTATGTAAGACGTATAACAACCAAAGTAAAGAGGAACTGTGCAGAGAAGAAGAAGCCAACAGGTGAATTTACCTGTTCACAGCAGGTCTTAGCTCAGCCTTAAAGGTTTTATTTCAGCGGAGATCTGATGTGGTTCCCCACACCTACAACCTCTGCTGACCTCCACAGCTGGGATAAATAACCAAGGAATCTGAGAGCAGGTTCTGGATCTCTGTGATCCACAGATGATGATGCGTCCCAGCAAGAGTTTGATGTTTGGAACCATCCGGCTGTGAGGGTGAAACCTACGGGAGGACGTTACTGCAGCGATCAGTGGGAAGGATCTCTGCAGGTTCTACGTGTTTGGTTGGAGTACATCTTCCTGAGTCTGGATCTCAGTGAGACAAAGACATAACGAAGAGATTCAATGAAGCAAAGCAGTTGGGTCTCTGTTCTCACGTATGTGTCTATGTCCCAAGCCACAGCTCCTTGTTTAGGCGCCACAGCTTGTTGCCTGAACAAGGAGCAGGAATTTATGGATTAGTGCAGGGGTCACCAACATGGGGCCCGCGGGCATCAGGTAGCCCCCAAGGACCCTATGTGGTGCCCTCAAGCCTGTTATATATAATATATATAGCTAATAGCACAACCCTCCAGTGAGCTGCATCTAAAATTCTGTTTTATTCAGTTGCTCTTCCTTTTTAATCATACTTGATTTACATAGATTTAAAAATGACAAACGCTTTAAAAACATGTTTATATTACGTAAAGTTAAGCTGAGCTTGGACTCTTGTAGGTCAAAGGTCAGTAGGTAGCCCTTTGTATGACACAGTATCTATGAAGTAGCTCTCAGTTTCAGAAAGGTTGGTGACCCCTGGACCAGAAGGGTCTTTGCTGCAGACAGACGTGCTGATTTCACCTAAATCTGAAACCAAGCAGCTTATTTTTAGCTGGTTAGTTAATGAAAAATAAAACTACTGAACATTAGTGACATGAATACCTGAGGTCTGAAAGTCTTGAGACAGAAATGGATGGAGGGATGGATGGAGGGATGTTGGATGGATGGATGAAAACATCCCACTGTGTAAACATACATTTAGAATCAGCAAACTTCGGACACAGGGAGAATTAAACCTTAAAACAAACCACCTTCATATTCTCCGTCTCTACTCTTGCTCGGTGCTCAGATAACGTTGATCTAGAGTGGCAGTTAAAATGGAGCTGTTGTCACGGTAACAGCGTGAGGCCTGGAGCGCCCCCTCCCGGACGTATCGGCGCCCTGCTATTATCACCGCAGCCCGCTGCTGCTGGCGCCTCCTCCTCCGCTGGTTTCCAGAGCTCCCTCCGTCATGGCGATGCACGCTAAAGCAACTCCGCCGCAGATCCCGGACACAAGGAGAGAGCTGGCGGAGCTGGTGAAGAGGAAACAGGAGCTGGCTGTGAGTGGATGTGGATTTTTTGGTTCTTATCAGCGAAACGAATCTCCTCCACCAACTGAGGCCTGCAGGCTAGGCTAACGGAGGCTAACAGTAACGTTTAGCTAATGCTAGCGGAGCAAGCGAGCGGTTCTATGTAACTTATCTTCCATTTACAACTTCTTAAAGATGGTATAATGAAACGGGTAACCTAAAAAATGATCGGCATTATTAAATGAATGTTTATTGTTCTTGTAACATTTAGAATAAATGCGGTAAAATGCTGCATAGTTAGCATGGCAATGTACAGCCGCCAACGGGTTGACTGAAGGTTCGCGATAATTCAATAAGCACTCCCCCTGATGCTTGGTATAAGAGTACATGTAATCAACTGATTTATATTAAGTATCATATATTAATAGCTTTCAGAAGAAAAAAGACTTATAAGTTAGTAGTTTTGAAAGTTAAATCGCCGTGAATTAAATTAAATTTCTAATCATTTATTACCAGGTCAGAATTGGTGGAAAAAATGGCAACATTTAATAGTTTGCCTTCCGATCACAAAGAGCTCATCACCACAGATAAATCAACAAGATACCAGAGGAAACATGAAGCAGTTAAAAAGGAGACTTTGTGTAATGATAGAAATAATGTTTAGGTTACTATTTTTTGAAAATAAAATTAATTAAAAACACAAGACCTTTCCCAAGTTGATTCTAATTTCTGCCATTTACAGCTCTAAAATATACTAAATAGTGTATATTTTAGAGCTGTAAATGGCAGACACCAGACGCCTAAGCCAACCTGGGCTTAGGTGTGACGTCTCGCTGCTTCCCTGGCAGCTATTCATCAAGCTAGTAACTGCTAGCGTTAGCTGCTGATGTTTATAGCTGCGCTGATGCCGTCCAGTGTTTGTGCTCACAGGTCTATGTTGCTCAACGCGCTGGCGAGAAACCTGCCAGTAATAATCGTTTTATCCGAAAATTTTCCCCGGTTGAGCCTCAGCTCAGTAACTGAACGCTGACCCGTTTTCTTCAACCGGACAGGAGACGCTGGTGAACCTGGAAAGACAGATCTACGCTTTTGAGGGCAGCTACCTGGAAGACACTCAGATGTACGGCAACATCATCCGCGGATGGGACCGCTACCTCACCAACCAGAAGTAAGAGCTTCCAGCCTGGTTCTGAGCTGTGTTATCCGGGCCCAGCGGGTCGCTTCTGACCAGGAGGCGCTGTATTCTGTCCCGTCACACGTCTGTCGGGTTCTTGGCGCTGTGAGCGACTTTGAAAACCTTCCAGCTGTTTTCTCTTGTCTCCACCAGGAACTCCAACAGCAAAACTGACCGGAGGAACCGTAAGTTTAAGGAGGCGGAGCGTCTGTTCAGCAAGTCGTCTGTAACGTCTGTTGCAGTAAGTCACTGTCCTGTTGCCCGTTCCGGTGCCGACCCGTGTCGGACCGACCCGCTCATGGCTGTGCTGTGGTTGGCAGGCGGTGTGCGCGCTCGGAGGGATCCCGGATCACATGAACGAGAAGCGTGAGTCGGCTTCTTAAGATGCGTCGGAGGAGCTCCTCCTGCATGTTCTGAGGTTCTGCTGGGTCTTCTCAGGTGAAGCTGGAAGCGGCACAGAAAGTGACACGTCTCCGGATCTTCAGAACCAGGAAAACGAACCGAGCCAGGAGGACACGGAGGACGTAGACTCAGCCCTGCAGGACCTGAAGCCCCAGAAAGCCGCGTCCTCGTCCTCGTCCAGCAGTCACCACGGCAGCCACAAGAAGAGGAAGAACAAGAACCGACACAGGTACAGAACCTCAGTCCTGACGGGCCTGTTGGATCAGGCTCCTGTTAACAGGAACCATGGACCGGTCCAGACCCGGTTCCTGTGAAGTCTGTGGACCTGCAGCAGCCCAGAGCTTCCTCGCCCGCTCACCTGTCTCAGGTTCTGAGGTCGGTCCAGTAAGGTCCGAAAGTTTAGGGTCCGGAGACGGTGAGCAGCTTCCAGATCGGTGAGTTCCTCTGGACCCGGCCCACCTAGACCCGACCAGGTCCAGAACCACATTCACTTCCTCAGTTCTTCTGTCTGGACATGAGATGATCCATAGAACCAGGTTGGTTCCACTGCTTAAAGATGACCCTGTTCTTATAGGGGTCCATAAGAGATGCTGAGCAGAACAAACCCGGTTCTGTTTGCCAATGAGATGAAACATTGTGTAGCGAACACTTCTGGCCCACTCTGTGGTTCTGAACTGAAGTCCAAAGCCTGTAATGAATCCTCTTTGTTTAAAGAAGGCGTCTCAAAGCTTAGCTCAGGTACGGTGGCTGAAACGGGACGAACCCGGCGGGTTCTGGTCGGCTCAGCGGGATCGGACCTGTGCAGCTGGTTGTTCTGGGCTCTCTGGTCAAACTGAACATGGACCCAGGTGGCGCTGTTGCTGAACTCGGTTCTACTCCAGCGCCGACCATGTGACCCGATAGTTTCCTGTCAGCATGACTCTAACTGCAGTCCTTTAGGCCCAATTCTTCAGAACACCCGAATCAGACGATCCGATTCATTAGCCGGGCTCTTTAGAACCTGATCAGATGCTCCAGAGCCGAGTTGTGTCGGACCGGGTCTGCATCTACAGAACTCTCTGGATCAGCGCGTCCCCTCAGCTGGGTTTAAGACTTCATCAGAACTTCTCTGGACCTCACCTGATCCGGGCTTCATCTTCCTCATCTTCAGTCCCGACTAACGACTCGGGACAGAAAGTTGGACCCGAGGGTGGAACCAGAGGTCAGGGGAGGGCCCTGCCTGGGGTCAGAGGTCAGGGGAGGGCCCTGCCTGGGGTCAGAGGTCAGGGGAGGGCCCTGCCTGGGGTCAGAGGTCAGGGGATGGCTCTGCCTGGGGTCAGAGGTCAGCGCTCCTGGCTGCTGCAGGTGACCTGATGCTCAGTCAGAACCACGGTGATGAACTAACAGCTGCTGCTCTCTTCCTCCCATAATGCTGCCCCCTCAGCCCTTCTGCCATGTTTGATTATGACTTTGAGTAAGTGAGAATTTTACCCCCCCCCCCCCCCCCCCCGCCTGCTCTCCGGGTTCCTCTCCCCGCTCGCTCGGACGCTGCCTGCTGCTCGCTCTCTGCATGTCCCCGCTCCTCCCTCTGCTCTCAGCTGCATGTCCTCCTTCATCACATCTTCCAGCTCACTTTGCTCCATTTCAGCTCCAGAACCAAGCTCACTGCTGCTCTGACCTCAAAGGTTCTGTTTGACCCGTTTCAGACTTCTTCATGGTTCTGTAGTGGCTCCACCTTCAGCACCTCATCAGGAACCGGCAGCTCGTCCCGTAGAACCGTCTAATCGGGTCTTTGTGTTCTTTGCAGGTTTGACATGAAGGTCAACAAGAAACCCAGAGCGGTGAGTAGACGTCACTGTTGACCCGCTGCAGACGGTACCGGTTCCTGGTTCCTTACCTGCGGTTCCTTTCTGTCCTGCAGGATTACTCCACCTGAAGGACCAGAACTCTCCAGAACTCTTGTAGACGAACCTCCGTCTGGACTTTCTCAGCCTTTGTGTCGTCATGTTTCAGCCTGTACAGTGTCCATAATGTTGAAACATTCCCACCTGGTTCCGTCTGGACCAATTGGATCAGAACCACCGTGTCATTTAGAAAGGATTGTTTGTATTTATTGTGTAGCAGATTTTAACGTCTCCCAGGAACCATTTGCCATAGAATCACATTTGATTCTGTTACGACCCGTTTGTTCTACAGATAACCAATAAAGTTGTGGAAGCGCTGATGTTTGGGTTCATGTTCTGATCCACAAACTGGATATTTTCACCGTGGTCCGTGTTCTGGTTCCCGTCTCTGGGCTCGCAGCTCTCTGCTGTTTTCAGGTTGACAGGTGTCAGTACCAGGGTCTGGGTCAGTACCAGGGCTGGTACCAGGGTCTCCTGCTCATTGTTTCCAGGGCTGAATAAGTGTAGAAAATATTTACTATCCCGTTATTTAAAAGTTGAGTCCGTCAGGCTTTCAGGCATTTATCTGATCAGCCTCTGCAGGTTGTATATTTATACTTCAATGATAATTATTATTTTATATATCAAGATATTTATTGTAATCATAAAGATAACGTTTGTATTTAAACAAAACTTCTCCAAAAGGGAGTGAATGTGGGATTTCTGGGCCTGAACCTGATGTAACACCTCTGGCATCCAGCAGGTGGCGCCAGAGGTGTTTTCTACTGTTGTTGATGACGACTTAGACAAACTTTAATGTCATTTAGTATGCATAGAGTGCATAAATGATATTTCGTTGCATTCAGCATACGACAGTGTAATGAGGTTGCAGTTGAAATAAAATAACATTCCAATATAAAGTGCAGCAGCGATGAGGGTGTAACGATGCAGGAGAAAAACAGTTTTTAAAAAAGTGTGCAGAAGAATGTTTAACCATGTAGTGCAAAGATAATGATGCAAAAAGGCATTAATATGAAAAGTTCAATGTTGGCAGTGCAAGATAATAATGGTGCAAAATGCAGTAAAAACGTCATTATGGGGTAAGATCACTTCCTAAATAGACTTGTACATAAAAGGATAGTTGTGTCCATATTAGTCAGAAGTTGTGCATAACAAACATTTGTAAACTCATAATAATTTAAATCGCATTCAAAAGATACAACATACAGTTTAAATAGTTACAACTTCAATAACTAATAAATACAAATTTCAAGTTTAAATTTGTGCTTTACTCTTTATGAATACAAACAGCAGCGGCTGCTTGAGAATACGGATTTTTTCTTTGAGAATACGAATTCACAACAGTGGTCTGACGTCACGGTTTCCAAGGCTGGTTAATGGAGCACAGAGTGCGAAGATAGGAGCCGCGCATGCGCTCTTCAGACTGACCGTCTCTGAATGCACCGCGGCTGCAGCTTCATTCCAGACAGCGCAGAGATCACAGTGGTAAGTTAAACATTCCCTTTTCTGCTGCTGTTCTTCAAAAGTACGTTTTCAGATCGTTTGAGGTGAGAACATTATACTTTTAAGCTTCCCTATGTCGCCTGTTTACAGAGTTGCTGCGTAATTTAAAAAAAGAGTCTGATTTATTTGTTTTGTGTTTATCAGGCTGCGCGTGTTGCTTTATTAACTCAATAATTGCTGGAATAAATTGTAAATGTGTCCCGAGGATGACAGCAGCATATAAAATGGAGCTGGACGATAATTTAATAACAATATATATCAGTCGAAAGACGTGTGGCACAATAAGGGGAAAAAAGGGTCGATAAAAGTTGGTTATAGAGACAGTTTTCCTTCCTTCCTCTTAGCCTATTATATTAGTTGATGCTGCAGTCACTGCTTCCTCTCAACCAATCGTAATCGCGGACCCAGGCACACCGTCACTAAGCGCCGCCCTCTCAAACCACAACACACAGCACGTGAATATGTCGCAGCAAGGAGCGGCGGGGGAAATTGTCCCAAAACGGGGTTTTACTAGTTCGCCAGCCTGACTGAAATAAACCAGTGATTTGTAAAATTTGCAAGGAACCGGTAAAAACAAAGTCTGGTAACGCAACCAACTTGTTTCATCACGTAAGCCGCTCACACCCGCAGCAGCGCGAGCTGTTTTATCCCCGCGCGACTCCGCGTCATCTTCTTAGGAATCTTATGGAAGTTCTTCTTAAACAAAGCAGGTATAGCAGCTAAACTGGGCTCCCTTCTTTGTGATAAAATGACAAAGCGTCCTGGCGGCGTAAGGACATCAGGCATGCAGTAACCAGTAACGTGCTTCATAGTGATGGATATGCTGCTGTTGTCTGCAGTTGAAAAACCTGGCTTCAAACAACTACCTGCCACTCTTGATCCGCGATATAAAGTTCCGGGCTGCAAGTTTTTCTCTAACAGCGCTCCCTAACAGCGCTGGTCACTTTAGTTTATTCTTTGTAAGTATTTAATAACATCACCCAGGTCTCTTAAGTTAAGTCATTTTTCATAAAAAAAAATCAGTTATGGTTAAAAATGTTGGTTAAATAAGAATTTAATTGGGATTGAGTGTTTGTGTGTGATATATTAAAAGTAAGTCATTTAGCAATATTATAAGAGCCAGGTTTTAAATCTTTTTGATAATTATCTATCGATCAATATGCATTTTTTTTTATCAATATGCTTTTTTCTATATCGTCCAGCCCTAATATAAAATCTATAAATAAATTAATAAATTCTATAAATGTTTTTCCTATCTAAGTGAGTTTCCTCTGAGTGAGGCCACGAAGAATTGAGAGAAGAAAGAGGGAAAGAAAACAATAGTAACAATGTATGAAAAAATACAGATATTTATTTTAGACAAATGTTTTAACTTTGGAACACAATGAAGGTGTAACATATTTAACAAATTAACAGTTACTAACGTGGTTTAAAACAAAGAAATAACTTCTATTAACATCTTATACAAATAGACAACGCCTACAAACATACAATTAAAAATAGTTGGAATGGAAATTAATTTAATGATTATTTAATGTATTTTTACAGGTAGTGAAAAAAATGAAATGAAGCAGCATGTGAACATGACTACTACAACTGATCTACGTTAGGTCACATGTAGTCATGTCAACTTAAACATGCAGCCAGCTGGAGCAGCTCCCTGTCTTCAGCCACCGGATGGTCGTCCTCCTCTTGGTCCACCTCCTCATCCTCCACGTCCAGCTGGTCCCCTGCCTCTATACTAATATTATGGAGGATGCAGCAGGCGGCGATTACTTTTGGGGCAAACGTCGGGCAGACCTACAGCGCCCTTAAGAAGATGGAACGCGACCGAGTCTTCAGATCACCAAAGACACGCTCAATGATGTTTCTTGCCCTGGCGTGGTGTCTGTTGTAGCGTGCCTCCACTTGACCTGCACCAAATATAAAATTAACTTGTAATTTAGGTAATATGCTGATATGTCTTAATCTTCTATCCAATTAATATAATCTATGTATCAATTGTGTGTCATTGTTGGCTCTATTTAAGGACAAGAAGGTAAGAGATCTTACTGGCAAGCTGTTTCCCTATAGGATGCTCCACAGGCCAGCCAGTAGAGGGTCACCAGCACCTCTGTCTCCTGTGGCCATCCATGGACCTTCTGGATGGGCAGCAGCTGAAGGAGGAGGACGATGGTGGCCCTGTTTAGCCTGACGGCTGGTTTCAGGTCCCCTTCATTAAAAAATATTTGGAGGATCGGCACATAAGTGTTTATCCTCACATTTTTTGTTTCTGTTTCTTCCTGTAAATAAAAAATGCCAAATGTTACCATAATTGTTTTTTCAATTCTCACCTTTTCACACCATAAAACTATATGTGGTTAACATGCAGATTATTATAGTTCTCAAGAAAGAAAGGGTCAAATGTATCGTAGTAAATGTAACAAATGGCTTCCCTTCTCTGGTATTTCTACCATTTCACTGAAAGAATTAACTGAACTAACTGCACACAATTTATAGATTAATCATTGTAAAGGTGGGCAGACAGAAATAACTTTTCCTTAATGATCAATGCTGTGAAGGTTAGTAGGTGCAAGAAAGTAGTTTAACCCTAATCCCTTTACTGTTAATAATATATACAATTATGTTTTCATTTTAATTATTTACAGATAGTCACAATTTCAATGTGATCACATGTTTAATACCATCCTCAATGTTGTTGTTTTTTTAAGATAAAAGTAGGAAATAGGCTGTCAATGTTAAAAAAAACCTACCAGTTGGCACAGACGCTCAACGTCGGACTTTTTATTAAAATTACGCACTAACTCTGTAAACAGGCCACATAGGGAAGCTTAAAAGTATAATGTTCTCACCTCAAACGATCTGAAAACGTACTTTTGAAGAACAGCAGCAGAAAAGGGAATGTTTAACTTACCACTGTGAGCTCTGCGCTGTCTGGAATGAAGCTGCAGCCGCAGTGTATTCAGAGATGGTCAGTCTGAAGAGCGCATGCGCGGCTCCTATCTTCGCACTCTGTGCTCCATTAACCAGCCTTGGAAACCGTGACGTCAGACCACTGTTGTGAATTCGTATTCTCAAAAAAAAAATCCGTATTCTCAAGCAGCCGCTGCTGTTTGTGTTCATAAAGAGTAAAGCACAAATTTAAACTTGAAATTTGTATTTATTAGTTATTGAAGTTGTAACTATTTAAATTGTATGTTGTATCTTTTGAATGCGATTTAAATTATTATGAGTTTACAAATGTTTGTTATGCACAACTTCTGACTAATATGGACACAACTATCCTTTTATGTACAAGTCTATTTAGGAAGTGATCTTACCCCATACGTCATCAGGTGTTTATCTCCAAGCAGCTGACTGGCAGTTCTGCACACCGGACCGGTTCTCCTCCAGGAGAGGATCTGGAGGGATCAGAGGCTCCAGGCTGGTGCTGAAGGTGCTGAAGGTGCTGAAGGTGGAGTTCTGGGCTGACCGGACCGGACCGCTCCAGCATTTCCTTCTGTTATTTTAGATGATTCTGTTTTCCACACGATACAAACCCAGAATTTCTCTGAGAATGATTAACGGTCATTAAAGAGACAGAGGAGTCGAGATGATTGGGTCAACTCCTGGTTTTAGCAGAACCGGTTCTGGTCACAGCCCGCCCAGAACCGCTGGGTTAAAACAATACAGGCGACTAGAACATTAAACTAATGTATCAGAACCAGAACCCAGAATAATGTCTGTGTGGCAGAACATTCTGAAAACAGACCATTGGATTTATAGTGATGGAAAAACACGACCAGAACAGAACATTTCTGCTTTTATTGGTTCTGAGACGCGTTTCATGAACTGTGAGGAGAAATAAACTTCATGATGGAGCAGTTTCTCCCTTCCTGACGGAGTTCTTCAAACTCACCCGAACCGGTATCGCTTCCCTCCAGAACCTCCAGCTGTGAGACCACTGACTGGTTTCTGGGTCCAAAGCCAGAAGAACCTCGTGTTTCTAAAGAACCTGGAGGTCCTTTATCACAGGAAGGAAAGACGGACTGAGGTTCTGCTGAGGTTCTTACTGAAGAACCTCAGTAGAACTGTGAGGTTCTGCTCTGGTACTGATTTAAGGTCTCGCTGTGGAAATTATAGAGGCTCTGAAACTGGACTGGAGACATCAGAATCTTCACTGGTTCTGCTCAGGTTCTGCTGACTGACAGATGTCTGGCGGTTCTCCTGGTTCTGACCGGGTTGCTGAAGCCTTACTGCGGTCAAGTGAGCCCTCACTTGATTTTGTTGGTCTCGCAAACACTAAGGATTACGGCAGAGACGGCTGAAACTACTTTTCAAAATAAAAGCAGCATGTTCGCGGTGTATCGACCACGTGTTTTCACACATATTTACATCACTTATGTGAAACATTTTTCCATGCTTTTTATGACATTTTATGACACTCTTTAGCCTCAAAAAATACTCAAACAACTTTTTTCTTTTACAGCTGACTACTTTCACTTACAGATGAGAGATGATGATCTCCAGAAGTTATTCATCAAAGTCCATCTACATGATTTGGGATTTAAAAATAAAGGCATTAAAAATGTCTACATTGACTCAATTTTGTGCTATAGAATTGGACGTTTCCTGCGAATACTATAACATCAGCATGACAACAGAAAACCTCCCAATGTTGCTCAACAACTTTCATCCAAATGTGTTTTGTAATTTCAAAATAAGAGCCACTTGAAATCTGTATATATCAAGTAATTTGGACCATAGTTGCTGTCACTATAGCAACTAAACGAAAGATAATCAATCGATGCTGCCACTTCAGCATGATAGTAGAACACCTCTAGATGTGGATCAACAAGTTTCAGACAATTTTGATGTGGAATTTCAAAATAAGAGTCATTTGAAATCTCTATATATTAAATAATTTTAAACAAAGTTTCTGTAACTATAGCAACTAAATAGTAGATAATCAACCAATGCTGCCACTTCAGCAGGACAGTTGAACACCCCCAGATGTCGTTAAACAAGTTTCACCCAATTTTGAATTGGAATTTCAAAATCAGAGCCAATCAAAATCTGTACATTTAGTCACTCTGAACCAAGTTGTTGTCAATGTTGCTACTATTGTGTAAGTTTTCAGAGAAAATTTAAAAATAAAAGCAACCATTGAGAATCGCCCTGGGTAGGTCAGCAACATCACCCCCTCTATAAACAGTTTTGGTACTTATTTTTTGCTTTAGCAACCAGCCGGGCGCCTGCCGCTTGGACTGCTGGTACCTATCAGCTGCTTCCAGAGTCCCACAGGCCAGAAAGCCAGACAGGACTCCTTCAGCTGGGCAGCTCTCCTCATCACCGGTGTCCACCAGAGAGGCCCACAGAGTGGGGCCCCGGTGACCTGCGACTGGGCGAGGGAACATTGTGTTCATTAGTTTAATTTATCATAAGGGGTCTTTGGGCTGCTCTTTGTCTGGTCCCTCATCTAGGACCTGTCTGCCTTGGGTGACCCTACTAGGGTCATGAAGCCCCTGACAGCATAGCTACTAGGGTCATTCCTGTTCCAGTACAACCGCCATCACAAACATTTCAGGGGGAGACGATTTACGGAGGCCTTGCTGCCAAGGACACTGCTTTCACGGTGCCCACAGGGCTCAAACCCCTCCACCATGATACGGTGGCAGCCCAGGGGAAGGGTAGTGCAATACAGTTGTAGTTTTTTTTTTTGGGGGGATTTTTGCGACTCGCTTTTTCCGAAAGTAGGCTGACAGGAAGGGGGGTAGAAGAGGGGGAGAGACATTCGGCAAAGGACCGCGGGTCGGATTCGAACCCGGGTCGAGGACTAAGGACTCTGTATTTGGGTCGCGCTACCCGCTGCGCCACATGCGCGCCCGCAATACAGTTACTCTTAATAACAAAATTAATAGTGGTTGCCACAAAAGATAACTTACCCGAAAAAAATCATATCTTGTGTTCATCGGGAACATAAGGAAAAATAACAGGTTTACGTTTGTATACTACAGATTGTTACTTCTGTCACGCTTGCCCCCAATAGGGACAAGCGTGACAGAAGATGGATGGAAGGACAGATCCACTGACTCCGCTCCGAAAGTTTACGTGGCCTAACACTTCGTGGCTCAGTTGCTGTCATTCCCAAACGCTTTCATTTTCCTGTGACACAGCTGACAGTTGACTCAAGAATATTTAGGAGTGACAGTATTTGTTGCCCAGGAAGCATCCTATCACAGTTCCATGCTGGAATTCAATGAGCTCCTGAGAGCGATCCAGTCTTGCACAAATGATTGTGAAAACAGTCTGTATGCATAGATGCTTGATTTTATACAACTGTGGCTATGGAAGTGATTGAAACACCTGATTCCAATAATCTGGATGGGTGAGCAAATATTTTGGCCAATGCACTTAATGTTTAAACAGTCTTTTATTTTGGAATTCCACATCAAATCTTAATGAGCTTTGTTGAGCAGCATCTGGAGGTATTCTGGTGTCATACTGAAGTGACAGCAACGATTGATTATCTAGTATTTAGTTGCTAGAGTGACAGCAACTTTGTTCAGAATAAGTTAATATATACTGATTTCAAGTGGCTCTTATGTTGAAATTCCACATCACATTTGGATGTAAGTTGTTGAGCAACATCAGGAGGTTTTATCTTGTCAAAACAGGTCAAATTGAGTCAATGTAGAGGTTTTTAAATGTTTTGATTTTTAAATCCCAAATCATGTAGATGGACTTCTGGAGATTATCATCTGTCATCGATAAGTGAAGGTAGTCACTTGTAAAACAAAATAAGTTGTTTGAGGCTCAAGAGTGTGACCAAAGTATATATTTCCATTTTCACCAGCATACCAGAATAAAGAATGAATGACACATGAAGCATGAATATAAATATGTCATATAAATGATGTAAATGTGTAAAAACACGTGGTCGATACAGCGCAAACACGCTGCTTTTATTTTGAAAAGTAGCCTCAGCCGTCTCTGCCGTAATCCTTAGTGTTTGCGAGACCAACTAAATCAAGTGAGGGCTCACTTGACCGCAGTGAAGCCTTCAGGTCTCCAGCTGCTGAAGGGACCCATCAGAAGCTCCTCCTCGTCCATCTGGAGCTGCAGAGGCTGGGACGGGACCAGCCGCTGACTCACATCCAGAACCTCCCCAAAGACGTCACTCAGTCTGGAAACTCTTGGCACGGTTCTGACCCAGAGCTGCGTGAGTAACGGGACACGCATGTAGGAAGTGTGTGTCACGCTAACCAGCAGCCGTGACTGCAGGGACTCATCGGGGAGATGTGGGTCGGGCCAGGAGGATCCAGAACACACAGGCTGGTCATTGGAACTCTATGGAGTCAAAGCGGGTCGCTGTGGTTCTAGTGAGTTCGGTTCTGAGGGGACGGGTTGACCCAGAGGTCAAAGAGTGGAGATAAAATCTTCAAAGCTTACTAGAAACTGATGAGGAAAAATAAGTGAATGATCCAATAACCTCAGAGCCGGTTCTGAATGTTTGGGCTCAGAAACACAAACAGAACTGCGTTTTCATTTTGAGGCGGACTGGACCTAAAGTAGAGGAACATCCAACAGTTCTTCATCAGTTCAGGGTGATGAAGGTCCATCCAGCTTTGAACCTGAACGTCTGATCCGAGAAGTTCTGGTCAGGAATAAAACCGGGACCCATTTGTTCTGATGGAAAAGGAAAACTCTGGTTTATGTCCAGAAATGGTTCCTCTGCTTCAAAAGGAAGATCCGATCTGTCCAGACGGTCGTAATGAGTACCGGTACCGGTCCAAACCAGACGTTCAAACATTCAACATCCGGTTTTCATGGAGGATTCTGGGTCATTTTGTTCCTTCAGCAACTCACCAGAAACCGTTAATCATGGCTGAATTATAGAGACCAGGGAAAAATCTCACACATGATCACATTTTATTGTAAATCATATTAAACCTTATTTCTATTTATTGGCCGTTGGATCGTCACTTGGATCCACTATCTTAGGAAATGTGTCAGATTACGATTCCTAACCAGCCCAAAATAACCGACTGACGCGCTGCAGGTAGCAACATTTCCTTTAGGCACATCCTACTTTATTTTCCTGAAGTGTGAAACTGCCGTTTATGTATTTGCTCGTTTATTACGTGTTTTACGGCGCAGTGTTGGCCAGGTCACCCTTAGAGGAAAGGTTTGACTCTCAATGAGGATATTTTTACCACCGCTAGTCGTCTAAGGAGGTAAAAACGTCTCCATGGCGGGTACAGATTGACCCATGGCTGGTAAGAAAAGAGCCTTTATCTTTTAAATGACAACATGTTGAAGCAGAACAGCTGGTCAATCAGCAACAGCACTGAAGGTTCAGCCTGCCTCCATCCTGAGAGCAGAGCTGGAGATGATGGAGGCCTGAAGACATCTTCATCACAGCAGAGACTGAGCCGACGCTGCTGACGATGACGTGAAACGTGTCGGATCTGCTCAGCAGCTTCCTCCTGGGACCTTTTCCCCTAAATCCCAGAGAGCAAGGTCAAACATATCTGAAGAGGAGTCATGGGAAAGCCTCAAACGAGCCCCGCCATGAGACCCTTTTATTTATCAGCCGGAGCTGATCTCTGGGTCAGATCTTAAAGCGCGGCCTCCACGCAGAGTCAATAAGCGTCCGCTCTCAGCAGGAAGCGACCCGGACAAACCCCTCAGAACAACATCTGGTTCTTTCTGTGAAAACCCAGCAGAGACACCAGGAGTCCTGAAAACGGAGCCTTTAACGAGCAGATCTCAGAGGTGAAACCAGAACGGCTGACGGAGAGCCGGTCTGGTTTCTTCTGGTCTTGATCCGATCCAAAATAAACAGAATCAGATCAGCACCCTGGTTCTGATCCAAAAATATATGAATTACATCATCCAGGGCAAGTTCCCTAAGATGTTAGATGTTCTGAAGACATTTTTAAAACCTGAAATCATTGGTTTCTCTCTGCTTCTGTCTGGAGTTCTGCTTCGTCTTAGTGAAGTTCTGAGCAGAGAAGGTCTGAAGTTCACCACCTAAAAAAGAAAAGCGGATCAAACTCTACTGTCAGCTCCACAGGAACCAGTAGCAAAACATCCCTTCAGAACAAGAAGGAGGTCCATCCTCCCTCTTCCTGGACGGATCCACTAGAAGTCCAGATGTGGTGAATGTCTTGTGCAGCGCATTAAGTCCGGTGAGCCCAAAGCGCTTCACACTACAGTCAGTCACTGACGGTTGCAGGACGAACTCTGGGGCCCAAGTTCAGGATCAGGTTGTTCCTGGAGCTCCACTGGGTCAGATTGCTGACCTCCTCCCTGTAGTGGGACTCATCATTGGTGGAGATGAGACCCACCACAGTGGTGTCGTCCACAAACGTCTCCACTGTGTCTGTGGGGGGGACAGCAGGACAGTCCTGGGTGAGAAGAAGAGAGCTGGGCTGAAGACACAGCCCTGTGGTGTTCCTGAGGATCAGTGGAGCAGATGTTCCCCATCCTCACCACCTGGGTCTGTTGGTGAGGAAGTCACTGATCCAGGAGCAGAGAGGAGTGGAGAATCCATGCTGTGGAGGTAATGATAGACTCCAGGAGGTCCAGGAGGACTGAACACATCCTCGCTGCATACAGGAGGAGGTGGTGGAGGTGTGGAGAGCATCGGGTTCCTGGACATTCACATCTCCTCTGACCTTTCCTGGACTGTGAAAACCTCCCACCTGGTGAAGAAGACCCAACATCGGCTCTTCTTCCTCTGGAACCTGAAACGGTCTGGACTTCCCACTAACCTGCTAAAGAACTTCTACAGAGCTACAATAGAAAGCGTCCTGTGTCTCAGACTGTCTGGTAGGAGCTGCACAGGAGAGGAAGGATTTAGCACAGGTGGGGAGGTCAGCGCGGGGGATTGTGGGACGGCGTCTAACAGATCTAGACACGGTTTATGCTACAAGAATCCAGAAGAGGACCAGACGTATCACCACAGATCCCACTTCCACCAGAACAAGGTTCTGTGTGACCCACTTCCATCAGGGAAACGGTTCAGGAACATTAAATCAAAGACTAACAGACTTAAAACAGCTTCTCTCCTAAAGCTGTGAGGGCTATCGCCCCCTGCTGGGAGTCAGTGAACCAGCAGTTCATGTCTGTTACATGTTTATGAACACACTGCTGGTTCCACTGGTTCTGATCCAATGAGAATTATTTATGTATATTATTATTATTTATTATTTATACTTTCACCTGCTGATGTCTATCTGCACACTTTTAGCTTCCAGCAGATGTTGTCGGTGCCTTCAACTTGAACTTGAATCTGAATGAATTTCTCACCAAAATGTCATCATGGAGACATAATGACAGTAAAGACTTGGATTCTTATGACAGTGACACCAACATGACCCGATAAGAAAACTGAACAGAACCAAAGCAATGTCACATGTTTAATATAGCACCTTTAATCATTCGTGTCAGACCCAGACAGAAACAGCTGCAGGCTGCTGAGGAGTTGATCTGGTGCTGATGTTCAGACTGTAGACCTGCAGGTTTGGGTCATCAGTCGTCGCTGTAGCAGTCCGTGCACAGAATCTGGTCCCGGTCGGGGAAGAACCCGGAGTCCACCAACGACACGGAGCAGCGGGAGCATTTGAAGCACGGCTGGTGCCACCGACGCTCCTCAAAGGAAACGTACTTCCCGTCTCCGAAGCCTGCAGCGTGAAGACACAGAACATCTGCTGAAGGAGACCATCTCCATCAATCATGGGTCCATCAAAAGATGCAGATCTTTCATAACACTGGCGATGGACATGATGCATCTGTCAAGGATTTTATGCAACAGACCTGCAGAAAGAGCAGAACTGTGAAGCTCTGAACATCTCCCAGAGCTCTGATCTGGATGGACCACCTACAGACCTACCAGGACATGGACGTCCACCTGGACTGGACCAGGAGAGCATTGAAGCTCAGGTGGGAGAATCTGTCCACAGGACAGACTCCGTATGTCTGGTCTCTAGAGGAGAGGGAACAGACGTTCTGTTGCAGGTTGCCTCAAACCAGGTAGGAGATGACCAGAGGAGAGCAGAACTGAACGTGTCCTACATGTCACTCACTGTGGGGCAGAACACATCATCTCCACAGGGAAACAAGGTGGTGGCAGCATGATGCTGTGGGAAGCAGGTCACAGCTAAAGGAAGATGGATGGAGATAAATCCAGGAGAACCCTGGAGAAAAAACCTGCTAGAGGCTGCAGAAGACCTGAGACTGGGTGGAGGTTCACCTTCCAGCAGGAGAACCAGCCTGAACCTGCAGGCAAAGGTTCTCAGACCAAATATACGGTGGGACGGAGCATAGGTCCTCCAGAAAGCTCTGGTTCTGGTGGGACTTGATGAGCAGACCAGCTCAGCAGATCAGCTTCAGTGCTGCCAGTTTTGGACAAAGTGCTGCAGATGATCTCTGGAACATCTAAGAGCTTTAAGTTTGATGAGATGTGAGGATCTCAGAGGAAGACAGAAACCTGCTGAAGCAACTCTTCCACTTTATGTTCGTGGTGTTCAGTCATCCACACCCAGACCACGATTAAACCCACACGCGTGACGGGCATCCAGCCATGCAGAGAGGCTTTTATTTTGAAGAGGCGAGTCTGCCCGGCTGAACCTGTTTGCTCACAGCTCACTCACCTGTGATGGGCGTGTTGCAGCCGGCGCACTTCTCGCCGTACAGGTTGCTGAAACACCTGACGCAGTACGGCCGGTCGCCCTGCGAGGGGAAGGACTGGCCGGCCAGAGGAGCTCTGCAGCCGCTGCAGACGAAGCACTCCTGGTGCCACACTTCCTCCTTGCAGCTCACGCCTCCTTTGGTCACGGCCTGCAGAACACAAACCGGATCAGTACCACCAGATGGTTAATATCTGCATCTCAGGCAGCCTGGTCTGGTCCTACGGACGCTTCTAGAGGAGCTCCAGGCTAAACACCAGTGACCTGAATGAAACATCATGTCTGGAGGACTTTCAGGGAGCAGCTGGACAGCAGTGATCTCTGGTCCCTCAGACGGATCTGCACCAGAACCATCATCCAGAACCAGCTGGTAGAACCTCAAGGAGCAGAGAACCTTCTGTAGAACCTTCCTCCAGCTCTACATCCAGAGGCCACAGCCTTCACTGAGCAGAGAAGAACCTGATGTTCTCCTCAGAGGAGGTCCAGCTTCTCTCATGGACCATCATGGACCAGATGGACCATGATGGACCATCTTGGACCATCATGGACCATCATGGACCATCATGGACCAGATGGACCAGATGGACCATCATGGATCAGATGGACCATCATGGACCATCATGGACCATCATGGACCATCATGGACCAGATGGACCAGTTCTCCAGGTGTTTGGTGGAGAAGGAGGAACCGGTCTCTGCAGCCAGGCTCTGTGATGGTAGGAGGTTGGATCACGGTCTGGCTTTGGATCTTCTCCTCTCCTCTGATGGCAGCATTGAAGCAGGAAAGTCCAGCAGAGGTTCTAGAGCAACATCTGCTGCCTTCAGGACTACATCTTCTCCAGGAACGTCCAGCGTTTTCCACCAAGACCATGGAGACCAGATCCTAGAGGCCTGGCTGAGGAAGAGGAGGTCCAGCTGCTGGACTGGGCTGTTCTCCTTGTTGGAGACGACCCGGTTCTGATGGACTCCTGAGGACGTCTCTGCAGGGAGAACGGGACAGAACCACAGCTGGTTCTTCATGTTTAGGAACCTGACAGGACGAGCTGGGAGAAGCAGTGGAGTCAGCGCAGAGCGAGAAACTAAACATGAGACTTTGTGTCTCCAGACTAAAATAAAAACCCATAACCGGTTAATTATGGTGTCAGAGCAGAGCAGCTTCACCTTTCTGCAGTAGCTGCAGCGTGGAGCCACCTTCTTCTCGTAGCACGGCCTGCAGTAGACGTCGTCGTTGACGGGGATGAAGGCCTCGCCTCCGATGGGCTTCTGGCAGCCGTGGCACAGGAAGCAGTCCTCGTGCCACGTGGAGCCTTCGATCTCCAGCATCCTGGACCCTGTTGGCGAGAGAAGCAGAAACTTAGATCTTCTGGCTTTGGTGTCTCAGATCAGAGTTGAGCCTGAATAGCTTCTCAGACCCAAACACCGGCTGACAGGAACCAGAACCGCTGCTCTGATGGGATTTACTGCTGTTCTGTCCCAGCTGGCCAGACCTCGGCTCCTTTCATCTCTGCGTTTTATTCTGGGAGCTGAGGTCCAGCCCAGACCAGGCAGTGGTTTGGACTTGGCTGCAGCTGTAGGAGATGTCTGCCTGCACCACGGGGTTCTGCTGCTGCATCCATCTGGACCAGAGCAAACTACAGGACCGGACCGAGTCTAGCAGGCTGAACCAGGTCATCTGGTACCTGAACCCACGGGGAGATGCTTCCAGCAGGAAGAGGGAACATCTGTGCCACAGAAAGCAGCGTCTCTACCTGGCATGACGCTTTGGCTGCAGGCCGCACACCTGGAGGAGAACTGGCTGCAGTAGCAGTCTCTGCAGACCACAGCGTCGCCCTGCAGGATGAAGGACTCGTTGGCCAGAGAGCGCTCGCAGCTGAAACACCTGAAGCAGCGCTCGTGGAAGGACCTGTCCTCGTGCGCGAGCTCCTGCAGGGAGAGGGTGGAGATCAGGAGGAGATCAGAGACCTGGACTCAACCAAAGCTCAGTTAAAACATCTCAGTCAAGGAAAACACGAAGGTTCAAACGTCTGAACGTCCCCCAGAGCTTTGGTCAGGACAATCCTGGCCTCCAGGAGCAGAGTTAGCAGATGATGGTTGCAGGGAAAGCCAGACGCTGCTTCTGTGAGATTCCTGCATGTTTCCACGGTTAGAACTACGAAGGGAACCAATCAGTCTCCATCTGCTGCCTCAGAACCAGAAGCTGAGGGCCCAGAACTCCCTGCTGGTCCCCAGACAGATGTTTACAGATGTTTCACCTCTGAGACGGATGTCTCCGCTCAAGAGAAGGAACAGAGTTCATTGACAGAGAAGGATGAAGATGTTGTGTTTAGTTCAGAGGAGGAAGAGGAGGAGGGGCAGCCCATAATTTACGTCCTATCAGGGATCTCTTGGTGTCTGCAGCTGCTTCCTACGGAGCTGCAGACTTTCTTTCCTGCACTGAAACTCAAGGATTGATTAATTCAATTCAATTTTATTCATATAGCTCCAGTTCACAACATGTCATCTCAAGGTTCTTTCCAGAGTCAGACTCCATCAGATCCTCCAGGTTGGTGAGAAAGTTTCCTCTCTAAGGAAACCCAGCAGGTTGCATCAAGTCTCTCCAAGCAGCATTCACTCCTCCTGAAAGAGCGTAGAGCCACAGTGGACAGTCGTCTGCATTGTTGATGGCTTTGCAGCAATCCCTCATACTGAGCATGCATGAAGCGACAGTGGAGAGGAAAACTCCCCTTTAACAGGGAGGAGAACCTCCAGCAGAACCAGAACCAGGCTCAGTGTGAACGCTCATCTGCCTCGACCCACTGGGGCTTAGAGAAGACAGAGCAGAGACACAGAAAGCTCAGAAGCTCACATTGATCCAGGAGTACTTTCTATGTTAGATGGTAATAGAGGATGATCTGCCTCCCCTGATGATGTCACAGCTAACAGAACGCCAGACCAGGTGTACCTTCTATGAAGTGAAAAATGACAGAGAACAAAAAGTTAAAAGCTGAAATAACAACAAACAATGCAGATTGGAGAACAGTAGGAGAACTCAGCAGAGTGAGAGAAATAGATCCTGATGTCCTCCAGCAGCCTAAGCCTATAGCAGCATAACTATAGAGGTAGCTCAGGGTAACATGAGCCACTCTGACTAGAAGCTTTGTCACAAAGGAAGGTTTTAAGATTAGTCTTAAAAGTAGACACAGTGTCTGCCTCACGGACCAAAACTGGGAGTTGGTTCCACAGGAGAGGAGCCTGATAGCTAAAGGATCTGCCTCCCATCTGCTTCAGATCTCTTGTGTCCAGCAGTGCAGACACCTCCTGGACCCATGAGGGCCGCAGCACCTGGATGTCCCCCCAGCAGGTGTCGGCCCGCTTTACGCTCCAAAGCCTGAAGCAGCCGACCAATCAGGCGGTTCCTTCCACCACCTGTGACGTCAGGGTGAGCAGAGAACTACGGCCGGGTTCTGCTGGGTCCACTGGGACACATAAAGAGCAGCACACCTACCTTCTGGTCGTGTCCAATGAGCTGCTTGCAGTGGTGGCAGGTGTTGGCGTACAGCCGGTCGTAGCAGCAGATGCAGAGCGCCTTCTGCTCCACCTGGATGTACCTGCAGCCGTGAAGCGACTCGCTGCAGCCGCTGCAGCTCAGCCGCTCACTCATGGCGCCGAGCCCTGTGGATCAGAACATTCCCAGAGTCAGTTCAGCTTTCAGCCCAGAGGGAGCAGAACCATGGAATGGACCTGATGTTCTGCTGCAGAGGGAACAGAGGCAGACCAGCAGAGCTCATGGGAGGTTAAACACAGAGTCAATGGAGAGCTGGGTTGGTTCTGGTACCGGACGGTCCAACCTGCTGAGTAGCTCAGATCGTTCCTCTCCGTCTTCTGCCCAATATTTGGTTTCTAAAGGAAAGTGCAGCTCGGTCCAAAGACAGCAGAACCTTCTTGCCGTTTGCTCTCACGCTCAGTCCGATCGGATCAAACGTGGAGAGAAATCAGCGCCGCTTCCTGCTGAGACGTCCACCGAGGCCCGGTTTCTATTCTGGTTCTGGTCCATGAATGCTGCACCAGAACAATGGCCTTCCTTCCTCTCAGTGTTCTGCTCTTCCTGCAGCAGAACATCTGCGGACCCGTCCTGCTGCCCCCAGCTGTTGTCTTTCATCAGAACTTCCTCTACAGGAGCCCAAACCCAGCACAGCCGACCCGGTTCTGAACGGAGCCAACCGGGTCACAGATGTGCAGAAGGTGGCAGCAGGTCCTCATGTTCCGGAGGTGTTCAGGTGACAGTTTGGACCGCAGCACGCAGACATTAAACGCGCCTGCAGAACCACCAGAACCCTCAGCATGACGCCTTACATTCCTGCCGTCGGTTCTGGGCAGATTTACGGACCGGCCCGGACCGGACTGCTTTGTAGTGGCAGCCAAATGGAAAGTGTCTCCCTTCCTGTGCTGCCGGTGCCGTTTGACCCGTGGACCGCCTGCTGAGTGTCTGCAGAGGGACGGGTTCTGGTGTCAGGAGTTTACAAACTGGATCCTGTCACGCATCAGGAACCCGTAAAGACGGGTCGGCGCTGTTAAAGCTGCCTTCTACGGGCCGGTGGAACCAGCCAGGTGTTCTGGAAGAACTTTATGTTTCAGAACATGAACGACAGCTTTCTCGGTTCTGACAGAAACAAGCAGAACCAAAAATGGACCTGGAGATGAGCACCAGAACAAGGTCCAACTGGACCTTAGGTCTGTCCGTCTGAGGCTCAAAGCATCTTCATGTTTGGGAGTTGCAAAAATACCAGAACCAGAACCAGAACCCCCTTTTCCTGGTGGCACTGGAGGATCCACCCAGAAGGTTCTAGGTCTGGTCCAGGGGTTCTGCTCAGGGCCCGGAGAACCTGCAGAGGAGACATCCAGAACCTCCTCAGCGGCGCCTCTAGAAGGTGGAGCTCCTGATCTCTGAGTCCGCCCTGGGATCCAGATCTCTGGACCGAAGGTGGAGCAGCAGAACCAGAACCTCAGCCCATTTCTGCAGCCGAAGCCCTGATCCAGCCATGCATCTCCTGCTCCATCACTCAGAACCAGAACCAGAACTTTACCCTGGTGGAGAAGTCTGCTGGATCTACATGCGCTGTGTGGATCCAGAGACGGGTCAGGTCCATTTCCCCTCAGCGGTTCTGTGGGAATACGGACTTCCGGGTCGCCCGGTTATCGGATCTCTGTGTCACATCTTCTGCGGGTCCAGCTCATCCCGGTTCTGGCTGGACCTTTCCACAGCAGATGATGTGGTTCTGAGTCGGTTCCTCAGTTTGGGTCATGGTTCCCATCAGGGAGAGTTGGACCGTTCCCTTCTGGCCAGAACCGCGTCTCTGCGTCAGCTGGAGGAGGTCCGGTGTCCGGGTGGAGACCTGTGGAGTGGACCTTCTGGATCAGAACAAGACCCGTTAGAACCAGGATCTGATGTTGGAAACACAGAGGAAAAAGTTCTGGATCTTCATGAAGGTTCTGCTTCATTTTTCTGTCTGAACAACTGGGTTCCTCTGAGCCTGGACATGTAAGTTCTGGTGCTGGAGGGTAGAACAGAACCAGCCTGCAACAGAACCAACAGTCCCGAGGAACAAAGTTGCTTTGAATCACCAGCTTACTTCGGACCTCAGAACCGGGTCAGTGGTCCCGAGACGCTGAGTGAGAAATTAAGGATTTGACCCGTTTACTCCTCTTTGGATAGAATTTCGTCCTCAGAGGAAAGGTTCTGGTTTCAGCCCAAACACAAAGCGGTTCTGGTTTCAGCCCGGGTCACGGGTCCGTTTGGACTCTCTGAGCTCCGGGTTATTTCCGGCTGACCAGATGTTGGACGTCACTCGGGGAAACGACGGAACGACCCGACCCAAACACACGAGGGAACAGAGCCTGGTCCAGTTGAGACCCAGTCCAGAACCGGGCCCTGTGTGTTTACTGGGCAGGTCTCTGGTTCAGACCGATTTATTCTGGAGAACAGATCACCACTATTACCATCTAATGTAGAACAGATTACTAGATCAATGTGTGCTTCTGTGCTTGTTTGTCTGTCTTGTTGTGTCTCTGCTCTGTCTTCTGTAACCCCCAGTGGGTCGAGGCAGATGACCGTTCATACTGAGCCCGGTTCTGGTTCTGCTGGAGGTTTTTCCTTCCCGCTAATGGGTGTTTTTTCTTTCCACTGTCGCTTCATGCTTGCTCAGTATGAGGGATTGCTGCAAAGCCATACGGTGGCCCTGAAGTGCAAACCACAACTACAAATCTAAAAGCACTACTACATTAAGGAAAACACAACAACATTAAGGAAAACACAACATTAAGGAAAACACAACATTAAGGAAAACACAACAACATTAAGGAAAACACAACATTAAGGAAAACACAACATTAAGGAAAACACAACATTAAGGAAAACACAACAACATTAAGGAAAACACAACAACATTAAGGAAAACACAACATTAAGGAAAACACAACAACATTAAGGAAAACACAACATTAAGGAAAACACAACATTAAGGAAAACAATGTGTTTTTTAAAAATATGAATGTTCTCGGTGATCTAAACCGTAAAATGCAGTCTAAAACGCCGCTTAGTCTGTTTATAAGTTTAGTTTTTATTAATTCTGCTTTTTTTTAACTACGTGTGCTGTGTTTCTGTGCCTCAACGCTCTAACTGGTCTGCTCCTCTCCCCTCCCTTCCCTCGGACCCAGGGGCTTTTATCAGCGGCCAACCTTGTCACTACGTTTAATGTCTTTCCACTCCTACCAAAATGTCCCAATTAAAATCAATAGTATAGTCAGTAGCTGTGTTTCATGCTCTTCTCTTTTTAACGACACAGAACCAGTGGCGCTTCGGTGGGCGTGCTGCCTTGGCTTGTATTCAGGTGCGCAAAATTAAGTTACATGCAATTAAGGTACGCACTTTTAAGGGTGATTTCAATAAGCTTGTAGCGTAAGGGGCTTCAGTTCAGATCCATTAGAGGAGAGGGGCAGACCAGTTAGAGCGTTGAGGCACAGAAACACAGCACACGTAGTTAAAAAAAGCAGAATTAATAAAAACTAAACTTATAAACAGACTAAGCGGCGTTTTAGACTGCATTTTACGGTTTAGATCACCGAGAACATTCATATTTTTAAAAAACACATTAAAGCCAGAATAACTTCTGGTTCAAAAGTAAAAACGAGCTGTAGTCCAATCAGCGATATCTTAGGTCTCCCACTGGGACGTTCCTCTTCCGTTTTGTAAATGTTGTTGCGCTTTGCTTAATGTTGTTGTGTTTTCCTTAATGTAGTAGTGCTTTTAGATTTGTAGTTGTGGTTTGCACTTCAGGGCCACCGTAAAGCCATGGACAATGCAGACGACTCTCCCTGTAGCTCTACGCTTCTCCAGGAGTGAATGCTGCTTGTCGGGACTTTGAAGCAATCAACTGGTTCCCTTATATAGGAACATTTTGACCAATCTGTATAATCTGATTGAACTTAACTTTGTAAAGGGCCTTGAGATGACATGTTTCATGAATTGGCGCTATATAAATAAAATTGAATTGAATTGAATTGAACTTCAGAGGGTCCAGACCTCCAGGGAGGGAACCATGAACAGAACCAGAAGATCCTGTTTAGAACTATTCAGCTTTGATTTAAAGGTCAGAAGCTGTTAATGTTTCCGGTGGATCAAACCGGCCATCAGAACCATCCATCAGAACCATCCATCAGAACCATTCATCAGAACCATCATCAAAGAGCCAGGTTCTGCTTGGGTCCAGTTCCTTGTGAGTTTAGTGATCCATGAAAACAAGACTGAAATATTTCTGTGTGAAACCCATCAGAACCCATCAGAACAAATCCTGCTGGATCTCCCTCCTGATATGGACCCGGTTAATGTCAGGAACCGCTGATCCGGATCATGTGAGGAAGATGATCCGGATCACAGAGGAAAGAATCTGCAATGAGGAAGTGAAACTGAAGCAGCCGGCTGGTCCGGTCCACAGCCGCCCCGCCCCACACGGTGCTATGCATGAGGTGGCGCCCTGGGGCATCTCCTCCCAGGCCCGGACCCGGGTGCCACGGTGCCGTCAGACGGACCTGGTACCGGCCGGCAGGTACCAGCCGTTCATCGTTCAACACAGCTGCTCCAGAACCTTTCATGTCTGTCACAAGAGCTCAGAACCTGTTTTTCAGACATTTTATTCTCTCAGGGACAGACCTGCCCGTCACCGTTGAAACGGTTCTGTCTGCCTCCACCGCCTCTTTGGACGGGCCTAATCGGTACCGTTCCAGAATTTTGTTCAGGGGCCACAGAAAATCACTGCAAACGGCCCCGGGCCTGACCTGGGCAGCCCGGGTTCAGACTCCACACATTTTTATTTCTGGGGATTTCATGTTTCCAGCCATCCTCTGAACCGGTCCGGGTCAGGACCAGAACCACGCGGTCACCCCCACCCTCGCCGGAATGCTCCAGGAATGCGACTGTGGTCAGAACCTCTGGAGCTCCAACACAGAGACATCCCCCCCCACCCCCCGCACGGCGCCGATGGCTGGACCAGAACCCGAGGGAGGGATGGAAACTGTGAGCCGGTCCAGGAGAAACATTTGGATCTGAACCGACGTAGCATCTGATAAGCCAGAACACGGACCAGACCGCCTGGAGGACATTTTATTTAGAGTCGGGTCAGAACTCAGGAAGCTGCCCCTCAAAGGTTCCTCTGGAATCCAGCACCAGAAGCTTTTTTTGGACCGGTTCCGTCCCTGAAACCTCAGATAACGGCCACATGTAGCAGAACAAAGCCTGAGGGAGAGATTTGGGTCGAAAATGTTCTGGCCGTGCAGAGCTTCTCCTTCCCTGATGCCGCAGCTTCAGACACGTTTATTTTCCAGCCGCTGATGAACTTTGACCCCTTCAGACTCGCCTTCCCTGCTCCAAACATCTGAAGAAAGTTCTGCCGGTACCAGAAGCCGTCTCAACAGAACAAGGTCCGGATTAACAAAAACAGAAAAGCTTTAAAAGCTTTGATCAGAAATAACCTAAAACCGTCCAGCTGGTCCAGTCCTGATGACGGCACCAGCAAAGTTCTGAGGTCCGATTCTCTCTGGGGCCCGGCTGGCCCGGGCCACCTGGTTTGCTTCTGCCTTGGTCCGGCTGATGGTCGTTTAAACAATCAAATCTGTCGAACAGAACAAAGATCCTCTATTGTGACCGGATCCGCTCTGAGAGCGACCGACCTCCAGAACCGACCCTCCAGAACCGCATGGGTTCTAGTCTGTTTCAAAGTGCAGCAGGTGAGACTCTGAGGGCCTCCAGCCCCTTCAACAGGTGGACCTACCTCTCAGGACCTCCTGCAGCTGCTGCCCCACGCTGGTGGATCCTCTGTGAACTTTCCACGGACTGAGGAGGAGAGGCTGTGGTGCAGCAGCCAAAGAGGGAATGGACCGCCTCCTCCTCCTCCTCCTCCTCCTCCTCCTCCTCCTCAGCAGGGTGACTCAGGTTCCTGCTGTGAGCAAAAACGTTTTCAGACTTACTGAAGAATCCCCAGGATGCAGAAACTGCCCTGGACCTTCTGGACTTTTCTTCACGTTGATCGGAATCAGACTGGAGAACCGGACCATGGAGGACCTGCTCCTCTGGAGGTGATGAAGGCTGCTGATGTTCCCAGACTGCCAGCAGAACACCACCAGGTCCAGGTCCAGCAGTGTGAGGATGGAGGTCTGCACCATCCAAGCATCCAGAGGAGGGGTTGATCTGCCCCCTGCTGGTGAAGGATGGTGGTTAAAGCAGAACATTTCGGACCCAGAGACTGTGCCACTTTAATTTGTCTGATCTAGAGCAGTGGGTGTCAGGACTGCTGTATTGCAGTGGTTCTGGTCTTATTTGGCAGAGGGAACCTTCTCTGTCCTCTGCTGCTTTTCCTTACCGTGGGGCCCCACAGGGCTCCGTTTCAGGCCCCTACCTTTCTCTCTCTTTATCTTCAGGGAACATGCCAGGATGCCTGACATCCTGGGCCAGATAGATGGATTCAGGTCTTAAAGTTCTAGCTTTGTTCATCTGAGGCAGTCCGCCAAATTAAAGCCCGTTATATCAAGGAAGCTTTTTGAGGCAATAAATTCATGCATTTGTGATGCGCTTTATTTTAGGGTTAGAGATGAATGAGCGCTGGAGGAGGATCAGCTGCTGTCTTTCCTCTATTGAACTTGAATTTTGCATTTTTATCTAAATATGCCTATTATCAATAATTTTAATCTATTGCCTGATGAGTTCATTCCTTGTTTTAGAAGTTATTCATTACTAATCAGCGTGTAACTCCTGAAGTTCTCCACTGTGGGACAATAAAGGCATTTCTAATATTCAGTCTGAGCAGGAATCTGACGCTTTTCATAGTTAAAGGTTTTAAATCGTTTAATTGCTCTTCAGTAGAACCATAAAAACAGAAGCTGAAGGACTCTCTGAAGGACAGAACCTTTTTATTTAGAAATCCACACAATAATAAAAGCAGAACATCAAACTCATTTGGCTAAAAGCTTCGTCACATAAAACCGTGAGAGTCAACCGGGTTCAGTTCTGGTCTCGCTAACATCTAGACGCCACAGAGGTGCTTTCTGCGGGTCAAACGGGTCTGAGCTGCACGCAGCACGGCTGACTGCAAACGGTCCGGTTCCAGAGGCGAACCTGGAAATCAGGTCCAGACCGGGCAGTTCGTCAGGCGCCTCATCCCAGAAGTCTGTGTCTGCTTCCTGGGAGGAATCTGGAGTCCCTGCTGCATTCAAGGTGTTCCCAGTCTGCATCACTCTGCAGCTTCTGTTTCTGGAGCTGACCGGGTCTCCAGGAGCCTTAAACTGCGCTTCCGTTCAGCACCGGGTTCTTTAGGCTCGTCTGCTTGCTGCTGGAGGAACTCGCTGGTCCCCAGACGGCGCCGTCAAACAAGCTCCCCACCTCAAACACTTCGTGGATCGCTTTCCGGAAACAGTGGAAGTTGTAGTCGATCAGACCTGCAGAGGAAGCAGAACACAGTTCAGGTTCCTCAACACGGTTCCTGCTGGACGGAGAGGAGGAACTAAACGGTTCCTGCTGGATGGAGAGAAGGAACTAAATATGGTTCCTGCTGGATAGAGAGGAGGAACTAAATGGTTCCTGCTAAATTGTCATCCTTGAGTTTCCTGAGGCCCGTTTCACTAAACCAAGATGGAGGATTAAGCCGTGATTTTCCAGATATTGCAGCTGATTTAAAGTTTGATTGGACTAAAGCAGCGACACGTGATCAGTTACCATGATCGACGTTTAGCTAGCTGCTGCAGACCAGGCTAACAGCCAGGCTTAGATCAGTTAGCATGGCTAACAGCTAACAGCCAGGCTTAGATCAGTTAGCATGGCTAACAGCTAACAGCCAGGCTTAGATCAGTTAGCATGGCTAACAGCTAACAGCCAGGCTTAGATCAGTTAGCATGGCTAACAGCTAACAGCCAGTCTTAGATCAGTTAGCATGGCTAACAGCTAACAGCCAGGCTTAGATCAGTTAGCATGGCTAACAGCTAACAGCCAGGCTTAGATCAGTTAGCATGGCTAACAGCTAACTGCCAGGCTTAGATCAGTTAGCATGGCTAACAGCTAACAGCCAGGCTTAGATCAGTTAGCATGGCTAACAGCTAACAGCCAGGCTTAGATCAGTTAGCATGGCTAACAGCTAACAGCCAGTCTTAGATCAGTTAGCATGGCTAACAGCTAACAGCCAGTCTTAGATCAGTTAGCATGGCTAACAGCTAACAGCCAGGCTTAGATCAGTTAGCATGGCTAACAGCTAACAGCCAGGCTTAGATCAGTTAGCATGGCTAACAGCTAACAGCCAGGCTTAGATCAGTTAGCATGGCTAACACCTAACAGCCAGGCTGAGTTAATGCTGCTGCCTCCTCTGGAACCAGAGAGTTTATCAGCCTGCAGTAAAACACCTCAGACACACGTTGGTATTCAGACAGTATAATATTTAAACATTATGATGGTAGCCTATAACATTATTACCTTTATTATTATTATCCATGTGGGCATTGTTATTGTTCTGTGTTTTAAAGACTACTGTGTCTCTTTGACAGAAAGGCCTTTAATAGACTACTGCTGGTGTTGAAGAAGCAAAGGTGATAAATAAAGTCTGACTCTAGGGGGCGCTGTTTTTCTGGCCGTACCAGAAAACAACACATTTCCCCTCAGGTGCACAAAATACGCATCTCAGCTCCAACAGGAAAAAAAGTACACAGACCATAAGGCTCAGCGACCTAACAGCTGTTAATGGAAATAATTTTACCATGAATAGGTAATTCCATTGCATATCAGATATCCTATATTAACAATATCCTCATTAATAATTAATGCCTCTATTAAAATCTGACAGCAGGTGAACATTGTTCCTCAAAGGCTGCTGACAAAGTTTCTTCCTCCATGTTTCTTGCTCTGCTGCTGCAGGATCCATGGCTCAGAGAAACAGCGCCCCCTAGAGTCAGAGTCTGACAGAACACATTAATGCTTTAATTTATTTCTACCAGCAGCTCCAAACAACACCTGGCTGGATTTAGTCGGACCTACTGAGCCTGGACTGGGCTTTGGGGAACCATGAAGTTTAGTGAAATTTAGTGAATTTCTCCATTGTGAGATCAATAAAGACTATCTTATCTTATCTTAAGCCGGTGCTGATCACGCTGTGTTAAACCGAGCCTTAGCCAAGCTTTAGCCGGGATTTAGCTGGGATTAAACTGGGATTAGCCGGGATTTCACAATCCAGCTGTTGGGAAACAGGCCTCAGGTCCTTTTAATCCCTGAAGGCAGGAAGTGAACATGGAACCAGGAAGAACTGCAGGAGGGAGGGAGGACACAAGGGAGGTTTGAAGGGAGGAAGGAAGTAAGGAAGGACAAAGGAAGGAAGGAAGGAAGGAAGGAAGTATCCAGACTTGGACCTGGGGCGACTAAAATTCTCATTCTCCAGCCACTCAGGAACCCTGGAGAACATGAGGAGATGAACGTTGTGGAGAACATGAGGAGACGAAGGATCAGAGCACCTTTCCTCTCGAAGCTCTCCTCCCTGAGGATGCAGACCAGAGCCAGGAACTTGGTGACCTCCTTCAGGTAGAGCACCGTGGTGTTGTTCAGCTTGATGATGGCCAGGGACTCGCTGTCGTAGGCGCAGCCGCCGCCGTCCTCCATCAGCCTGGAGGAGGAGGACAACCGTCAGAGCGTCCTGAGGGACGCTTCGACCACATGCGTTCAGGTCTTCTCACCCGTAGATGCAGGAGACGTCGATGACCACGTCGATCATGTCGCAGCAGAGCTCGTAGGACTGCATGTCCACAGGAGAGCTGTCCGTGGCGATGTAGATCTTACTGACCACGTCGAACAGGAAGGCCTTCTCGATGCCAGAGTGCTGCGGAGAAGATGTTAGGACAACCAGACGTTAGGACAACCACCCAGACGTGCTGGACAGAGCTGGACAAGGCTGGACTCCTACTGAGATGAAGATGTTTAGGAGGTTCTCCAAGGTGGGCAGCTGGGGGATGAGCTTCTGCACCACTTTACTGAAGGCCTCGAAGATGGAGTGGTCGTAGATGCTGGTCAGGTAGAAGCTGAGGAGGAGATCAGAGGAGCTTCAGAGAGCCAGACAGGAAGGGGCGGAGCTAAAGGGGGCGGGGGGGTCAACGTGGATCCATAGCGAGGATTCAACGTTTAATTTTACGCCTTTTAAAATCATAAAACAATGAAATTTAACGTGTCAGACACGAGTTGTGCTTTAGAGCTCGTTTCAGTTTTGCTACACTGTTGATAAACTGTATAATAAAATAATAACAGAAATAACTTAAATATATTTAACTGTTAGAAACGTTTCTGCTCAGAGCACGCTGCTAAAAAGAGACGTTTTTAAATACGTACAAAGGTTTTACTTTAAAGCCAAGAAAATTTGTATGCATTTCCAGATTTTAGAACTAAATCAACGTAACCATCATTTTATAAAAATAGTTTTTTATCTGAAGAGCAGAGAACAGGAAATGGAGAAAGCCAGGAGGAAAAAAAAAATAAAATAATAATAATAATAATAATAATAATGAAAAAAAATAAAGCTTTAAAAACGTTAGTTTGATGAAGGGGTTTGAGCCTTGGTTCCGTTAAAGACGTTTAACGCAGATATTGAATAAAAACGTCCAGATTTATGGCTGAAATCCCTTATTGGCGTCATAATTAACCACGTTTCCATGGAGACACGTTCTGCAAACGGTCCATCTGAGCGGCGGCGGCGGCGGCGGCGCTGACCTGAGGTGGAGCCGGTCCAGGCCGGCGTCGGCCAGGTCGTCGTCGGCCCGCTGGTGGACGTCCCGCTGCGTCTCGATCTTGTGGTCGTCGGACAGGCCGTCCACTTTGTGGATGAACACCTCGAAGTTGATGTCCGGGTTCACCTTGTAGGCGCGCGACACGGTCAGGTGGAGCCGGCCCAGAGCCTCCATGTAGTCGTCCTGCGGCAGGAAGCACACGTCAGAACCAGCTCGGGTTGACGGTTCGAAACCCGGGAAGAGTCTCCATCTGCAAACATCTGCAGCTTCGCTTCACGCCAAGAAAACCTAAAACATCCTGGAAGATCAAAGAGCGTCCAAGATGGCGGATGGAGAGACCAGCAGAACCGAGACCCGGTCCGGGTCATAAAACAGACCAGAACCCAGAGAGGATTCTGGTTCCGTGCCCCGAGAGCGGTTCCTGCGGTTCTGGAGCCAGACCTCCAGGCGACCCACCTGAGCGTCGATGACGAAGATCAGAGCTCCGGTTCCCTTGAAGATCATCTCGCTGTCGAAGGTGGGGTCGAAGAAGTCCACCTGGCCCGGGAAGTCCCAGATCTGGAAGCTGACGAAGGAGCTGCTGGAGACGTCGTCCTTGTAGATCTTGTTGGTGCTCTCCAGGAACAGCGTCTCGTTAGGAGACATTTTGTGGAACACCACCTGCAAGGACAGCCTTTCACTCTAGGTTCTGCTCTGGTTCTGGACGCCGTCACAGCGGCCGCCACAGGTTCTGTTTAAGGTTCTGAACAACCGGAGCCGTCTGGGACCTCTGACGGGTCCGAACCGTTAACGGAACCACAGCCCGGTGCTGCCCTGAAACGTTCTACCTCCACCTGAAGCAGAACGTTTGTGGTTAAACGTCTGTGGTTCTGACCTCACGGTCGGTACCGCTCCTCAGCTTCAGCCCGTTTCAGTCACTGTGCAGAGTTCTGGGAAACCATTACAGAACCGCAGCACAGTCCGAAAGAACATCCCTGACGAACAGTGCCATCAGAACAACGTTCTGCGTTTCTGTGTGTGGAGTTTTGGACCGGACTAAAGTTTTGGACCCGGCTGAATGAGCAGCTCCAGCGAGGTCCAAACATGAAAGCGTTTAAACGAGGCGATTCTAAACGGACTCAAACATTCTTGGTGCTTTTACTGGTTCTGGAGCTGCTGCTCATTGTTAAGACGTTCTTCACGGAACCGGGAACAGATCCGTTTGGGTCACTATTCTCCCTCCCTGGAATGAATATATAATATGATATGAAATTAATGAGCTAAAGATCCGTTACTGAGGTCCAGAACCTGAGATCCAGAACCTGAGGAGTACCGCTGCCACCAGGGTCACCTTCCATCTGACCCATTAACTGGTACCGTTGGTGGACATGAACCCAAACCATGACAGAACCTCCACCGTGTTTCACTAATCGGTCCTGATTGTTCTTGTGATCGGGTCCATGTGCAAAACAAGAACATCTTGACCCGGTCCTCCTGTGACCCGGATCTGATCAGAGGTTCTCCAGAACGTTATGAAGTTCTGTCAGAACTTTTCTGGTCCAGTTCCTGGACCTAAACTACATGCATAACGAATCAACTCAAACCTAACGGGATATCAGAACCTGTCCCACTTCAGGAACCACTGATAGGAGTCAGAACCACAGAAGAACCACCCAGAACCACTGACCCAAACCCCTCTCAGAGAGCAGCTGACCAGGACCTGCTCCTGTGTGTTGGGCTCATCGGAACCTCGGTACCTTCTGGATGGAGGACTTGCCGCTCCTCCTCAGACCCATGAGCAGGATCCTGGGCCTGCCGGCGGACGGGCTGCTGTCCTCCGGGTCCAGGTCCTGCTCCTCCCCGCCGTAGCCGAAGCTCTTGGGGAAGGAGCCCACCACGCTGTAGCTGCTGCTCAGCGTCGGCTCCTCGTACTGGATGTTCATCCTGGACCTGCGCAGAACCCTGGCTGCCCGACCCGAACCTCCGAGCTCTGGCAACGGGACCTGCTCCTCCCCCGAACCGGGGCTCTCTGGCCTGCTCCTCCTCCTCCGAACCCGGCTGTCAGAACCCAAACGCTCCGAACAGGAACCGCAGCTTGTTTGCTGTTCGGACCGGATCAGAACATCTCAGCGGACCGGGTTCTGATGGGTTCGGCGGGCGGGCGGTGGTGGCAGGTTCGGTTTTGTGGCAGAACCTTTAAGCCCTGCTAACACGGCTAGCTTAGCTTCAGCTGCCTTCTGATTGGCTGTCAGCCCCAAACACAGGAGTCACATGACCTGCAGCCCAACATCAAACAGGAAGCAGAGTCGGGCGGTGAGTCGCGCTTTTTCAGGTTTTATAACACTTTAAACATTATTTAAGTTTAATAAATGAAAGAATGAGACTTTAAAGATATTTCTTATTTATTTAAACCGCCAGAAGATAAAAGAAGCGCTTCTGTTATAAGAAGGAGGGACTTTTGCGGCATTTATTTGCTCTGTTTCGTCATTTAGCTCGTTGGGGCTCATTTAAAACGACGCAGTGAAAGAATGTAGCCTACCATAATAATCTGTGGCTTCTGAAAGGCTCAAACAAACAGAGAAAAGCATAATCAGACCTTCCTGGCCATTTAATAATGTAATCAAAGCCAGAACAGAGCCAGAAACTGATTAGATATGAAGTTTAAACACAAGACAGAAACTGAAAGAGCTTTAGCTCCTAAATAAAGCTGCCAATCTCTGTCTTATCGGCGTGTTTAGTTAAATCACTCAACGATTTCATTTAACTATACTTAACCTGATTATCTTTTAAATTCAGACAGATGTCAGCCATTAGAGCTGAACCAATCATTTTTATTGTCCTGTCCCTGCGCGCCATGCGGGCTCATTAGATTAGTATAGAATAGAATAAAATAGAATAGAATAGGATAAGATAGGATAGGATAGAATTATGAGTCGTTTCTGCAGGAATCAAAGATTTGATTCAGTCTGCTGCGCTTCCTGTTCGGATCACCCCCAGCATGGACTGAATCTAAGTTACTAAACTTCCTTCCTATGGCTGGATCATTTATTTCTGTTTAGAAAATGGATCTGTTGATTATTATTAGAATAAAAAGCCAGAGTGGTTCCGGTTCTGGAAGGCCCACTTCAGAAAGCCACCAGTCAGTTTCAGGAACCGTTTTTGATGCTGGCCTCCAGCTCCTTCTGGAGCAGAACGCCTTTCTGGGGCGGCCCACATGCTGAGGAAGGTTCTGCGTAGAACATCCGGACGTACTGTGAACGTTAAAACCTGGCGGCTCAGTCAGAACCCTGGTTGGGTCAGAAACATCCCGGTAATAACATCAACCATTAGATTGTAATAAATGTCAATTAAAAAGAAAACATTAAGCTCATCAGATTTTCTGTTGAGGATTTGTGCGGTTCCACCGTAGGTTCTGGAAACACAGAAGTGGACGGATCCTGTAGGTTCTTTTCTGCCAGCAGAACCTCATTTTGGGTTCTCAGTTTCAGGATGGCTGCTGTCCTCCTCTCTCTCCTCCTGGCTGCGCCGGTCCTGCTGGTCTCCTCTGGCCCGGTCCGTGACTCCTCCAATGGGACGGTGCCTCTGGTTCTGTGGCACGGGATGGGTGAGTCTGTAAACACGGGTCAGCGTGTTGGCGGCTAACATGTTCTCCGTCTCTCCGCCGTGATCCTCTGACGTCAGAACTCTGGTCCACCTGCATCACGGCCTGGAATCATACAGGTTCTGATCCACAGAAGTGTTTTAAGTCCTACAGAATCTTCTAACATTTGCTCTGGTGCCCTTTATACCTGCTGGTCACACTGCAGAACCGGTTCTGGTCCGTTTCTCCTGGTCTGAAGCCGTGTTAATCATGTGTTGTAAACTTGGTATGTTAGCCCTGGAGAAAATGCCTGACTGGTGAAGAGATGCTCTTCAGAAAGCATCTATCCTTGCTTTAGAGCCCGGGGAGTCGGGTCAGTCAGCAGAACCCGGGTTAGGCGGGATCAGAACCGTGAAACACAGCCAGGAAGTAAAACCAGTTTCTGTTCTCCTTGGAAGCAGCGGCTGGACTTCTGCCAGAGAACTGAAAGTGTCCACACCCACCTTAGAACGTCTGTAATGTGACTCGTAGCCGGTCCAACTGGACCGAACAGGTGGGCAGAGGAACCTCTGAGTGGGATTCAAACCCACAACCTTCCTGCTGGGAGGCAACCTTTCCAGCAACCAGTCTGGTTCTGGTCTACTACAGTTCTCCACGGGTCTGCTTTCCTTCCTGGGAAACCTGCGGGTCCGGCTAGAATCTCCCGCAGCTTTAGGAGAACGTGTTCCGGTGTTCCTCCTCAGGTTCTGCTGTGTTCCTCCAGGTGACAACTGCTGCAACCCGCTCAGCATGGGCTCCATCAAGAAGATGGTGGAGCAGGAGGTGCCAGGAATCTACGTGCTCTCTCTGATGATCGGGAAGAACGCGGTGCAGGTACCGGTTCCTCTCAGAACCATTCTGCCTTCTGTTAAACCTCCTGTCCGTCCTTTACTCAACGTTCGTGAAGAAATCAGAACCGAGGAGAAGATGTTGCTCATATCATGGAAACAGAAATATTTAACGTTCTGAATCATAAATTTTGCTTCATCCTGGTTCTGTGCCTGGGTCCAACCGGGTCCAGATCTGACTTAGTTCTGTGTCGGTACCGGTTTAGAACCGGACATAGAGCCAGTCAGCGTTAGCCACTAGCTGCTTTGGCCTAAAGATGATTTTCATTTGAGCGGCTCAGCAGCTGAGACTGAAGCTGCGGCCGGTTCTGTTCACGCCACCGAGGTCCGTTCACGTCCGGCCCAGTCCCGGTTCCTCCATTTGTTTTCTGCTTCCATGTTCCACTGGGTTCCCCTCTGTAGAACCGGGCGGACAGTTTGGTGGAGCAGTTTACTGGCCTCACCTGTGCAGGTGTTTCAGAGGAACTCCCCCATCAGCTGCTTTCATCTAGGGCTGGACGATGTAGAAAAAAAAAGCATAAAATATAAATCATATTGATCAATAATTATCAACAAATTCATCACGTATATTTTAAGTAATGCCCTGACCATTTATGCTGTTGCTTAGCAACCTTTTTTTAGACACAAACACTGAATTTAAACTCAACCCTTTATTCAACCAACTTTTTACCAAAACTACAAGTTTTTACAAACATAAAAAGACACGTGCTCTCTGAACTCTTTGAAGGGGGCGGAGCTTGGATCCTTGGTCTGCGCTGTGATTGGCTGGGAGGATGTAACGACTGTAATATTAACCGAAACAGCCAAATAGATAGAAAACTGTTATTCTATTGAACCTTTTACTAATCTTTTTTCTGTCATCGTTATCGATCGATAAATATCGTCACTGAATTATCAGCCCTGGTTTCATCCTCCTGATGCTTCCTGCTCTCTGAGCTCTGCAGACGTAACCTGACGCCGCCAGATAGATTTGCTCCGCATATCCATCTGGAAACCTTCCGTTGAAGTAATTTTGGGAAGGGGCGAAAATACTGGTTAGCTGATTGGCCTATGTTGGTGATAGACGGGCCAAATAAACCAATCAGATCAACGAAGCATATGACGTACTCGTCAACATGCTTCGTCGTCGCTCGTAACAGAGCGACGACGAAAACACAACCACAAGCCAAGCTACTCTTGCTGCTGCAGGTAAAGGCTCGTTAGCTCAGCAAAGAAATACTCTGTAATTCCGATAAAACTTGCTCGATAGCCACGCTAACGCTAGTTTCATCGGCTGAAGCCGCCATGTTCTTTAGACTGAACTGTCGCGCTTCTCGTTGCGTCACACCTCAACCCGCCTCAAAGCCAACGCTGATTGGACGTTCGTTTGGTGAACGGCTCCAAATTTTCTTTAACGGAGAGTAGCCAGACTGATCTGCGAGTGAAACCTTGAAAGCTCGCGAGATCAGGATGGTCTCACGAGGCTACTGCAGATGTTCCATCAGAGCGTTCTAGTCTGCAGACCTCTTTCCTCCGTTAACCTTCACGTTGACGCCCTCAGTTCTCCTGTTCTCCCCTGCAGGACACGGAGAACGGCTTTTTCCTGGACGTGAACACCCAGGTGTCCCAGGTGTGCAGCCAGCTGGCCCAGGACCCCCAGCTGCAGGCGGGCTACAACGCCATGGGCTTCTCTCAGGGCGCCCAGTTCCTGTACGGGAGCCTTCTCACACATTTCTGTCCACACAAGGACGCTGCCTCTCATTCCTCTTCCTCTGCTCTTCCAGGCGGGCTGTGGCTCAGCGCTGTCCCTCTCCACCAATGAGAACGCTGATCTCCGTTGGCGGTCAGCATCAAGGTGAGCTGGTGCACAAACCCAGACCGCTTCCTCTCGTTTCCCCCAGAGAGTTTCACGGCGCTGCCGCCACGACTTTCACTTCTACTTCGGCTCATCAGGAGCTCGTCTGCAGGGATCCGGGACGTTCTGCTCGTTACTGAACGTAACACCACAGCCTGATAACCTCCGGGCAACCAGCACAGCCGAGTCTGCGCTCGGTTCGGAGCGACCCGGGTCCTCTGTTGGGTTCTGATCCTAAAACCTCCAGTTCCTCCGTTTTCAGGCTTCACTGAATGTTTGAAGTCTGACTTTTGGAAAATTTTAAATCCAGCAAAAGACCTGGAGGTTCTGGAGGGTTCTGGTGGGCTCATATAGTAAGAACATCTCTGATAGGTGAGATGCACTAAGAACATGATGTTCATCCATGTTCTGATGTTGGTTCTTGATCTGGACTGAAATGGACTTTAACAGCCTGGTTCTGAAGAACATTTACTGATGAGACCGGTCCATTTGGTCCCTGCATGGCTGCAGATTTTACGACCACCTTCTCGGTTCTGCTGGCGTTCCTCGTGTTCTCGAGTCAAGGTTTGGGTTCTTCCAAAACGCTTCCCATCCTGAACAAGCACAGGGCGACAGTGGAAAGGAAGGGCTCCTTTTTAACAGGAGGAACCGGCAGCAGAACCAGAGCTGGGTCCATGTTTCAGCTCCTCTAACTGCTGGTTCTGGTTCTGAACGCCCAGGTGTGTACGGGCTGCCCAGGTGTCCTGGCGAGAGCTCCCACATCTGCGACATGATCCGTGAAGCTCTGAACCGGGGCGCCTACAGCGACCTGGTGCAGAAACAGTGAGTCAGCGCCGCCCTGCGGGTTCTGTCCCCCTGCTCTGTGTGACCGTGTGTTTGTGTCGTCAGCCTCGTTCAGGCCCAGTACTGGCACGACCCGCTCAACGACGACCTGTACAAGAAGCACAGCCTGTTCCTGGCCGACATCAACCAGGAGCGGGTCAGAACCATCAGCAGAACCGTCTGACCCAGCGCTCCTCGGGTCCAGTGACTCACCTGCCGTCTGTGTTTCAGGCCGTCAACGAGACGTACCGGAAGAACCTGCAGCGGCTGGAGAAGTTCGTCATGGTGAAGTTCCTGCAGGACACCGTGGTGGATCCGGTTGACACCGAGGTAACTGATCCTGGTTCCGCCCGGTGTGTGAGAACCTGCAGGCGGAGGTGATGAAGCTGCATCTGTGTCTTTCTGCAGTGGTTCGGGTTCCTGAAGACGGGCCAGGCCAAGGAGACCGAGACTCTGCAGGAGAGCGTTCTCTACAAAGAGGTAACCTTGGAGACCCAAGCTCAGGTTCTCCCTGAAGGAGAGCAGCTACTGGGAACCACTTCCTGGGAACCACTTCATCTGTGGTTCTCAGGGCTCTGCTGCCTCCTGCTGGTGCTGCTCTGAAACTGCAGCTTCCAGGAAACCAGATCTACTGAATCAAAGATTCTTCCAGCTTCTTCTTAGCTGAACTTTTTAAAGCACATTCCTAAAATGTTTTCTGATAAAGCGTTCCCCTTCCTCCCTACAAACGAGTCCAACAGAACCGGGTCGTCTCCAACAAGGAGAACAGCCCAGTCCAGCAGCTGGACCTCCTCTTCCTCAGCCAGGCCTCTGGGATCTGGTCTCCATGGTCTTGGTGGAAAATGCTGGTGGAGAAGATGTGGTCCTGAAGGCAGCAGATGTTGCTCTAGAACCTCTGCTGGACTTTCCTGCTTTAATGCTGCCATCAGAGGAGAGGAGATGATCCAAAGCCAGCCGACTCCTTTTTTGGATGAAGGTTCTCCAGAACAATCTCTGCTCCCTGAGGTTCTACCAGCTGGTGCTGGATGACTGTTCTGGATCCAGAACCATCTGGAGGACCAGAGATCACTGCTGTCCAGCTGCATTCTTCAATTTCATGAGGTGCTGCTCTGCAGCAGGAGGACCATGAAGGTCCTTCCTGGTCTTCTGTGAGGAACGTTCTTAGTTCAGTCATCTCCTGCTGCCTGGTTTTATCTTTATTCCTCTGAATCTGTTGCAGCCTGAGCTGCAGGTGAAATGAGGATAAATAACATCTTCTCTGAAGCAAAGAGGAACCATGTTCCCTTTAACGTTCTGTGGTTCAGGTCTGGACGGGCTTCTCTCAGGTCCCCAGGAGGTCAGGACTTCAGTAATGAGGACGTTGCTCCAGTCTGGTGGTGATGGAGCTGAACTGAAGCTCTGGTCCAACCTTTGGTCCTGAGAAGACCTAAAGGAACCCTGGACACCAGCTGCTGGGATGAGCTTCTTCTGTGGGTGACCAGGCTCTGCGGAGAGGAGCTCCATCTGGGGGAGGCTGGAGTAGAGCTGCTGCTCCTTCCCATCGGCTCCTCTGAGGATCTTCTAGAAGGGGCTGCAGAGCGTTGCTGGTTTCGATGACCTGACATGTGGCAGATGTTTTTTTGCAGGACTCTGAATCAGATGTTCTTGTTTCTGCAGGACCGTCTGGGTCTGGCTGCCATGGATAAAGCTCAGAAGCTGGTGTTCCTCTCCACGGAGGGGGACCACCTGCAGTTCACCAGAGAGTGGTTCACCGCCAACCTGCTGCCATTCCTGAGGTAGACCTGCAGGTGGCGCCGCAGCACCAACTCCTTCCTTTGCACTGAGGCTTTCAGCACCTTCAGCATGTTTGCAGGTTGTCTGCGCTTCCTGCACGGCTCCCAGCCTGCTCTGGACTTCAGAGGTTTAACCGTGACAAACTGCTTCTGTAAACTTTTAACCAATAAAGACAAACTTCCTGGTGTTATTGCAACGTTTTAATGACTCAGCACTGATGAAAACATTTCAGTTTGGACCCAAAAATAAAGAAAAGTCAGAGCACATCTTTACAGATCTGATTATAGACTTCCAGGTGAAAAGGTGCAGCTTTCCGACGGGGAATGTTTGTTTCTAACACTCAGGAATGTCCTGGGGGGGGGGGGGGGGGGGGGTGGAAAACCTGGAGCTCTAACCGTTCCTGGCTCACTTGGTTTGCTTAAACCTTATTTAACTCAGCAGCAGTGGCGAAATGAAGCTTTTGGTCTGTTTTTTAAGTGCTTTAACTGGAAATTGCATAATAGTGAAACAGGAACCTGGAAAAGGAGGAAACATCCTGACAGGCGGCTGATTGGCTGCTGAGAATCTAGTCTATGCTCTCACTTTAGCTGATTGGCTGCTGATTGGCTGGAGGATCTGCTCCAAAGCGCGAGCAGCCCTCTCATTGGCTAATGAAGGGTCAGCTGCAGCTGTGATTGGCTGATAAGGAGGCAGGGGGCGGGGTTAACTCATGAGGTCTGATCTCAGTCTACAGTGTGACGTTAGCTGGTGGGCGGGGTCGGTCGTCGGCGGGGAGGAGGAGCCGTCTATCCAGCGATCTCGGTTGCCGTGGTGACGAGCTTCTGGCCATCCCAGACCGTCTTGAACTGCTCGGGAACGGGAAGCTCCGTCTGAGGGAAAAACAGGAACGTTAGGCGGAACCAGCTGGGAGTCTGACCACTGAAGCTCCAGCATCACCTCTGACCGTCTCTGCAGGACAGGAACCCAAACCGGTCGTCTATAAATCTATTAATCCTAACGGGGCAGAACCGTTAATTCACCGCCCGGAAAATCTGCTAAATGCTGATTCTTAATTTGAAAAATCATCAAATCTAATATTTTCCCCTTTTAGAAATAGAAATGCTTTAAAATACGATTAAAAGCCGTTGATGTTGAGTTCCAGCTTCTCGTCTCAGTATGAGGAGCAGAAATCTTCAAACATTTTCCCTCTAGATGTTTATCTGAGTGTCTGAAGATTCAGGAAATGTTGGTTTTGGGTCAGAACTCAGTTTTGTCCTCTGATCCAGAACAACGAGCCCGACGTCTGAGTCCCTTCGTTAACCTTTAGGCTCGTTAAATGTTTGATGCAAAAAGGCTGAATTCAGATTTAGCTTTAATCTCAATGCGATGCAAAGGCTCAGAGCGGACCAGAACCGGACCGCCTGACTGGGTCTGCTGGCCCAATAAGCATCAACAGAGCAGAAACCAATAAACTGCTCTAAACAGCTGGCCGGCCTTTCATTAGCAGCTTTGGCTCCGTCACAGATCATCCTTTAAACTGGAGCCAGATTGAAACCAGAACCGTGATCCTGGACAGGAGGGTCCAGATCAAGAAGTTTAACTCCCAACAGCTGCCTCTAAACTGAGCAGATCTCAGAACATGTGTACTGCAGCACATCCTCCCCGACTGCAGGTAACATACTGGCTGCTCAGACGTAGTCCGCCTGACCCCGTCTCTAAGGAGACCTTCCTTTATTCTGAACCTACAGGAACCCACGAGGAACCATCATGTCTGACTGGACCGTGTTCTGAGTTACTCACAAACTCTCCGTCCTTGTTGGGCACCAGGATGTTCATCTCGGAGCTCTTGGCGCTGATGATCTCGCAGCTCAGGGAGTCCTGGCTCAGGTAAACATGGCAGCCGTCGGTCTTGTTGATGGAGATGGTCGGGATCTTCCCCATGACCTTCAGACACACGGGATCAACAGCAGCCGGTCAGCAGCTTGTTCACGCCGCCGGCGTGATCAGGACGCACCTGTACGCACCTGAACCTTCACGTCCCTGCAGTTGATGACCTCCACGATGCCGACCACGTCGTCAAACACCAGACCCATCTTCTTACAGTTGTCTGATGGAGACAGCAACGTGAAGATGTCACAGACGCACCAACATCCATCTCCCTAACCCTCAACGGGTCAAAACCGACGCGATCCGATCTAGAGCCAGGCTCAGACGGGCCTGCTGGAGACATCTGGACCATCGGTACCGGTCCGAACGCCGTTTGGGTCGGCTGAGTCTTTTCAGCCAATCAAACGCACCGAATCGCTGCTGAGACTGAAGCAAACACTGCGTATAAAAAGGCTCGGACATTCTTTGTGTCTGTTAGTTTAACTGCTGTCAGGAAGTGACGTAGGTGAGAGTTCAGCGCGTTACACCATCAGATCAGAGGAACATCCACCACTTCAACTTACAGCATGTCGGCTGTTTGCAGTCCTAAACATCGACGCCCTGAGCGTTAGTGGCTGAATGTAAGTTAGCACGTCAGGTGCTTTGTTTATTCACATTAAGCCTGTTGGTACGAGCTGCTGAGAGGCAAGTCTGGGACGTTCAGGAAGCTTCCCGGGTGTTTTAGATCAAACTGACTTCTATTGGCCTTCAGGAGTTCACCTTAAAACTCTTAACTTATTATATCTGGGTTACGCCGCTGTGTTGGATCTGTACATGTATACATGTGATTGGAGGCATGTGACGCTGGCTGCAGCCATGCTGTAGTGTGTTTATTTGGCCACATGATGGCGCCAAAGCTGCTTTGAGCCCGGAAACGTCTCTGCTTACAGAACTTCACCGAAACGCTCAGTTTGAGTTCTGGCATGGGCTAAACCAAGTCACCAACCAAGTAATAATAATAATAATAATACATTGACTTTGTAATGCACTTTACCAAAGTGCTACATTGTAAAACAGGTAAGTGCTAAATAAAAACACATGGAGAGCAGGAAAAAAGCTAAAACAGAGACAATAAGTAAAAGGGCAAGAGTTCAATTAAAAGCTCTCCTAAAGGTGGGTTTTAAGGCCACGTTTAAAAGCATCCACAGTCTGGGGTCCTCAGGTGGTCCGGCAGACCTTCAACAGTCTGGGAGCAGCTGAGCACAAAGCTCCATCTCCAGTTGAACGGAGCTTCATCCTCGGTGTCTTTGTCTTTTAGATATATTTGACTTTATTTGGTTTAAACCTCTACTGTTGGAATACATTTGGCCTGATGGCAATTCATTTGTTATTGCAGAGTACTGGCAGCACGGAGCATTGAGGTGAAATAAACCTGCTGACATCAACAGTTCCTACCTGTATCCTGACCGATACACCATCTTGTTGGCTGTTAAGACCTAAAAGAACTAGCCCTTAACCTGTTCCTTCCAACACTCTGATTGGTCCAATCCAGAGTTTATTTAAATAATCAAACTTCTGTTTTAGATTTTTCCTCAATGAACGACTGAGAACGAAAGTTAAAACACAGAATTCTGGCGTCTTGGCACCGTGAAGATTTACAGATTTTCTTTCTCCACTGTTTTTAGAACTTTAGATCTTAATATTCTGATGAATGCAGAGTTCTGGCAGCAGCCCGCTGATGCAGCACCAGGAGGTCCAGTACAGGTTCTGGTTGGCCGTCTGACCTGCAGACCGGTTCCGTTAACGGGTCACAGGACTTAATCTGAGAGGTTTTCTATCCAACAGCCAGCAGGGGGCGCAGCCTCGGCACACGGACAGGAAATGAAGGAAGGAAGTTGGATTCTGACCGACTTTGAACATGTTGGAGGAAAATGTGACTAGTTTAACCTTTAAAGTTTGTTTCTGGCTGTTGGAAAATAAAGCAGATGTTCATGCGCTCGTTGGGACCGTCTGCCTGCTGAGGCTTACCGATGGTGATGGAGTTGATTTTGCCTTTGACCTGCAGGGTGCTCTGGTTGCACTTGTAGGCGTAAACCACCTGCTTCAGCTCCGTGTTGCTGATCACCAGACCCTGCGCGCCCTCCTGGTTCTCCTGTTCTCCGAGGAACCACACATCACCGGGTTACAGCAGTTACAGGACCAAACAAGTCAAAGCCATCAGAACCGGCACCTCACCACTTTCCACTTCTTTCCCTCCAGCTCCAGCACAGGAGGCAGCGTGCGGCTCGGCGCCGCCGACGCAGCGGGTCGGGGGGCGGAGGCGAACGGTTTGGGTCCGGTGCGCACCGGCGCCGCCTGGCCGCCCTGACTCCTCAGAGCCGGGTTCTTGTGGGTCTTCTGGTCGTCGCTGACGTGCTTCAGGCCTGAAAGGAGCGAAAAACGAGCCGAAACCTTCAGATTATTGGTTTTTATAAGGTTTAAAAATCTGAGTTTTTATTTCTGCAGGAACTAAAAACATTTCAAATCATATCAGGACACTTAATTCAATTTAGGGGGAAAAAGCAGGGAAAGGCTTTAGATTTTAATGCGTTTCAACATTTTTCATTGTCAGAATATAAAGATTTAAGTTTTTCACTTTGATGCCGTTTTCTAATTTTAGAAAACGGCATCAAATGTAAAAACTGAGCGGAGAGGCCAGGCGGCCTCCTACCTCTGGTGATGTCGGCGCCCTGGTTGATGGAGGCGAACAGCGCGTTGCGGGTGGGGGCGCCGCCGTCGCCACCAACTCCAGGGGTTCCACTCAGCTCCTCAGGTGGAGGAGGAGGTCCAGGGGGAGGTGGAGGACATCCACCTGCAGGAGCGCTGGGCGGAGCTCCAGAGGCCGCGGCGACGGGACCCTGGGGGGGCGGACGGAGACCCAGATAAACATGGGATGGTTCTCAGAGTGCGGGTTCTGTGCGGTTCTAGTGACTCACGGTTTTACTCCAGGTCAGTCCGGTGGTGTGGTGCTGCTTGATGTAGTTCTGCAGCTCGGTCCAGATGGAGACATAGGCCTTCACCCAGTCCACGTGTGTCTTGTCCCTGTGAGGACGAGAAGAGGAGCAAGTTCTTCCAGCTTCACCTTGTCAGAGGACAACTTCCTGTACAGACAGGAAACAGGAAGTAACTACTGACTTGTCCTTGTAGTCCTTGAGCACTCGGTTGGTGTAGAACATGGCAGCGTCCTGCATCTCCTTGACGAAGGGAGCCGGCTTAGGAGCCTGAGACATGAAGGCATCAGCAGGAGTTAGAGGAGGACACGGCTCCACAGAACCACAGTCCATCAGAAAGAAGTTCTGGAGCCACCAAACCCGACCCGGCAGAGTCAGGGACCTGGTGACGGCGGATTTTACATCTCAGTCCGTTTCCTGCCTTGTCCCTGAAATCATGTCTGGATAATCTGAATTTTTAGGACTTTATCTCTGCAGAATGATTAAAAAAGAAAACTTTAACTTGTTACTGTTGGTTTTCAACTCTAACGGAGAAGAACCTCCTGGTTGATCCGTTTGGGTCGGTTAAAGGAACCGTTGCTACAAACTGAGTTTAAATAAACGGCTTTCAGTCAGATGGTTAATTTCTGCAGATTAAAACTAAAGCTAACATGAATGAGACGTTTAGGAAACGTCCTGTGGACACATTTAACTTTGATACTTTTTATCGTTAGCTGGAGCCAGAAGGTTAGGCGGTGAACTGTGAACATGAATCAGTTCATTTCAGCCAGAACCGGGTCTAGAACCGGTTCTGGAGGATAATCCGGGACAAGTCGGGGTTTTACCATAGCCACCCATCCCAGGGCGGGAACGCTCTCGCTGACGGCAGACAGGTGGTTGAAGAGCGGGGAGGTCCGGTTCTGCTCCCGGTACGCCTGGACCTGCTGGATGGCCTTGGAGACGGGCTCCAGGAGGCCCGTCAGAACCGACTGGAGGAAACGACATGAAGGACCCATCAGTAAACCAGGCCCGGTTACCGCAGCAGAAACTGGAGCTGGTTCTGCTTCAGACGACTCTGCTGCTCAGACTGAACCGGACCCGATGGATCAGAACATCGGGAGGAACAGCTTTCTACCAGAACCAATCAGAGCCTTTTTTTGGGTTTAAACAGAGATTAAAGGCCAGAACCTTGGGTTCTGGGGGACCAGTAAAAGGTTCTGAATGGATGGGCTCAGACCGAGGGAAGCGCCTCCAGGTGAAGCTCTGAAGGTTGAAACAGAACCCCGGACCCGACTTTAAAACGGGTCAAACGGGTCCAAAGTCTCGCAGCAGAGTTTGGGTCAACCTGAAGACAAGCCAGCGCCTTCCTGCTGGAAAGCGGAGCATAACTGGACCGGGCCGGTTCTGGACTCACGTCAGAGGGCTTCTGGGAGGAGGAGGCGGTGGCGAGGAGCCGCCTCTGGCTGGAGAACGCCTGCTTCATCATGTCGGCCTGCAGAGGAGGCGGAACACCCCGTTAGCTACCGGGTCAGAACCTGACCCAGCAGAACCTGCTGAGGACGGGGACCTACGTGTTTCTGGACGTCTCCTCCGATCTTCTGGCTGAGGGCCACGTACTGCCCCACGGGTCCGTTGATGATACCATCGTACGCCTCGACGAACGCCGCCACGGCTGAGGAGGAAACAGAAGCCGCCAGAATCAGAACCAAGCAGACGGGTTCTGCTGGTCCAGCACTCTTTTCTTCACACGATCCAAAGGGTTCTGGATCGGTTCTCCAGGGTTCCTGAAGGTCTTTAAGAGCTTGTTCTGCTGCTTCATTCTGATTTAGACAGAAGGTCCAAAACTTAAGGGATTGTGTTGAAACAGAACCGGTTTTAATTGGACCTCTGGATTCTCTCATTTTGTTCTGGTCCATTTTCAGGACTGAAACCAGGAGACCAAAGAACCTTTGGAGAACCTTCAGAGAACCTGGAGAACTGATGTCCAGAGCAGCTCCACAGCGGATCACAGGAAGGAAAACAGCAGCAGAACCGGTCTGGGTCAGCGAGCCCGGTGTAGCAGAACAGCATCAGGGTTACCTCCCCCAGCAGAACCTCCGGCACCGCCCCCTGAGCCCGACACGGCCTCCAGACGACCAACCGCCACCTCCAGTCGCTCCACCAGACTTGCCAACTCTGCTGCCATACCTGCAGGGAGACCAAACAGAAGTTAGAGGTTCTGGGATCATTTGGACCCGTCTTAGAAAAGCATCTGCAGAGGAAGTTCTGGTCCTCAGGTGAAGGCCGCCTCCATCAGGATATTCACTGAACCAACGCGTTCTCTTCTTCCTGCAGTTCTGACCCGGCTGGCAGCAGGTGTTCTGAGGACAGATTTACCTCCAAATCCATCCAGAACCAGCAGCTGCGGGTCGGGTTTGGATCAGCCTGCAGTGCGTGTCTGCAGCTCGTTAACCGGCGGGCTGAGCTCTTAACGAGCTGCAGCTCGTTAAGAGCTCAGCCCGTCTGCAGACTTTCCAAAACAGCCGACCCAGACGGCGCTGCTGCTAAAACCCCTGATCTGGGCCCGGCGCCGAGGTCCGATTCTGCTGCCCTTAGCCCAGACTGGGCCAGAGTGGAGGGATCACACAGAACCAGCAGCAAGATGCAGATAAACAGGCAGGTCAGGAAACTAGAACTTCTGAACGGGTCCACTCTGTTCAGAACCATCTGCAGCCCCAAGAAACCCGTAACAGAACATACCAGAGTTAGTTTGTTCTGGAGTTTGGGTTTGGACTGAAGAGGACCAGAAAAACACGGATGTCTCCCAGTAACAACCAGAACCATGTGGTCCAGTTCACTTTGCAGCCTGGTATGTACGATCCAGAGTCTCTCAGCTCTGCAGAATTATGACCCAGATTCTGTGACCGGTTCTGGTTCTGTCTCCTCCACCTCTTCTGTCCTCCTGCAGGTTGAAAATGTTCTGGATCTTCTTAGCTGCAGCTAAACGTCCCTTTGGGCCCGGTAGGGTCCAAACCGCTCCCTGTTTAACCGGGCCGACGGAACCTTTGGTGTCGAATGATTTGACGGGTTCTGGAGAGACGGTTCTTCATTCCAGTTAGAAACCAGGAAAATGCTGCAGAGCCTCCAGCATTCGGGTCCGATTGGTTCCGGTTCTGTATTCTAGTCCAATTTCACATCAATAAAATGGCTTCAGTTGACCCAACCACACCGGGACCGGGTCGGGCTGCATGCAGCATCCCTCCTCCCCAGAACCTCACCTGGAGATTCCCAGGAAAGCCGGTCTGGCTGAGACGGTTCTGAGGTGAACTGGGCCAAGAAAGGCAGAACCATGAACAGTCTTTGCCAGAACTTTCTGGCGGTGTCCTGAGCAGCTGCTCTTCAGAACAATCTGAACAGACAGAAGTCCAGACCGGGTCGGGTCGGTTTCTGCACACCAGAACCTTGGTCTGGCCCGTTTACCCGTCCGGTGGGTTCTGCAGCCTCAGCGTTAACGGATGGAGACGCTTCCAGCTGCAGCAGAACCAGCCCCGACCTGCCGGCACCAGGAATGTGGACCTGAGAGGAACTCCTGGGTTAAAGTCCAACCCTGAAGGCTTTGGGCGGGGCGGCTCCTTTACCTGCAGAGCGCAGCACTTCCTGCTTCCAGAGACTCACCTGCAGCGAGGCGGGGCCTGCAGGAAGTGGACCTGAAGCTGCTGCAGCGACCCGTTCCTCAGCTGAGAGCGAGATCCGAACGTCAGAACCAGAACGGTTCCATGAGACTAAAGCAGCTGAGGTGGAGGAAGCAGAACCGCAGGTTGATCACCTGGATAAATACGACACAAGGCCCAGAACCTCAGACTCTAATCCCAGCATCCATCAACTGGATCCGGAACCTCCTGCAGAGATCCTCCGGCCCGTTTTGGTTCTGCCGGATCTGTGAGCGTTAACCAGGTCTGGATGTTCCAGGACTCACCTGGTTTCTCACAGCAGCCAGGTGTTTACCTGCGGCCCAGAGAGGCCGGTTCGGTTCGGCCCGGGCAAGTGGGTCAGGTCCGGTTCTGCAGCTTCTAGTCAGTCTTAAAAACGTGTTCCGGTCCCGGAGGGACACACGCAGACCCCTCACCTGGACCACAGGTGGCCAGCCAATCACGTCCAGGCTGCTGACGTCATTAATGAGCTCTGTCTCTGAGGCTAAAGCTAAGCTAACAGCTCACATCTGCGGACCCAAAGCTTCAGAACACCACGGAACCACTGGGTCACCGGAGACCCAGCATGTGTGAGCAGCACCGTTAGCTTTGTGCGGGATGCCGGAGCCAGAACCGGAACCGGAACCAGCCTGAAAACAGAACCGCTGCAGCCGAGATGGAGACAAATAAATGGCTTTAAACAAATCAGAACACCCATCCAGATGACCCGGTTCTGTTGGGAACGTTCATGCTAAATGCGTCAGAACCGAGCCGGTGCGACCGAGCCGGTTCGGTAATGGAGACGGTCCAAAGCCAGAGGATGTGTTTTCCGGGTTGCTCCCCGCCCTGAGGTTCCCGGTTCCTCCGGCCGTCTCTCTGGGTCCGACCGGCCGCTCCCGGGCCGCTTCCGCTCCCCCTCCTCCTTCCCCAGAACCGGCAAACCGAGCCCCGGTCCGGCCTACCTGCTAAGCGGGTCGAGCAGTGATTCGGTCCGTGTTCCGTCGCAGGGAGAGCAGGCTGCAGAGCTTGGCTGGGTCTTCCTGGGTGTCGCTGAATTTACCCAGCTGTCACCGCGCCTGGTTCCGCCCTCCTTCTCACTAATTCCTTTCCCATATAAGGAGCGCGAAGGCAGAGGGCAGCAGAACCCGACCGGAACCGCCGCTCTCCTCCCCCATCGCCCCGCAGCCGGCATGACAGCAGGAAGCAGAAGTTTATCCATCTTCTCTCTACTGCCGGCGCTGGTTTTGCACCACGGTTGCTGGTGCAAAACCCGCACATGTGCAAGAAAACATGTGCGGGTTTCACAACACGCTGAAGCAACGCTTGGCTGGTCTTAGAGGTCCGCTGATGCATCTGCTGCACAACGGAGGTAAAACCAGAGCCCTGGGTGGAGGTGTGGAGGAGGGAGTCAGGTGAAGCTTCAGGGGTCAAAGGTGAACCAGAGGAGTCAACAAAGATAAATTATTCTGAAACGTCAAAGACTGTTGAGAGAAAATGATCCATTCTAGGCAAAGAACATCAGATTATGCGACCACCATCAACAAAACAGCTTTCTCCTAAAACAGGAACTCATTTGAAAAGCAGCAGAGTAACAGGATGTAGCCACAATCTGCTTCTTTCTAAACTAACGTGTACATTTCCAGTCTGATGGTGAATCTCTACCAACAGGATGGATGAACGCTCTCAGAAGGTCACATCCTAATAGCAGCTGTCATGGACGACATCAGCATCACTAACGAAGCAGCAAAGGAGAGCCGAGCTTAATGGGCTGATAAAAGTCAACGAGGAGACAAACCAAAGCCGTCTGGACAGGCGGATGCACAGTCCTCACAGAAAAACGTAGTTAAAATCATTATTTTTTCTTCACCATTCAACCAACCCAGATTTATATTTACCAACCAAATCCTGATTTGGTTGGTAAATGTAGAGAGCATAACGTAAGGAGCAAGTCTGCAGGCCGTAAAATGGCCGACAAGCCTTATAATTCAACTATATTTTACGTTTTATATTAAAAAATAATTAATAATCTGTGAAACAACAAGACAGTTCCTAATAAATCCACCGAACTGTTCAGAGGAGCCCATCAGAGCGGTAAGTGGGGCACGGCCAGGACAGGTTGCTGGTTCATCGCCGGGCCTCTAGGGGGCAGCAGATCCTGGAGGGCCCAGATGGTCCGCTGGAGTCAGGCTCATCATGATGGATTTGCATTGTGCTTTGTTTATGCTCCTAACTCCCTCCAGTTTCCCCAGCACTCTTCCTTGATATTTTCCACAGAGACCAACAGAAATAAAAGCAAAACAGTTTGAATGAACCCAACTAATCAACCAGAGGTAGAACCTGGTAGAACCCGGGCTGCACAACGTAACGAGCAACAATCTGGGCTCACCTCAGTTCTTTTAACATGGAAAAAACACAAAGCAGTGTCACCAAATGTGAGCGCCAGGTTAGTAAATGTTTTTCTCATAGTGAAACATTGGTGGCATTAATGACTGGAACAGCCAGGTATCATCTGCATAAGGTGTGATAAAAGCCACGTTATCAGAGGACAACGGAGAAAGAGTTCAGTTCTAAGATTTGAGGAACACGGATGAACAGAGATGGATAGAAATAATCTTAAAGGCTGCAGGATATCAGAAAACCAGGCGTGATTGTTGTGAGAACGACTAATGTCATAAACAGGTGCTGGTCATATAATTAGAAAATCATGGACCGTTAATTTTTTTTCACCAATTCCATTCAAAAAGTGAAACTTGTACATTATATTCATTTGTTACACCCAGACTGATATTTTTCAAGTGTTTATTTTAATTTTGATAACTGACAACTAATGAAAACCCAAATTCAGTTTCTCAGAAAATTAGAATATATCAGACCAGAAATGTTGGCCAGCTGAAAGTCTGAGCATGTGCAGCACTGCCTAGCTGGGCTCCTTCTCCCTGGGTTACTGCAGCCGTGCGGCGTGGCATGGAGTCCATCAGGTGTGATGAGAGCCCAGCTTGCTCTGATTGAGGCCTTCAGCTCTTCTGCACTGTCAGGTCTGATGTATCACATCTTCCTCTTTACAACAACCCATAGATTTTCTGTGGGGTTAAGGTCAGGTGAGTGTGCTGGCCCTTTAAGAACAGGTGTACCATGGTCCTTAAACCAGGTACTGGTAGCTTTGGCACTGTGTGCAGGTGCCCAGTCCTGCTGGAAAATGAAATCTGCATCTCCATAAAGTTGGTCAGCAGCAGGGAGCATGAAGTGATCTAAAACCTCCTGGTAGACGCATGTGTTGACCTTTGACCTCAGAAAACCCAGTGGACCAACACCAGCAGATGACACAGCACCTGAACCTTCTCTGACTGGAATCTTTCCAGCGTGGATTCTGTGCCTCTCCTCTCTCCCTCCAGACTCTGGGACCTTGATTTCCATAGAAATGATAAATTTACTTCATCAGAGGACAGAACGCTGGACCTCTCAGCAGCATCCTGTCCTTTCTGTCTTCAGCCAGGCGAGACGCTTCTGTCTCTGGTTCTGGAAGCTCTGACCCAGCTGCAGTCCTCTCTGTGACTCCCCCCACGCTTATGGACAGTTTAGTTCCAGGTGTGGTCATCCCTGCTGCTTGGACACTTTCCTCCCATGTTTTCCTTCTCCTCTATTAATGTGCTGGACACAGAGCTCTCTGCCTCTTCAGCAATGACCTTTGTGTCTTATCCTCCTTGTCCAGGTGTCAAAGGTCGTCTTTAGGACAACTGTCCAATCAGCACTCTTCCCCATGATGGCGTCACCTACAGAACTAGACTGAGACCATTTAAAGGCCTTTGCAGGTGTTAATTAGTTAATTAGCTGATTAGAGTCACCAGGTGTCTTCAGCATTGGACCTTTTCACAATATTCTAATTTTCTGAGATACTAAATTTGGGGTTTTCATTAGTCGTCAGTTATAATCATCAAAATTGAAAGAAAAAGACGCAAAATATGTGTAATGAGTTATAATAAACAAGTTTCACTTTTTGAATGTAATTACTGAAAATAAACCAGCTTTTTCATGATATTCTAATATATGACCAGCATATTTAGCACAATCGAAGCGTTTAACATGGTACCCTGATGCTGATGCTGAGATTTATTGTGCTGGCCTCGTTTTAAGACGTTACCTGCATGTCTCCCTGGACCCGTCCTTCCTGGCTGCCCTGCTGCTAACAGAACCGCTCTCTAAGCAGCGTTCTCCACCTGAGCGCTGCAGCATCATGAGGAGCAGCGACACCTACAGAGGTGATGACCAGCAGAGAGGACTCAGAGTCCAGGGTTTACAATAAAACATTTTATTTTGATGTAGACGATCCAGTTTCATCAGGTCTGAGCGAACACAGAAAGGACGACGATCCTTCATTAAACAGGAGTAGAAATACAATCATTCAGCAGTTCTCCCTGTTCTTCACAGTGAAGCCTGCAGAGCTGAGGTCCTGAGGGTAACAGCTGCAGACAGATGAATAAACAACGCCGCTCCGCCCGCCTGCTGCTTTAACGCGTTTCCTCAGAGCTGGCAGCTTGGTGAACGGCGTCACTTTCAGGCAGAAAATGGCCGAATAAACCCACCAAGTCTGAAGAAAGCGTTAAAAGCAGAAGTGGCGTCAGGAGGAACTGGATCGTGGCCGTTGAGCACAGAAGATGGACTCAGTGGTCCTGCATGCAGCGGCGGCGTGCTCAGGCTGCTCCGCCAGGCGCCCTGCAGCCGCGTCATGTTTGTGCTCGCTGAAGCTAATCAGAGCAGGAAACATTCCTCACATGAAGCTCCTGCTCCAACGTTTCCTCACAGTCATTCACTCTGAAACAACGTTCAGTTTTCACATCTTTAGACGCAGGAAAGAACAAATCTACTTAGATTCTGAAAGCTTTCTGGGCCAAACTAGAACCAACGCTGCACGGCGAGGAAACTCTGCTGGAACCAAATAAACAAGGAAACAGATTAAAGCGTCCGGAAAAGCCTCATGGTCCAGATAATCTGATGACGGCCGTCTGAGCAGGAAGACTGATTAAACTGAAGCCGTCTTAAAATCCCTTCATAATGTTTCACCGTAACAGCAAAATAAAAGTTTTTAATTGAATAAAATCAAAACTAAAAGGAGACAGACTTCCAGCTGCTCACAAATAAAACCTTTTTCCACCATGAGTGATCTTCCTGTGTGCAGCGAACAGCTTTGATTTGGACCCGGGTGGAACCAGAACAGCGTTTCCTGGGTTCGGCTGCAGTTTTAGACCCTCGGCTGGTTTCTCCCAGTAAAACGACACCAGTGACGAAACAAGAGGTCAAAGTGCATCAGCACGCCTTAACGAGCCTCGTTAACCAGAGGCCCTCCAGTGTCAGAACCAATCCTGTGGGTCCGTAACAGAAAAACACAGACATGCAGCAGAATCTCCGGCTCGGGCCGGCGCCGGTCATGCAGGCGCCTCTGGACTGGGTCGGGTGGTTTGGTGGCGCCGTCAGACGTGGCAGTGGAAGAGGACAGGTGTGAGCGCCCGGCGGCCGCCTGCCGGTCGCTGCAGCAGAGAGTAAAGCAGCAAACATCCTCACAGTGTGGAACCAGTGGTCCTCCATCACAGAGGCAGCTCGGTTCTGCTGGTTCCGGCTCAGAGCGGGAGCAGCGGCACCGTCCGGACCGGTGCCGCCCGGCGGGCCCTATAGCAGCTCCTCTCGGGGCTTCTTGCCCCGGGGGGGCCCCTGGCCGTTCTTCAGGGAGCCGTTCTGGGGCCGCAGCAGGTGTCCTCGCTCCTGCCCCTCATCGCTGTCCAGGTCAGAGTCGGAGTGCATGAGAGCCGAGGATGTGGGCCCAGGAACCGGCTTCAGACGGGCTGGGGGGGAGGAACAGGTTCTGGGATCAGATCAGAACTTTTCATTAGGTCTAAAGACGCTAAGCTACGTTAATGTGAGTAAATCAGAGTCAGTCCAGTAATCAGATCCACCGAGGGTTAATGCTGCTCTTCATCACACATTTAAAGAAACGGATTCTGTCCGTTCAGCAGATTAGGACTGGGTTCATTTTTAGGACTGGGTTCGTTTTTAGGACTGGGTTAATTTTTAGGACTGGGTTCATTTTTAGGACTGGGTTCATTTTTAGGACTGGGTTCATTTTTAGGACTGGGTTCATTTTTAGGACTGGAAGATTTATCTACTAAGCAGAAACGGCTGCTATCTGCTAGCAGAGGCACATGGATGGCTCTGCCGCTGCAGGGAGACACAAAGGCTTCCTGAATATGAAATCAACTGTTTTAGGTGAAAACTGCTTGGTGGCTCTGAACTTTGGGTTCAGAACCGGGTCGTGCTGGACCGACAGCCGAGGAGGACAAAGACTAACGTTTGTTAGTCTTTGAGGACAAAGAACGTTATACAGAAACTGGATGAAAAAAAAGCTTTAATCAAAGCCAAACCTCCAGAGGTACCAGTCCTCAGGTTGGTTCTGGTTCTGTTTGTCTCAGAACTGAGCTGCCTCAGGACCCGTTTCCAGGGAGGGGATGGTCCCAAGGACCTGATCAGCCAATCAGAGCTGGGCGTTGGGAACGGTCGGTGTGATTCTGGCCCGCAGTCGTTAAACCAGAGAACGGGTCTGTTGGAGGTCCAACTGGACCTTCAGCGCCGTTTCACGCATCAACCAGGTTAATCTGTCCAGAGTCTCTTTACAGCCTCCAGAATTCATCAATGAGCAGGAGGTCATAAAGCCTCATGGGAGCAACCTGCAGGTAAAACGGTTCTGCTCTCCGTCTGTCTGGATCCATGTTCTATGGATAATTCACAGGAACCGAGAGAATCCCGGGTTCTGTGGGTGAAAGGTCCAATCCGGTCCCCAGCAGGTCCAGAAAGGACTTAAACACGGCAGATTTCACTCTAACTGTAACCAGTCTGGACTTTGACTAGGCCATTGCAGCACCATGATGCTGCTGCAGATGCTGGAGCTCAGAGGGTTTGACCTTTGACCCTGCCCAGGTTGATGGGCGGACGTTGCTGATGTCCTTCGGTCTCAGCGTGGCGTTTGAGACTAAACGCTACTGACGAAGCATCAGGTCCAGGCTCATCAGAACCACAGCTGGACTCATCAGAACCACAGCTGGACTCATCAGAACCGCTGCTGGATGAGTGTTTGCTGCTCTTACTGGTTCTCGGCGGCTGGAGCTCCAGGACGTCCTGCTCCTCTCCTTCCAGCATCTTGTATCGACTCTTTCCTCGCCGAGCTTTGCTCTTCCGTCTTCCAGGAAACACAAACATGAGCCGTCATCAGCCGGCGGCCAATCAGCACGCAGAAGAAACCAACGCAGAGCTGAACTCACCTGTTGCAGCAGCAGACCATCAACCAGACCAGCGTCGCCACGGCGGAGACGATCATGAAGGAGGCGATGGTGACGTAGAGCACGCTCCACTCTGGAGACACAAAATACATCATCACCACCATCTTCATCATCACCATCACATCATCATCCTCATCTTCACCGTCACCATCCTCCTCATTACCATCACCTTCATCCTCCTCACCATCAAGACCATCATCAATCATCATCTTCACCACCACCATCCTCATCATCATCATCATCATCACCATCATCATCTCACCACAGTTGCTCTCTCCGTCCCCCAGCTGAGCTCTGATGAGGTTCTCCATCCAGAACGGGTGGCACACACACCTGCGGGTGAAGGCGTCACAGTCTCCGTGGCCGGAGCAGTTCAGCTGGCAGACTGAGGAAGAGGAGGGAGGTGAGGAAGAGCCTCAGGAGGAAGCTGGAACATCACAGTTTACCCTGTCCTTCACTCTCCGTCCCTTCCTGAGAGCGTTAACAGCTTTTCTGCCTCTGGTCTAAACTAAAGAAACCGTCAGGTTAGCTCAGGCTTCCTGCCTTCTGCTACTCACTGACGGTGTCGACAATAATTCATAATTAATTATTATTATATATTATTATTATTACTCACTGACGTGTCGACAATAATTCATTATTATTATTATTATTATTATTATTATTATTATTATTATTATTATTATTATTATTATTATTACTGACGGATGGTGTCGACAATAATTAATTATTATCCATCCATTTTCTGACCCGCTTAATCCCTCATGGGGTTGCGGGGGTGCTGGTGCCTATCTCCAGCGTTCACTGGGCGAGAGGCGGGGTTCACCTGGACAGGTCGCCAGTCTGTCGCAGGGCAACACAGAGACAGACAGGACAAACAACCATTCACGCACACACTCACACCTAAGGACAATTTAGAGAAGCCAATTAACCTAACAGTCATGTTTTTGGACTGTGGGAGGAAGCCGGAGTACCCGGAGAGAACCCTCACATGCACAGGGAGAACATGCAGACTCCATGCAGAAAGACCCGGGGTTGGATTTGAACCCAGAACCTTCTTGCTGCAAGGCAGTGCTACCCACTGCGCCACCGTGCAGCGCACTTTAAATATTATTATATTATTATTATTATTACTACTCACTGACGTTGTCGACAATAATAATAATTAATTAATTAAGTAATAATAATAATTATTATTATTATTATTATTACTACTCACTGACGGTGTCGACAATAATAATAATTAATTAATAATAATAATAATAATAATAATAATAATAATAATAATTATTATTATTATTATTATTATTATTATTATTATTATTATTATTATTATTATTATTACTACTCACTGACGGTGTCCACACGGCGCACTTTGAAGATCAGGAACTCGTTCTTCTGTTTGCGCAGTTTGCTGCGAAGGCTCAGCGCGACGCTGCGGCCGGACAGCGGAGGGCGCCCTGGACCGCCCAGCACGAGGAAGACCAGCCGGGTGCTGAGGAAGAGGAGGGTTAACCCGTGAGTCGGCGCTGGAGATGAAGCTTACGATGGGAGCACCTGGGCACGGCTCACCTGTGCTCATTGAACGCACTGATGTCTCTGATGATGATGTCACTGTCGAAGACGCCGAGCAGGACGCCCACCTGACGGACCAGCAGGTCCCGCTGACGCTGGGACACCTGGGAAACGGCCACCTCCAGCACCAGCTCCACCAGGTCACGCTCCCACTTGTCTGACGGGAGAAACAGATGGAGGACAGGTGAGCTCTGGACGGGGGTCTGCAGGTGTGCAGGTGAGCCTCAGCTACCTGGCTGCACCTCCACGGTGCCGCTGTCCGAGTGGCTCTGTCCTTTGCTGTCGGTGACTTTCAGGGTGAAGCTGTACTTCCCCTCCACCAGGTTCCCCAGGAACAGCACCGCCTGGTGGTCCGAGTTGTTCAGCACGTCCTGAAACACAACCAGAACCATCAAAGAGCTGCTGCAGAACCCGGGTTTGGTTCTACCGTCCTGGAAGCAGCAGAACATGGTTCTGTTGGAGGTTCTGTCCTCATAGGTGATGAAATCATGAGTTTAAGCAGAAACCAGTAGAGCTGACAGCGCCCCCACCCACATACGGAGGCCTCCGGCCCTGGACCGGCCCTGGACCGGCCCTGGACCGGCCCGGGTCCGACCCGTTGACCCCCCCCCCCCCCCCCCGGTGTGTACCCGTCTCACCCCGGCTGCAGGGCTGCTGTCGTCTCGGCTCCACAGGAACGTCAGAGAACCTTTGTCGTCGGAGGAGCGCGACCCGTCCAGGGCGGCCGTCCTGACGGGCAGCGAGACGGACGGGCTGGACAGAACCCGGGCCACGGGCGGCTGGTCCGTTTCTGGGGGGAGAAGACAGTCAACGCTAGAGGCGGCACCAGGAAGCTCTGAGACGGACCCAGAAGCAGCAGGTTCTGCTGGTGGCCCGGTTTCAGAGAGCCTGTGCAGCCCGGTACCAATGACCCAAAGACTGAAGTTTGGTGTTTTCATGTAATTATCATTCTGTCTAGGTTTGGACGAGAAGAAATGTGGACCTCTGGTCAGAAGGATCGGGTCTCAGCCCGACTCCCGGGCGGCTGTGGCGCTGTTGGATCAGGGAGTCCAAAGCACCGAGACTCCTAAAGCTGATATGAAGCCTGCAGCTCTGGGCCAGATAAAAAGCTCGGCTCGGTTTGTGGTCACTAGGAGTGGCTCCAGAACCACAGGTGATCAGAAGTTCACCTGTGGTTAAGTTTGCAGTCTAAATTCTGCAAGGCGCCGAAGTAAAGAACCCGTCTATGCCGAACCAGCTTTGTTTTGCCTCCTCAGCTGCTGCAGGAAACGGACTCCAGCTGGAGCCGGAGCAGCCAGCACAGAACCCAGCACAGAACCCATTTTCCCAAGCTGAGAGCAAAATCTGGGCCGAGATCGCCTGGATGCCGGGGACTCGACTACGACCCGGGGTCTGCTCCAACCGCCACGTTGCGGCTAGCGCAGAGCCTTTAAATTAGCCGATTTTAGCAACCGACTGCTACAGCGACCCCTAGCCTCCCAGAGGTATAATCGCATTAATAAAATCAAGCGATCAAAAGTTTATACTGATTTTTACTGAGCAAATCATTCTTTAAAATGTTATTTCATCAAATAATGTTTTGTTTAACTCAGGATTCGGATTGTGAATGAGTTGAAACACATACCAGATGTTGTTCTAAATTATTTAAGCTAATTTAACCTCAATTCACGTTCTTTAAGATGAACTTTGGTTCTTTAACTCAGATCTGCAGTGAACCAGGATTCAGTGAATCATTCTGATGATGATCAATCATTTTATTTTGTCTTTTGTTTCTTTGTGTGCTCGGTGGCGCCGCCCTGGAGGCCAGGGGCCACGTGGCGCTCACTCACCTTCTCTGACGATGACGGTCACCGTGTCGCTGCTCTCCAGCTGCCGGTCGTCCGTCACCGTCAGCTTGAACTGGTAGGCGCCGACCTGGAGGCCCGTCACCGTGGCGACGACCCCGTCGGCGTTCTCGATCTTCACGCCATCGGGACCGCTGGGGGGGCCAGAGAGGAGAAAAGCTCCAGAACCGGAGGTTTTTCAGAGTTTAGCGCAGATGCGCGGCGTCAGAGCCGTGACGGCTGACCTGGTCTGGGTCCAGCGGTAGGCGGCGATCTTCTGGTCGTCGCTGCTCTTGCTGCCGTCCAGCGTGGTTCTGTCCACAGGCAGCGTCAGCTCCTTCTCCGGCCCGGCGTCTGCTGTGGGCGGCTTGTTGTTCTCTGCGGGGGACGGAGCAGAACCCGTCAGAACCTGAACCATTACGTCAGAACGTTCCTGTTCTCTCCTCAAATGTTCCTCAGCAGCTTCTAGGACTTGTTGACCTCTGACCTCCTAAACCCTTTGGACCGCCATGGTGTCGACGCCGTTTGGATCCGTGTACAGCAGAGCTCACGGTTCCCAGCAAAAGTATTCACACCCCTTGAACTTTGTACATGTGTTTTGTTACAAAGAATGGTCTAGTCAAAGTCCAGACCCGACTCCAACTGATGTTCTCCATCAGTGCTGGTGGAGAAGCTGCAGCTGGACCTGCAGACTGAGGTAGTTCTACAGAGTTCTGACCCACTTTCTGATCTTCCTCCCCCTCTGGTCCGGTCTGACCGACCAAATCCTGGTTTTGGTTCAAACGGAGCCAAAGAACTGCGGGGTGTGAATACTTTGGCTGGATTGCGTTCTGCTCTACAAGCGGACCACCAGGACGGCGAACCAGCCGACCCGGCGGTGAACCGGACCCAGGCGGTTCTGACCTGGCTGCACGATGACGGTGACCTGCGACGTGTCCTGCTGCCCCGCCGAGTCGGTCACCGTCAGCTGGAAGGTGTAGTCTCCCTCCTGCATGGCCGACAGCTGCAGCATCGGCGTGCGGACCCCCTGAGCAACGACACGACACCGTGAGGCTCGCCGCTCGGAACCAAGCGACACCGGAACCGGCGCCGGGGCGGCCGCTCACCTGCATCTCCACCACCTTGTCCTTGCTCTCGGGGCTCAGCGACCACTCGTAGGACAGGCTGCCGTGGTCGTCGGCGCTCTGGTTGCCGTACAGCGTGATGGCGTTCCGCGGCAGCTGCAGCACCTGCAGGGAGCGGGACAGCGGGTCGGTCGGTACCGGCCGCGGTCCGGAACAAACGGGACGGGGAAGGGTTCTGACCTGGTTTGGGCCGGCGTTGGCCACGGGCCGGTAGTCGGTGGCTTTGTTCACAGAGAGGGTGGCCTGGGTGGAGTCGGTGGCGCCGTCCGAGTCCGTCACCGTCAGACTGCAGAAGAAACGGAGATCTTTAAATGTGAGGTTCCTGCAGAACCTTCTGCTCTGTGGCACCACCTGCAGGCCAAAGCCTAGACAGGTTCTGCTTTCCTGACCCTTGACCGGTACCGGTTCTGGATGGAGGGAAGGCCGGCCCTGCAGGCTCCCACTGAGCCAGCACCGCCCGTACCTGAAGGTGTAGTTTCCCGGAACCAGGTTGGTGAGGGTGAGGACGGCCGTGTCGGCAGAGACCTTCCCCTCCCTCAGCGGCCCTTTGACCTCCTCCCAGTGCCAGGTCACCACCTTGTCGTCGTCGGTGCTCTCTGCGCAGAGGAACGGACCGGGTCAGAGGAACGGACCGGGTCAGAGGAACGGACCGGGTCAGAGGAACGGACCGGGTCAGAGGAACGAACCGGGTCAGAGGCGCCGTGTTTGTGTGGTGTGGACAGAACTCACGGTTGCCGTCGATCACCGTGGAGCTGGTCGGCAGGGAGATTTCCTGGTACTTGGGGGAAACCACGGCAACCGGAGGCTTGTTTACGCGCGGTTCTGTCGGGTGGAAAATGAGCCGTTAAGTCGCTGAGCTGCAGAACAAAGAACCTGGCAGAATCAGAACCAAGCACTTTTCAGAATTGGAATGAAAACATCCTGGTGCCATAAAATGTTAAACTTTGGCCAATAATGGCTAAATCCCTAATCATAACGCCCTGATGTTCACACAATGTGGAAACAAATAAGAATTTAATTCCAAAACATTTTTCTTGCCTCTTAAACAAAGATAGACATGGTATTAAGCATTTACATATAAAGTAATACTAATTTTACATTTTAGAGACAAAAAAGACAACAAATTAATAAGCATTAAAGTCTGGTTTATGGGATGGGTTTCTGTAATGTTATCAGCGTGTAAAAAAAATCTCATCTTCAGAACCAATCTCTGCTCAGAATGGTGATCTGCACCATGTAATCCACTTTCAGCAGTTATCACCGGTTATTACAACAGTAAACTGCAGAAAATACGGGCAGAGTTGCTCTTCCTGCCTTTACTCCCTTGGCTCTTATGTCAGGATGCGCTCCAGTCTGTTATGAGGCGGAGGGATATTTCAGCTGGTCATACTGAGTGTCTGTAGTGCAGCAGCGCCACTTATTTTAGAGCCCAAATAAACGACTTCACTCTCAGAAACGGGCCCAAAAAAATGCAACCCGCAACTCATGAAATTTACAAGCGACTTTAGAAAAAAGACCAAAAGTCGCATGAAATAAACGGAATTGGCAACAGTGAGCGCGGGTCTGTTTTACTAATCTCTAGCATTCTTGGAACTACGGAAAAAAAAAACAGTCCGGAGAGCGCAGCGGGGAAAAAAAGCATTAACGCACGTTAAAAAAATGTCGCCGTTATGGTCTAACAAAGTTAACGCGTTAAAACTGACAGCCCATATATATACTCACCGGCCACTTTATTAGGTACACCTGTCCAACTGCTCGTTAACACTTAATTTCTAAGCAGCCAATCACATGGCGGCAACTCAGTGCATTTAGGCATGTAGACATGGTCAAGAGAATCTCCTGCAGTTCAAACCGAGCATCAGTATGGGGAAGAAAGGTGATTTGAGTGACTTTGAACGTGGCATGATTGTTGGTGCCAGAAGGGCTGGTCTGAGTATTTCAGAAACTGCTAATCTACTGGGATTTTCACGCACAACCATCTCTAGGGTTTACAGAGAATGGTCCGAAAAAGAAAAAACATCCAGTGAGCGGCAGTTCTGTGGGCGGAAATGCCTTGTTGATGCCAGAGGTCAGAGGAGAATGGCCAGACTGGTTCGAGCTGATAGAAGGGCAGCAGTGACTCAAATAACCACCCGTTACAACCAAGGTGGGCAGAAGAGCATCTCTGAACGCACAGTACGTCGAACTTTGAGGCAGATGGGCTACAGCAGCAGAAGACCACATTGGGTGCCACTCCTTTCAGCTAAGAACAGGAAACTGAGGCTACAATTTGCACAAGCTCATCGAAATTGGACAATAGAAGATTGGAAAAACGTTGCCTGGTCTGATGAGTCTCGATTTCTGCTGCGACAGTCGGATGGTAGGGTCAGAATTTGGCGTCTACAACATGAAAGCATGGATCCATCCTGCCTTGTATCAACGGTTCAGGCTGGTGGTGGTGGTGTCATGGTGTGGGGAATATTTTCTTGGCAGTCTTTGGGCCCCTTGGTACCAATTGAGCATCGTTGCAACGCCACAGCCTACCTGAGTATTGTTGCTGACCATGTCCATCCCTTTATGACCACAATGTACCCAACCCATGATGGCTACTTTCAGCAGGATAATGCACCATTTCATAAAGCTGGAATCATCTCAGACTGGTTTCTTGAACATGACAATGAGTTCGCTGTACTCAAATGGCCTCCACAGTCACCAGATCTCAATCCAATAGAGCATCTTTGGGATGTGGTGGAACGGGAGATTCGCATCATGGATGTGCAGCCGACAAATCTGCGGCAACTGTGTGATGCCATCATGTCAATATGGACCAAACTCCCTGAGGAATGCTTCCAGCACCTTGTTGAATCTATGCCACGAAGAATTGAGGCAGTTCTGAAGGCAAAAGGGGGTCCAACCCATTACTAGCATGGGGTACCTAATAAAGTGGCCGGTGAGTGTATACTTAGATAACCCGTTACCAGTGTTGACTGTGATTCCTGGCATGAACAACAGGCTTTCCATGTTTAGTCCAGATGTAAGATTCTTAGAGTTCACTCATCTTTGAGCTAAAGCTCGTTAAACAAGCTACAATATCGGCCCATCCAAAATCAGTGACAAACAGACTGAAATGTTTTCACGCGATAAAACCTTGTGCATTTGTAAAACCTGCATGATGGCAATAGTTAGACTAGCTATATTGATAAAAGTGAGGAATAATTTCTCTAAAGACAAAAAACTAACTTAGCTTTCTTGAAATTTAATTTTCTTTGGCTTAACAGAGCAAAACATGGTAGCCCACAAAAACCTTTTGCTGCACAGTGTCAGCTGGCTGAAAAAAGGCTGATACTACTACACTTTCCTTATTGTCGTATTGCTTTGCTTACAAGAGAGACAAATTTAGCAGTTTGGATATAAACCCAGAAGCATTTATTTATTGCACTCTCATGTAAGACATAAGCCTGCCATATGTTATGGTGGTCTCATGACCAGCAAATTGCTAATAAGGTAATAAATCCCTACACATATACTTTATGAATTTGCATACTGAACTTTGTCTTTTTTAAAACTCAGATCAAGAGAAACAGTTTCCTTATTAGGAAAAAAATTAAAAGATTTAACTTTTCAGTCAGGCATTCTGAATCCTCGACTGCATCTACTGAGCTCATGTTTAGAAACAATTCATTAGAACAGCTGAAGCGCTTCGGACACAGATGCCACATGTGCAGAAAAGAATATAGCTGCAGATGTAAAATGTTCCAATAGAAATAGATCCAAATAGCAAGAATAGCTGCGCTCTGCTGTTTTTAGCAACTAAAAATATCTGTGGTCCCATCACGGTCTGATTGTGAAACAAAGATGTGAGGGCTTAGGTTTGATTTGAACTTTGGTAGGGACACCTACAAACAAACCTTCCCTGGTCTGACGTCATTAGTCCTACACAATATGCATGCTCCTATTATTTGATGCTTGACTTGAGCATCAGGGCGCGTTTCGTCTGTCTAAAGAGAAAAGAAGCATTTCTTGCTACATTTATACAAATTTTATAACCACGACACACACTAGATGCTGTTTGTTAATGTTTAAAGCATCACCGGATTTGATGAATGTCGAATTGGGACTTTTTTCCATTTGAACTAACAGCAACAGAGACAGACGGTAAATATGTGCCAATTAAACCAAATATAGTCACAAAATGTCTGTTGTCTAGATTTATCCTGTATTTTATTTTGAAGATATAGAAATGCACAGAGTTAAACCCCACCCTTATCTTTTTATGTAAGATACTCATAACATAATACATCAGCAAAATTATACATTCAAGGGACTGCAAATAAATACTCTGCACTGGAAGTAGCATTTCAAATATTAAATTCAAATTTCAACAAATGTACAACTGGGCTGTAGTTACTCTCTTTAGCCCATTTCATGTAATTTATCTTAACATTCCAAACACATTTCTTACATCATATATCTAAACTGTAGATAACAGCTTCTCCTTACCTACATCCTCTCAGACAACTAATTATTTCCCTAACAATAGTGAGTTGTCAATGTTTAAATGTGCAGTAAACCCTAATACATAAGGAGCATGGAGGACCCAATACTGTACTTTGATTAAGATTGGTGACACCAAGACTGAATTGTTACATGAGTGGTTTTCCATTTCATCATTGAAATGAGAACATATTAATATACTATTGGTATATACTAGTACGACTATTAAAGGACAGCAGATTAAACTTTAAGATATGTAAAGGCCCATATTAAATTAATTTTGTGACCACATCAACGGATTAAATAATTTCGTACTTTTTGGTGTACCAAATTACCCTCGTAATGATGTAATATTTTATGTCGCTCATTAGCATCAAAACAGTGTCCTTGAGTGAGACATCTCAACTCTTATTCACTTCTCCGATCTCTTTGAGAGGCGCTGGTGGTGTCTCTACCTTGTCAATCAAAGGCCAGACGTGCGTGGAGCGCCAGGCCCCGCCCCCGCTGGCGCACAGCAGCGTTGAAATGACACCGTGGGAACGCCGAGCGCTTCAAACGGAGGCGCTCCGGGCGAACCTGTGCATGTACGCACGTCTGGCAGAGCCGAACCGACATGCAGGAATACTCTGAATCAGTCATTTTTTAGGGGTGCTGAGCACCCCTAAAATGGCCTAAATACGCCACTGTAAAATAGTAATAGTAAAGCTGAATAATGATGAATATATATATATATATATATATATATATATATATATATATATATATATATATATATATATATTAGGGCTGGGCAACGATTAAAATATTTAATCGCGATTAATCGCATAATTTGCCTGATTAATCATGATTAATCGCATTGTATTTACAAACTCCAAGAATGAATTCAAAAGTAGTATAAAGAGCACTTTTATTTTAATGTTCTGCTGCCATATGAACAAAAGTGTTGTAACATTTGTAGCACTTATCAGTAACACATATTTAGTGTAAAGCTCAACTTAAACATGTAAAACAAAAAATAGCAATAATAATAAATTAAAGCTTATTGCCATTGACAGGAAATTCTCTTTATGGGGAAAAAATCTACCAAAAACAGGGAATTTCTGAGGTAACCGCAGGGAGCAGCATTACCATTTTATGTTCAATACCAAAGTTTAACTTGGCAGTGGTTACAACTAACTTGTTTCTGTCATATTCGTTGCTGGAAGAACTTTAAACTGAAATGCTTGCTAACTCGATATGCTTGCATGCTTATTTGACGTTAACACGCGTTTTTTTGTTGTTGCTTTCTCGCGTGCATATAGTGAATGGCAGGAAAAAACAAGCAAAAACACATGGATACTTTGAAACGAGAAGCGACTTCACCGACGGCGTCGATGCAGACCCCGCTCCGCTCCGCACAAAACTTGTTCCGTTCGCCAACTCACCGCCTCGCCTAAGCAAATTCCTGCGGGAAACACCGCCTTCCCCATGTCAGCTTTGTTTTTTTCCGGCCAGCACCTTTCTTCCTCTTTGAATCCGAGGCTGGGCTGACAGTGAGGTTATTGGCGCATTATCACCACCTACTGTTCTGATTCAAACCCCTACACCGCAGCAACAGACCTTCACAAAATAAAAGCATGTGAGCAACATGCATTAACCCGCGTTAAAGTAAATATCGCCGTTAATAGTCTAATGAATTAACGCGAAATTAACGCGTTAACTTGCCCAGCCCTAATATATATATATATAAAAAATGTCTCACCTGGTCTGACGGTGACGTTGACAAAACCACGTCCAAGCGCTCCGTCCCCGTCCACTGTCACCTCGAACTCATACAGGCCCACAGTCAGCTGGAGACAGAACCAGGAGGTGAGACAGAACCAGGAGGTGAGACAGAACCAGGAGGTGAGACAGAACCAGGGGGTGAGACAGAACCAGGAGGTGAGACAGAACCAGGGGAGACAGAACCAGGTAGAACCCAGCTGCACACCTTGCTGAGCTTCAGCGTCTTGCCTTTCTTGCCCTCCATCTCTCCGCTGTAATCTTTGGGATGAGTTTTCAGGCGCCAGTTAAATGCATAGTTGGTTCCTGCAGAGAACAAAGGTTGGGTCCAAACCATCAGAACCACACCAGGTATGAAGCAGGCGGTCTGCAGCTCCACGTTCAGTGCTGAGCTTGCAGGTGTTGAGCGGCGGTGAGCGTTACCTAGTGGGGGAGGCGGGACCACGTAGGCATTGAGCTCCACCTCGCTGCGAGGCAGCGTCACCTCCACGCTCTCTCCCGCCGACACCACCAGCTCCCTGGCTGCTAGGATGAAACCCAGAGTCACTGACAGGACAAAGATCCAGAACCTCACCAATGTTAACTGATCAGATTCTGTTATTCTGAGGAAGTTCTGACCAATTTGAGCCCAGAACCAACAACTGTGAAATGTTTAGAGCAAACAGAGCTCCAGTCCAGGGTTGATGGAGCAGGAGCATCCTCCACCGCTCCTCCAGAGCAGAGCTGGCGGCCAACATGTCCCGCAGAGTTTTATTAAAACTCCAGGAAGCAGGCGACCCTGCAGGACCGACTGTGTTGCCTCTACCAGACCATGAAGGAGCAAACGAGCAGCATTTCCTCGGATCAGCAGGAGGATCTGCATTCCTTCTGGGCTGAAACAACACCTCACACTAAGACTTTTATTTTGAAGGTGGAAACATCTTCCTGTTTGTCCCTTCAGCTTCTAGAAATGCTGAATCCTGCTCAGAGATCACAGGATTGCTGAGATTAAAGCCGGTCTGTGGAGGCGGCCATGTTGGATTAGTTAAGAAGAAGCTGCTGAGTCAGAAGCCCAGAAACCACCGAGTCACTGTTTGCTTTTCCCTCCCATCCAGATCAAATCATGAACCAGAACCACCTAAATGGTTCTGCAGGTGTTCCTGTAGAGGTTCTGGTAGGTTAAACAGAACCTTCAGGTCCAGTCCCTCCAGAACCACCCAGAGGTGAAATCTACAGGGAGTGGATGAGAGTGGGCGTGTCTCTCTGCACTCTGGGCTCTGATTGGACAGAAAGCAGGAAGTCCTAGCAGCGGGAGACAGAAACACCTACATCTGAATGTAGAAACTGTTTAAATCCAAAATGTTCTGAGTATTTCACTGGGTCAGAACCACCACCACATAAAGCTGAACATTCTGGAGGAAAACATGACAAAATCCTTAAACAGTGATTAAAGAAAAACAGGAAAATAGATCAAAGTGAAGACCGGGTGTGTAAAAGTTTTTGATGTATAATTAATACAGCAAGGAAGTATATTTGGTATGAAACTTTGCATTTACCATTAGAAAATTTAAACCCCTTCAGACAAAAAAATCCTGTACAGCTACTTTGAAAACACCAAATCTTATTTACTTCTGTAAGTATTGCGTGAGCTCCCTGCTTGTATGGGGAAGTGTCTATGTTAATGTGACTAAGTTGGTAAGGTCCAACTTCCTGTGACCCGGTTAACTTTGAATTATGGATCTAGTGTCAGATTTGTGATGCTTTTTACATCATTCATAAACATGACCTGCTGTTTTGGTCCATTTATTTATGCATCACATGATGCTTTATAACGTCCTTTATGCATCTTATTTCTGTTTTAAGGCTTTATATGATGTCTGTTTGGTGTCAACCTATGTGTTTTAAAAGTGCTTAGAAATTAAGTTGGCTAGGTCACATGTTTCATCATGAGACTTCATCAATTATGAGGATGGGAAGGCGCCGAATAATGAAACCTGGACGGCGCTGCTTCTGCACAGAAACCCTTAACTTCCTGCTGGTTTTTATGCTGCATTCCATTTACCTCAGAACTAGGAACTGGGAACTAGGAGCTGAGAACTAGGAGCTAAGAACTAGGAACTAGGACCTGAGAACTAGGAACTAGGAGCTTAGAACTAGGAGCTGAGAACTAGGAGCTGAGAACTAGGAGCTAGGAGCTGAGAACTAGGAGCTGAGAACTAGGAACTAGGAGCTAAGAACTAGGAGCTGAGAACTAGGAACTAGGAGCTAAGAACTAGGAGCTGAGAACTAGGAACTAAGAACTAGGAGCTGGGAGCTAGGAACTAGGAGCTGAGAACTAGGAGCTGAGAACTAGGAACTAGGAGCTGAGAACTAGGAACTAGGAGCTGAGAACTAGGAACTAGGAGCTAAGAACTAGGAACTAGGAGCTGAAAACTAGGAACTAGGAGCTTAGAACTAGGAGCTGAGAACTAGGAGCTGAGAACTAGGAGCTAGGAGCTGAGAACTAGGAGCTGAGAACTAGGAACTAGGAGCTGAGAACTAGGAGCTGAGAACTAGGAGCTGAGAACTAGGAACTAGGAGCTAAGAACTAGGAGCTAAGAACTAGGAGCTGAGAACTAGGAACTAGGAGCTGAGACCTAGGAGCTAAGAACTAGGAGCTGAGAACTAGGTACTAGGAGCTAAGAACTAGGAGCTGGGAGCTAGGAATTAGGAGCTGAGAACTAGGAGCTGAGAACTAGGAACTAGGAGCTGAGAACTAGGAACTAGGAGCTGAGAACTAGGAACTAGGAGCTGAGAACTAGGAACTAGGAGCTAAGAACTAGGATCTGGGAGCTAGGAACTAGGATCTGGGAGCTAGGAGCTGAGAACTAGGAGCTAAGAACTAGGAGCTAAGAACTAGGAGCTGGGAGCTAAGAACTAGGAGCTGGGAGCTAGGAACTAGGAGCTGGGAGCTAGGAACTAGGAGCTAAGAACTAGGAGCTGGGAGCTAGGAACTTGGAGCTGAGAACTAGGAACTAGGAATGGGATAAACCCATGTGAACCAGTAAACACAGAAGTTGAGATTTCAAAATAAAAACATTAAAACAGAAGGTCAGGATTATGGCGACGTCCAGGAAAGCTGCTGTTTTGGTCATAAAACCTCTTCTAAACGTTCCAGATGAAAACATGAAAACACCATTTTAATCCGTCTGAGCTGCAGCCGCTACAAGCAGCGTTGATGTTAGACGCACTCTTACAGCTGTGCCTTTTAAAATAAACATCACAGCTTCCTGTTGATGATGCCAGGAGCGGCCATGTTGGATCCAACCACCGGCCTTAAAGAATTTCTCCGCCTTTCTGAGGGGGAAGTCCGGATTGTCCGTTCCAAACCTGCTGAGCAGCAGACACTGGGACTCTCTCCGTCTGCAGACTGCAGCAGGTTTCTCACGTTGACCTGAGCTGAACTTATAGCGGCGGGTTCATGCGGGGCGGTTCCACCGACCCGGCTGTAAACCGACGTTCTGTGGATCTTGAAGCGGAGCTGTTGTCTTAAGCTCTCCGAAGCTCGGCCCAGATATTTGCACAGGCCCAGAGGAACTGATAAGACCAGTTATTCCTGTTTGCAGAAGCTCGCCGTGCCTCAGCACATTCCAGCTGCCAACATTCAACACGCTCTGGGAAAACAACATCTGACCCGCTGCAGGGAGCACAAGGTCCACGACCCGGTTCAACACGGCCGGCGCCTCAGGACACTTGCAGCCGTGTGATCCCGCCGCGGTCACTCACCTGGCGGAGTGGGAGAGCTCTCATTGGAAGACGGCGCGGGGTCGACGGTGGAGTTCTGCAGGGACAAAGCAGGAACGCCGTCCGAGCTGCCATTGGACCGGCTGAGGTTCTGCTGGGCTGTTTGCAGGAGCGTGATGACGCCGGGGGCTGTGGGAGCTGGAGGAGGCGTTTTCTGTGTGGAGCTTTCCTGCAGACGACAGACGAGGAGAGTTCAGACCAAGTCGGACCGGCGTCTCTGAACAGAACTTTCTGGCAGCAGCTGCTGAAAGATGCTGACGCTGCTTCCTGCTAACCTGACAACAGCCAGATGTATTTCGCTCCGCCTAGCTCCACTCACATACATCTGGGACACCGCCATAGGAATTGCATTTACAGAAGGCTGGGCCTTATCAAAAATTCTTGCATATGATTGGATAAGCCACTTGTCTGTCATCTTTATTGACGTGCTATTTCAACCACTCACACCGAAGCTAACCCGTGACGCTGATGATAGCGACGCAGAAAAAAAAAATTAAAAATAATAATAATAATGTGTTTGCGGCTCTAGTGGCACGCGTTTTATTGACAGTGAGCTGACAGGAAGAGGGGGGAAGACAGGCGGCAAAGCGCTGCGGGTCGGAGTCGATTCCGGGCCGACCGCGTTGAGGACTAAAGGCCTCCTAATATGGTTCGCGCTAACCGCTAACCGCTCCGGGGCGCGTCCGCGTCTGCACGTCCGCTGGGCCCGGAAAACAAAACTTGCCAAATCCGGTCGGGAGAAGGGCGAAAACATGGTTTCCACCAACAAAAGCCTTCAGAGGCGTTCTCTGATGTTCTTTTAATGAAACAATATTAGGTAGATTGGACAACACGGAAGAAATAGCAGCATCAATGCTAACGCTTGCTTCCTCGACGAGCCGCCATTGCTATCAAAACAGTCTCACGTCATGGTCGCGTCTCCACTACGTCACATCTATGAAACTCCAGCCCTGCGTCCTGATTGGCCAGACCATAAAATTGGTTGGAGAAATCATTCTCTATCGGCGGTGTCCCAGATGTATGTGAGTGGAGCTAGGCGGAGCAACATACAGCTGGCTGTTGTCAGGTTAGCTTCCTGCAGCCTTCAGGCAATAAGTGATGAGGAGCTCCTGGTGGCAGCGTTACCGTGTGGGTGAGGTTCTTCCTGTGGCTGCGTTCCTGTAGAGCGTGCCGAGGCTTCCTGCGCCTCGCTGTGACCGGACCCTTCAGGACAAGCATGGAGAAAAGTGATCAGACGCGTTTCTTCCACAGATGGACAGCGAGCCCTGCGGGGAGAGAACGCCGCCGCACCTTGGAGAGCAGCTGCAGGAGGCCCAGCGACTCCTCGTGAGGCTGCGGCAGAGTGGAGATGTTGCAGCCGTCCTCCTTGGAGCAGCTGAGGAGCACGCAGCGCCCCCCGATGCTCCACACGGCGCCGCACCGGGGCTCCAGGCAGCACCACTCCCAGCAGGTGGCGCCGCCTCTGCCGGACGCCAGCGGGGACCAGCCCAGGCTCAGGGTGCTGCTCCAGTGGATGCCGAGCACGCCGCCGGAGACCCGGCACAGGTCCGCTGACACGCCTGCAGCGGGAAGAGGGACAGTGTGAAAGCTACAGAGAGAGGAAACGGGCCACCTCTGGTTCTGGAACCTCAGCTTAGGGTTCTGCAGACGGCGTGGTTCTGCTGCAGGTTTAGGCCAAGGCCTTCGGACCGGACACTCCCTGGATCCCTCGCCTACGGACCAGGACTAAAAGAACCCCGGGACCGACCCACAACTCCACGGTTCTGTTAGGCAGCTGCAGTTTGAGCTTTCAGCAGGGAGGAAGTCCGGCACTTCCTGACAGAACCAGACGCTGCCTGTAGGAACTGGGTCAGAACTCAGAACCCCAGCAGCAGCTCAGTCAGCTGGACCACTAAAATAATTCTCAATCGGTGCTTTTAACGGCCTTTAAGCACCACAGAACCTTTCCAGAACATCCAGCGGTCCCGTGGAGCCCGCTTAGTCTCATCGGCACCGCCTGACCCGACAGCTGGAGAGCCGTGAGTTAAACGCTGATTTCATCTGAAGACGTGGCCTCTAGCGGCCCCCACAGAGGGTCCGGCTGAGGAGAACGTCACACAAAGCCCCGCCCCCCTGAGACTGGGCCTTTGTCCCGCGTCCCACCGGGGACCGCCGGGCCGGAGACATCAGACGGCTGCAAACAGCCTGGAAACGTCTGAGGTCAGACTGACCAGAACCTCGGGTGGAGGCAGCTGCAGGGCGCAGCCTTCAGGCTAATAAGGAGGTGTTTTTACCTGTGGGCGGAGCCAGGAGCCACAGGTGCGCCAGCAGCAAGCGCAGCAGGTGAGCTGGGCTCCAGGTGAGCAGGTCTGGGTGTGCATAGGACATTTTCCACGAGGTACCAGGACCTGCAGGAGGAACGGAGACCGTTAGCTGCATGTCCAGAACCACAGAACCCGGTCGATTCTAGAACGACGAACAGACCTGGACCCTGACGGCACCACAGCCAGAAACGGGCCAGAAACACACAGAACCGGCCCTAAAACAACAAACATCACTTAAAATCTAATTTATTCAACTATAACGTTAAAAAACTCAACTGGAAATAAAGAACATTAATACAAAAATACATTTTGATAAGGAAATAATCAGACCATAACAAGGTCAAAGTAAAACATTCAGAAAATTACATAATACAACAAAAACGTAAAGAAATCTAATAAATTATAAAAGTTTATTAAAAAAACTTGAATAAATTTGTATAAATTCTGAATAGCTGCTCACCTGGTTCTGGTTCTGGTTCCGGTTCTGGTCCGGGGAAGAGAGGAGGAGGAGTTAGGTTGGCAGGGAGCTGCAGTGAGGTGAAGGGTGAAGACGAGTCAACACCAGAACCCTGACGAAGAAATCCAACATGGCCGCCCCACCAGGCTCCAACGGCTCGCTGCAGAGGAGAAACCAGCACTTCAGCTTCAGCAGAACCAGAACCAGATCAGCCAATCACAGCTCTGCTGGGTCACATGGGTCCTGGTTTCAGGTCCAATACTAACGACAGATACAGCTGTCCCCTCAGGATTTATCCTGGACTGGGTTTGGCCCTTCAAGGCCACCATAGAGAGTGGTGGTGAGCTCAGCTCCTGAACCAGTGAAGGTCCAGAGACATCAGCAGACCTGAGAAGGTCCACCTGGTGGGACACGTGGACGTGGAGATGTCTGCAGCTGCTAGCGTCTCCAGACGTCTCCGTTCTGTCCTCCCCTCCCTGACCAGACAGAACCGCCTCGCTCGGCCCACATGGTGGCGCTGTAGCAGGTGTTCAGCTCTCGCTGCAGTAGCTCTGGACCCAGATGATGGTTCTGAAGGTCTCAGAGGAGCGGACACACGATGACGGTGTTGAACAACTTTTCCCACACGATCCTCTAACGTTCTGCTGGACAACAACCAGATCCAAACGGGTTCAGCACCTCTTACCGTCATCAACCCATCTGGGTCATCAACAGAACAACGGTACCGAACACAGCAGCTACAACAGAAGGGCTGAAAAAGAACCGGATCATGGTGTTTCTGTGGCCTAGTCAAAGCCCGGAGTCCAGCCTGAGTACTGACTTAATCAGATTTCCTCTCATCCTGTGAACTTCCTGCTGGAAGCGGCGCCGCCTGGATCCCAGAACCGGCCAAACACGCCGAGCCCGACTGCTCGGTTCCTGTAAAACACGTCCGACCGCATTCCTCCAAGGCACAGAAACTGCAGCTGCTGGGTCCGTTTAAGGTCCAGATGAGCCAGACCAGAACCCGACTGAACCGGACTTAATTGATCTGGGTCACCTGGGCGGGTGCCGGCTCAGATATTGGGCTTCTCGGGCGGTTCTGGGTGTCTCAGATCCTGTTAATAAGAAGCTGCTGGTTTAAGGCGGTGCGACTAAAACACCGACTCCCTGTGCAGGAACCCAGCAGAACCTGGAGGTCGACCCACTGGACCGACATCCTGCATGAAGGCACTGGAAATACGGCCTGGGTGGATTTATCCGGTCAGAGCCGGATGGGTCGGGTCAGTCCGGACCTTTTCCAGGGATGGTTCCCCCGTTCTCATGAGAGGAGAACCTCAATTCAATTCAATTTTATTTATATAGCACCAATTAATAACACGTCATCTCAAGGCTCTTTCCAAAGTCAGACTCCATCAGATCCTCCAGGTTGGTCAGAAAGTTTCCTCTCTAAGGAAACCCAGCAGGTTGCATCAAGTCTCTCCAAGCAGCATTCACTCCTCCTGAAAGAGCGTAGAGCCACAGTGGACAGTCGTCTGCATTGTTGATGGCTTTGCAGCAATCCCTCATACTGAGCATGCATGAAGCGACAGTGGAGAGGAAAACTCCCCTTTAACAGGGAGGAGAACCTCCAGCAGAACCAGAACCAGGCTCAGTGTGAACGCTCATCTGCCTCGACCCACTGGGGCTTAGAGAAGACAGAGCAGAGACACAGAAAGCTCAGAAGCTCACATTGATCCAGGAGTACTTTCTATGTTAGATGGTAATAGAGGATGATCTGCCTCCCCTGATGATGTCACAGCTAACAGAACGCCAGACCAGGTGTACCTTCTATGAAGAGAAAAATGACAGAGAACAAAAAGTTAAAAGCTTTTTTAATGCAGACTGGAGAGCAGTAGGAGAACTCAGCAGAGTGAGAGAAATAGGCCCTGATGTCCTCCAGCAGCCTAAGCCTATAGCAGCATAACTATAGAGGTAGCTCAGGGTAACATGAGCCACTCTGACTAGAAGCTTTGTCACAAAGGAAAGTTTTAAGATTGAACCACTGATCTCTGTGCTGCTGATCAGGGAGAGCAGTGAGCAGGTCCATCCCCGCGCTGCAAACAGCCGCCTCTCATTAATCTGGATCATCAGGCTTTTCAGGGTCGTTCAGCAAAATAAAAACCCGTTCTGCTTTGAGTCGACTTCTTTCCAGTCCGGTTCCCTCGGCCCGTTCTCTTGGTTCTGTTCGTTTCCGCCTGCAGGATCGGCGTTCGCTGCCTTTTATCTTCACACATGTAAATGATTCCTCCTTCCAGTTTGCTCCGGTTCCACCTCTGCAGGTTCTGCTCATCTGGTTCTGTTAGAGAACCGAAGCTTCATGAGTCAGCAGGAACCCAAAGCTTTCATCCAAATTAAAATCCAAGAGAAGCAGCTCCCAGCCAGGAGCTGTGGGGGAAGAATCACCGAACCTGTCGGGAGCAGAACCAGAACCGGTCCAGAAGGGTGTCAGTTTTGGACGTTCCCTCATCAGGATTAAATAGTGCAGCAGATAACCGACCAGCACCGGAGAAAAAGAACCGTTCGTTCAAATGGAATCAGACTGAATCCATTGGGAACCGTTCGTGAATGTAAGAACCCGTTCAGCTCGACCAGGACCGGTCCAGGGGTTCTGAGCATGCTCAGAGACGACTTTGGGCCCAAAGCAACAGGATGGCGCCCAGAGAAGGAGGATCGTTAACTGAGTGTTTATAACGAGGAACATCTGAAAGAACAGAGTTCTGATCAAACCCGAGGCCTCAGCCTGCCTGCAGGCCCGGTTCTGTTCCCAGGTTTGGACCTCAGCCTGAGGCGCTCAGAAGAAACGAGGCTGGAGACGTTGTGTCTTCTGACTCTGATCTTTGAAAGCTGTAAGAACGTCTGAGGCGACTTCAGACTGCAAAGGTGCAGCAGAACCTGCAGAGAGGTCCGATTATTCTGGGGATCAGAACAACTTTCACACGTTTAACGCCTTAATTACTACATTTAGAACTCAGAGTTCTACAGGACGGGGAGGAGGGAGTGAAAGGAAATAAAACGATAAAAGCAGAAAAAACAGAAACCAAAGAAAGTCTTCCGTTCCTAAAATGCTCCGCAGTCTGCAGCGTCCTCAGAGAACCTGATGAGGTTCTGCAGCGTCCTCAGAGAACCTGATGAGGTTCTGCAGCGTCCTCAGAGAACCTGATGAGGTTCTGCAGTGTCCTCAGAGAACCTGATGAGGTTCTGCAGCGTCCTCAGAGAACCTGATGAGGTTCTGCAGCTCAGAGCAACAGGCACCACGGAGCCCTGGGGACCCACGCGGGGACCCTGTGGAGGTCTGTCCTGCAGGAGGAGCCCCTCCACAGACCCGCTGCGTGTTTCCATGCCTGCAGGAGTCCAGGTCATGAAACACCGTGGGTCCGGTTCCACTAACAACCCGCCAGAAACACGCAGGACCTCCGAGTCCGGATCAGAACCGAGCCTGGGTCTGACTACCGCGCAGTCAGGACCACGATGGGGAGAAACCGGAGGAATTTAGCCAAGATGGACGGTCCTGCGCCGTGGATCTGACATGCGTGTAAACAGCAGTCAGAGGTCACAACAGGACGCGTGGAGCTGCCAGAGGAACCGGTCCGTGGACCGGTTCTGGTGTGCGGGCAGCGGGCTGCAGCAGGTTCGCTCTGACGCCCCGGTACCGCCCAGGTACCGCAGGTTCGGTGTGGTTTACCTGCGTAATCCGGGATCAGCCGCGCTGAGGCTCCTTCGCGCTAACAGCTGCGCTCATCTCTCCAAGAACCGGGACTGGACCGGAGCTCGGTGCCGGTCCGGATGTGTTCTGGGCGGAGAAGCAGGCCTCCCTGGGTTCGGTACCGTCTGGTCGCTGGTTCCGTCCCTCTGTACGGCGAAGTGGGTCAGAGCGGATCCGTCCAGCTGATGAAGGATCAGCGCCGTAAAACACAACTTCCGCTGGGAGGATTTTCAACATAAAAGTCCGCAGCGGCTCAGGAATTGGATCAAATGAAGAGACGAACTGCAGTTCCAGACTTTCTCTAGACGGGATCCGTCCAAGGCTCGGTTCTGTTACACACTGAACCGGTTAAACGGTGTTTTAAAGCCTTAATTTACCGCAGAATAATAAACAACCACCTGACTTCCGCTCCGCGCCACCTGGCGACAGGCTGACGCTACAGCAGCTCTGATTGGCTGTTCTTTATTAAAGATGATGACGTACTAAGACGTTACTAAAACTATTCAACACATGAAATCATAACTTCTACATGTTTTTTAAATTCCTCTCTGAATGGATCAGTTCCTGGTCCAGATCTCACAGCTTAAAGCCCAAAACTCCGACCAGAACATCTCCAAGTCAGAATTCAAATAAGAAACTATGACGATAAATAAACCTGTCAGAAACTCAGAGCAGTTAGAGAACATGTTCCTTCAGTGTTTGGAGTGTGGAGAACTCCCTATCAGCTTGCATTATTAAAGCCAAGGTTCTGTACAGTACTGGTTCTGGACGGAGCGGTACTGCTTCAGCTGGAACAGTTAAATCGTGTTTTATTCCATGTCTCAAATGAAATGCAGCATAATTTGTCGCCCTGATCCAAACTATTTTATTTTTACTCATCAATTCAGAATGATTTAAGACGGGCAGCAAACTCGGGTGTTAATGTTAGTTTAAGTCGATATTCCACAGCTTCTAAATAAAATCCTGCAGAGTTTTCAGGCGGGTCTCCCTGCTCAGAGGTCACAGAAACTGGACCTTCATGTCGCTCGATCTACAACTATGCTGCCAACATTTAGATGTTTTTCTCCTCTGTGTCAGATGAAACAAGCTTGTTTAAAGGTTTACTCTGCAGAACCATTTGAGACAACAGGAAACATCAGCACCTGTTGGGTCTGGACAGATATGAGGAGATTAGGTCCTCACTGTCAGGACGACCGGACTCATTCCCCAGAACATTCCCTTTTTTTTTCCCAGTGTCCTGTCTTCTAGCAATGTGGCAATAGGAATTGATGTCTTAATGCCAGATAGAGCTCGACAGATTTTACTTTCACAAGTGGAGCAAACAGCTTTCACCATAATGCTCCGCTTGATTTGTGCATGTAAATAGCTTTATTGTGATTCCTGCAGGGAGAATTTCAAATTATATGGACACTACAATGGGAAAGTAGGAGAGTAAAGGAAGAACAAGAAGAGAGAAAAAAAAAGAAAGAGTAGAGGTGAAAGAAAGAGGAGATAAAAGGGAGAGAATGATAAAACGTCCTCTGTCTGCTCCATCACCTGGAAAGAGACGCAAAAAGAACAGCACAACCAACAGACCTAAAGCAACAGATACAATCGAGTAACACCTAGATACCATTGCTAAATCATATGTATTATTATTTAAGCTGACATGTGTAATGTGATACCTGAAAAAAGAAAGTGAAAGAAAATAAATAAATTAATAAATTACAGGCTTTCTGTATATAAGTGAACACTTAATACCTGGGACCCAGCACCTGTAGGAGTCTGTGAAAGTGCACTAGTTTAGGTGAAAGTTATCCAGAAGGAAATATATTGATAGTGGTTGTGGAGAACCGAAGACCCACCTTCCCCGAGCACAGAGGCAGGAGTCAGGGGACCTATAACCCCGGACTCCCAAAGGGGCCCCCAAAGCAGGGCGCCCTAGAGGGGCCATCACAGGAAATCTGCAACCCCGAGGAAAGAGGAGAGACGACCCCGAGGAAATCCCCCAGCCACCGCAATGCCGACGCCCCCAAGAGCTGCGGGGACGAGCCCGTGGGCTCCGCTGGCAGCCAGCCCCGCTGGAGTGGTCCCGGCCATGGGCCCTGGGGGCCAGAGGCCCCAGGGGCGCCCCGCCCCCGCAGCGGGGCCCCGGCCCCCGCGAAGCCGCCACCGGGAATGGGCCGGCACCCACCCGGGAACCCGCCCCAAACCCGAGGACCGTCAACGCGCCAGAGGGCCAAGGCGCCTGCTAGCGCAGCGGAGGAGGGCAGGACGTGGGGGGATGGGCTCCGCACCTAGCGGAGACTTGAGATGATCTTGGGAGAGGGAGCGGACCGGACCCATGCCTGGAAGAAAAAAAAAAAAAAATCATCATCCCTCCCTAGTGCCCCACTCACCACACACAGATTTACAAAAAAAAAAAAAAAAAGACGCTGTACACACATTCACACATAACACTCACAACCAACAATCCCAAGTGGGGGGGTCACCACAATTCAACTATACGACTGCCTGTGCCCGACCCCCGGCCCCGCCCCCGGACCAGACGCCCCCCGGACCAGGCCCCCCAAAGAGGGGGGGCCAACACGACCCGTACGGGCCACCCAAACAGAACCCCCCTCACCCCCTAAATACCTAATAAACCCACTCCCTCCCCCACCTTACCCTAGCTACCCCTGCCCCCCGCCCCTCCTGGGGGGAGCAGAGGCGTCAGCCCCAGACCTGGCAAGCCGCTGGCTACCCACAGCAGCCCCCCGCCAAGACCCCGGACCCAGTGGCCCGCTCCTCCTCCAGGCCCCAGACTCCGTGCCGCTATCGGAGAACGGGGGTGTGCAAAAGACCCCCGTTCTCCCTACGCCCGCTCAGATGTTGTGTTGTTGCATGTTGTTCTCAAGTGTGTTTAAAACTGGGAGCGCCAAAGAGGGTGCACGGCACAGCCCACCCCCCCTCTGGAAGGGAGCTGGTGCCAGCGCCCCCCCTCCAAGCAACTGCCCAGAACCCTCAATGTCTAAATGGGTCCTGATTTCTATGCTCCAGGTTTAGTGACCCGTGTTTACTAAATGCTGCTGAGGACTATATTTAAATATGTATCATGTTTGCTCATCCTCTCTCTGCCCAGAATAACAACACCTGTTGAACATTTTATGGTTTAACAGCTGCTGTAATTGGCTGAAAATTAGATGTGGGGGGGGGGGGGGGGGAGGTAATATCTAAAATAAAATATAAATATTAGAATAGTTCAGAAAATGTCCTAGAACTGTTATTAAATGATCTGCAGTGTTAATAAAATCTTTCAGACACAAAAATCTAAATAAAATAACAGTTATGTTTAAGTTTAAAGCTCACAAGCTCCTGGATAATAATAAAGGGGTTGTTTTATTTTTTATTTAACCTTTATTTAACCAGGATATAGTCCCATTGAGATTTAAAAAAACTGTTTTTCAACGGAGTCCTGGTCAAATGGCAGCAAACAAATAGACACACAAAAAGTTACATGGTTAAAAGAATTCAATTCAGTTTTATTTATAAAGCTCCAATTCACACATAACGCTGTTGCCTTGCAGCAAGAAGGTTCTGGGTTTGAGTCCTACCCTGGGTCTTTCTGCATGGAGTCTGCATGTTCTCCCTGTGCATGTGAGGGTTCTCTCCGGGTACTCCAGCTTCCTCCCACAGTCCAAAAACATGACTGTTAGGTTAATTGGCCTCTCTAAATTGTCCTTAGGTGTGAGTGTGTGCGTGGATGGTTGTTTGTCCTGTCTGTCTCTGTGTTGCCCTGCGACAGGCTGGTGACCTGTCCAGGTGAACCCCGCCTCTCACCCAGTGAACGCTGGAGATAGGCACCAGCACCCCCGCGACCCCATGAGGGATTAAGCGGGTCAGAAAATGGATGGATGGATGCTCCAATTCCCATCACGTCATCTCAAGGCTCTTTCCAAAGTCAGACTCCATCAGATCCTCCAGGTTGGTCAGAAAGTTTCCTCTCTAAGGAAACCCAGCAGGTTGCATCAAGTCTCTCCAAGCAGCATTCACTCCTCCTGAAAGAGCGTAGAGCCACAGTGGACAGTCGTCTGCATTGTTGATGGCTTTGCAGCAATCCCTCATACTGAGCATGCATGAAGCGACAGTGGAGAGGAAAACTCCCCTTTAACAGGGAGGAGAACCTCCAGCAGAACCAGAACCAGGCTCAGTGTGAACGCTCATCTGCCTCGACCCACTGGGGCTTAGAGAAGACAGAGCAGAGACACAGAAAGCTCAGAAGCTCACATTGATCCAGGTGTACTTTCTATGTTAGATGGTAATAGAGGATGATCTGCCTCCCCTGATGATGTCACAGCTAACAGAACGCCAGACCAGGTGTACCTTCTATGAAGAGAAAAATGACAGAGAACAAAAAGATAAAAGATGAAATAACAACAAACAATGCAGAAATAGTTCAGTGGTATGAGTGGGAGTGGATCCATTTAAATAAATAACTGTGTCATCTGCATAATAGTGAAAATATAAATTCTGAATAGAAGAGGACCTAACATAGATCCCTGCTGCACCTCCTTGTGGATAGCTACAGCTTCAGAACAAATATCATCATATTCAACACATTGTGTCCTTTTTCTAAGATGATTTCACCAACAGCTTGTTGGTGAAAAACCAGTGTTGAACTCTATCAAAGTTTCATGGTCAGCAGTATCAAAAGCTTCTGACAAATCTACGAAAAGAGCTGCACAGCATTGCTTCTTGTCAATAATGTCAATAATGATAATATAAGAACCTTCAACGCAGCTGCTACGCCTGCTCCAAAGGCTGAGATAATATTATTGCAAGATAAAAACTCTGATTGTGAACTGTTCTGCAGGCCTATGAGCTCAATAAACTCATATCCTTCTTGCACATGTTGACAGGAGTTATCTGGAAACACCTTCCTGTCTGGGACCTGTTATGGCAACAAAACCGTGTTCATGGACATTCAGACCACAGAACCCTCAGAGTCAGAATGACCCAATCTCTGAGGGCCTTTCCAGTTCTGTGGGATATATCAGTGAGCCGAACAGAGCTGATCTCTTGTCACATTTACTTTAGTCCTGTAACACATCTCATCTGTGCCTCTTTAAATCCATGCCGCTGAGCTGTGACCTGTTGCCTGATAAAACCAGCAGACCAGGTAGTAGACCCAGCTCTACAGCCTGTTACACGCTGATTTAATTAAACGGGTTCTTTTAAACTCCACAGTTCATCCTGATTATGGACAGACTAGTAAATCAATCTTCATGGAGTCACAGGTCACATCCCTTACCGTCAGCCGGCAGACCACCTGGGAGGAAGCGACAAAGAGGCGGTGTGGGAGGAGATTACGTCTTGGATGCTGCCTCTTACCGGTGGGAGGAGTTATCTGAGCTCATGACGTCATCAAGCATCGTCAGTGCGAATGTGTAGGTAGGCTACTATTAAACTATTATAGTATTAAACTCCCTGTCTGGAGGTACCACCACACTCTGCCAGGGTTACATTTCTGCCTCTGGACCCAAACCTTCTGTTTTGTTTTAAACTTTCTCCTGTAGCTCCACACGACTCATGTTCTGCTTGTTTCTCTGTTTTTCATCGTCCCTGTTTGTCCCCCAGGCGAATAAACTGGTTCTGGTTCTGGTTCTGACCAGACTCACGTAATGTGGCTGCTGGGTCCACCCGGAGCGTGATGCGGCGGACGCGCCGGGTGGGAAATGAGGCGCACCCAGCCACTACCTCGTTGGTACAACGCGGCTTAAAATGGCGCCCAGACTCCACAACAAGCGCTGCTCTGATTGGTTCCCAGCAACAGTTTGAGGGTTCTCATTGGTTCCCGGCGGTTTATTTTGATAGCGGAGACTCCGCGGACGGCTAAGCTGCAGGTGAGCGAGCCGCCGCGTCAGCAGGTGTTTTCTGGAGCCTCCATCCCGACAGGCGGTGCCTTCCCAGCGGAATTAAGCTCGGAGCGGCGGTTCCTGGTCACCGGAGTCAACATGGCTGACCGGGAGCAGGCAGTAGCGGGAGGAGGGTCTCTCAGCGAGTCGCAGGGACAGGTGTTGGACAGGTGTCTGCACGCGCTCAGGCACGCGAAGAATGACAGCCAGACGCTGGCGGCGCTACTGCTGGTGAGTTTCACTGTTTTCATCCGGAGCGCGGGCAGGGGGCGGGGCAGACGCTACCTGGACAGGTAACCTGTCCATCAGGGACGCAGAGACAACGTCACCTGACATGATAGAAGTCACCTGAACCAGGATCCAACCCAAACACTCATCATCATCATCATCAAGCTGAGAATGACGTCACTGTCTAGAACCCTGCTTTGGGTTGATGGAGAGAGAATCTCTGGCTGTATTTGCTGCAGAGGTGCTGACCTCCATCCTCCTCCTCCTCCTTCATCCAGGCTCTGAGGAAATAGAAGAAATCAATGCAGGATGAGACAAAATGTTCTTTAACTGAATAAAAACAAACTGAAGTAATAATTTCTGGACCAATAGAGGAGAGATCAAGAGTTAGCTCACAGCTTCAGCTGCTTCAGCTAGGAACCACTGATCAGGCCTGAAATCTGGGAGTAGTGATGGACTCAGACCTGAACCTCCATCTAAAGACAATTACAAAGTGGACCTTCTAGAACCTGAGGAACATTTCCAGGATTAAAGGACTGATGTCTCAGCAGGATCTGGAAAAACTAATCCATGTTTATCTTTAGTAGAACTGATCACTGCAACGGTGTTTTCACAGGTCTGCCTAAAAAGTGGATCAGACAGCTGCAGCTGATCCAGAACGCTGCTGCCCGCGTCCTCACTAAGACTAAGAACGTAGAGAACATGGACCCGGTTCTGAAGTCCTCACTAAGACTAAGAACGTAGAGAACATGGACCCGGTTCTGAAGTCCTCACTAAGACTAAGAACGTAGAGAACATGGACCCGGTTCTGAAGTCCTCACTAAGACTAAGAACGTAGAGAACATGGACCCGGTTCTGAAGTCCTCACTAAGACTAAGAACGTAGAGAACATGGACCCGGTTCTGAAGTCCTCACTAAGACTAAGAACGTAGAGAACATGGACCCGGTTCTGAAGTCCTCACTAAGACTAAGAACGTAGAGAACATGGACCCGGTTCTGAAGTCCTCACTAAGACTAAGAACGTAGAGAACATGGACCCGGTTCTGAAGTCCTCACTAAGACTAAGAACGTAGAGAACATGGACCCGGTTCTGAAGTCCTCACTAAGACTAAGAACGTAGAGAACATGGACCCGGTTCTGAAGTCCTCACTAAGACTAAGAACGTAGAGAACATGGACCCGGTTCTTAAGTCCTCACTAAGACTAAGAACGTAGAGAACATGGACCCGGTTCTGAAGTCCTCACTAAGACTAAGAACGTAGAGAACATGGACCCGGTTCTGAAGTCCTTCCACTAAGACTAAGAACGTAGAGAACATGGACCCGGTTCTGAAGTCCTCACTAAGACTAAGAACGTAGAGAACATGGACCCGGTTCTGAAGTCCTTCCACTGGCTCCCTGGATCTCAGAGAATAGACTTTAAAATCCTTCTGTTAGTCTATAAATCCCTGAATTAGCACCTAAATACATCACAGACTTGTTATCAGGGCATCAACCCTCCAGACCACTCAGGTCTTCTGGCTCCAGCCTGCTATGCAGAACCAGAACCAGAACCAGACATGGAGGAGCAGCATTTAGTTCCTATGCTCCACTGATCTGGAACAAACCCCCAGAAAACTGGAGACGTTCTGAAAGAACCTGGTTTTTATTTAAACCAGGAACTGAAGCCTCTTTGGTTTGGACCCAAAGTCCAACTCTGAGCCTCTAAATGGTTCTGGTGCTAAAATGTTCTCTACGGGGAGACGGGCCCGTTTGGACCTCCTGCTCCAGAACTTTCTCCTCTGTCTGTCGTTCCTTTCTTTAGATTTTCAGGCGGGTTGGTTTGGGTTTTCTGTCCCGATTCAACCAGAACATCCAGTTTGGACCCAGCAAACCAGAACCAGAATCCTTTCATCTGGTTCTGGTCCCCCATCAGTCAGCTGCATCAGCTCGTTAAGGTGCTGCAGAATTGGACTGGTTCTGGTTCTGGACCGGTTCCATCATGTCTTCTTGACTCGGTCCTAAATGTTCTGTTGACAGGTCTTGGGGCGTCGGCTCCAGAACCATAACTGTGTTCTGATTCTCCAGCACAGAGCAGAGTCCGTAACCTGGTGTGATCTGACCCGGTTCTGAGGTTTAGGGCCAGTTGAACCTGCTAACTGGACCCGTGTAGATGCTGTAAAGCGCTGGTTCTGACCCGGTCCGTTCTCTCTCCAGATAACCCGCCTGTGCCCGCCGACCCAGCTGGACAAGCCCACCATGCGGCGCATCTTGGAGGCCGTGGGCCTGAACCTCCCGGCCCGGCTCCTGGTGACGGCGGCCCAGAACCCGGACGGGTCGGTTCTGCCCGCCTACGAGCTCCTCTCTCTGGGCACGGCGCTGCTCGCCGCCCTGAGCACAGACCCGGACATGGCCTCCCGCCCCCAGCTCCTCGCCACCGTGCCCCTCCTGCTGGGCCTCCTGGCCGACGGCTCGATGTCGGGCCTGCAGAACCGAGCCGGTGCCGGTCCAGTGGACCGCCCCGCAGGCGAAGGGCCGGGGGACCAGGGCGGCGATGCGGACGCACCTCCGGCCGCTCAGGAGAGCTCCAGGCTGGACGAAGCCACGGCCGCAGACTGCTTCCAGGTTCTGACGGCGGTGTGTTCTGTACCGAGGGGCCCCGAGCTCCTCCTGAACCGGGCCGCCGTGCCGGCGCTGTGCCGGGCCGTGGAACAGAACCAGACGCTCAGCCAGCAGAGGGCGCTCCCCCTGCTGGGTAGCCTCCTGTCGGGTAAAACCAAGGAGAAGGCGTGGAGGAAACACCCAGCAGAACTCCTCTCTCTGCTGCTGCGGCTCGCCAAAGAATTCTGCCGGTCCTCGGACCTGACCCGGTTTCAGACGTGCGCCCGGCTGGTGCCGTTCCTTCCCCCACCAGGGGAGGCGCCGCAGAGCGAGGAGCTGAAGGAGGCCGTGAGCGACATGTGGGCGGCGCTGAGGCCCATGCTGCAGGCCAAGCTAACACCCAAACAGATCGGACCGGTTCTGGTACTCAGCGCCTGCTTACTGGACCTGTACGGCTGGGAATCGGTGGGCCCACCCAAGTTCTGCTGCCTGCTGGTTAACCGGGCCTGTGTGGAGGTCAGAATGGGTTTGGAAGAACCTCCGGGGACCGATCTGAGCCCGGAGCTGCAGCACACACTCACAGGTAGGTCCGGTCCGGCAGAACAGCGCCCAGAACCTGCGCCCCGGGGAAACCCAACAGCGCCGGCGCTTTCAGAACCACGCTCCGCCAGGAGGAGTCTGCTGTTACACCTGCAGAAAGTCAGAGAGCAACTACTGCAGCTCTATGGTGGTTCTGTGGGCTCCAGAACCCAGACAGCTCCTGGTGCTGGGCCCGGTTCTAGAGTCCCAGTCCAAACGGGTCGCCTGATCCAACTTTTCCTTTCTTCAGTGAAGTCAGGAGATGAAAATGATGCTGGAACCAGGCGGGACGTTGGATTTGGACCGGCGGGATGATGAATGTTCTGCTTGGTCTTATACGGGCCAAGCAGAATATTAGCAGAACCAAGCAGAACATTAGCAGAACCAAGCAGAACATTGTCCAACAGTAGAAATGAATGCTAGCTGCTGGAGTCAGAACCTTTCGATCTGCTCCCACAGTCTCAGGTTTCAAATGGTCCAAATGGTTCTTTTGGATTCTGATTAAACTGCAGGAAGGTTCTGCCTCTCGCTCAGTCGGCCCGTTTCCTGTGAGCTCAGGAAGCCTTTGGTACGTTTCTCCTCAGAACCGCACCAGAACTGGACTGTAATCCAGTTTCTGCCGCACAGCAGCAGAACTCTGGACTCCAGAAACATGAAGGGTTGGTCTCCAGGTTCTGGAGGGTCTCCAGGTCCTGCAGGTTCTGGAGGTTCTCCAGGTCCTGGAGGTTTTGTAGGTTCTCCAGGTCCGGCAGGTTCTGGAGGTTTTGCAGGTTCTCCAGGTCCTGCAGGTTCTGGAGGTTCTCCAGGTCCCGCAGGTTCTCCAGGTCCCGCAGGTTCTGGAGGTTCTGCAGGTTCTCCAGGTCCTGTAGGTTCTGGAGGTTCTGCAGGTTCTCCAGGTCCTGTAGGTTCTGCAGGTTCTCCAGGTCCTGTAGGTTCTGGAGGTTCTGCAGGTTCTCCAGGTCCTGGAGGTTCTGTAGGTTCTCCAGGTCCGGCAGGTTCTGGAGGTTCTGCAGGTTCTCCAGGTCCAGCAGGTTCTCCAGGTCCAGCAGGTTCTGGAGGTTCTGCAGGTTCTCCAGGTCCTGTAGGTTCTGGAGGTTCTCCAGGTTCTGGAGGTTCTGTAGGTTCTCCAGGTCCGGCAGGTTCTGGAGGTTCTGCAGGCTCTCCAGGTCCCGCAGGTTCTCCAGGTTCTGTAGGTTCTCCAGGTCCAGCAGGTTCTGTAGGTTCTGCAGGTTCTCCAGGTCCTGTAGGTTCTGGAGGTTCTCCAGGTCCGGCAGGTTCTGGAGGTTCTGCAGGTTCTCCAGGTCCCGCAGGTTCTCCAGGTCCTGCCGGTTCTGCAGGTCCCGGAGGTTCTGCAGGTCCTCCACGTCCTGCAGGTTCTGCAGGTCCTCCACGTCCTGCAGGTTCTCCAGGTCCTGCAGGTTCTGGAGATTCTCCAGGTCCGGCAGGTTCTGGAGGTTCTGCAGGTTCTCCAGGTCCCGCAGGTTCTCCAGGTCCTGCCGGTTCTGCAGGTCCCGGAGGTTCTGCAGGTCCTCCACGTCCTGCAGGTTCTGCAGGTCCTCCACGTCCCGCAGGTTCTCCAGGTCCCGCAGGTTCTGCAGGTCCTCCACGTCCTGCAGGTTCTGCAGGTCCTCCACGTCCTGCAGGTTCTGCAGGTTCTGCAGGTGTTGGAGCTGTGAACCCTCCTGCAGTCCTGCGTGCAGCAGCAGGTTCCTCTGGTCCATTTAACACCAGACTGAAGCTCCTGGGTTCTGTAGCCTTCGTCGCGCTGACCCGACTCTTCCTCCCCGCAGGATGTTACCGGATCATGGAGGCCGCCATGGAGCAGGCCTGCACGGCGGGAGACGCCGCGCCTCCTCACTGCTCCTCCCTGAACGCGCTGAGCCTGCAGCAGAGCCGGCAGGTCCTGGGGGTTCTGACGGAGGCCTTCTCCTCCGTCATGTTCCACCTGCAGCAGGTCAGAGAACCATGAGGAACATGAGGAACATGGACCTCCTGGTGGCTGCGGCTCCTGCTGAGCGCCTCCTCTCCCCTCCTCTCCCCTCAGGTGGATCCCGGACGATTCTCCGACCCGTTTGTGTTCGCCTCGTTCCGCGTTCTCTGCTCCTGGCTGGCCGAGGAGACTTCCTGCCTGAAGGAGGAAGTGACGGCGCTCCTGCCGTTCCTGGTCGGTTACGCGCGGCGCCACCTGCAGGAGGCGGCCTCCGAGCAGGGGCTCTCTGATTGGATGGCCCGGGTGTCCGTCGGTGAGGAGGGCGGGGCCTGGACAGGTGGGGAGGCGCTCAGGTAAGCCCAGCATCCAGAGGAGATCTAATATTTTCAGTTTAGAACAGCCTTGAAGCTCCGCCCCCTCTGCAGGTACCTCCTCCCCGCTCTGTGCCACCTGTCGGCTGAGGACGCTCCCAGGAAGGTGCTGCTCAGCCTGGACACCCCGCTGCTGCTGGTGGGCTTCCTGACGCAGACCTGGACCTCCCTGAGGCAAAGGAGCGGCTCGGCCCTCAGCAGAGATCCCAGCATGGAGACGGCGTGCTCCGCCCTCCTCAACTTCGCCGTGACGGAGCCGGAGAGCGTCAGGTAGCTGGTGGTGGGGGGGGGGGGGGGGTTCCTGACGTCTGCTGGTGGAGCTGACACCATCTAAACATCTTCTTCCAGGAAGGATCCGTGTTTCAGAACCTTGGAGGCACATCTGAGCGAAGCACTTCCTTTTCTGGTGAATAAGCCCCGCCTCCTGGTCCTAGCAGCCAATTACTGCACTTTGGGGCTCATGATTGGCCGACTGAAGCCTCCGACTGCAGGTCAGAGTTCAGGTAAAAACTGGATTTAAATCCTTTAGACAAATTATGATTGAACGATGAAGATGAATGTCCTCATGTTCAGTCGTTGGCTTGAGAACATCTGGGAACGTCAGTCTTTCAGCTTCTCGGTTAGATTCAGGTCTGGACTTTGACTAGGCCATTCTAGCCCATGAATCTGCTCTGATCTGATCCATCCCATAATGTCTCTGCGTGTTCAGGCTGGTTCTCCTGCTGGAAGGAGAACCTCCACCTCAGTCTCAGGTTCTCCTGCATCAGATCTGACCTGCTGCCCACAGCATGATGCTGCCACCCCCATGTTGCATGGTGGGGGGGGGGGGGGTTGTTCAGCTTGATTTGGGCTTAAAAGTTCTGTTTTCTCCTCTGGAGCTAAGCGGATGATAAGTCATCATGTCCCACCTGAGCAGCTGGTCTCTGCAGCTCCTCCAGAGCCTCCACGGTCCTCCTGCTTCTCTGATCAATGCTCTCCTGGTCCAGGTGGACATCCATGTCCTGGTGGGTCCAGATTGATCAGAGCTCTGGGAGACGGGTCACCGAGTCCAGAACAGACCGCACAGGGAGAACCGTGCCAGGCCGGGAATTGGACCCAGGACCTTCTTGCTCAGGGCAGCAGTGCTTCCAGCAGCTCCACCCTCAGCCTCTAATTAATTAGCTCCAACTGTGATACTCTGGTGTTCTGAACGGGACAAATGTGGAAAGGTTTAACTGTCCAGAACCTCCTCCTGGTTCTGGACCGGCTCTGTGGTGCCGCTGGTTCTGTCCATCCTGTTCACTCTCGGTTCTCCTCTCCAGGCTCGCCGGACGCGGCCCAGAGACGGTTCTTCTGTGCGGCTCTGCGGCTCCTCCGCGGCGCCCTGGGCTCCGGTTCTGACACGGGTCCGGTCCAGGTGAGCGACGGCTGGGCTGAGGCGGCGGAGCTGTGGCGCCTGTCCCTCCAGGCTCTGGGCGGCTGCGTTCGGGTCCAGCCGGGCCTCGTCGCGCTGATCCGGGACGAAGGCTGGCTCAGGCACACCCTCGGCCTGCTGACCCGGACCGGCGGCCCGCCGGAGCGGCACACCGAGGAGGTTCTGGAGGAGGCGCTGTGTGCCGTGGTGGAGCGCTGCCTGGACTGTCGGCAGGAGGTCCGGGAGGCGATGAGGAGCGGCGGGGGCGGAGCTCTGGGCAGGATGAAGAGTCTGAGGAAGTTGGTGGCGGTTTAAACATTGAGGTTCTGAACCGGCCCGGTGTGGGTTTGATCCGGGTCAGAACTCCAGCATCTTCTGTGTGACGGAGACCAAAGATTAATAAAACCTATTTTATCACTGAAGCTGCTTCCTGTTTCCTTCCCAGCAGCTCCTCACTGAACAGAACCTCCAGAACCACAAGGGGGCGCACTGACACCATCTGTGGTCATTCCTGCTCATCCCCGTTAACCACCAGGCGGTTCTGAGGAGGTTCTGAAGAGGTTCTGAGCGGCCCGGTACCTGCAGGACATCAGAACTGAAAGAGTCCCAGCCTGATTAACTTAATCATCCAGCTGGGCTCAACCAGAACCAGAACCAGTGATGGGTCTGGGTTCGGTCCCTCAGGAATAACTGGGTCGACTCCGGGCCACCACAGAACCCAGAACGTCAAACACTGATAATCTTTCTTTTAGTTTAACATAAATTGAATTTTACTTCATTTGTTTTAAAATGTTCCGTTTCGGTCCAGTTGTATCCGGTTCTGGAATGTGAGGCTCAGCTGTTGCTGGTTCTGGATTTGATTTTCTGCTTGTGGTACCATCCCGTCCTGCTTTGTGCTCCTCACCTTCACCGCCTGGTTCTGGTTCTTTGGGTTCTATCATGACGGTTGAGGTTCTGAAACCTTAAATAATTATTTAACAGCAAAGAAAACAGAAAAGCTGCATCGGTTCTAAACGGGTCAGAGTTCTGGTTCCATCTGCAGGTCCAGCATAAAGGAAAATGCTTCTGTTTTCCAGGTTCATGTTCTGGATATGTCCCGGTTCTCCTGAGGTCCACCTCAGAACCTTTCTGGGTTCTGGGCTGCAGCACCTGGACCTTCTGCTCAGCGGCAGGTTCTGAGGTGATCATGTTTGCAGTGAGTTTAAGGTTCTGGTGCGGGACTAGATTCTACTGTCTGGTTTAGGTGGTTCTAGAACCATGTCTCGGTTCTTCTGGTGGTTCTAGATCAGGGATTCCCAAAGCGTGGAGCTGCCACTAGGGGGCGCGCCAGATTAAACGTAATGTCGGTCTGACAGCATTTTCCCCCACACCATAAAGACTGTAAATGAACATTTCCTTTGTAAAAATTAAAATCAAAAACTAAATGTAATAAATAAATAAAATCTATTTATTTAGAAGAAATGTTCTACGCTTCATTTTAAGATGAAATATAGAGGACGTTTTCTTCTTCTACGCATTGTGCTGTAAATGCGCAGCCTGTGGCCTCTGCTGCATTCAGTCTGGCGGATATGATCAAGTGGCTGAAAGCAGGTAAACTGTCAGGTGAGACATCTGAGGTCAGGTAGAGATGAAGGAGGAGAGAGAATCAGAAATGTCTCTTTTCTCTCCTGACTTCACGTCGTCTACGTCAGCAGAGGGAAAATGTAATTCAGGCTCAAAGTTTTATTTATGACATTAAACTGTATGGATGGCGCAGCTCGTGGTGCGCTGACTCTGATGATGTCATGACCACCACCTGCTGGGGGGGGGGGAACTGCAGGTAGACGCGGTTTATTGGTTCTGTTCACGCTCACATCTGTAATAATTTTCACTGAGATTCATTTTAAAGATGCGGTTTTAGCGCCTATTCAGACAGGAACAGGGAACCAGCAACAGGAGGTGGAGCTGAGGGAGCTGAGGTGTTGCTGTGGGCGTGTCTACCTGCTGAAGGTAACCGCTGAGAACCAATCAGGAAGTAACTTTTTATTTCTCTGGTTAATAACAGCGTTATGGAGCGCTCTGTTATTGTTGCTCTGCCGTTCTACCAAAGTCTCTCTCTCTCTTTTCATCAGACACAAATCAAATTAAAACTTCTTCCTGTTTATATTTTGTTGTGTAAATTGTGAGTCAGACTCAGGTTTAGAAGCTGCTACATGAAACACAGTGAGAACGCAGGTAGCTCATCAGAGCGGATCCACCTGGATGGCCTCAGGCTGTGGAGGTTAGATCTGAGTCTCTTTCTCTCCAGACTGAAGATCCTCAGGATCCTGACGTGGATGTTCTGCGTAACTTTATTACGATTTTTATTTTTTTATGTGTTCTGGTCATGTGAGCATGATTAAACATGCCGCCTTTGATATGACTATAAAAACTGGGGGTGAGTCAATCCGGTTGGGACACAGAAGGGAAAGCGGGGCTAAAAAGTTTGGGAACCGCTGCTGTAGAACATTGTCTGGGTTCCTCTGGTGGTTCTAGAATCATGTGTGGGTTCCTCGGGTGGTTCTAGAACCATGTGTGGGTTCCTCTAACGTCTGCTGGTGATCTCCTCCCTTCTTAAATATATGGGAACTTGTCCAGAAGCTGTCCAGAACTATTCCCCACCCGCAGGTCCACTTCAGACGGATCCGCACTGCAGAACCTGCTGGTGGTGGGAAGTCTCATGGCTGACAGAAGCTTTCTGGACCAAACTGGGCCCAATTAGAACTTCTTCATCAACCTGCAGCTCAGATCTCTGGATCTTCTGTCATCTCCTCCTCCGCCAGAACCGCTTCAGCCCACTGGACCTTCCCTTCTGGTTCCAGTTCGGCTGTTTTTGCTTCTTCTGTTTTACTCCGTGCAGATTTTGGGTTCAAATGATCCGGGTTACGAGCCGGTTCCACCTTTCCCCCTAACTGGATCAGGTTCTGGTTCTTTATTCTCCATTTTCCTGACATCATGGTGGACTTTTCTTTCCCTGCAGCCGGTTCTGGTTTCTTTGCAGTCCTGGAGGATTTGATCTGGGAGGATCTCTGCTCCTGCCCCCCTCCTCTCTGACTCATGCACACAAACTCCTGCAGCGCCTCCGCCGCTAACTCACTCCTCTCTGCACCTTCAGCGCGTCTCCTCCTCCTCCTCTTCCTCCTCTTCCTCGCTTTAACCCCTGAGCTGCAGCCGCACACCGGACGGCAGGATGCTGTGGAAGTCCCGGACCAAAGCCGAGGCCGCGCAGGTAAACTCCCGCCGGTTCCGTCGTGAACTGGGATTGAAGTTCTGGGATGGTTCTGACTGCGTGGCGTGGGTCTCTGCAGGAACCCTGCACTTTTAGTCCAGAAACGCGGTTCTGATGAAACAGTTTCAGATTATTTCTGCTCTCGGTCGCTTGGTAAAATGTTCTGAAACAGTTTTAAAGATGATGAAGGGATAACCTGCTTCGTTTGGACCAAGCAGAACATATCTCTTTAAGACTTGCGGACCGTGCCGACCCCTCCCTCGCTCTGCCGGGAGCGCGCAGGTCCTATAAGTAGCGCGCTCATGGAGAGGCTGCGGGAGTCCGTGTGCAGTGCGCGTGTGCGTCTCCGGCAGCAGCTTTTCTCCACGGCTCGGACGGACAGGTGTACGGCAAGCAGCAGCTGACACTTTTCATTTGATGGAGCGGTGAGGAGCGCGGATCACACCTGGACACACCTGTGCGTCACCGGAACCTGCGCGTCCTCACCGAGTCCCAGTCAGGGTCTGCAGAGTGGTCCAGATGTTAATCCACACATATTCAGCCATGGTGAGTGTGAGGTGCGGCGGCGGCTGCAGCCTCTCTCTGCTTTTGGAGACTTTCTGTTGCTTTCATCCAGTTAAACTCCGCATGGAGACAGTTGGCGACGCGCGTCAGAGGCGCGTCTGTCCGCGGAGAGGCAGCGTGTCTCCGCCAGCCACGGGCCGACACTCCGCCGTCCACCCGGGACACGGGTCCCGTCCCCCGCTGCAGTTTTCCTGCGTTCCGGGGACCTCTCTGTCCGGCAGGTCGCGGCTTCCTGCGCGCAGCGGACGCGCCGTGACCGAGTTTTCCGTGGCCTGGTTTGGCTGACAGATAATGGACATGTTTCCAGCTCGGTGCCGCATCGATCTGCCTGACCCAGCTGCAGAAATCCGATGTTAGCAGGATGTGAATGAAGCTGCTTCACTTTCTGCTGCGGGGTCACGTTGTGTTTGTCCACGCAGAATATTTTCAGACCCCCCCCCTCCCCTGCCGTGACCGTGTCGCTGCTGCAGAGCACCAACTGTCCTTTGTGCGGCTTCTTGTAACCCTGACCTCTGTGGCTCTGCAGCGGCGGCGCCACAGGCGGCTGCTGCCACCGCGCATCACTTCAAGCTTCAACATCTCCACCTCACGCTGATTTTATCCTTAAAATAATTACCACGTTTAACCTGTTGGTGTTTCTCAATATTTAAATAACATGCAGCTATTCTCATTTATTGCTCAAAGTTAGAATACCAGCAGTGCGCTGTTGGGGAGCCAGGACCGAACCCGAGTTGTGGCAGAGTTTGGGTTCCGGTGGGTTCCTCACATGAGGCTCTCTGCTGGACCTCGCACCCTCTCACCTGCTGCTCTCTGGTTGCAGGAGCGCGCAGACGGACTCAGCGGCTCCTCTCCGAGCGGCCGCCTCTCCCAGCTCTCCTCCCTCAACCAGGCCGCCTACTCCTCGGCTCCCCCGCTCTGCCACACGCCGGCCTCCGACTTCCAGCCTCCGTACTTCCCTCCGCCTTACCCGCAGTCCTCCCTGTCGTATTCCCAGAGCCAGGAATCGGCCTACTCCCACCTGTCGGACCCCTACCCTTCCATCAACTCCATCCACCAGCACCAGCAGGCGGCATGGCACTCCCAGAGGTCGCGCTCGGAGGACGGCGGCCTGCTGTCGCAGTCTCACCGGGCTCTGAGCCTGGACCCCCGCCGGGAGTACGCCGCCGTGCCGCGTCTCCTGCACGGACTCGGGGAGGGGGCTGCGGCTCTGGGGGACGGACCTCTGGGGATGCACCTGGGACACCACGGCCTCGAAGATCTGCAGGTGACTCCACATCTCTTTTCTTTCCCAGCGCTAAGCGGAATCTGCATTAAACTCACCAAGTGGGCAGATTGTTTCAGAAATCCCTGCGACTCAACCTATTATTCTAGATTATTTATGTCCTTTTAAAATTAAAATAGAAACGTCTGCAAATTTGCAATAAAGGCCCGTAGGCGTTCTTTTTTTTTAACGCAGTTTAAGAATAGGCTACGCAATTCCAAAATATAAATTTAAACGTTTGATTGTCAGTTGTGTTTTCTGAGTTGTTTTAATTTAAATTATTTTTTTTATCAGTGTTACTGTTTATTAGATTTTTGGTTCTGTTTTAGAAAAAAGCCTTCAGGCCCTTTATAATAATTCAGGCCTTTAAAAAAGCAAAACTAAATAATCTAAAAACAAAATAAAACCAGCAGAAAATAAAAATAGATTTACACGTGAATTTTAATGTTGTTTCAGTTTAAAATTATATATTAAAAAATATATATGTTGCATTTATTATTTTCCATGAACTATATTTTTCCTTAGATTTTCCTAATTGCAAATTTTACTCAAGGTCTTTAAATAATTATTTTACTTCATATTTTATTATTCTTAACGGATAAAATTATAAGGCCGGTTCTGCAGTAAATATGTCGGTCAAATCATTTCCCCCTAAATAAAAACACGTCGTTTTATTGGGGAAAGCGCCGCTCGCAGCTGCGGAGCGCAGAGCGCATTGCGCAGCAGGACAACAGTTTGTTGCGCTTTTTGTTTGCGGCGCAGTCGGCCTCCGTGCGGCAGGTGCAGCCGCACAAGAAAACACGGCGAGACGAATCGATGCTGCGCGGAGGCGCTTGGTGTTCCGCTCCGCGCTGACAGGCAGCGGCTTGATTAATGGCGCTAAAGTCTCCTGTGAGACGCAAAATGTTGGCCTTTATCCCGCAAAATATGGCGACTTTCATTTGGGTTACTGCCGTCAAGTTAGAAAGGAAAATGTTTCAAATATTTATTTCCTGAAAAATATTAAATCTGACATTTTGATCATTTGTTCTAAAATAAAATAACAATTCAGAGTCATTTTTATTTAGTGTCTTTTAAACGGAGGCGCAGCAGAAACAGGGACCGTCCGTCTTTGACACGACCGTGCAGGATGCGCACGGATAAATGATGCTGACCCGGTGTGTGTGTGTGCGTGTGTGTGTGCGTGTTATTGTGTGTGTGTGTGTGTGTGTGTGTGTGTGTGTGTGTGTGTGTATGTGTGTGTGTGTGTGTGTTATTGTGTGTGTGTTACAGGGGATGGAGGAAGGATCCGCCCTGGGCATCCTGGACCACTCTGTCATTAAAAAAGGTAAGAGGAGGTGTGTGTGCACCTCTATAATGGTGTTCAACATGCTGAGGGGGGTTTCTGTGTTTCAAGGCTCTCTAACACAAGTCTCACTCTCGCTAACACGCACGCACGCACGCATGCGCACACACATGTGTGCACCCGCTCTATAAATAATTCTGTTTTGCTTTTTCATTTGAAGTCAAGAAGTCCTCTAATACTGAGCTGCAGACTCCAGCCCAAAGGCACAGATTCTTAATGAACTGTTCATGGTCATATGAGAGGGTGTGTGTGTGTGTGTGTGTGTGGGGGGGGGGGGGGGGGTAGTCAGAGCAGGAAGAAAAGCGCAGGGAATGTGATAAAAGAGAGTCGTGGATACATTTGCAGAAGCTGATCGGTCTAATATCACCGTCAGCGACACGGGGGCCCGATTAGAAAACCCAAGCTGCTGCTGCTGCTGCTGGGGGGGGGGGTTGTGGTTTGGGGGAGTAAAAGCTGTGAAAATGTCTCTCAGCCTCCGCCGTTGGGCCGCGGCGGTGCAGGAACCCGTAGAGGAATGATCTTGTTTCTGGTCAGAAGACGATGAAACATCTCCTGGGCTGCAGCTCTGGAGTGAAGGAGGAAGGAGGAGGGGGGGGGGGACAGAAGCTCGGGGCCAGCAGCTATCCAGAAATGTTGGAGGGGTTCTAGTCGGGTCTGGGCCCACAACGGTTCTGTGAAACCCAAAGATGAAGATCAGGTTCAGAGAGACCTTCCTCGGACTCTTTCCAACACATCCTGAAGATGCTGGATCTGACCTGAACAAGGAACCAGTGATGGAGCCTCTGGAGATTCTGCTGGTTCTGTTTGAATCTTTCTGGTTCTAAACAGGGACCGGTTAAAGAGCCGGCAGCGTTTTATTCAAACACTAAGCTGTGGAAACGTGGAGCTTATTTCCACCTCTGGATAAATCTAGACAAATCTTGGCAGCATCTTTAGAACATGTTTCATCTTCTAAAAGAGAACTTTAAATTTTGTAAAGGAGCAGAACAGCTTTAACCCTGAATATGAAGGTGTAACGATGCAGAAACAGGCTGGGGTGGGGGGCTCGCCTTAAAGGGCCGGTTCTATTCCCACCCTCTGGGGTTCAGCTGTATTTACAGAAAGGGACCAAAAACCAACAGAGAAGCTAGAACCTTTGGGTCTAAGACAGAATTTAATCTAAAACAGAAGCTAGCTGAACTTAAATTAAATGTTTGGTTATTAGTGTCAGGACATTAAAGGTGTTTTTTACCAGCTGCTAAATTATTTCCCTCTGAAACAGAAACACCAGATCCCAAACGGTCAGGATCTAATCTGAGTGAAAAACTTTAGTAGAGCCTGACTGCAGCCAGGAGCTGCTGAGCAGATGAATTCATTAACTCATCACCATCACAACCTGGGGGCGGGGGTCAAAGGTCATCCCCAGACCCTCTGAGCTCCATCACCCTGCAGAGAGGAGAACATCTCAGCAGGTTAGACGTCCAGCAGGTTCAACCCAAGATCAGAGCAGGAAGCTCAGAACCACGGAGCTCCACCTCAGACTCTGCAGGCCTCAGGTAGCAGGTCAAAGGTTAAAGGTCATGACCCTGAACCAGTCTGGCTGCTGGAAGGGTTGAAGGAGAAAGAACCAAGATGGCAGCAGGACTGAAGTTACAGAGCTGCTCCTGGAGGAAGGACCAGAGATGATGGACCATGATGGAGGAACCATGATGGACAGAACCATGGTGGACAGAACCATGATGGATAGAACCATGATGGATAGAACCATGATGGAGGACCATGCTGAGGAACCAGACAGAGCAGCAGAAGCAGCCGTGCTGTGGGGCACGGTGGTGGAGGCTGGTGGTGTGGGCCTGTGCTGTCGGTGCTGCTGCATAATCAGCTGTGAGCTGAAACTTTTCCTGCTTAGTGCAGAAGAAGTTGAGCTCGGAGCAGAAAGTGCAAACGGCGCTGCTGGAGGTGTGAAGCTGTGTGAGAAAGCGCTGCTCGGTTCTCTCAAACGATCAACAGCCAACACTCCAGAATTAGAGCTGTGGAGCCGGGAGACAACGCGGCGCTGCATAGATTAGCCACAACGCTCCCCGTCTTCAGGCTCTGCTTCTCCCCGCAGTTCCCATCCCGTCCAAGCTGAACGGCACCTCGCTGTCGGCGCTGGCCATCGGGAAGGAGGGCCTGAGCGTCGGAGCCGTGTCCAACCCGGCGGAGGTGTTCTGTTCGGTGCCGGGCCGCCTGTCGCTGCTGAGCTCCACCTCCAAGTACAAGGTGACGGTGGGAGAGGTGCAGCGCCGCCTGTCTCCACCTGAGTGCCTCAACGCATCGCTGCTGGGCGGAGTCCTGCGCAGGTGAGCTGGGGGCGGGGCTTATGCTGCACAGATTATTGCACTGAGAGCTGATCTGATGTCATTTAATGTCAGCTGGTGTGTCCAGAACAACCAGAGAAATCTAAGAAACTAATTCATATATTTGGAAAACTGAGAAAACTGAACTCATCACTGCGAGGCAGCAGTCATCTGGACTTTACAGAACCGAGCTGTGGTTCAGACCTGGTTCTGGTGATTTATGAGCTGCTTATTATCTGGATCTAAATCTCTCAAGCTCGTTTTAATTAAACAGCTTCACACCACATGACCTCCGCCTCCTCAGTGAGATCTGTTAAATGTTCCCGCAGGGCTCCAACCGGGCCCAGAACTGGGTCATGGGACTGGATCACAAGAGAAGAAGAAGTGGTTTAATGAGGCACGGCCTCAGGACACCAGGCCACTTTATACTCCAGATTCAGAGCGAAACACTTTCAGACGATGTGATTAAAAGATGCGACGGGCCGTAGAAGCCCGCCGGTATCAGAACCTCCCGGCTTTAAAGCCACAGGAGGTCCAACGACCCAACTTTCCTGTAGAATTTACCCATAAATATGAAATGAACCAACCTGACGGCTCGACCAGCTGATCAGCTCCAACATTTCACCCAAACTCCAAAGATAAGATAATTCTGCCTGGATTTAACTTTTCAAGTCAAAGTTTATTTATGGAGCGCTCTGAAAGCCACCGGAGCCGACCCAAAACCCAGAACAACAACAGAACCGAAATAAAGAGAGAGTAAGAGGCTGAAATAACTGAGTCAGTTCTGGGGGTCAGAGTAGAAACTGATCTGATGCTCGTTGGCAGGCCGGTCCAGAGTCGCCCCGGGTCCACGGCCCGGTTCTGGGGAGCAGAAGCTGCTTAGCCAGCCTAAGCCTTCTGGCCGGATTATAAAAAGCAGAAACTCTGAGAGGCTCCGGTACCGGTCCATTCAGAGGTTTAAATACAGACAAATGTTCTGGTGACCAGCAGCCAGCTGGGCCGGGTCCTGGTTTGGCTCGATTCTGCTCCATCACTAATTACAGCGACCCAGCATGAGTCTGCAGGGAGAACACGGGTCCGTAAAGAAATAAAGGTTCTGGAGAATTATAACAGAACCAGATTAAAATCCAGAGAGATTCTGCCAACCAGCGGCACCGTCCATTTGAGCTGGAAACGGGTCGAAGCTTGAAGAAGACAAACAGAGCTGACAGGAGACAGATTTCAGCCTCCACACACACACACACACACACACACACACACACACACACACACACACACACACACACACACACACACACACACACACACAGCCTCCTACTGAGCGCGCTCAGTGGCTCTGTGTCCTCCCTCAGGGCCAAGTCGAAGAATGGTGGCCGCTGTCTGAGAGAGCGTCTGGAGAAGATTGGGCTCAACCTGCCCGCTGGGCGACGCAAGGCCGCCAACGTCACTCTGCTGACATCTCTGGTGGAGGGTAGGCGTGCACACACACACACACAGTAACACAACACACACACACACACAGTAACACAACACACACACACACAGTAACACACGCTGACGCTGTGACCTGCACACAGTCTGACAGAAACACACTGAAAGACGTCCTCGCTCCGCCACACATGAACAAACAGCAGCAGAAGAGATGCTCTGATGGCTGCAGGCGCACACAGAGAGACACAGAGAGACACACAGACACACAAAGAGACACACAGAGAAACACAGACACACACACAGACACACACAGCAGCATCAAACTGTCGAAGAAGAGAGAAGGAGACAAACCAGCAGACTGAACCAGCTGGATGCTGGTAATCTGGGACTCCTCGGCTCCGGTTCTGATGAACCCATAAACCCGCTGCAGGTTCTGCAGGCCCAGTACCTGGTTCTGAGTGCAGATCCACACACATCATGTTAAAATGGTTCTTCCTGCATCCGACATGCTGTTTGTCTGAAACAGGTTTCAGTGAAACTGTCTGAGCTTCACCTTTTCATGCTTAGTGGAGTAAAACTTTAGTTCTGAAAATTAACTTTAGAGTCTGAACTTTGTCATTGGTAAAAGTTACAGAAGGTGCTGCAGGAACCCGGAGGAACCAGTAATTCCTTCTCTGAGGATTAAACGTTTTCTCCAGCTGGTCTCAGTCATAGACATCATAAACGTAGACGCCTGGTTGGGCGGGTTCTGCCTATGCTGCGGATGCGTGAGAGCGTCCGCCATGTTGGATGTGGCAAATCTGCAGTTAGACTCATTCACTTAAACAGTATCAGAGGGACTTTAATCTCAGAACATACTTTATATTCATAATATTTTTACTTTTTTAATATTACAAGTTTATTTTCGTATCCCTTTGACTTCATTCTCCTGACTTTATTCTCATAAAGAATAAAAATAATTCTAAGAATCTAACCTGGCCCTATTACTCCAGGACTGAAATAGTTCTGCAAACTGTGATTATTCTGGAAATGTTCCCCCTTAATTCTCATAATATGACATTTTTCTCATAATATTACCACTTTTGTCTTTTTTTACTTTATTCTCCTATGACTTTTTTCTCATATTAGTAATTTTATCTCAAAAGGTCTGTTGCTAATCTGCGTCTATACCAGATCTTAAAAGTTTCACACGGTTTTATGAAAAAATTAAGACCACAATGTTTAGATTTAACCAATTGACTTTTATATTCATAACACATACATATATATACATATATATACATATGTATATATATATATATATATATATATATATATATATATATATATATATATATATTTCTCTCTTTCTCTGTCTCTCTCTCATATGTATATCTATCTATCTATATATATAGCTTATATATAAACACACACCTATTTATTTAGAATACTTCAAAATCTATATATGCACATCGATCAAAAGCCAGTCTGGCTGCCAATCTCTATCAATTAATCTCTATATATTTTCTTTACAAGAGTATATATAAGCTCCATCTATATCATTCTATCTGAATACTTTAAACATATACACAGGGAACATAGACGTTCACTACTTTCTGCCACATACAATATGGCGGTGACGTCGACGTGCAAACCTGCGCCCAATGAGGCGTCTACGTTTATAATGTCTATGGCCTCAGATCCCTGAGCTGAGCGGCGGCTCTAACCCTTGACTCCTCCCCCTGCTGCAGGTGAGGCGGTGCACCTGGCCCGGGACTTTGGCTACGTGTGTGAGACGGAGTTTCCAGCCAGAGCCACGGCCGAGTACCTGTGCAGGCAGAGCGACCCCGACCAGCTGCCCACCCGCCGCAGCATGCTGCTGGCCACCAAGTGAGTACACCGATTGGCCACCGCTGGTCACATGACCCCACTCAGCTGCCTGATGACCAGGAGGTCCCTGGAGGCTCTTCTGTGAAGGTCTTCCAGCGTCGTCCCTCAGCATGGAGGCCCTGGAGCAGATCCAGAGGTTCCTCCTGACCAGAAGGAGCTAAAAGCAGCGCTTAGCGACGGAGGCTTCTGGATCTGCTAGATCTACGATTAGAAGCTGATGTCTGATTGGTACGTTTGGACCTTTAGATCCAGTGTCAGGATCAGGAAGTGAAGCGTGTTCTGACTGTCAGAAACATAAACTTCACTTTAAATGATAATAAAACAATAATAAAATCATAATAAAATGATAATGGCTGTAAAATAAGCAGATCTGCTCCATAAACTCGCTGCGACCTCTGACCTCCACTCAGGTTTAGGATGGAGGGCCAGGCTCCTGATTGGCTCCTCACTGAGCCAATCAGGAGCTAGTACCCAGCACTGGACCAGAACCGGGTCAGACAATTAGAACTGGACCAGAACCGGGTCAGACAATTAGAACTGGACCGGGACCGGGTCCAACACCAGGGGTGTTTTCAGGCCAGTTCCAGGAACGTTCAGTTACTCCAGCTGTGTGGTGCTAGGGAAGGTTGGGCCTCAGAACCAGAACCAGAGCATTTTCTGAAGGCCAGAACCAGGGTAGGACAGGAGTCTGGACCCGACCTGGGGGGGGCGTCGTTAGACCGGTTCTGCTCCTGAAAGCTTTCCTGTTTCCTGTAAACGTTCTGTGGAGAGAACCTCCTCAGCTCCTCTGCTCTGTCGCCCTGCAGGGAGATCTGTAAGGAGTTCGTGGACCTGATGTCTCAGGACCGCTCCCCTCTGGGCGGCAGCCGGCCCACGCCCTGCCTGGAGCCCGGCATCCAGGGCAGCCTGACCCACTTCAGCCTGCTGACCCACGGCTTCGGCACGCCGGCCATCTGCGCGGCGCTCTCCGCCTTCCAGAGCTACCTGATGGAGGCCGTCAAGCTGCTGGACAAAGAAGGAGGGAAGGGCCACCACGACAAGGAGCTGAAGCACCGGAAATGAGGAGGCGGCTCCACCCTCAGGACCGGACTCCTACCTCCCGGCAGGCTGGGGCTCCTCCCACTAAGGGGCGGGGCTGATGACGACACCTGTGCTGGAAGCAACACCTGACGACGACGCATGGACCTCTGACCTCCTCCCAGCCACGAGGTTTTGATTTATTCCTGTTTCTGTGGACTCTCCAAGCCCCGAGTGTTTCAGGAGCCCTGCAGCCCCACGGCCACGCCCACTCCCTGCATCACCTGCCCACTCCCACGTCTGCAGGGTCCGACCCGGCTCCGCCCTCCTCTGGAACTCTGGGATTCTGGGTCAGCGATGAGACTTTATCTGTAGTCCTCTGCAGCAGGTGCTCATGGGAAATGGAGTCCTCTCAGCTACAGGAGAGTTTTTTTATTTTCAGGTGTTGGTAACTTAAATCATTTTGTACTTTCAGTGTGTGTTTATTATTATTATTGTATTACAGCATAAATGTAATATATTATTAAAGAATTAAACTTGTTTGTTCAGGAGTTAAAGTCTCCAGTCCAGCCGTTTTTGTTCTTCCCGACCCAGTTCTGGTTCTTCCTGAGGTCCAAACGGTGCTGAAGCCTCTTAAGGAGGTCTGCATGAGACGTTCTCCAGGGTTCTTTCAGAACCTAAACATGGATTTTCACTCCGTTTCCACCATTGTGCCAGAGAATCGGTTTGAAATCCATCGGTTCCGTCAACCCGTCCAGTTCTGCTTCATGGTCCAGTTACAGAGACGGCGGGTCCAGGAGGGACAACCAGACCTGCTCCTCCCCCTGCTCAGATGGACCTCCTCGGCTGAGCCCGGTCATCAGGGAGGAGCAGCAGCTCTGACCTCCTCCTCCAGCTGGTACCCAGGTTCTGGTTCTGCCAGCCATGATCCATATCTCAGAACCGTAGGTGGAGGCAGAACAGATGATCCTGTTCTCCGCCTCGTACTGAACTTCTGACCCCTCTGAGGTCACCTGACCCACATGGAGGTCCAGCTCCTTGCAGCTGTTTCCATTTCTTACCTTAAATCTGCGTCCCAAAGATCCGGTTGAGCAGAACCAGGTTCTGAGCGGAGCTGCATGAGGCCCGGTTCCACCGCAGCGCCTCCGGTTCCCCTCCATCTGCTCCGTCTTTATTTAACCCAGGCGACTGTTTCCAGGGAGCACACCTCGCCTTCATACCTGCTCCCCCGCCCGGTTCTGACACTCAGCGGGCCGCTCGGCGCCTGCAGGCAAACATATGCTGCTGCTCCCGCAGGTTCCTCCCTTCATCTTTATTCATCGTCTGTCTGAGGCCTCAGCTGCCTGGTGCCGACCCGGTTCCTCTGCTGCCAGCTCGGTTCGGGCCCAGGTACCGTTACACGGAACCAGAAAGGAGCCGACGATGAGCGGTAGAGGTGCGGCTCTGCTTCTGTCCAGTTCTGTCCATCCCGGTCCAGTCTCTGGACTCCAGAACCATAAATGATTGTGCGCATCGGTTCTGGCTGTAGCCTCATGAACACGGGTCAGAACCGCCACACAAACCCATGCAACTGGATCAGGATTACTAAGAGTTCTGGAAGAGAAACAGAACCAGGTTCCATGTGCTGTACTGTTTAAGCAGCGACTGCACCGGTTCTGTTTGGACCGCCAGAACCCCATTCAGAGTTTAAACGGGTCACAGGAAGTTGGACTTTACCTGACCCGGTTATGTTGACCCATTTCTTCCATAGTCAGAGTAAAGCGTGTGATGATGGTTCTGACCCGGTGACACATTCAGAACCGTCTTGATTTAAAGTCCAGCCAGTGGCTCCTACTGCCACAGGACTTCCTGGTTTCTGGCCAATCAGAGCCCAGAGAGCCACGCCCAGGACATTTCCCCTCTGGTTCTGCACAAACTGGACCTGAAGGTTCTGTTTGACCTGGCAGTTTGTCCTACATGTGATGGTACCAGAAGGTTCTGATGCTCATGTCTTCACGCAGAGGCTTACACAGGTCCGTTTCTTTCTGCCCGTCTGAGGTTGGAACATTTAAACCCAGAACCCGACAGAACCCAATAGAACCTGGCAGAACCTGGTTCTCTGAGCCGACCCAGAAGCAGAAAGCACCACAGGGAGGAAGAGGAGCCATGTTTCTACTGGGGATCTTTTATTGGAACAGAACAGAACAGAACAAAGGCCTGAGTACAAAAAGAATCGGGTCGGGTCGGGTCACTTGGTTCCGACGGAGATCTTCTCCATGTCGTGGATCCCGTCCTTGTCGATCAGACGGACGTTGAAGGACGGCAGGTTCAGGATGAAGCGTCTGTTGAGCTGAAGGAGCAGAACATCGTTTAGAACCACACAGAACACAGCCAGCAGAACCGGTACCGCCGGCCCAAACCAGCTTCTGATGTCCCAGAACACAGTAAAGGTCCAGTCAGCTGGCGCCGAGTCCGACTCACCTCTTCGACGCACTTCTTCAGAAGGTCCACGGCCTCGTCCCGGGTCAGATCTGCAACAGAACAGAACTTTGTTGACCCAACAGCACACAGACTGGTAACTGCCGGGTCAGAACCTCCCTGTGCAGAACTCAGTCCGGGTTCTGGTGCCGTCATGATTAAATCAGATGAAACGCAAACTGTTCTTTTCATTTAAACACGGCAGCATGGCGAACTGGACCTTCAGAACCAGGTTCCTGTCTATGGTTCACCACTAATGAGCTCATCATTTAAACCCAACAGACGGCTGGTTCTGGTTCTTATGGAGGTTCTGCTGTTCTGAACAGTCTACCAGCCGGTTGTTCCATGGGACTGGATCACCCGGAGGTTCTGGTGAGACCTACAGAACATCAGTAACAAGAACCTGGTTCCTGACTGGGTCAGAACCGGCTAACTTTTAAAAGAACCTGGTTCCTGACTGGGTCAGAACCGGCTCACTTTAAAAAAGAACCCGGTTCCTGACTGGGTCAGAACCGGCTCACTTTTAAAAAAAAGAACCCGGTTCCTGACTGGGTCAGAACCGCTCACTTTAAAAAAAGAACCTGGTTCCTGACTGGGTCAGAACCGGCTCACTTTTTAAAAGAACCCGGTTCCTGACTGGGTCAGAACCGCTCACTTTAAAAAAGAACCCGGTTCCTGACTGGGTCAGAACCGGCTCACTTTAAAAAAGAACCTGGTTCCTGACTGGGTCAGAACCGGCTCACTTTTAAAAAAAAGAACCCGGTTCCTGACTGGGTCAGAACCGCTCACTTTAAAAAAAGAACCTGGTTCCTGACTGGGTCAGAACCGGCTCACTTTTTAAAAGAACCCGGTTCCTGACTGGGTCAGAACCGCTCACTTTAAAAAAGAACCCGGTTCCTGACTGGGTCAGAACCGGCTCACTTTAAAAAAGAACCTGGTTCCTGACTGGGTCAGAACCGGCTCACTTTTTAAAAGAACCCGGTTCCTGACTGGGTCAGAACCGCTCACTTTAAAAAAAGAACCTGGTTCCTGACTGGGTCAGAACCGCTCACTTTTTAAAAGAACCCGGTTCCTGACTGGGTCAGAACCGGCTCACTTTTTAAAAGAACCCGGTTCCTGACTGGGTCAGAACCGGCTCACTTAAAAAAAAAGAATCTGGTTCCTGACTGGGTCAGAACCGTCTCACTTTTTAAAAGAACCCGGTTCCTGACTGGGTCAGAACCGCTCACTTTAAAAAAAGAACCTGGTTCCTGACTGGGTCAGAACCGGCTCACTTTTTAAAAGAACCCGGTTCCTGACTGGGTCAGAACCGCTCACTTTAAAAAAAGAACCCGGTTCCTGACTGGGTCAGAACCGCTCACTTTAAAAAAAGAACCTGGTTCCTGACTGGGTCAGAACTGGCTCACTTTTTAAAAGAACCCGGTTCCTGACTGGGTCAGAACCGCTCACTTTAAAAAAAGAACCCGGTTCCTGACTGGGTCAGAACCGGCTCACTTTTTAAAAGAACCCGGTTCCTGATTGGGTCAGAACCGGCTCACTTTAAAAAAAAGAACCCGGTTCCTGACTGGGTCAGAACCGCTCACTTTAAAAAAAGAACCCGGTTCCTGACTGGGTCAGAACCGGCTCACTTTTAATAATAATTTAAAGTCCAAATGTTTTTCAACTAAACTAAAAGTAAGACTCCATCAGAACCAGCAGGGCGGTCCATCAGAACCAGCAGGGCGGTCCGGCAGTACCTGGTCGGTAGTACCGGTCCAGGATGGACAGGGTGAGGAAGGCGCCGTATCCGTGGGCAGCGAACGGCGCCTTGGCCAGAGACGCCAGGTAGTCCATGTAGAACAGGCCCGGTCCGTCGGCGTCATCGTGGCCCGCCAGCAGCAGGTTGACGTGGTACGGCGTCTGTGGGGGACCAACAGAACCATTAGAGTCCGGACTGGGCTCAGAGCGGGCTCTGGACCAGCACCAGGGGTTCTCCCTGCTCAGGCCCGGTTGGGTCCAATCATCGCTGAGGTCAGACGTCAGAACTCCCAGGAATATCCTGCAGGGAACATTTAGCAGAGTTCTGGTCCAGCAGGAACCAGAACCAGGGAACATGTTCTGCAGATGGTCCAGGAACCGGTCCGAGGTTAGTTTGGCAGTGACATGGAGACCGCTGTTCCTGCACCAGAACCTGAGAACCGGGCCGGCCTCGTGTCACGAAAAGTACCGCCAGTACCGGATCCTGGAACAGCGCACAGGGGCGCTGCCATCTGCTGGGAGCCCCCCCCCCTCCTCGGTACCGGCGCCACCCGGGCCCTGGAGGAACGCCAGCGCTCATTAAGAACCTCTCCCCCCCTCGTTGTGACGGCTCCTCCCAGAACTCCCTCCTTCCCCAGAAAGCCCGTTTCTGCCGTTCGGGTCGGGAAGCAGCGACACGTTTGGACTCAGAACCCCAGGTGAGCCTGACGACTCCGCCCCCCCCCCCCCCCCCCCCCCCCCCGCAGGGCATGCTCCCTGAAGGGAGGGGGGGGGGGGGGGGGTACTGTAACTCCCCGGCTGACAGCTGCCTCGCTGGTTACACTAACAATAACACCTCGGCAGCAGAACCCGCTCCGGGGGAACCGAGGGAACCGGCACCTCGTTAACCCGCCACCTGCCCCCCCCCCCCCACAGAGGTGACACTAGAGTCTCACCTGTGCACACCTGCAGAGTGTGAGGCAGCAGGACCCGAGCAGCCGGTCGGATCAGGCGACAGAACCGCTGTAATCAGGAGGAAGCTCCAACACTCAGAATCAGACGATCAGGTTCTGGAGTGGTTCCGCTCAGAGAACGGTTCCCCTGACCCAAACTGACGCCAAGAAGCAGCAGGCTCCGCTTTTGTCTTTGGTTCTGAGGATCGGGCTGCAGAATGTCCTGTCGGGTTCTTCTGGAGTTCTGGTGCTGCTGAAGCCAGAAGCCTGAGTTCTGATTTGCTGTGAAAACCCAAACAGACCGGCCCAGCTGGGAGGAACCGGACCGCCTCTTCAGCGCCGGTTCCATGAGAGATTCACTTATTACAGCACACTCAGTGTGACCCGTCAGAACCGAGCCTGGGCCGGTATTGTTACTGTGGGGTTCTGCCGGCCCACCGGGTCGAGCCGGGCCCGGTTGGCAGACAGGACATTAATTATGGCCCCTGGTTCCCCCCACCGGGCCACTTCTCCTCAACCTGCTGAATTAATCGTTCATCTGTGCCGGAACCGGGGCGCCGCCCGCAATATGGCGCCACTAATTGTTTGGGTCCATTGTGGGCCGGTGCTGGCAGATATTTCTGGGCCGGTGGCGGGCCGGTACAACGCCGGTACCGCTGAGGGGGACGGCTGCTGCAGAAAACACAGAAACACAAACCGGCATCTTCAGCTCGACCCGTCCAGTCAGAGGCTGAGGTTCTGTCCTGGTTCTGCCCCGGTTCTGCCCCCAGAGGCCAGCAGAGCTGTTGCTGGGGACGACCCGCTGCTCCTGCTCAGACCTCCGCTAACGACGGCTCCCAGGGGCCCGGAGCCTTGGGGGCGCCGCTCAGACGCGTCTGTAATCCGTCCTGCAGGAGCAGCGGCAGGACGAATCCCCGGCGGGTCCGTTGGGCCGACCCGATCCACTCAGAGGCCCGGAGGGGAGAACCTTCGCTCCTTCAGGGAACGGTGATTCAAATCAATTATGTTTGCAGTTCAGGTCCGAGTTAATAAATACTGCAGGCGGAGAAAACAGCGAGTTCTGGAAATCATCCACCAGAACCTTTATGTACATGCAGGATCCGGTTGGTTCCGCCATCTTTAATCCTGCAGGTCCAGTTTCAGACCCAAACTGCTGGAAAATGGTTCAAACGCAGCAGATAAAGCTACCAGAACCACCAATAAATGATATTTTAATATCTTCACCTAAAAAGCTTTTTATTTATGCTCTTCTAGTCTTTTTTTATTATTATTATTATTATTGTTATTATTATTATTATTATTGTTATTATTATTATCACCACCATCATCATCATTTTGTGTTTTATGTAGGATCTAATTTGTAAAGTGCCTCGAGATGACATGTTTCCTGAATTGGTGCTATATAAATAAAATTGAATTGAATTAATATTAAGGCTCTTTTAGCTAATTATTAGAGTTCATCAGCAGCTAAAGTCTTTAAATACTGATATAAAATGAATTTCTTTGAGCCGTTAATTAAAAGGACCAAACGGGCCGAGCTGTTCTGGTCCAGTTCTGGTGGTTCCAGGCTTTCTCTGACGGCCTCAACATGTTTCTAAAGCTGCTTAAACATGAACTAGCCGAGGACGGAGCGGGTCCAGGTTGTGGTTCTGCTCCATTCTGAGGACGGAGCGGGTCCAGGTTGTGGTTCTGCTCCATTCTGAGGACGGAGCGGGTCCAGGTTGTGGTTCTGCTCCATCCTGAGGACGGAGCGGGTCCAGGTTGTGGTTCTGCTCCATTCTGAGGACGGAGCGGGTCCAGGTTGTGGTTCTGCTCCATCCTGAGGACGGAGCGGGTCCAGGTTGTGGTTCTGCTCCATTCTGAGGACGGAGCGGGTCCAGGTTGTGGTTCTGCTCCATCCTGAGGACGGAGCGGGTCCAGGTTGTGGTTCTGCTCCATTCTGAAGACGGAGCGGGTCCAGGTTGTGGTTCTGCTCCATCCTGAGGACTGAGCGGATCCAGGTTGTGGTTCTGCTCCATCCTGAGGACGGAGCGGGTCCAGGTTGTGGTTCTGCTCCATTCTGAGGACGGAGCGGGTCCAGGTTGTGGTTCTGCTCCATCCTGAGGACGGAGCGGGTCCAGGTTGTGGTTCTGCTCCATCCTGAGGACGGAGCGGGTCCAGGTTGTGGTTCTGCTCCATCCTGAGGACTGAGCGGATCCAGGTTGTGGTTCTGCTCCATCCTGAGGACGGAGCGGGTCCAGGTTGTGGTTCTGCTCCATCCTGAGGACTGAGCGGATCCAGGTTGTGGTTCTGCTCCATCCTGAGGACGGAGCGGGTCCAGGTTGTGGTTCTGCTGGGCCCAGAGGACGCGGCGCTGAACCAGCTCCAGCACCTGAGGCAGCGCAGCATGCATATCAACGACATCCTGCACAACAAGCTCAGCCTTGAGTGAACAGACTGATGCGGGTCGGGTCGGCGCCGCTGACTCCCTCTCAGCTGGGTGTTGTTGTGTGCCGGCCTCCCCTGGGACCCCCCCCCCTCCTCTTCCTCCTCCATGTGTCCCACGTTCCCTCCTCTGCCTCACTAATTGTTTTTTCTAATTATTTTCACCCTCTGCTATTGTGACAGGCGGCGGCTGCACCGCTCCCAACACATTAGTGCAACAGAACCGACCCGCCGACACGGATCTCAGCCTCGTCCCTGAACCGCCGCTAACCCGCCTGAGGAGAACCTGCTCCGCTGGGACCCGTTTCTGCAGAACTCACTTTTTGCCAGCAGTCGGGACTTTGTGAAAAAGAACTAATTAGCAGGTGATTTGCAGCCCATATTTAGCTGCAGACGGTGCAGAAACAGCTTCTGGTGACGACGTGTTGTTTGTTAGAAGCAGCACCTGCTTCCCCTCAACCCGCACAATAATTCTGCCCGTGTTCTGCCGGGCCCGGGCTCAGCTTCCCGTCTAGCTCGGCACACAGAAGCTTCTGAGTGCGCTGTGAGCGGGATGTTAAGATTCTGCTCTGGTTTCTGAGCCAGGCTGGGATCATCTGTGTGTTTGTGGAGCCGAGCGGCCCAAACGGGTCGGCCCCGCCCTTCCCTCAGTCCGTTTAAACCCGCAAAACATTCGGCTTCTTTGCGGTTCTGCCTTTATCGGGAAGCTGAACCCAAAGACGGCGCCATATGGCCCGATACGGTCGCTTCACGCAGGATGAAGACCCACTTCATGCCTCAGAACCAGAACCAGAACCTGGCTGCAGAGAAGCAAAACCAGCATTCAGGGTCTCAGACTAGAAAAAGTTAAAGAAAAGCTCCACGTCATGAGTTTCAGCGTCATGGGGAGGGATTTGAGCAGCATTATCAGTGTCTCGTATTTTATTCTCTAACTTATTTGTTTATTTCAGTAACCTAACAGCTTTGTTTTGTTAGATTTTATAAATATGTTTAATAATGGGAGAAAATCACAGTCAGTGTTTAACACAAGCGGCTCAATAAACTGTTCAAATAATAATAATAATAATAATATAATCATGGACATCTTTAAAAATACAGCATATTGTATAAAAATTAACCCTTCATGTTACAAGAGAAAACGATCAATTGATCGTCAACTTTACATGACCTCGTTAATCCATAACTAATTGGTGCCGCAGCAGAACGGAGCGCTGCGTTTAATATTTGTTCATACATTTCTTATCAAGGCTGGGCGATAAATCTAGTTAATTGATTAATTTAAGATTTAATTTTTGGAAAATGAGGATTTTATTTTGCCCTCATTAGGCTTCCATTAACAGCAGCAAAGCTGAATAAATGTTTAGCAACATTTATTGTTAAAATGTTGTAAAGAGGAAACGTTTCTACCACGAGACGCTTTAATTTATTAATTTAATTATATTTTTTAAGTTAGTTTGAAGCTACACAGCTGCAGTGAAGCTTGTTATCAGCTCATAGTGTAAAACAGCAGCAAACATTGTTTACAACGGCACGGCGGCCATCTTGGTTTCACAGCTGGTTTTATTTGCACGTTGAATTCAGGTAAACTCCCAGACAAAATGCCTGACATAAGAGCAAGTTTTTACAATCATTTCTTACTGTGAAATGAAAAGGAGGAGAAAAAAACATTGATTAATTTTGGTCAAATAAAATCTGATTCTTCAGCCATATCGCTATTTGTGACCCAGACTGTAGGAAGGAGCTTTTGCCGTGATTGAAAACAATAATTAAATGTGTCTGGAGCTAAAAATGAGCTTCATGAATTGATTTATGAATTTTAATACATTGTCTGAATCTGCTGTGAATTTGAAGCTGTGTGTGAATCAGATTCAGAGAAAACAGACTACTTTAAGAACTATATTTACGTCATATTTATTTCCTCTCCTGGTGGGTCTCGCTGCTGCCAGTGACTCCAGAACGACTGGCGGTTTCACCTAAAGTCTCCATTATCACAGAAAACGTCGCTAGACTTGATGCTAGTCGCCTTTTGAAAGAAAGTCTGAAAATCTGCTAAATATAGCAACAAAGACGCTAAATGTGAACACCGGGCTGTCGTCTCTAGTCCTCCTTCCCTGTAGCCGCTAGCAGCTTCACCACCAGACAGGAAGGAGGCGATGTTGGATTTTCAAAATAAAGTACAGTTTAAAATTTAATGGTACTTAAGTTTGTTTCAAACTCTGATTATGGTCAGTATAAGTGTGCAAATATAGGCTATACATAATATATATATTTATTATGCGTCACATTGTTTTAACATATTTAATAAAAGCTTCATTCTGAAGCTGTGACGGCTTTTATTTTGTCGTGGCGCTCACGATCATTACATGTAGCTGAGACCCCGGAAGAGAGTTTATGAAACTGCAGAGTTAAAGATGAAGAAAGTTTTCAACCCCTCCTTAGTTTTAGAGACTGTTTTAGGACAGGCAGCAAAGTTTCCATCTAAAGTCTACTTTGGGGTTTTATTGTTTGTCCCGGCGAGTCGGATGGAAACATTTCTATGGATGTCGGCTGTTTTCTGTAGGATGAGAACAGCTTTACATCTACAGAACAGTTCCTAAAGTTCTCTACACTAAGAACAGAGGCGCTGTGGTTATCAAGTATCTTCCCTAACGTTGATAAATGCAGAGGCAGGGCAGGTGCCTTCACTCCAGCGTTAAAATGTCTTTTAAAGCCTCCAAAATATGAATGAATAACTCGTGTTTTAATGTGTAGTCAGTTTTTTGCTGTCCTAGACTGGTTACCCTGCTCCGTAGATAGTCTGCCAGGTTCTTCCGGGTGAAGTTCGCTGCTGCTGACGGACTCAGTTCATAACCTGGAAAGCAGGGAGGGGAACACGAGAACCTTCAGCGCCAACGTGAGCAGAAGGGAAGCCGTGTGGGTCGGAGGCGTCGCGCCAGCACCAACGTACCGTTCCTCATTTTGTAGAGCTGAACGTTCTTCTGGATGTACTCGGCGAACTGCACCGTGTCCCCGGCCTCGCCCACACACAGCAGCAGGATCTTCTCACTCAGCTTGAACATCTTGTCGTAGTCTGAAAGAGAAACGGTGGACTTCAACCATCCGTAGATCAGGGCTCTTTGGAGTAAATCACGATCCTGATCAGAACTGAAGAAACAAGCGGTCCTTTTAAACAGACGTGATGACAGCAGGTCTTCATCCAATGAACCACATTAAAGGACCAGTTCTGTTTGTACAGAGATGTTAATGAGGTCCCAGAGGAAGGGACAGCGTTCTGCCTAGCTGCAAGTCGCAGAGCAACGCAGCAGATCCCCTCCCCCACCTGTTGCAACACACTGCTTTTTCCGTGGTTACTGGAAGGATAAATGTGGCTGTTTGGGAATATTTCAGCTTGTATAAAACAGAGCGGTGGTGTGAAAACTAAACGAACCCCTGCCAACACTGAGTAACCAGCTGGTTATAGTGTGTTAATTACGAACGGCAGCAACGGAGAAACTCCCAGGTAATAGTTCTGTTTATTTGGAAATTACCTTTAAATTCACTAAACAGTTTGTTCTACATGTTGCTTTTACTGAAACCGATTTAAAAAGAGAACCTCCGTCTGATTCAGGCCTGATGTTCAGCTCAGGTTGGCAGATCAAATCTGGGGATTTCAGCCCCGGCTGTGGAAGTTTATCACAGCTGCTGAAACCGGAGACAGGCACATTTAAGCACATAAAAAGCCAAGAGATGACAGATGTGAAAGAATAAAGCTACATCTATGGACAGGCTGCCGTAAACAGCCATGTTCTCATCCTGATTTCTGACTCAGCCGGTTTAGTTCAGGTTCTGAGAACAGAGATGTCTCAGATGACCCGATGGGTCGACATGGACCCCTGGTGTCCAAGTACCGTCCCCGAGGCCCGGGGGTCTTCCAGCTCCAACACCTGGATCAAGTGGCTGAATGACCTCCTCGGTACGCCATCAGGTTCTGCAGAGGCCCGGTAGGAACAGGGGTGGACAATTATTGTGCTGCCGTCCGCTATCAGAGATGTTTTAAATGATGCGAGTTATTTGTGACAACAGTTAACTAAACAAACTCCAAAAACTTTAATTATCACTGGGATCGTACTAATTTCCCCCTGACGGCTCCATGAGAGGAAAATATCAGAACCAGGTGTAAAACCTGCTGCTGTATTTGTGTTTGTGGGACTTTGGACCTAGAAAAGATTCTGATTCTTTTCATTAGCACAATAACTACCAGAAGAAATCGGGATAATCTTTAACATCCGTATCCTACTAGGCACCCATGCGTTTGATTCAAGCGTGTTGGACCCTGGGAACATCAGGAAGGAACTGAGAACTGAATCCAGACACGAATCAATCCTAGAATCATTGTTTCAATCCGTTTGGTTCGTGACTTTAAATCAAACATTTCAATCAGTTCTTTTCTGATCCACCAGGCCAATATTTTGTAAAACGTTGATAAAATGAGGGAATTTTATTCACTTGTTTTAGAAGATTTTGACCGTGTTCCCTGAAGTTCTTCTCTATGATCTCAGGATCTCCACTGATGTGTGGGTTGTGGTTTTAAGCAGGGACGTGCAGAGACCGTTGGAGGGGCAGGTGCTCAAAGTTAAAAGAGGGCACATGGGCCACGGATTTAAAACACGATACAGAAACATACCTTGCTATACATCCGGCTGAAATGTACCAACCTATACTATGAAGAATGTAACATGGAATCAAGGGTGTAGGTTTAATTTAAACTTCAACCCTAGGGACACTTCATTGGTCTGACATCATTGGTCCTACGCAGTATGCATGCTCCTATTTCTTTATGCTTGACTTGAGCGTCAGGACGCGTTTCTTCTGTCTAAAGAAAAAAGCAGTATTTCTTGCTACATTTATACAAATTTTATAAGCACGACACACACCAGATGCTTTTTGTTAATCTGGTGGCCTAGTGGTTAGAGCATTGAGCTTGGGTCCCAGAGGTTCTGAGTTCAACTCCCACAGACTACCACTCTGGGTCCCTGAGCAAGACCCTTAACCCCCCATTGCTCCCCTGGCACCGCACAGGTAACCTGATTCACGCCAGATGTACGTGAGTTCACTCACATATGTGAGTGAAGCTACGCGGAGCGACATACATCTGCCGTGAGTCAGGTTACCGCACAGTGGCAGCCCAGTGCTCCCCCAGGGGATGGGTAAAGATGCAGAAGTGAATTTCTCCATTGTGAGATCAATAAAGTTCAATTATTATTATAAATTATAAAGCAGCTTCCGATCTGATGAACGTTGAATTGGGGCTTTTTTCCCACTTTGAAAAAGTTTGCATTTGAACTTACCAGCAACAGAGACAGATGGTAAAAACTTATCAATTAAACCAAATATATTCAAAATATGTCTGTTATCTAGATATATCCTCTATTTTCTTTTGAAGATATGGAAATGTGGAGAGATAAACCCCACCCCTTTTTTTTAATCTAAGATACTCTGTCTGCATCATAAAACAGCAAAATTATACATTCAAGGGACTGCAAATACATGTACTGTATTTACTCTGCACTGGAAGTAGAAGCGTCACTGACACTGACAGCATTTCAAATACTAAATTCAAACTTCAACAAATGTACAACTGGGTTGTAGATGTTCTCCTTAGCCCATTTTATGTAATTTATCTTAACATTCCAAACACATTTCTTACATCATATATCTGAAGTGTAGACAACAGCTTCTCCTTACATACATCCTCTGAGACAACTAATTATTTCCCTAACAATAGTGAGATTTCAATGTTTAAATGTGCAGTAAACCTTTATACATAAGGAGCATGGAGGACCCAATACAGTACTTTGAGTAAGATTAGTGACACTAAAACTGATCTGTTACATGAGTGGTTGTCCATTTCATCACTCAAATGAGAACAACATACTATTGGTATATACTAGTAAGACTATTAAAGAACAGCAGATTAAACGTTAAGATATGTTAAGGCCTATATTAAATACATTTTACGACAACAGATTAAATCATTTTTACTTTTTTGGTGTACCAAATTACCCTCGTAATGAAGTAATATTTTTTGGGCTAAGCCCCTGATGATAAGAATGTCTAGCTCTGACCCTGGTTTGTATTAATTTACTAATGGACAGTGTGGAAAGCTTTGTACGATAATTATTTGTCGTAATTCTAATTCTAGAAGTAAAAATAGAGAAATAAATAGCACTATCATTTTGTGAAATCCTAATTATGCTATTATAAATAAGCAAAAGTCTAAACAAAATATAGCAGTTGTTTAGGCAGCATATAGTCTTGTTGTGTTGTATATCATGTAAAAGAAATATCACCTGCTATTTATACCTGAACTGCATCAAAGGGTCAACAAAAAATGAAAGCAATAATGACAACGAAATATTGGTAAAAGGGAAACCCTCACCTTTTCTTTTTCAGGCAGCTGTGGCTAAGAATCTGAATTTTTAATAGTCTAAGCTTACAGTCTTTGCTTTTCCATCTTTCCAGCAGTCTTCAGAACTCCTGCCTGGCACAGAATATTTAGTTTTAGAAAACAGATTAGGTTTCTGTTGATAAATGCATTCTACTTCAGAATTAGATGCTATTTTGAGATGCTAATGTTGGTTACTTACAAGTTCCATAAATCAAAACTCTCCCGCCTGCTTCTTTACAGAACTGCACTCAGCAGCTTTCACCTATTTTACTGCAGATAATATTTAGTTTCTTAAATGGGACTAGTTTCGTAGCCTAGTATTGATTGTGGTAACCGGCCGCGGTATCCCTGTATGAAACAAAACTGAAATCTCCGCTCCAAGCAAGCACCCACACAGACACACTAGAAAACAGCCAATCAGAAAGAGTGAAGGCGGGATTTAAAGCAGTATAACCAATGACAGTGGAGTTAAACAGCACAGAGCACAGTCAAGTGTGCTGCAGATTTAAAGGGGCAGGACAGACCAGGCAGCGCGAGGCAGCGGAGAAGGGAGCTGCGAGAGGAAAAGTAGGGCAGAGTGAGGGCACGTTATGTGGATCATGTAACCAGCCAGGGTAGATCTAAATTATTATTATTTTGGACATGCATCATGCACACACACACACCAACAAACACACACACATAAATAATAATAATAAATAAATAAAGAAATTAAAAAAAAAAAAAAAAAAAAAAAAAAACACTGACAAAAGGGCACTTTGGGCACCAGGGGGCAAAGGGGCAGGTGCTCAAGCCCCCTCCGCCCCCCCCTCTGCACGTCCCTGGTTTTAAGCTTAATAATTACTGGTTGCTGACCTTCTATGCTCAGTGATCGGGTGGCTGGCTGTCTCTGATAACCAGAGATGCTTTTGGGCTTCTATCCAGAACCAACTCGGTTCTTTTGTACCGAAAAGAAACCAGAACCTACCATGACTTTCACTTTCACTGCCAGCCCAGGCAGCTCTTAGCTAGCTCTGTTGGTGCTACAACGGGCAGGTCGGCATATATTTAACAAGAAACTGACTTAAAATAAGATTCAAACATTTTAGGAATCAGGAATAGTGTTGGATAAAACTGAAGAGCAAACTGTAGCAGAATACCAATAAAAACCGGATGTTAGAAGCACGTTAGCTTCACTTGTCCCCAGTTTTATTCCTGCCAAACATCACAAAAGCTCTGGTGTGTTTTACACAACAAAGATTAAGCTTTAAGGCTTGAGTCAAACAGTAATAAAAGTATTATACCGTGAACATTGACAGAAAGTCCACCGGCAGAGCTATGCTAAGATAAGCTAAGCTAACGGGCTAACCTACCGTGTTTCATCTGGATAATGCTGCTGGCAGCAACATTGTCCGCAGCGACCAGCACATAGTCCGGCCCCTGAATCCCGATTAAATATTCCATGGCGTCCAACAAGCAGAATGAGGATTATCAGCAAAACCAGAGACGCTGGAACCGCGTTGAAGCTGCGCCTCTTCGGATTACACAGCAAAAGTAGCAGTTTAACCGTCGCAGGGTGAATACGTCATCACGTTGCGGCCACCAGAAAGGGCGGGCAGTTTAAACGTCGAGCTGCTGTGTCTGTTTCACCAGGCGGAGACCAGCGCGGATTACCGGGAATAGAAGCCCGTTCCACCGCAGCATGAGCGAAGGGACACCCCACACCGCGATGACGGAGGCCAACCGCCTCCAAGCCCCGCAGCGGAGACGATCTCCCCGGTTCGGTTCTCCGGGAGTTCTGCGGGGAAACGAGAGCAAGATGGCGCTGGGAGCGAAACGGACCATCACGGTGAGGAAGATCGTCCCCAGGAACACCGCCGCTCTGTCCGAAGACAACAAGGAAAACACTCCGAGGAGGTCCGGGAACCTCCGGCAGACAAAGGTCTCATCCCCGGAACCGGACCGCCGGAACCCCACCGTCTCATCCGCCGTGAAGAAGAGCCAGCGGGCCTCCGTGCCCCCGACCAGCCTCTCCTCCTCCTCCTCAGCCGGGCGGAGGGAGACGCGGCAGGCCGCCGCGCCGTCACCCATCCTAGCCTCGCCGGCCCCGGAGCAGCGGGATCCGGTCTGGACCCGGAAGGTCCGCCGCTCCTACAGCAGGCTCAGCGACAGCTCGCCCCACAGCCCCCGGAAGAGAGAGACTCTGTTCGGCTTCGAGAAGCTAAGCACCCCGGAGGTGGTCCGGAACCGGGCCGAACATTCCGGGACGTCTCTGGAGGTTTCTGGGTCTTTCGTGTCTGTATTGGAGGCCGAGGAAGGCTGTTCCGGACCGGACCCGAACATCCCCGGGGTGGTGGTGGTGGTGAAGGAGAAGAGGAGGAAGCGGAAGGTGCTGCCCATCGACACCGAGGAGCTGGAGGTTCTGGCGGCCCAGATGAACGCCGAGTTCCGGGAGGCGGAGGAGTTCGACCTGGTGGTGGAGTGAAGTGGCCCAGGACGGCCAGAACCAGAACTTCTGGGCTAATCACAGACTGGGGGGTTCTGCAGATTTGGTTCCTAGTTTTTTCATCATAGCAGAAAACAGGAAATGCGGTTCTGTTTACAGAATGGACCAAACTGCAGCTTTAGGTTCTGTTAGAAATCCGCTTTATGTGACTTTGTTCTCTTTCATTATGTGTAGATCAGCTGGATCCGAACCTCTGGAAGCTGAAACGCGCTTTAAAATGTTCCGGAAATGCTTTGTTAGGTTCTGTTGGATCCAGCCCGGTTCTTCAGTACTTTAGCGCCGTGATGCTGGAAAAGATGCAGAACCAGGTTACTTTCTGCTTTTAAATGGGCCCAGCTGTCAGAAAGAGGAACATCTGTAGCTCTTGTTGTTTTCGGACTCAGAACCGGGTTTGTGTTCTGAAATAATAATAAATCCAGAAAACCAGAACATCTGCTTGAAGGCGTCACTCGTTTGTTTTTTTTACTTTATTTCAGTTTTTTGTCTTTTTTTGTCTGATCCAACTTTACAAGAACCGTCCATTAAGGTGCTTTGCAGAACTGACCCAGTCAGAACCGGGTCAGCTACTAGAACTAGAAATTAGATCCTGATGTCCTCCAGTAGCCTAAGCCTATAGCAGCATAACTATAGAGGTAGCTCAGGGTAACATGAGCCACTCTAACTAGAAGCTTTGTCACAAAGGAAAGTTTTAAGATTAGTCTTAAAAGTAGACGGGGTGTCTGCCTCACGGACCAAAACTGGGAGTTGGTTCCACAGGAGAGGAGCCTGATAGCTAAAGGATCTGCCTCCCATTCTACTTTTAGAGACTCTAGGAACCACCAGCAGACCTGCAGTCTGAGAGCGAAGTGCTCTGTTAGGAACATACGGGGTAATCAGAGCTCTGATATATGATGGAGCTTGATTATTAAGGGCTTTATACGTTAGAAGGCAAGGCAAATTTATTTATATAGCACAATTCAATACAGAGACAATGCAAAGTGCTTTACATGATTAAAATATAGGAATAAAAGCAAGTAGGGATAGAATGTAGAAACAAAAAAGAACATTTAAAAACAGTTTAACTTGAACATTCAAAGGCAATTTTAAATCTCGTGTTTTTAATCTCGATCTAAAGGAACTCTTTCAGAACTTTTCCAGTTTTCTGGGAGTTTGTTCCAGATCAGTGGAGCATAGGAACTAAATGCTGCTTCTCCATGTCTGGTTCTGGTTCTGGTTCTGCAGAGCAGGCTGGAGCCAGAAGACCTGAGTGGTCTGGAGGGTTGATGCACTGATAACAAGTCTGTGATGTATTTAGGTGCTAATTCAGGGATTTATAGACTAACAGCAGGATTTTAAAGTCTATTCTCTGAGATCCAGGGAGCCAGTGGAAGGACTTCAGAACCGGGTCCATGTTCTCTACGTTCTTAGTTTTAGTGGAAGGACTTTAGAACCGGGTCCATGTTCTCTACGTTCTTAGTCTTAGTGAGGACTTCAGAACCGGGTCCATGTTCTCTATGTTCTTAGTTTTAGTGGAAGGACTTTAGAACCGGGTCCATGTTCTCTACGTTCTTAGTTTTAGTGGAAGGACTTTAGAACCGGGTCCATGTTCTCTACGTTCTTAGTCTTAGTGAGGACTTCAGAACCGGGTCCATGTTCTCTACGTTCTTAGTCTTAGTGAGGACTTCAGAACCGGGTCCATGTTCTCTACGTTCTTTGTCTTAGTGAGGACTTCAGAACCGGGTCCATGTTCTCTACGTTCTTAGTCTTAGTGAGGACTTCAGAACCGGGTCCATGTTCTCTACATTCTTAGTCTTAGTGGAAGGACTTCAGAACCGAGTCCATGTTCTCTACGTTCTTAGTCTTAGTGAGGACTTCAGAACCGGGTCCATGTTCTCTACGTTCTTAGTCTTAGTGAGGACTTCAGAACCGGGTCCATGTTCTCTACGTTCTTTGTCTTAGTGAGGACTTCAGAACCGGGTCCATGTTCTCTACGTTCTTAGTCTTAGTGAGGACTTCAGAACCGGGTCCATGTTCTCTACATTCTTAGTCTTAGTGGAAGGACTTCAGAACCGAGTCCATGTTCTCTACGTTCTTAGTCTTAGTGAGGACTTCAGAACCGGGTCCATGTTCTCTACGTTCTTAGTCTTAGTGAGGACTTCAGAACCGGGTCCATGTTCTCTACGTTCTTAGTCTTAGTGGAAGGACTTCAGAACCGGGTCCATGTTCTCTACGTTCTTAGTCTTAGTGAGGACTTCAGAACCGGGTCCATGTTCTCTACGTTCTTAGTCTTAGTGAGGACTTCAGAACCGGGTCCATGTTCTCTACGTTCTTTGTCTTAGTGAGGACTTCAGAACCGGGTCCATGTTCTCTACGTTCTTAGTCTTAGTGAGGACTTCAGAACCGGGTCCATGTTCTCTACATTCTTAGTCTTAGTGGAAGGACTTCAGAACCGGGTCCATGTTCTCTACCTTCTTAGTCTTAGTGAGGACTTCAGAACCGGGTCCATGTTCTCTACGTTCTTAGTCTTAGTGGAAGGACTTCAGAACCGGGTCCATGTTCTCTACGTTCTTAGTCTTAGTGAGGACTTCAGAACCGGGTCCATGTTCTCTACGTTCTTAGTCTTAGTGAGGACTTCAGAACCGGGTCCATGTTCTCTACGTTCTTAGTCTTAGTGGAAGGACTTCAGAACCGGGTCCATGTTCTCTACGTTCTTAGTCTTAGTGGAAGGACTTCAGAACCGGGTCCATGTTCTCTACGTTCTTAGTCTTAGTGAGGACTTCAGAACCGGGTCCATGTTCTCTACGTTCTTAGTCTTAGTGAGGACTTCAGAACCGGGTCCATGTTCTCTACGTTCTTAGTCTTAGTGAGGACTTCAGAACCGGGTCCATGTTCTCTACGTTCTTAGTCTTAGTGGAAGGACTTCAGAACCGGGTCCATGTTCTCTACGTTCTTAGTCTTAGTGGAAGGACTTCAGAACCGGGTCCATGTTCTCTACGTTCTTAGTCTTAGTGGAAGGACTTCAGAACCGGGTCCATGTTCTCTACGTTCTTAGTCTTAGTGAGGACTTCAGAACCGGGTCCATGTTCTCTACGTTCTTAGTCTTAGTGAGGACTTCAGAACCGGGTCCATGTTCTCTACATTCTTAGTCTTAGTGGAAGGACTTCAGAACCGAGTCCATGTTCTCTACGTTCTTAGTCTTAGTGAGGACTTCAGAACCGGGTCCATGTTCTCTACGTTCTTAGTCTTAGTGAGCACTTCAGAACCGGGTCCATGTTCTCTACGTTCTTAGTCTTAGTGGAAGGACTTCAGAACCGGGTCCATGTTCTCTACGTTCTTAGTCTTAGTGGAAGGACTTCAGAACCGGGTCCATGTTCTCTACGTTCTTAGTCTTAGTGGAAGGACTTCAGAACTGGGTCCATGTTCTCTACTTTCTTAGTCTTAGTGGAAGGACTTCAGAACCGGGTCCATGTTCTCTACGTTCTTAGTCTTAGTGGAAGGACTTCAGAACCGGGTCCATGTTCTCTACGTTCTTAGTCTTAGTGGAAGGACTTCAGAACCGGGTCCATGTTCTCTACGTTCTTAGTCTTAGTGAGGACTTCAGAACCGGGTCCATGTTCTCTACGTTCTTAGTCTTAGTGAGGACTTCAGAACCGGGTCCATGTTCTCTACGTTCTTAGTCTTAGTGAGGACTTCAGAACCGGGTCCATGTTCTCTACGTTCTTAGTCTTAGTGGAAGGACTTCAGAACCGGGTCCATGTTCTCTACGTTCTTAGTCTTAGTGGAAGGACTTCAGAACCGGGTCCATGTTCTCTACGTTCTTAGTCTTAGTGGAAGGACTTCAGAACCGGGTCCATGTTCTCTACGTTCTTAGTCTTAGTGAGGACTTCAGAACCGGGTCCATGTTCTCTACGTTCTTAGTCTTAGTGAGGACTTCAGAACCGGGTCCATGTTCTCTACATTCTTAGTCTTAGTGGAAGGACTTCAGAACCGAGTCCATGTTCTCTACGTTCTTAGTCTTAGTGAGGACTTCAGAACCGGGTCCATGTTCTCTACGTTCTTAGTCTTAGTGAGCACTTCAGAACCGGGTCCATGTTCTCTACGTTCTTAGTCTTAGTGGAAGGACTTCAGAACCGGGTCCATGTTCTCTACGTTCTTAGTCTTAGTGGAAGGACTTCAGAACCGGGTCCATGTTCTCTACGTTCTTAGTCTTAGTGAGGACTTCAGAACCGGGTCCATGTTCTCTACGTTCTTAGTCTTAGTGGAAGGACTTCAGAACCGGGTCCATGTTCTCTACGTTCTTAGTCTTAGTGGAAGGACTTCAGAACCGGGTCCATGTTCTCTACGTTCTTAGTCTTAGTGGAAGGACTTCAGAACCGGGTCCATGTTCTCTACGTTCTTAGTCTTAGTGAGGACTTCAGAACCGGGTCCATGTTCTCTACGTTCTTAGTCTTAGTGAGGACTTCAGAACCGGGTCCATGTTCTCTACGTTCTTAGTCTTAGTGGAAGGACTTCAGAACCGGGTCCATGTTCTCTACGTTCTTAGTCTTAGTGAGGACTTCAGAACCGGGTCCATGTTCTCTACATTCTTAGTCTTAGTGAGGACTTCAGAACCGGGTCCATGTTCTCTACGTTCTTAGTCTTAGTGGAAGGACTTCAGAACTGGGTCCATGTTCTCTACGTTCTTAGTCTTAGTGGGGACTTCAGAACCGGGTCCATGTTCTCTACGTTCTTAGTCTTAGTGAGGACTTCAGAACCGGGTCCATGTTCTCTACGTTCTTAGTCTTAGTGGAAGGACTTCAGAACTGGGTCCATGTTCTCTACGTTCTTAGTCTTAGTGGAAGGACTTCAGAACCGGGTCCATGTTCTCTACGTTCTTAGTCTTAGTGGAAGGACTTCAGAACTGGGTCCATGTTCTCTACTTTCTTAGTCTTAGTGGAAGGACTTCAGAACCGGGTCCATGTTCTCTACGTTCTTAGTCTTAGTGGAAGGACTTCAGAACCGGGTCCATGTTCTCTACGTTCTTAGTCTTAGTGAGGACTTCAGAACCGGGTCCATGTTCTCTACGTTCTTAGTCTTAGTGGAAGGACTTTAGAACCGGGTCCATGTTCTCTACGTTCTTAGTCTTAGTGGAAGGACTTCAGAACCGGGTCCATGTTCTCTACGTTCTTAGTCTTAGTGGAAGGACTTCAGAACCGGGTCCATGTTCTCTACGTTCTTAGTCTTAGTGAGGACTTTAAGTAGGATTTAAACCAGTGGAGAGCTGTAGCAGAGAGGCTGACCCAGTTCTCCAGGCGTTCTAACAGGATGGAGTGATCAACAGTATCAATGCTGCACTGAGGTCCAACAGAACCAGCACTGAGGTTCTGAGGTCCAACAGAACCAGCACTGAGGTTCTGAGGTCCAACAGAACCAGCACTGAGGTTCTGAGGTCCAACAGAACCAGCACTGAGGTTCTTCCACAGTCTGTATTTATATGGATGTCATTAAACACCTTGATCAGGGCGGTCTCTGTACTGTGGTGAGGAAACCTGACTGGAAAACGTCAAAGCGGCTGGTCGTTGTTAAGAAGGTGTTTAATTGTTGAAACTCAGCTTTTTCATTAATCTACTGATAAAGGAGGTTTGAGATGGGCCTGTAGTTCTGGAGTAGAAGTTTGTCTAAATTGTTCTTTTTCAGCAGTGGTTTGATAATTGCTGTTTTTAGGGACTGGGGGAAAACACCTGACAGAAGGGACGTGTTTATTATCTGAGTCAACTCAGACGCTATGACAGGCAGAACGTTCTTAAAGAACGCTGTGGGGAGAACATCAAGGCAGCAGGAGGAGGAACTTAACTGCTGAATGATCTGCTCTAAGCTTTTGGAGTTTATTTGGCTGACTTGGGACATTTTGATCAGTTCCTGCTGAATACATCTTTGGTTCTGGAGTTGATCTGGATGTACAAACTGATCCTCTAATTTTTAGGATTTTCTCAGTAAAGAAGTTAGCAGATTCATTGCAGGCCTTGGTGGAGTGGAGTTCAGAAGTCACGGATACAGGAGGATTTGTTAGCCTGTCGACTGTGGAAAATAAGACACGAGCATTATTAATGTTCTTGTTGATGATCTCAGAGAAGAAAGATTCTCTTGCATTTTTCAGTTGTAGGTTATATCTGTAAAGTCTCTCTTTATAGATGTCGTAGTGAACCTGCAGTCTGGTCTTTCTCCACCTGCGTTCAGCTTTTCCACATTCCCTTTTTTCACCTCTAACTGCTGGAGCATTTCTCCAAGGAGATTTATTCTTCCCAGAAAAAACTTTCACTTTAACTGGAGCAACATCAGTTACTTTGACCTTAGAAATGTTTAGACCTTTAGTGATGATCAGGTCTAAAATATGTCCCTGTTTGTGTGTTGGCTGTTTAACATGTTGACTTAAACCAAAGTTTCTAAGTGTGTCACACAGTTCTTTTGCACTTCTGTCTTCAGGGTTGTCAACGTGAAAGTTGAAGTCTCCCACAATAATTAAACAGTCATAATCAACACATATCACAGACAGCAGGTCACTAAAATCATTAAAAAGTTTGATGTGGACTTAGGAGGCCTAGAAGAAGAATTTTAAATTCTATTCTTGATTTAACAGGAAGCCAATGAAGGGAAGCTAAAATAGGAGAAATATGATCCCTCTGCGTCTCTCCTGGACAGAATGTTTCTGATGAACCTGTAACAGAATAATGTCAGAAATGCTGTAATTATTTAGAAGTTCTTAGCGGATCTTCACAGGATGATGATCTAGTCCAGAAAGCTGGGAGAACGTTGACCCAGCAGGGGTCAGCTGGTACCTGGGGGACGTTGGCGTGTCCTGCAGAGACACTATCTACTGGAATATTAATGGAACAGACTTGGAGACCTTAGACCGGGGAACCAAGTCCAGTTCTGGAGAACTTCTGTCCTGCAGCATCCAGTCGCTCTGCAGAGGCCCGGTACCGAGTCCATTTGAAGCCCAGCAGGACTGACCCGGTTCCCCAGAGTCCAGCAGAAGTTTAATGGAGTCGATGTCCTGAACGCTTCCGGACCGTTGGTGGGTTACAGAACCGGGCCAGACGTGAAGATTTGGCCGTTTGGACCCAGAGGAGACCGAGACGATCACACATCTGCAGGAGATAAATTTATGTAAAAAGATTTATTCTAACGGGTTTTTAACCAGTTTTCTGAGGATTTAACACGCCGACCCGATCCACGTTGTCAGAACTTCTATTGATGAGTCCTGATCCAGTTCTGACCCAGTTCTGACCCGTCAGCCTGACTAGTTCAGCCGCTGTGTTGCTTCATTAAAAATACACCAAACCAAACCTGCTTGTTTTGTTGACCCAATGAGAGCCCAAAAGAACCAGAACCAGGACTAATTAACAGCTGGGACCGCAAACACGTTCTACTATTGATCAGGTGGTACCGCCTGGTTCTCTGGACCTTTTTGGGCCGTTCTTCCTGGAGTTTGCAGGTTTTCCCTGATGTTTGTGGGTTTTCTCCGGGTTCTGTCTGGTCACTGGCTCACCAGAACCCTGCAGGGATTATTTGGACCGGGTGGGTCCAGTTCACACATTAACTGAGCTGTTCATTTAGGCAGATTTAACCGGCAGAACCTTCAGGTTCTGTAGAGAAGAAGAAGGACGGATGTTTGATCAGAACTGGATACATTTATCCTGAAATAACGTGAATGATTGGGGAACCCGGCAGTTAGAGGAACAGAACCAAACAGAACCCGGTCTGAGCGTGGACTGATGTTCTCCTGTTCTGCAGGGATCAGAGCTGCTGTGTCTCTGGAAGGTTCTGGAGAACCAGATGACGGGTCGCTGCCGGGTTCTAGCTCTGACGTTGGAGCATGGGTCTACAGATGCACGTAAAAGGTGTGGTTCTGATCCGGATCGTATAATTCTCAGTTCCTGTGGGTCAGAACCGGATCTGGGCCACAGGAAGCTCCTAACCTGTGCGGGCGAGGCCCTCTCTGTTCTCAGGACGGCTCACCTGTGGAGGCCGGAGGTGCTGAGGTTAACGAGCTGCAGCCTCACAGGTGAACCACGGGACGGCGGCCCAGGTGGGGCAGCCGCGGAGAACGAGCCGCGTGGAGAACGAGCCGCGGAGAACGAGCTGTGTGGAGAACGAGCCGTGGAGAACGAGCCGCGGAGAACGAGCCGCGTGGAGAACGAGCCGCGGAGAACGAGCTGCGGAGAACGAGCCGCGTGGAGAACGAGCCGCGGAGAACGAGCCGCGTGGAGAACGAGCCGCGGAGAACGAGCCGTGGAGAACGAGCCGCGGAGAACGAGCTGTGTGGAGAACGAGCCGTGGAGAACGAGCCGCGGAGAACGAGCCGCGTGGAGAACGAGCCGCGGAGAACGAGCTGCGGAGAACGAGCCGCGTGGAGAACGAGCCGCGTGGAGAACGAGCCCTGGAGGCGACGCGGCGCTGGAAGCTGACAGGTGTGTGCAGCTGAGACGGCGCTTCAGAAGCTGTTTACCTCTGCGTTCCTGAGGAGGAGGAGGCAGAAATAATGAGGCCTGCTCTGAAAATCCACTGTTTGCTCTGCAGCTCAGGTGTGCTGAGCAGCTCCTTCGTCTCCTCAGGTGTCTTTTCATCTTCGTCTCTCGTCTCTCGCTCCTCTTCATGCAGCTGCCTGCTGTATATTTTTAACCCAGCAGAAGCTGTCAGCAGCAGTGAAAGTTTTCCCTTCCTGTTGGTTTACACCAGCCCCCCCCCCCCCCCACTCTCGGCAGTCGTTGCTGTTCAGCCTGACTGCTTCGTTAGGGCTCATCATTTGCATTCAGATTAATTATCTAATTACCGACAAATGTCCGGCGGCCACGCCACACTCGGCTCGTCAGCTCTCAGCCTGTAATTATTTTAATCATTTACTTTCATCTGGAGCGTTGCTGCCATGCTGCCGTGTTTAGAGGCCATCCTTAATTACCCTGCCAAGACTCCCTCTTCATGAGGGGGAGAGGGGTGAGGAGGACCGACGGGGACATGATCCAGAGGAAGCCCCCCCCCCCCCCCCCCTTATCTCAGGCTCACACAGGAATGGCCCTGGGCCTCAGCTCTGCTGCTAACACACAGAAACGCCGCCGATCACTTCTCTGCACAGCCTGCATGGAAACCTGAGCTCCTCTCAGCTGCTGCTCCTCTCAGCATCCAGGCCGCCGCTCCGCGCCCTCCGCAGGGGTCAAAGGTCAGCTCCGTCCTCCTGCTCCTCCTCCCCGAAGCGGCTCCGGATCTGCCGCAGACGAGCCGGAGAGAAGCGCTCGGCTCCTAATTGGGCTTTTGAATATTCAAGTCAGCGCGGATGAAAGTTTAATGAAAAGATGATTATCTACCAGTTTTATCGCACCGCTCTTTCATTTTTCATTTTCCAGCTCTCAGTTTTAAGCAGCTTCATCGTCCTGACAGCCGTGGAGACCAGAGGAGGAGGAGGAGGAGGAGGAGGAGGAGGGATCAGGTAGTGATGCAGAAGATGCAGATTTACATTTGATGAGCATTTAAAGCAGCTGAAAGGACAGTGGCCCGGTAGAACCGGTCCGGTGTCACTGAGAGTTGGAGGTTCTCTGGTGGCCCAGATGTCTGAGGAGGTTCCTGCAACACGGATGATTAAAATGAATGCAGCACCTCATCAGATGATCAAGATGTGCAAAGGTCTGCAGATGGACCTCCATGGCAGAACCACCAATCAGAACCGACCGGACCGAGACTGACTTGTGGAGACGGCGGAACCAGGCATGCTCCCAGCATGTGTTTAAACAGCTGCTGCAGATCCAGAAGGTCCATCATGTTGGACCAGGACCTGATAGACTGAGACAGGAGAGACAAGGAACTGAACAGAACCAGTCCAAAGTGACAGCACTGATGTTCTGGTTGTCTGGGATGATGTTCTGATCCATCATTGAAGAGGTTTGGATGTGAACCAAGGAGAGATTCAAGCTGACATTAAATCAAACTCAGGAGAGTTGAAAATGTTAGCGTCACCCAGAGCAGAACCTCGCTCCCAGAACCTGGACCTTTTACTGGACTTTAGGTTTCTAGGTGAGAATAAAACTCTGATGACCGGTAAAATGAACCTGATGTTAACGGGACCTTCGCTGAAACGTCATATCTGGGCTCTTGTTCTGTTTTTTACTCTTCCATTGAGTTGGGTTTAAAGTTCTGATGAGTTTGGCTCCTACAGATGAGCAGTGCTCCAGCACCACCTTCCTCTGATTCTGGTCCTGGAGCTGATGCTAGCTGATGCTAGCTGATGCTAGCGGAGCCAAGCTAACCGCGAGTTTCTGGACTTGTTCAAATGTTTTAGCTTCATAACTGCAGACATGAATGTGATAACTTTATCTGCTCTGCACACACTCAGTCTGCGCTGATGAAGATCTACTCACCACTTGCTGAGAGCTTGAAGAAGCTCCTACTTTCTGACTCACTTCAGCTGATAACCATTTGACCAGTTGGGGGCGCTCTCAGACTGTCTGCAGAGGGCTGAGACTCGTTATAACGAGTGAATCAGGACAACAACGCTGCGTACTCGTCTCGTGCTGAGAACAAAAATCTGAGGGCATAATTCAGTAATTGTTTGTATTAATTCTGCCTCCCCTGAGCCTTCACAGGTCCATCTTTAGAAAAACAAATAGCTACCAGCAGGTGAGAGACTGTAAATAATTCTCATTGGATCAGAACCAGTGGAACCAGCAGCGTGTTCATAAACATGTAACAGACATGAACTGCTGGTTCACTGACTCCCAGCAGGGGGCGATAGCCCTCACAGCTTTAGGAGAGAAGCTGTTTTTAAGTCTGTTAGTTTTTGATTTAATGTTCCTGAACCGTTTCACTGATGGAAGTGGGTCACACTGATCCAGGTTCTGGTGGGGGGGAGGGGGGTCTGTGGTGATACGTCTGGTCCTGTTCTGGATTCATTCTGCATGACTGGTACACGGCATCCCACAAAGCCCTGCGCTGACCTCTGACCTCTCCTTCCTGTCAGGTCAGATTGCCTGTAAAGTCCTGATGATGATTCTCAGTCATAAAAAGGATCTTTGACCTGACGGCACCATTTCAGACATTTTATTGTAATGCCTGCAAACTTGTGCCGAACACAGGACACCTGTAGCTTCAGGTAGTTTTACACACTTTTATCCTCCCCTCTCATTCATTGAAACTTTCTCTAAAACCTGAATGGAAACAGTGAGGAACCAGAGACACGTCCAGGGTGTACTCCGCCTCTCACCCAATGAACACTGGAGACAGGATTACCCAGCATGCCAGGTGAGTGGACGGATGGAGACGTCAGGACAACGTGAGACAGAGACACCCATAAAGAGCTTCCCGGTGGCTGAGGCCTGGACAGCAGCAGGAGATGTTCCCTGCTGCTGTCCAGGCCTCAGCCACCGGGAACATCTCCCCAGAGGACTCAGGACCCACTGTCCTGCTCTTTTTTTATCCAAAAAATCCTAACAGAACCACATTTTTCTGGTTCTGTTGGTTTAAGCTCTTACAGAACTTTGGTTTCCATTTTTAAAAAGGTTCCAGAATTTGATTTGAACTTTTCAGATGAATCTGCTCAGAAAAATGTGGAAAGAGGAGGATGTTGGTTCTCAGTGGTAAGGAACCACAAGACAGAAAAATACAACCATGACCTTTGACCCCTGCAGACTGATTAGGGTCGGGCAGAGGAAGAAAGTGTGTTCTTTTGTGTTCCTGTGTTGAAGAAGGTCAGCAGATCAGTGCAGAGGACTTCTGTCCTGCAGGAAGCTGAGCTCTTCATCTCTGCAGATCTTCTTCCTCCATCAGGCTTTTTTTCAGGTCGGAGCTTCTTCCTCAGTCCTGAAGCAGCTGCCTCATGGAAGGAGGTCTCCTGAAAGCTCCCTCTGCTGTCCTTCCATGCAGACGTTCCTCTGAGCGTTTCACTTCCTGAACTCTGAGCATCTCAGTGGAAATATTCCCAAACCTGAAGAACTAAATTCTAGCAGATGTTCTACAATCAATCTGTCAGCAGCTGTGAATGTGGACCCACTGTGAGGCCAGCAACCAGCTCTGACCTCCACAGACGGTACCGGGACGGCCTCGGCCCGGCTGCTTGTTATTCATCATCGTTTCTAACGGTGAGGACATTAATCCCCTCTGGCCCAGAGATGGCGTGAACAAGCTGCGAGCGCTGAGGCGTTCTCAGGGATTATGCTGAGGAGCCTGACGTCGCCCGGGGCCACCGCTGGGAGAGGCGACACCGTTTGGACGGCGGCGATTAGAGGGAGCGGGTTTGGAGCAAAGCGGCCACTTCCAGGCAGAGACGCACCCTGGGAGGGTCGTCGACGCCCGGCTTTCATCAAAGATGCATGAAGATCAGAAGCGACGCGTCCAAAGGAGGCCGCTGACACAGGATTAGTTCCTGTGTTTATGCCACTGTGTTAAATTCATGAGTTGCTTCATTAAGGAGCTTGGGCTTCACTTCCCGGCCGACATGAGGTTCCACTTTAACAGCCAGAACCCAGCCTGGTACCCAGAGACCCGAGCCGCAGCATTCTTCCAGCTTATCGGTTCAATCCTCAATTTCACGGAGACGACCTTCTCCGCTCGTCACTTTTGTTAGAGGGTGTCACCGTTTACCCTCGTCTGAAGGCCAGAGAGGCCTGCAGCCCCCCCCCCCACCGGAGCAGAGGAGAAGTGCCTGCAGCTGGCCCCCGCGACCCCCCACATCCCGGCACACGCACCTGCCGATCCCAGCCGGATAATCTGTGGGCGGGGCCCCGCCAAGGACCCCCTCAATGCGCTCCTGAAAAAACCTCTTATGCGTGAAAAAGCTTTCTTTCTCCTGCTTTGTTCCCAACAGTTTTATGGGCCAACGCCGGCCTTTATGAGGTCGGGGATTTTTCACGGGACTCTATAGACGGAGCTAATCCTTTCAGGGCGCAGTTTAACCTGCTGGTTTCATATTTATTAGCTGGTTAAAGCAGCCGAGGCAGCTGAAGCCGCGGCCTGCAGGGCGACCCCTGGCTTTCCCAACAGGTCCTTCACAAATGTTCTGATTCCCATTCGGATCCTGCAGGATCAACCGGCCTGAGCAGCAATTAAAAGCTGCATGTTTTCTGTTTGCTATTAAAAACTCAGTTCCTGCAGAAGGACTCCTGGGATTTCTCTGCAGCTCTTGTTCCACATTTATGTTTTTGGTTAAAATTAGAGCAAAAAAACAATAAATAAAACAACAGAAACTGCTTCTGTTAATAATACACCAATCAGAACATTTTACAGGAAAAAAGAGCTGATTTACCAACCTGTTTCATTTTTATTCATTTTAATAGTAAAATAAAAGGTGTTATTTTTATCACCTGTAAATTTGTTCATTTAAATATTTAAAGAAGCTGATTATTTAAATGCAAGAAATTAAAAAAGATCTGTGAGATCAGATCATCTTTAAATTATATTATTCCTCCTTGAGTCTTTAAACAAAATTATTTTAGAGAATTTATGTAGACATAAAAAAAAAAAAGATTTTTGGAAAAATATGCACCTTTTAATTTAGCTGAAAACTCTAATGTTGAATTTAGTTTTCTTAATGAAAGCTTATTAAAGTGATAAAACTCAATGTTTACGATGAAAACATATTAAATCCCCCTTTTTTGTAAATTGACAAATGACCCTGAAACATTCTGGATGTGAAACACTTTAATTAATACGAATTAATGAGAAATTAAAACCTGTTTCTACCATATTTTATCGGGTCATTTACTTTTTTGTCGGCGGGGCTCAAAGAGCGAAGGTTAGCAGTTCTGCTCCAGACGTGCAGCTTTGAGTTTAATAACCTGAATTATTTCAAGGAGGTGCAGAAGGAGACAGGAGGAGGCTGAAGGAGCAGGATGGATGCCGGTTGGAGAAAACATTTATTTGTAAGAGTTAATTAACGGGTAGGTGGGCCTCCAGGGCTTCCATACGCACCGAGCTCACCTGCAGACCAGGTGAGCTGATTAGAAAACGAGGAGCAGGTGTGACGGGTCACCAGGTCCAGACAGAAGTCCAATAAAACCATCAAGATGTGAACTTCACCAACTCTCCATCATTACTCCATATTAAGCATTTAAACAGCATCCATGTTTATATGAAAGTATAAAATCTATGCATCTCATCCTCGGGCCTTGGGGCCCCAGCATCCCCTCACCCTTCATCCCTCTCTCTTCCTCTTCCTCCCCCTCAGCCACCCCCTTTCTGTCAGAGCTGATTGTTTCCACGCCAACGGAGCGCCGCGGGCCTCCACACTGTCACACTACATCAGGCAGAGGAGGAGGAGGAGGAGGAGGAAGAGGAGGAGGTTTCTGTGTTCAAACAGCAGCTGAACTGCAGCAGCGCTGCCTCAACTTCCTCTCATGAGGACTCCGTCGGACCGGACCGGACCGGGACGACAGGGCCTTCCTGATCAGCAGGCAGCGAGGAAGAGGAGGAAGAGGATGCTGATGATGGTTCTAAGGCGTTTCATTAGGAACCTTATTAAGCCATCAGGGTTGATCTGGATCATCCTGGAGTCATTGGACTGAGTCTGTTTCTAGAACCTGCCCAGGTTCTGCCCAGGTTCTGCCCAGGTTCTGTCAGATCCAGCTGCTCACCACCAGGTTCCAGTTTAGTCCTGTTCCTCTCCTGCAGAGACGGATTTCCTCCTAACATCACCATCACCTGTTAGAGATGATCCAGAGCAGGAGAACCTTCTGAGGGGGTCCATTTGGTTCTGAACCGTTCAAAGCTTTAAACTGGAAGAATCTCCGTCTCATGCGTCACATTTAAAGCTTTAACTTCCTTTTACTTGTGGCTTTTATGCATATTTGCAATAAACCGAGAAAACCCTTTGAACCCAAATCAGACCAAAGCAGAGAAACCTGAAACGGTCCAGAACCTCCTCCATTTCCCAGCATGCACTGAGCGGTCCTCGGTGCCCGCTGGCGCCCTCTGCTGGCTCGTCCTGCACACAGCAGGAGTCCCTCTGCTCCGCCAGGCGCTGCTGTGGTTCTGAGGCTGAACATAAATGAATAAATCTTTGTAATAATAACAGTGAAACTCTTGAACATCTGTTTTTACCAATGTCCTACACAACAGTTCTGGAATGAGATAAAAGATTGGATTTCTTTGAAAATTAATGATGTGCCTCCATTTACATTATATGATGTCTTTTTTTATATGGACCATCTTCCTTTGCCTGTTTCGGACACTATTAACATCATCCTGCTGTTGGGTAAATATCATATCCACTGTGCTAAATGGAGAAATGCTAAACCCTCCTTTCATTGGTTTATCAATGACTTTAAAACCTTTTTTTTCATCTCTTAAAAAGATAAAAAAAAAGACAGACATGCCAAAAAATTGAGTTTTGACTTCTTCTGCTATTCTAATTGCAGCCACTTTTTTTGTTGTTTATATTTCAATATCTCCTATTTTACATAAATCCTCTGCTGTTTGTATTTGTACTTTTCTATTGTAATTAATTTTCATCTGTTTATGTACTTTTGCCATCCTCGATGAGAGTCTTTTTTCATGTCAATGTTATTTGCTTAATAAAATAAATAAATAAATAAATAAAAATAAATGAATAAATCCCATTCTCAGAAACAATAAAGACTTTTAGAAAGTGAAATTATGATCTGGTCGACAGAAGCTCTGCTGATGGGTTTTAAAAGCTGTTTAATCCTCATATGTGACTAAATTAGCAGCTCTAAACGGACATTTGCTGGTATTGCGTCATCGTTTTAAGTCATTTTGTTTATTTCAAATTAAAAAATTTTAGTGCATTTCGTGATATTAATAATAAAACATTGAGTGGCGTTTTATTTGTTTATTCGTTTCATTGGTTCTCTGCTGGGATGTCGCTGTTTGAACTGAGCTGCTGTGGTGCGGTGTCGCCCCCTGGTGGAGACCAGAACCGGCTGCGTGTTCAGGTGTGTGAAAATCCTGGACTGTGAGCTAGATCAGAACATCGTCTGTAATGAAATCAGATGCATCTCCTGCTGTGCATCAGTACTCTAAATAATGCTCAATTAAATTGAGCAGATATGAAACAGCCAAGCAGCATCGTGGGATCTGGTCAGAGAAAGTCAATAAAACTACGACATTTGTCCCTAAAACCATCAGCGTGAGTTTTACTCTGCTGGATAAAAACTGATTCTGATCCTGGAGGCTTTCATCGACCTCCAGGCTGAAGGCATGAGTGAGACCAGATGAGGAGCTGGGTGAGATGCAGGAGGTTAAACGCGACAGAAGGACACGGAGCGAGAACTTGGAGAACTTTAGACGCTGCTGGGCCTCCGCTGCCATCGCCCGCATGTTCTCAGATCAGTTGAGATGGTAACTCAGCCGGAGGACGCCGTCTCTGGTCTGTGGAGATGGACATAGTCCTCTTCAGGGGACATGATCCCTCTGAGCATCCCTCCCTCCTGCAGAAGGACAATCCTCCTGGACAAGCCGGAGCTAGAGGCGCAGCAGGGGAGGTTCTGAAGGTTCTGACTCTGAATTTAGGTTATCTTCAGAGGATCTAGACTAAAGGCCGCTGAACCTGTGGCTTCAGAACCTTATGCGTTAGACTGGGTTCTGCTGAGGAAAACAAAGAGTTTCAGCTCCAGTTTATCTGCTGGAGACACTGGTTTGGTCCGGTTCAGTCCGGTCCAGAAGGTTTCCGGCTTGCAGGACCAGAAACTGTGTGAGAAAGCATCTGAAGTCCATATTTCCTCTGATTATTGACAGAAATCAAAGATAAAATCCTGCCAGTTGATTTATTTTCAGTCTCTCTGACTGTAAATTAAAACCAGTGGAACTGGACCCAGTTGGTCCTGAGCGTTCCTTCCAGGGCTGCTGTTTCCTGCCTCTGTTCTGCTGTAAACATGTTTTACGCTCAGCTTGATGCCTCCTGAACATCCAGCAGAACATCGGATCAGGATGGAAATCCACAGCCTGAGAACAACAGCCCCGGTTAGCTTCAGAGCGCCGGGGGGTCGGCAGCGGCGTGAGCGGATTATCCTGAACTCGCCCTACAGGCCCAGCTCACGCTCTGCACCAGATCGGACCTTCGGGGCCCCGGGTGCAGATTGATGGGGTCCCCGGGGGCCCTCAGGGTGGAGATTACTGGGTGGGACTGAGGAGAACTCGGCACGCCCGCGGCTGCAGCATCACACGGCTATCACACGGACACACGGCCGGCCGTGTGACGAGCAGAACCACGCCGGCTTTGCTCAGACGACACAGAGCCCATTGTGAGAGGAGAGGCCGCTCCAGGAGTCAGGAGTAAAAATAGCCCCAACAATAACCGCCATGTTACTCAGCGGGTTCTGTTCAGCCGCGACAACAACCCCCAGACACGCAAAGTTCTGCTGACGCTTTATTCTGGAGGGTCAGGTGCAAAGAGGTTAAAGGAGAAAAGACAAACGCACAATCACTGATTTAATGTCAGCGCCGTCATGCCACCACGCTATGACATCGTCACGGTGACGTCACAGTGTGTCACCATGGTGACTTCATGGAGCAGGAGTCAGGGAGGTCGTCCTGCAACTGGCGGGTTGCTGGTTCCATCCCCAGCTCCAGCTGACTCAGTCCTTCTGTCCTTGGGCAAGACACTTCACCTGAATCACCTGCTGGCGGTGGTGAGAGGGTCCGGTGGCGCCGATGTGGGTCGGCCTCCGTCAGTCTGGGCCAGGAGGCGTGGCTGCTAGCAGCTCACCACCGCCAGGGTGTGAACGGGTGAAGCGCTTTGGGGCGTTGGACGAGTTAAAGCGCTCCACCATGGTGGTGTCATGGCGTCGTCACTTTAAATCAGTGCTGTAGGCGTCAGCTGCTGTCATTCCAGCACATTTACAGAGACAGAAAGTTGGACTGATGAAACAGAACCATGATGATTTATAACGTATAACAATATAACACCCAGGGCCTTCCTATGATTGGCCGACAGCGGTGGCAGCAGCTCCCATCCGCAGCAGCTCCTTCCTGTGGGTCAGAATGACGTCGAAGCTGGACTGCAGCCGGTTCTGCTGCTCCTGGACCCGGCCCTGCAGCGTGCGGACCCAGCGGATCAGCGCCAGCCGGCGGTACATGGTCAGCTGCACCTGGTGCTTCTCCATCTCCTGGGCCTTGAAGCGCTCGCGGTCCCGCAGCGTCCACACGGCGTCCATCAGCTCGGGCAGCTCGCCGTCGGAGTCTGAGGATTGGTTGGCGCCGCGGTCACGCTCCTCCTGCAGGTTCTCCAGGATGCCGCCGGTCAGCGGCTTGTGGCCAAAGCTTCTCTGCCTCACAGCGGCGTCTCTGCTGGTTCTGGGTCCAGCATCATGGCTCGCTTTAGGCTCCCCGACTCCGACCCGGTCCCAGCCCCCCAGAAGCATCGCCTCGCCCCCGCTCTCCATGTTCAGGGAGGAGATGCTGCCGCCGGAGTGACAACTGAACTCTGACTCCGAGTCGCTGTCTCCCCATTCTTCATCCAGGTGGCCCTCCTCCTTCCTCTGACGCTCCTTCTTCTCACCAAACGTTCCTTCCTCTTCCTCCATCCTCCATTCCTCTGCTCCGTCAGGCGGCACCCGTCCGCACCCATCGTCCCCCGGCTCGATTTCAGGGAGCGGCTCCAGGGGGCTCCAGCAGGGCAGGCGGGAGCGAGGCGACATGAGGCCCGAGCCGTGCGGGAAGCCTGAGGCGGGCGAACTCTGGGGGTCGCGGCCCAACGTCAGGTTCCGGGGACGAACCGGGTTCCGGTTCTCGTCTCCAGCTCTCCTGGTTTCTGCGAAGCCTTCGTCGTTGCTGCCTGGCAGGAAGTTGAAGTTGGTGTCTTTGCTGCGCAGCGAGGAACCGTTGGTGCCGCCTCTGTAGGCCGAGTTCAGATGTTGGTCCTGATGGTGCAGCATCACTGACCTCGACTGAGACTCACTGAAAGACACAGAGAGACAACAGAACCTGAACACGGAGCTGCAGAACTTTCAGTTCTGCTTGGTGTAAAGCCTGCGATCCGTTCTGCTCGTAATCTGAAGACATCATGTGGACCCTGACCCTCCAGAGCTGCAGAAGGTCTCCAGCAGCTGCTGGGTTCTCCCTGTGACCTGAAATCATGCTGGTGGAGCAGAAGTTAGAGAAGTTTAACTAAACTTTGGCTCAAACACCGTGACGCAGTTTGTTGGGTCTGAGAAGAAGGAACCCTGATGGTTCTTCAGGCCGACATCTAGAACATCCTGATCCATCTTCACTGAACCGCGCTATGGAGCACACGGCTGGTTCTGGTCCTCTGGACAGAACCTCCAGGCTCTGCTTCCTTATTCACTTTCTTTTAAAATATATTTTTATTTCTCTTTAATAATTTTGAATATTTTGTGCAGATCTATCACATAAAACACGAGTAAAAATGGTCTAAATTGTTGGTTGGAATGACACAAAAAGCCAAGGGGTTGAATACTTTTGCAGGGCCCTGTGGTCTGTCTACATGTCCCCAAATCCAGCACTTTGTGGACCGGTACCAGCAGAACCCCCTCAGGCTAAAAGCAGGGGAACAAAGGAGCTGGAGGACTCTCCTCAGTGCCTGGGTGTTCAGAACCATGAACTGGACTGGACTCATAGCCCTGATGCTCTTTACAGGACGGGTCAGAGCAGAACCTACCTGCTGAGGAGGCTGAGGTCTCCTGGCCTGCAGGGGGCGCTGCTGGAGACCTTCTTTACCTCTGGAGGCATCAGCCATCTCTGGTCTGATGGAGCAGCTGATCTGCAGCAGGATAAACTTCATCAGGAGGACCGGTTCTGTTCTGGGACGTCCTCTGGACCCAGAGCAGGTGGTGGAGACAGGAGGACTGGAGAACATCCCTGATGGACCATGGAGCATCTTGCTGCATCCCAGATGTTCTAAGGAGCATTTCCACAGGTCCTTCCTCCCAGCTGCTGCTAGACCTTATAGTCTCTGCTGATTACAACAGAACCAATAAGTGTTCCCAACATGCTGATGGTTCTGATCCGAACATCTGATCTCAGATGCTGATGTCCATTTGTGTATGTTTTAGCTTCTCTGGGGTCTTGCTGTGCAATCCCGCAGAGTTTTCCCAGATGTTCAGTAAATCGGCTGCTGTCTTTCTCCATTTAGCTTAAACTTTATGTTTGACCCAAATCTGCCGTATTATCTAATAATAATCATCTAAAAATATTCAATAATAATTATAATCTAATAATCATCTAATAATAATTATCTAATGATAATCATCTAATAATAATTATCTAATGATAATCATGTACTAATAATTATCTAATAATAATCATCTAAAAATATTCATCTACTAATAATTATCTAATGATAATCATCTAATAATAATTATCTAATAATAATCATCTAATAAACATCTAATAATAATTATCTAATGATAATCATCTACTAATAATTATCTAATGATAATCATCTACTAATAATTATCTAATAATAATAATCTAATAATCATCTAATAATAATTATCTAATGATAATCATCTAATAATAATTATCTAATGATAATCATGTACTAATAATTATCTAATAATAATCATCTAAAAATATTCATCTACTAATAATTATCTAATGATAATCATCTAATAATAATTATCTAATAATAATCATCTAATAAACATCTAATAATAATTATCTAATGATAATCATCTACTAATAATTATCTAATGATAATCATCTACTAATAATTATCTAATAATAATAATCTAATAATCATCTAATAATAATTATCTAATAATAATAATCTAATAATAATAATCTAATAATCATCTAATAAACATCTAATAATAATTATCTAATGATAATCATCTACTAATAATTATCTAATAATAATAATCTAATAATCATCTAATAATAATTATAATCGAATAATCATCTAATAAACATCTAATAATAATTATCTAATGATAATCATCTACTAATAATTATCTAATAATAATAATAATCTAATAATCATCTAATAATCATCTAATAATAATTATCTAATAATAATCATCTAATAATAATTATCTAATAATAATCATCTAATAATAATATTCCCCTTTCTTAGAAGTTATTCTGTTTTACAGTTTAACTTTGAATTAGTTTTCTATTCATATTAATCTAGTGAGTAATTCTGCTGTATCCTGTCTACGGGTGTTTTCCACCGTGGGACAATAGAGTTAGTTCTATTCTATTCTATTCAGCTGTATTCTATTCCACTCTATTCTATTCTGTTCTACTCTATTCTATTGTATTCTACTCTACTCTATTCTACTCTGTTCTATTATATTCTACTCTATTCTATTTTAATCTACTCTGTTCTATTCTACTCTGTTCTATTTTACTCTACTCTATTATATTCTGTTCTATTCCATTCCATTCTATTCTACTCTACTCTGTTCTATTCTACTCTATTCTACAAACTGTTCCGTGGCTATGTACCCTTCCTATCATAGCCAGCAGAATCTTCCTTCTCCTGCACTTTAAGCTACAGAACCTCGTCTCTTGGCCCGGTCCAAACGGACCACCCTGTGCTCCTGTTGTGCTTCAGGTTCTGGTCCATGACCCGGTTCACCATTGTTCCTTCCTTGGACTTCCTGATGACTGCAGACCAGACACATGCCAGAGAGCTGCACCTTTGAAGATGTTCTGACCCGGTGGTCTGAGTACCACAACCACTGTCGCCTGATGTGGGCCAACAGGAACCAGGATGAGGAAGTCAGTAACGTCCCCTGGAAGCGGTCATAATATTATGCCTGATCTGGAAGGTCCTGGGTTTGAATCCCAGGTAGAACCTTTCTGGATGTTGGGTCTGAACGCTCCAAAGGAACCAGAACATTTCTGGACGGCCTGCTGGGAAACAATGGTGAGCCTGCAGGTCAAAGGTTGGGAGGTTCTGACTCCAGGACGGAGCGTGGGTTCTGTCTCATGTCCACCATGACACTCAGGTGTCCTTGGTTCTGTGTTCTTCTAAAGAGACCCGCTTCGGAACCGGGTTCTGTTTTCCCAGTGTTCTGGAGCAAACCCATAATTCAACCCTGCTGTGCTAGGGGGGAACAAGATGGCGTCGTAGAGTGAAAGCAAGCTCCAGTGGCATCTATCAATATATACTTTAATTATTCATGTACGTGCGGTAAAAGTATGCATTTTTCAACAGGAGGTTCTCTAACATGAGTCTGGACGGTTATTTCTGGGAAACTTCAGACAGTATGAAGAAAACAACGAAGAAAACATCGAAGTCCAGTTCTCCATCAAACCCTGACGATGGCGGTGAGCTAACAGAGGCTAGCGCAAATGCAATGGATTTGAGACTTATTCAAGCTTTGGATAAGATAACTGAAAACCTCACTAAAGTTATTGATACCAAAGTTGCCACGGTCTTAGAAGCCATTAAAGATCAGACCTCACAGCTACAAGCTATTGCCACGCATGTGGAGGAAGCTGAAAAGCGAATTGCTAATGTTGAAGTTGTGGCTACATCATCAGAAGCTAAGTTAGCCTGTCTTGAGAAGCAAGTGCGTGACATGCGGGAACATATTGATGATTTGGACAACCGAGGTCGCAGGTGTAATGTACGTGTGATTGGCTTACCGGAGAACGCAGAGGGGACAGATCCTGTGAAATTCTTAGAAAAATGGATTCCTGAATATCTTCCGATGACCACGAAGGACGGCCGAGTGAAGCTTGACCGGGCTCATCGATCCTGGGCACCGAAGCCCGGCCCAAACCAGCATCCAAGACCATTAATACTGAGGTTTCACAACTTTCGGGATAAACAACGTGCCATGGAGGCTGCACGTCGGCTCGGCTTTCGCGAATTCGAACAAGGTCACACACCCAGGGCCAAGGAACCAAAAGTCTCCTTCTTCAACGATTACTCGGCCGAAGTAGTTCGAAGGCGTAAAGCGTTTGATGATGCCAAGATCCGACTAAAGAAGATCAAAGTGGATTATGCTTTGCTCTACCCGGCTACTCTAAGGGTGACGGTGGATGGAAAGCAGGAAGGGTTGATTCACCAGAAGACGCCGAATTGCTGGTTCAGTCATTAGAACAAAGACGTACAGGTGCAGGGTGACATGGTCCGGACTCAGATCCTGAGGAGCTTCATATGGTATGTGAACTCCTCTTTGATTGATATGCAGATGCATATCCCTTTTGTGCAGCACACAATAGCCCCTGTGAGTAGGCTGAAGTGTATGTTGTTGTTTTTTTCTCTTGTTGTTGTGTTAACTAGTTACCACCACGGAGTGTTGTGGTTTAATGATAGGTCTACTGTTTAGTATGGAGGATGGGATGGCAAGCTCTTTTAGCTTGCTCTGGAAGAAGTTAAGATCTCCCTGCAGGTTAGGTGGCAGGGACACCCCCCTTAAGCCATTGGGCCTCATGTGTTTTTTTCTGTATTATAGTTCTTTTTCACAATACTACTTTTATTTTGTTTTTGTTTGTTTTTGGTGTCATGTCTTTGGGATTCATGTCAAGATGCTCCTTCTGTATAAAAGGTAAATTCAGGCAGTATGGCATGTGATAAACTACGTCTCTGTACATGGAATATAAGAGGGGTCCATAATCCTGTTAAAAAGAGAAAAGTGCTTTCATTTTTGAAAAAAGAACGTATTGATATAGCTCTTTTGCAAGAAACACATCTGGATGATGAAGAGAAGGTTTTAATCAGGTGTTCTTCTCATCATTCACCTCAAGTAGCAGAGGAGTGGCTATACTAGTGAGAAGAAATTTGCCATTTTCATTACTGGACTGTATTAAGGATACAAGTGGTAGATATGTTATTGTTAAGGTTGTTTTACAAGGTACAGTTATCTCTATTCTGAATGTGTATTACCCTCCTGCACACCCCTCTGATTTCATAACAAAGGTATTCTTAGATTTTTCTGTGATTCAGTCAGATATTGTTATTGTAGGTGGTGATTTTAATTGCATTCTAAACCCACTTATTGATAGACTACCCCCTAAAGCTGTGCCTCTATCTCCACAAGCCAAAGCACTCAGTAATATATGTAAAGAGCTAGGACTAGCTGATGTTTGGAGAACGACTCACCCCGCAGATAAAGCATACACTTTTTTTTCTGCTCCTCATGGCTGTCACAGTAGAATTGATTATTTTTTCTTGTCAGGGCTTTCTCTGCTCCGAGTTCTGGCCTGCTCCATTGGCAGTATTTTAATTTCTGACCATGCCAATGTCATACTGGATCTTACCCTCAAAGGGGTAAGTAGTGGAGTTAAATATTGGAGATTGAACACATCTATTCTGAAAGATAGTTCTTTTTCTACTTATTTTACTACTGAATTCAGACACTTTCTTTCCATTAACACTCAATCCACAGATAACCCTGCCCTATTGTGGGAAACTGCTAAAACAAATGCGAGAGGGCTGATCATTTCTTTCTCAGCCAGTAAAAAAAGGCAAAAAAAGAGAAAAGCAAAATATTTTAATGGGTGAGCTTAAAGCTAAAGAAAGCGCATATGTCCAATCCCCATCTCCCACTATTCTGAAAGAAATATCTGCAGTCAGAACGACCCTAGATAATCTTTTAACACAAGATGAGGAGCTCAAAATTAGATTTGTTAAGCAGAAATTCTATGAACACGGAGACAAGCCTGGGAGATACCTAGCACGCCTTACAAAAAACAGGGCAGAGTCACAAATTATTGCAGCCCTTTGTGACACGCAGGGCAACCGTATAAATGATAACAAGCTTATAAATGACACATTTAAGGTGTTCTATCATAATCTCTATACATCTGAACAGCCAAGTGATGCGTATCTGTTAATGGATAAGTTCTTTGCCCAACTCAGCCTGCCCACTACACCAGCAGAAAATAAACCTGCTCTCAGCTCCCTTATTTCTAGTGAACAGGTGGTCAACGCGATAAGGAACCTACAAAATGGAAAGGCTCCTGGCCCTGACGGTTTCAGTACTGAATTTTACAAAGAGTTTTCAGGCCTATTAGTAGATCCTCTAGTCAGAATGTTTAATGATGCATTCTCAAATACTGAGTTACCCCGGACTCTGAGAGAAGCGAATATCTCTGTCCTTCTTAAAAAGGGTAAATACCCAGAGTGTTGTGCATCCTACAGACCCATTTCCCTTCTTAATGTAGACCGGAAGATATTGGCCAAAAAGAGGATCAAACTGGTTTCATAAAGGGACATAATTCTTCTAATAATGTCAGGCGGCTTCTAAATATTATTCAGGTTTTCCAGCAAGCTCAGGTCGATGGTCTAGTGCTTTCTCTGGATGCAGAGAAGGCCTTTGACCGAGTTGAATAGTCATACCTGTTCTACTGTTTGGCTAAATTTGGCTTAGGGGATGATTATATTAGATGGGTCAAAGTCCTCTATAGCTATCCTCAAGCTGCCATTATGGCAAATGGGGTCCGATCAGACAGCTTCCCAGTACATAGAGGAATAAGGCAAGGATGCCCCTTATCTCTCCTCTTATTTGCCATGGTCATTGAACCACTGGCAGAGGCCATTAGAGCAGCCCCCTCTATACAAGGCCTGCAAGTTGATGGGATACATCATAAGATAAGCCTTTATGCGGATGATGTCCTAATTTATGTTTCAAGTCCTGATACATCAGTACCTGCTTTACTTAAATTTTCTGCTTACAAAATTAACTTGACAAAATCAGAGGCCATGCCGATTGGGAGTCTAACTTCAATACCTAAAGCACTCCCCTTTTTCCCCTTTAAGTGGTCTCCAGCAGGCTTTACTTATTTAGGTATATTTATAACCCCTACATTTAAGCAAATGTATAAAGCTAATTTTGTTCCCTTATTTGAGAAAGTGAGACAAGATTTGGAGCGCTGGAATTCCCTACCCGTCTCCTGGTTAGGACGCATAGCCCTCATTAAGATGAACATATTGCCTAGAGTACTTTATCATATCCAAATGATCCCTATTTTATTTTCTAATGGAGTTGTGAAAAAACTAAATGGCTGGCTTAGTTCTTTTATATGGAGCAAACGCAAACCAAAGCTAAAGATAGCTGCTTTACAGCTGCCAAGCACTGAGGGAGGTTTAGACTTACCAAATTTCAGAAAGTATCAGCTATGCACTCATATGCGATTTATTCATGAGTGGATCTTAAATGATAAAACTTCTACTTGGTTGGGTGCTGAAACCTTCCTATCAAAATATCCACTGAGAGACCTGTTGTTTATTAAAGGTATACTATGCAACCGGGGTTGATTTTCCAGCGAGGCTCCCCCCAGAGGGTGAAAGTAAAAGTGCACTGTCGTAAAGATGCTCAGCTGTTCTCCTGGTTTCTCCGTCAAGCCAGGCGCGGTTGTTTTGAGCTTAGCAGACAGGCGAACGCAACGAAAAGTGGAAAAAACGGCAGTACAAACAATGACTAACACAGTGAAGGTATGAACATCAAGCTTCCCGCAGCGCTATCTTGGCGAGGCGGAAAGCCGCCGCCTCGCCAGTTTTATTATTATTATTATTTTTTTGTTTTTTTATGTTGGCGAGACGCTACCGCCGCCGCCTAGCCAAGCCGCAGCCGCTTGCGTTGCAAGTGCGGTATTTCCCCCACAGACCCCCAGGGCGGCCGAGAAAACCTTTGTTCAACCTGAAATGACTCATTTAATCATCCAAAACGGTATGGAACACATTAATTAACTGAAAAATGTTGCATAGTATGCCTTTAAGAATTTTAGGACTATCAGGCTGTGCTGTGACAACCCTGTTACGCTCAACACAATTAAGGCGTGGCGACTAATGCGGAGACTTTAGGGTAGGTCTAAACTAACATTTTCACTCCTATTCTTAACAATCCCGATTTCCAACCAGGGCTGCTTGACACTGGCTTTAGACAGTGGGGTATCTCTGGCATTAATGTCCTGAAAGATTTATTTTCTGATAATTCTTTAATGTCATTTGATCAGATGGTTGAGAAATACAATATCCCCAGACGTGATTTCTTTCGTTTCTTTTAATTAAGACACTATATAGTGCAAAGCACAACCCTAATTAGTAATACTGAGGTATCTCCTCTTGAGAAAGTGCTGTGTGGAACAGTTGGGAAAATGTCCATTAGGATACTCTACGGAGCTATGCGTGATATTCCACCTGTAGCTTTGCTAGAGCTTAGAGAGAAATGGGAGAAAGAGCTTTCTGTTACAATTCATGATAATGAGTGGGAAGATATATGGACCTATGCTAGATCAGTTTCAGTATGTAACCGTGCCAAGTCGATACAATTTAAGATTTTGCATAGAATGCATATATCCCCTAACCGTAGGCACAATTTCAATCCCACTTTATCACCAATGTGTCTTAAATGTAAAACAGAAGTTGGAACATTAATTCATTGTCTTTGGTCATGCCATAAGTTACAAAGATATTGGTCTAATATCTTAACTGAAATTGAAAGGATATTAGGACTGAAGCTACAGATGGACCCAAAGTCTCTTATTCTAGGCCTTCCAGCAAGATGTGTTCTGTTAAAAAATCAGAGACTGTTTTGTATTCTTACATATGCAGCTAGGAAGAATATTTTATTGCAGTGGATAAATAATAGAGACCCAACTGTTAAAGGCTGGCATAAGGTGCTTTTTGAGTTGATACCCTGGGAATATTTAACATGTATGATACACTCCAAATCGAAACAATTTTATAAAGTATGGGAACCTTATCTGAACTACCTTGACCCGAATGTATGAACCATTTTGTTAAAAGGATTTCCTGAAAGGTCATAAAGGAAGACATGCTGTTGCACTTTTTCTATTTTTACTTTTTCCTCCATATATGAAACTGTATATGTGTAGCTGAGCCGCTGTGTGTGTTTTTCTTTCTTTTGTTTGCTTGTTTGTTGGTTTGTTTAAGCCATTGCATATTGGATATTTGTCTACTTGCTGTGAAATTGAAAATGAATAAACATATTCTTTAAAAAAAAAAAAAAAAAAAAAAAAAAAAATATATATATATATATATATATATATATATATATATATATATATATATATATATATATATATATATATATACATATATATGCATATTACAACAAATAAAAAAGTATAATAATCCAAAAAAAAAAAAAACCTGAGCCGGTCCAAATTCGATCCAGAACCAGGTTAGCAAAATATCCCAAACCCAGCATCGTAGAACGATTGGACGGAACCAGAGAGTCTGGAGAACTGACCCAGAACAGGAGAGATCACGGCAGGTCTGGACAGAACCGCTGATGCTCAGAGTAGCAGCAGAACACCGCGAATATGACCCAACAGAACATGAGCAGCAACAGAACCGGATCAAACCCAGTCCACACGCATGCGCACTGACGCGGGACCGTGTTTAATTAACCTTCGGCCGCTTTCTTCATCATCATCATCCTCACTTGAAAATGTGTCTAATCCTCCCCACAGGCAGCTGTCAATCACCCCCCACTGTGCGACAGCAACCGAGTCGGCAGTGCGCATGCGTTGATGATGATGATGGAGGGATGCAGCTCGGTGCGCTTTAATCCGCAAACACGCCTCTGGTTCTGCGGCAGGAGGCTGAAATGCGCCAAATGGCGCAGAGCTGAGCGCATCAAGCAGATGAGAGTAGAAGCGGGTCGGCTCAGAGTTCTGCTCCTCCAGCAGAACATCTGCTTGTGGTTCTGGATGGTTCGGCAGAACGAGGCAGAATGTTCGGGTTGCGCCTCCTTACGTAACTCACCCCATGGCTCCTCTTCCTCCTGCTGCTCCTCTCTGAGCTGCTCCCACCCTGAGAACATGTCTGCCAGGTTCTTACCTTTTCTACTGGGTTCCTGTTCGCTGGAGCCGCTGCTGGACGCTGCGCCCTCCCAGTTCCTCCTCCTCCTTTGGTCCTCCTGGCTGATGTTTATCTGCCTCTTCCTCTCCCCTCCTCCTCCTCCTCCTCCCCCCTCCCTCTGTGTGACTAACATCCTGCTGGGCTGGGAGGAAGAGAGAACAATGCGAGGACAGAGAGTTTCTGTTTGGAAGCGTAAACACAGTTTCAGATCATGTGGGGAAAAGCTGAAACTCTGATCAGGTTCTACATGTTCTAACGTGTGAGGAATGGATCAGAACCAGCAGCTCCTCGGTGTTCATCAGCCTGCTGGCTCCAGGAGGAACTGCCTCTGGGAACAGCCTTCGCAGTTTGAACTTAATAGAATAGAATAGAATAGAATAGAATAGAATAGAATTCAACTTTATTGTCATTGCACTGTCACAAGTACAAAGCAACGAAATGTGGTTTGCATCTATCTAGAAGTGCTATACAGGATATAAATATTATTTATTATTAATAAGTGTATGTATGTTAACAGGATCATCATTTTGTTCAACATGTAAGAAAAGGAAAAACAAAAACAGTAAAATTCAAATAAAACGTTAATTTTTAACCCATTCCTTCTCCAGCATCACTTCCTGGTCCCACAGAAACTTAATTATAGTATTTTACTGTAATATATTCATCCAGTATATCTACAGTAGTGCTGCTCATAATGCCATGTCATGCAAACATCAGTAGTTTCACTCAGAAGTGCTACAAATGATAATAACCAATTGTTCTGTAGAGTGAGAGAAATATACCCTAATGTCCTCCAGTAGCCTAAGCCTATAGCAGCATAACTATAGAGGTAGCTCAGGGTAACATGAGCCACTCTGACTAGAAGCTTTGTCACAAAGGAAAGTTTTAAGATTAGTCTTAAAAGTAGACGGGGTGTCTGCCTCACGGACCAAAACTGGGAGTTGGTTCCACAGGAGAGGAGCCTGATAGCTAAAGGATCTGCCTCCCATTCTACTTTTAGAGACTCTAGGAACCACCAGCAGACCTGCAGTCTGAAGTGAAGGTCTCAGACTGCAGGTCTTAAGACTGGAGGGGAGAAGAGACCATGATCTGTCTGCTTCAAAGTTTGCCTCATGGAGTGAAAAATTAGAGCTTTACAAGTAGTTTTTGCCTCAGCCATGACGAGAATGACGAGAAGGATTTTTAAGTGCAATTCTGCTGATTTTAGATCGCAGCGAGATTATTTTTTTAGTTTATCGAATAAAGCCGGTCTGGTTCTGCACACACACACACCCTACTGAGCATGCTCAGTGTCTCTGTGACCTGCTGGGTTTCCTTAGAGAGAAAACTCCAACCTGTCTGGAGGATTTGATTGAACTGACTCTGGAAAGAGGTTCAAGATTACATCTGTGGTGAATTGGCGCTATATAAATAAAACTGAATTGAATTGGTCTGGTTCTGAGGAACTCCGGACTCCGAGGAATTCAACCAACTGGACCAGAACCAGAGATCCTCAGCCAGCAGACGCCTCAACCACAGAGTCATCGGGACTTTATGACACACCGTTATCTCCGTTATACGTATAAATACCTAAAGAAGGTGTCTCAGTTTTAGAGGACTTCTTTAGATATTTTGACTTATTTTTTAACTTTGTAGCAACTTCTTTTGATGTTTTATTGAGTTCTTGTTTAAAGACATTAACCAAGTAGATTGGATGTATAAGATATATTAAAGGTATTTAATAGTGATAATGTGATGTTGTACATTGCTGCAGTAGTTTGAGTAGAAAAGCCAAAGCAGGGACAGATTAGAGATCAGCCATCCTGTTTTTCACATCTATGAAATTAATAAACTCTTAAAGTGTTTGAATGAAATATCGAAAATAAAATTCATCAATCTGTTGCATCAAAGACGTAATTTTCTAAATGCGATAAAGTTGATCAGAGAAGATAAAGTGAATTATTTAGAAAATATAATTTTGCTCATCTGGAATAATTAGAACATGAGAGCACAATAAAACTAGAAGAGGAATGTATAAAGAAAATGATGTTGGACATAAAGTCTGAAAGCAGAGAGCTGCATGAGGTCAGCGTTTCCACTGAAATCTGTTGTTTTAGTGGAAAACTTTGTTTGAATGCTTCTTTGTTTGCAGAGCGCTGTGGTCGCCACGTGTCCCAGTAGCTCATGATGTTCTGTCACAGCTGAGCTCCAATAAAACTGAAAATGTTCTGGATCTGATGACCGGCTTCTGATCGTCAGACAGAAAAACATGAAGCTGAGAACTGAGGGAAGTTCTCAGAGAACATCAGAACACGGAGCACAGCTGGAATCAAGATGTCCTCCGTCACCATCCTGAGGGTCTCTGACATCACTCTTTGAGACTCTGAACCTTCCCCAGAGTGATGCTCTGAACACACTGAAGATCTTTGATGAGCGGTCATGGCTGACCTTTGACCTGGGGAGTAAACATCTGGTTGACCAAACTGGCCAGAGGTTGTCCAGAGGAAAGACGTGCAGATTTGGTCAGCCGTTGTGTCTTTCTCGGCTCTCGGCTTGTTTTAGATCTAATTCTTGATTTCTCATCATTTTCAGATAAACTCTGGAGTGTTTTAGTGTGAAAACAGATATGATTTTACCCCCAACAGAGCGGCTGGCATGAGGATTTCTGATGAGCTCTGGAACAGCATTACGAGTTCCCCTGCTCTGCTGCATTCTGGGAAATGTAGTTTACAATCAAAACAAACCGTGCGCCTGGGACATCGTCTTGAGAAAGTTTAACGGCTGCAAAGTCAGTCATATCGCTGCTTCTGTTGTGCGTGTAATGGCTGGTGGCTACGGGCGCTCTCTACTTGTTTGCCCTACCAAAGCGGAGAGGGGCGTTGCTCTTGAGATGGTGACGTCACGTGCGCGGTACGCCATTAAAGCCTTCAGTGAGGCTCCAGACATGATCACCAGGTTCATCTGACTGAAGCGGAGGGTTGGAGTGTTTAATAGGTGTTACCCACAATGCAACAGTGGCAGGTAGCACCATGCAGAATGTGCAGGAAGGCTGCAGGGTTTGCTGTGTGTGGTATGCAGAGAGGCTACATCAGACAGATTTAACAAGTTCTCAGTGTCTCTCATCCCTCCTGACATGTTGTTGCTGCTGGCAGGAAGAATGCACCCCCCCCCCACCCCTACACACACACACTTTTATCCCTTTTCTCCTTCAACTAAATTCCCATTCAAGCGCATCAGCTGCCGGCGTCCTTCCTGCCTCCCTCATCTTCTGCAGTAGCCCCAACGCATGAAAAATACATCAAACAGCAGCCGGAGGCCTCGTCACAGTGGAGCGGCTCTGCCTCCGTCTGAGGGGGAAGGAGAGGAAGAGAAGTTGTGTCTGCAGAGGACGCCGACACAGAGACGCAGCCAGCTGTCCTCGGGGAGGACAGATCACTGTAATGTCAACATGGCCGCCTTCTGACGCGCACGCAGCAGCAGAACCGCTCACCTTCTGCACAAAGCCGTTCTGAGCGGGACTCATCCTGCAGCACCATGAGCCTCTCCCCTCAGCTTCCTTCCTGTTGCATCACCGGGTCCGGCTGCCTCCAGAACCCGTCCTCACTGTCTGCAACCTGCAGAACCGGGCCTGGGCATCCGTCTGCAGAACCAGTGCCCACTGGCTGCAATCTGGTAGAACTGGTGCTGCCTGTCTGCATTGTTCAGAACCGGGCCTGACTATCTGCATGCTTCCAGAACCAGGCCCCACAGTCTGCAGCCTGCAGAACCGGGCTCAGCCGTCTGCAGAACCAGGCTCCGTGTCATAGCCAGGCACTCGGGACCTGCGGCACGCTGAGAAGCGAGCAGAACTGATCCAGGACGGCCTGAATATTGTGACATGTTCGCACACACAGCCCTGGGTGCTGCAGCTCACGCTCCTCCTCACTTCTTCCACTCTGGCTCTGAATACATGGGATCTGTGTCCTCTGGATGTTTTTCGTGCCAGAACGTGTAACCTTCGTGGAGTCGGAGCGGAGTGCACCAGGAGTTCAGGGGGGGTCGGCCGCTCGGCTCTGACCTCCTATTTACTTCTCAGGGGTTAAAGCAAGTTGTTCAGGAAGCTCCAGAGAAAGTGTTCCTATTAAACTCTAATCAGAGTTGATTTGATGGCCCCCCGGAGCCTTCATCCACCAGAACGGCTGAAAAATGATGATCGATGCGGCTAAATCCTATCCGAGCCTCTTGGAGCCGAACTGAGAGCTGAGAAGAACTGTGCCACCAGCAGCAAGCTGCAGGCGGGGCCCCTGCTGATGCTGGCCCCTAATGATGCATAATGGGGCCTCCTGCGCCCGCCTCCAACCCCGGGACCTGCTGCTAATCACCGTGGCTCCTAATGAGATGGAGAGACATGAAAGGCTCGTTAGTGGACCGCAGCTTTACTGCCGGCCTATTATTAACCACTCACAGACTCATTAGTCTCTGAACTGCGATTAGACTTCAAAACAAGAAGTCCAAAGAGTGAGAAGAAACTCATCCGGTCCTGGTTCTGTGGGCCCACATCATTAAACTTTACCTGGAAGCTTCTTAATCAGCAAAGGAAGGATTCGGGTCTTCTCGGTGCAGCTTCATCCTTCAGGAGAACTGGTTCAGAACTCCAACATGGACCAGTTCTGATTCTGGATGAGAAAGGGAAAGATCCAGTTTGGGTCTGAGGAGAACACCAGCTCTGAAGAGGAGATCTGGACCAAGTACGTGAAGTCGGGTTGCATCCAGAACCAGGAGCTTGCAGAACTTTCCGGTTTCCTGAGTGATGCAGGCTGGAGCAGGAGACAGACGGACCACAGGGTTAGGCTGACCGTTCATACTGAGCCTGGTTCTGGTTCTGCTGGAGGTTTTCCTTCCCGCTAACGGGTGTTTTTTCTTCCCACTGTCGCTCCATGCTTGCTCAGTATGAGGGATTGCTGCAAAGCCATGTACAATGCAGACGACTCTCCCTGTGGCTCTACGCTTCTCCAGGAGTGAATGCTGCTTGTCGGGACTTTGAAGCAATCATCTGGTTCCCTTACATAGGACATTTTTGACCAATCTGTATAATATGACTGATTATGACTTTGTAAAGTGCCTCGAGATGACATGTTTCATGAATATATAAATAAAATTGATCATCGGATGAGTGACGCTTCTCCTCCTGCTTCCCACTGTTCCACCAAACTGAGGATTCTGGACGCCGTGACACCAAATCACCGTTTAACCCTTCAGGAAATATTCTGGCTGGAAGCGGCTCGGCCCGGCGGGTCACATCGGTACCGGCGGGTCCATGTGGACAAACCCAGAACATCACAGGGAGCAGCAGCTTTCCAGGACCTTAGAAACGGACCAGACTGACCGCTTTCTGGACCTTCAGCACCATCGGGTCCAGCAGAACCAGACGGAACCACGAAGCCTCTGTCCTCCAACGGGCCCGGTTCTGCTCACTTAAAGCTGCTGCAGGTGAACCTCAGTCAGAAACCGGACCAGCAAGGTTCTAAAATACTTTTATTTACACTTTGAAACAACGACATCAATAAAGGTTAAAATCAGAATATTTACAGGTGAACATTAAACGGAACCGGTTCTGGTCAAAGATCCAGTGAGCAGCTCCTCAGTGGTCCAGGAAGCTGAAGATGCTCCTCTGAGGGTTCTGGGTGGGCCCGGAAGCTTGGTTCTGTCTGCACGGCCTCTTGGCTGCAGGGTTCTCCACCTCCACCTGGTTCCTCTTCCTCGCCACCTGAGCAGGAACAGAACCTCAGCTCGGACATTTACACAGGAGAAACATCTGTCGGGTCTCCAACAGAACCAGAACCTTTGGCAGAAAACCCCTCAGCAGCATCAGGGTTCTGTTACTGTAGAACACCAGCTCCCTCTAGTGGCCGAGCCTGGGAAGGCCCGGTTCCTCTAAATTTGGAGGTTCTGCTTCTTCCGGGTCCAGAGGAGGTTCTCGGGTGGTTCTGAAGAGCAACTTAGACGCTTGGAGGTAAATCAGACCCAGTGGTACCGGAAGAACTGACCCGCTTTAACCAGGCTGAAACCTCTGGTACCACGCGTGAAAGAAAACCCCGGTTCTGCTCGGACCGGCGGGTTCTGGCCCAGTTCTGGACTCACCTTGTGAGGAGCGTCTGCCGGCGCCGGAACCTTCTCCGGGGACAGCGTCTGGAACAGGAAGCCTCTGGTGCTGCGGGGAGCCAGAAGGTTCCCCTCGGAGATGTTGGCCAGTTTCTGCAGAACCGCCTGGGGCCGACCCAGAAGGGAACCCCGTCTGACCTGGAAGAGCGCCGGACCGGTCAGAACCACAGAACCCGAACAGCTTCTGCTAAAGCTGCAGCGTTAAACTAAACCCGATCAATGATCCGACAGCAGCGGGACCCGGTTCTGGAGTGTGAGTGAACCAGAACCGGGTCGCTCCAGACGCAGAGACCCACCTGGACAGGTTGTGAAGGTTTCTGGAACGGGTTCAGCGCTGCTGTGGCGTTCTGATCCGACTGAGGGGCTGCAGGCGGTTCTGCTGTTGAGAGTCCAGCGTTAGTTCTGGACGTAACCCGGTAAACCCCGGCAGAACCGCCTGACCCACCTTTCCTCTGCAGGGTTCTGGCAGTCAGCTTCCGGGCCAGCTTCATGAACTGACTGTCCTCCTCTCCCAGCTTCTCGTCTTCGTCCGGATCTTCTCCTTTCCGGGCCTTCTGCGCCGTCTGAGGGGAACCGGCTCATCGTTACTCCGGGTCGGACCTGGTTCTGCTGCGGCGGGTCGGTGAAGAACGTACCTGCTCTCTGAGCCACTGTTCCCTCTCCAACCGGGCCTTCCTCCTCTGCACCTCAGCCGGGTCCACATCCTCCTCTTCCTCGCCACCTTCCTCTCCAGCGGCGCTCAGCCCGTCCGCACCGACCCAGCCGTCTGAACCAGAGGAAGAACACTGAGTCCAGAACCAAAGGTTCCAGCAGAACCCTTCACAGGGTTTATACAGGAATGAGTAACCCTAATTTAATGCTCGTAGAAATTATTTTAATGCCATCAACAAGTACCCAGACTCATATTCACAGTAATAGTAATATAATAGTAATAATAATATAATAATAATATAATAATAATATAATATAGTAATATCGTCTTTATTGTCATTGAAACATACATTACAGTGAAATGTGTTCTCTGCTTTTAACCCATCACCCTTGGGGAGCAGTGGGCTGCCATGTGTGACGCCCGGGGAGCAATCTGGGGTTAAGGGTCTTGCTCAGGGACCCAGAGTGCAGGCGCTGGGGATCGAACCGGGTACTTGCATCCTTCTCTGAGTGCAAGCGCGCTGCTCTAACCACTAGGCCACCACGCCCCCACATACATATTTTATTTTATTGAAGTCACGAGCGCACAGCTGGTGTTGAGCGTGGAGTTAGCGGGTGACGGGCAGACAGGAACCGAGCGCGAGGATAGTGGGTTGAGAAGAGTTTGAGTTTTGAGCGCGTGACGTTTAAACGCCGTACATCCTGGACTGCACTGACTTCCTGTGAGACCGTGAAGCATTGACACTCGTTGTGCAAAGCTTCATTTTTTTATTTATTACAAACACGGAAAAATCCTTGGTCATCTTTACCGTCCACAGGCTGCAGTCATGTCCCCAATTCCTCGTTTCCATCCACTTTTGTTGAAATGAGCATTTCCCCCATTCTCTGGCTCTTTCTCCGCCTCGAGCTTCTTTTCAGAACATCGTAAAAACAAACGGCTTCAACCGGAACCTGTTCAGCGTTTGGTTCCACGCAAACACGCTGAATCACTTATATCTGATATAATATCTGACAAAGCTGTTTTTATGAACGTATTTTTTAGAAAAAAAATGAAGCATTTTTAATGCCACAGATAATCACATTTAATGACTTAATGACTTTTAACGCCCCGTGGAAACCCTGCTTCAGATGTTAAACTAAAGCCTGCAGTCAGAACCGCTGGTCCCTCAGCACCACATCACTGGGTTTGGGTCAGCAGGTGTATCACCTGGCTGCTGACAAACAGAACCGACCAACAAGAACCAGCAGGAGGTTTGGGTTTTTAGAGGTTCTGTCTAAATTCTAAGTTCTGCTGGACAGGTTTCAGTGCTTGGAGGTAAAGCTTCATCTGGGTCAGAACACGGTGGTTCTGACCCAGATGAAGCTTTATGGATCATTTCTTTCTGACCGGTTTCTATAAATCTGACGTCCTCCAAATGTGGAGCAGCTCCCTGACATAAACTGACTGGACCTTTGCTCAGAATCTGAGAAGTTCTGGTACCACCAGCAGAACCTTTCAGACCTCATGGTCAGAACAAAATGCATTCAAGCTGCATTACATATTTGGACCAGCAGGGGCCGACATCTTCCTGCAGCCAGAGCAGAGACCCAACACTGCGGTTCTGGAGACCCAACACTGCGGTTCTGGAGACCCAACACTGCGGTTCTGGAGACCCAACACTGCGGTTCTGGAGACCCAACACTGCGGTTCTGGAGACCCAACACTGCGGTTCTGGGGCTTGGATCTAGTTCAACAGACTAAACCGGCTGGCAGAACTTCAACACCCTCCAGGTAGAACCAAGAAACCCACAAAGCAGCCGCTGTTGAACAGAACCAGAACCAGACTGGACACCAGAGGTGACAGAACCCCTGATGTGGATCCAATCAGAGCCGCTATGGTTAAGATCCAGTTTAACCCGATCAGTTCAGCAGAACTTTTATTCTCTATTAATGCTTCATTAACTCAGGTTCTGGTTTTTGGACCGGGCCGCAGAACTAAACCTGGATCAGCAGGTTTAAAAGGCTGTGTGTGTGTTTGTTTATGTTGCATAGTGGGGACCTCTTCTGCAGTCGGAACCTAAACTGGACCTGAAACCGGACCTGAACTGGACCTGAAACCGGACCTGAACTGGACCTGAAACCGGACCTGAACTGGACCTGAAACCGGACCTGAACCCGGACCTGAACTGGACCTGAAACCGGACCTGAACTGGACCTGGCAGTTTGACCTTCATCCCCGCTGGAGGATTTCTGCCATCAGCTGGTTTCTGGCTGTATTCAGGAAGCATGCAGAACCGGACCAGAACCCGCAGCTCACCCATGTTCTTCCAGCGGAACCGGCGGGCTCTCCCCGGGCCGTCGGAGTGCAGGTCGCCGTCGGCCAGGTAGCGCTCCTGGTAGAGCCGCAGGCGCCGCTTGTCATCGTCCAGGATCTGCTTCCTGCAGAGGAGAAGCGGTCCGTGAGACGCGCTGCCTCTGAGAACGGTTCTCATGGTTCTCACTTCACTCACATGTGGATCTTGTTGACTTGGTTGTGAAGCTCTTCGTCTGAAGGAAGCTCTTCCAGCAGCTCCTCTTCCTCGTACTCGCTCCCCACGTCCCCTTCCTCATCATCACTGCCGACGTCACTTCCTGACAGCTCCGCCTCCGAGTCCACGTAGTCCATCAGAGTCCTGTGAACACAACCAGAACCGGGATGACCGGAGAACGTTGGAGGAACCGGTGCGTCTGAGGAGCAGCTCTGAAGCAGACGGAGGTAAAAAGTCAGAATTTACATTTTCTTCTTCTTCTTCTTCTGTGATGGGCGGGCAGCAAACACGCTCTGCAGCTCCTCCTCCTCCACATCGTCCTTCTCATCACTGGCGTCGCCTTCATCCTCACCATCCTCACCATCGTCCTCCTGAACGGCAGTCATGAGCTCCAGAGGGACAGACGGTACCAGACGGTACCAGACAGAAGCTCAGGCTCTGAGGAACCCTTACCTGTTCACTTTCTACGTCCGACAGGAGGCGAAACTCACAGTCTTCCTCCTCCTCCTCCTCCTCCTCTTCCTCCTTGGTGTCCCTTTTTGGATTAATGAAAAGCAGGTTAATCTTTGAAGGAACGTCTGCATTCCTCTGAAAGAACCGGACCGGTCTGTGTTTGGTACCTTTCTGCAGGCCGTGGAGCTGAGTGAGCAGAACCTGAAACCAGCAGCAGAATTAGACATTAATAAATATTCATCTTTACGGTGAAACTCAGCCTCTGGGCCAAGGCTCAGGCAGTCTGTGGGATTTGAACCACAGACCTTCACAGGACCGGCCGACCGGCTCTAAAGGCATCAACTGCCCCCCCCCCCCCCCTAAATGAAGCCGTGAAGAAGAAACGACGGCTGCAGCTTTAAATAATTCTTCATTATAGGAATAAAAGCTCGTTTCTACTGAAGCCGGACTTTAAACGGGCCGTGGAACAGAACCCCGTGGAACAGAACCCCGTGGAACAGAACCCCGTGGCGCCGGGTCTCCCCCGGGCTCCGGTTCCTCTGTCCTGATACCAAAGCACTGATGTCGGTTCTAACAGCGCCAGGCCCGGTTCCCTAGAAACGATGCAGCTCGTCTCTTACAAAGTTCTGAAAACGGACTCAATTTAAAAAGGTCCGATTCTGGTAAGGGGAGGAGCCGGACAGCGGTTCCTGCTGCCGGTACCGGGAACGGACCGATGGATTCACCTGTAATTACAGGTCCAGCAGAAACACGAGGCCTCCGCCGTGGGGCTGCAGAACCCAGCCAGAACACGGGGGTCCAGTCTAACCGCAGGGCTTCACTGCCCAGAATCAGAACCGGTCCTGGCAGGACCCAGTGTGCTGAATGTGGGCGTGTCCTCACCTTGACTGGGGAACTTTCCGGAACACAGCCCCAGCAGCCGCTCCATGGGCTTATCGGACCGGTCCTGCTGCTCGGCCGGCGTCTCTGGGAACGCTCCAGAACACAAACCCAGCAGCTCGTCCTCCCGGAAGGCCTCCAGGCCCCCGACCCGGTCGGCGCCGCTCTCTGCCGTCCCGAACCCCCCCGAACAGAACCCCAGCAGCTCCCCCATGTTGGCGTCCATGGCGTTCTCGTCCAGGTTGTCCAGAACCAGCTGTCTCTTGTGGGACGCGCCGGGCCGCGGGCCCACGTTGAGGAAGCCGTCTGCGTCCAGGAGCTGCGACTGGACCTCGTCTTCCAGGGAGAACCGACCCTGGGAGTCGGCCCCCGGACCCGGTACCGTTCCTCCCAGGGGGCCCGAGTCGGCGCCGGGGGACGCCGGGGCGTACAGGTCCTGGGAGTCCTCCACCGGGAGGCAGAGGGACTGCTGGGAGAGTCGGCCGGAGCTCTGGAAGGAAGGAAAGCATTAGAACCAGAACCTGGAACCACGTTAGGAACCAGAACCCGGTACCAGGCCCGTTAGGAACCAGAACCCGGTACCAGGCCCGTTAGGAACCAGAACCCGGTACCAGGCCCGTTAAGAACCCGGTACCACGTTAGGAACCAGAACCCGGTACCAGGCCCGTTAAGAACCCGGTACCACGTTAGGAACCAGAACCCGGTACCAGGCCCGGACCCGTTAGGCGGTATTCACACAGACTCCGTCCTCCACGGCGCCAGTAAAACCCGTTTATTGTCCGTCAGTAGCAGAACCAACTGGACCCGCGGGTCCATCTCCCCATCAGAACGTGTCGTCTCGGCGCCGAGGTTCTTCTCACCCCGCAGTGAAATATCGGGTCACCGGTTCTGACCAGGTTTACGCTGGGATACTTAGAAAAGTACCAGATGTTCTTTACTGTCCGTGTCGGACTCCATCTGGTCTTCAGAACCCGAGTGATCCGTGAAAAACGGACCTGATCCTGGTGGAAGGTTCTCCACAGAACCACGGATCCAAAGCACCGCGTCGACTAGAACGGCTCCGTTTGGGAGCAAAACGCACGGACGACAGAGTCTGAGCGAACGAGCCCTTCGGCCCGTCCAGAACCGGCCCGTCCAGAACCGGCCGTCTCACCTTGGAGGCGGAGCCGAGGATGCTGGGCCGGAAGAAGCAGGGCGACGGGGAGCGGAAGGCGGCGGCGGCGCCGCGGGTGACGGCGCGCTGGTTGACGGGCTGGTAGGAGGTGATCATGGAGCCGGCGAGCTCGAAGCTGCTGTTGTGACTGCCGTCCTTCATCAGGGAGTCTTCCTCGTCTGCAGGGAACAGAGCAAACGGCGTCAGCGCCACCAGAACCGGCGCCAAACGCCCCACGCCGCGCGCCCTCCTCACCCACCGGTCTTGCTGCAGACGTCGGCGCCAGCGGGTCCGGCCTTCCTCACGCCGTCGCTGGAACAGGAACACAGGACGGCGTTCAGGACGGCAGGCGGGAAGAAAAGCCGAAGCAGAGAAGGCCGAACTCACCCGGTGCGGGAGCAGGAGCTGCCGGGGAACAGCATCAGCGTGCCGTCGGTGGTGACCAGGTCAGGAGTCTGCGCCGCAGGAGAAGCGCTCCCGACGCTGCGCTCCTCCTCCTCCTCCTCCTCCTCCTCCTCGCCGCCTCCCAGCAGGTCGTCCACATCCTGCCACACAGAAACAAACATCGCTGCCACTTCCAGACACAGAAGCACAAACTGAGGGAAAACCCGGCAGGACGTCGTTTCACCTCTTCCTCGGATTCATCCGTCATATCTTCCTCCTCCTCTTCCTCCTCCTCCTCACATTCTTCGTTGTCGAGGCGATGGAGCGCGGCCTTACGCGCCCGCTCCTCCTGCCTGCGCTGCGCCATGGCGAGCTGCAGCCGCTGCTTCAGGGTCAGCAGCTTCTCTCCTGCAGAGCCAACCCAGAGTCAGCGTGCCGCCGGCGCCACGCCGCCCTCAGCCTCTCGCTCACACTCACCTGGCTTGGCGGCCGCCGGCTCGTCGGCGCCCTCCTTCACGGTGACGGTGACGGACTCCGAGCGCAGCTGCTCCTGGCCAGAGGGGGCGCTGTCTTTGCGGACGACGGTGAGCTGCACGGTGCGCTCCGCGGCGGGGCGTACAGGTGCATGAACGTGGCGCAGGTAGCGCTCCTTCAGGGCGTCCACGCCTGTGGAAGACCAACGTGACCTCAGGACGTTCTGGGACCCGGCACCGGGCCGGGAGGTCCGGACCCACCGGAACCGATCTGCAGACTCACCTGGGTTACTGTGAGGAGGCTCCAGCTGAACGAAGGCGCCGTCATCCGGACACAGCTTGGCCACAGGCGGCGGGTCCAATCCCAGCTCCTTCAGACGGGCCAACTTGTCCCGCTTTGGTTTGGTGGGTTCTGCTGCAGACTCTGAAACCGGGTCTGGCTGAGGTTCTGTTTGTTGGGCTGCAGCCCGGTTCTGTTCTGGAAGGGCAGCTGAGGTTTCTGGTTCTTCTGGAGCGTCGGCACCAAGCGTCTCCTGCAGACTTTCAGAGAGCAGCAGCATTGGACCCGACTCCAGCTGAGGTTCTGATCCGTCTGCGGGGAGGTTCTCCTGCTGCGGGGATGAGGTGGCTGCAGGTTTGGGTGAAGACTGGATCTGATTGGATGAGAGCTCCAGAGAAGGCGGAGCATCCTGCTCAGAAGGTGGCTGGGGGGGCGTGTCCACAGGAGGGGGGGCTGACGGCGCCTCCAGCATCAGCTCTGAATACCTGGAGGACCTGAGAGGAGGAGCAGTGATGGATCAGCGGGTCGTGATCCATCAGAACGTAAGAACGTAGAGAACATGGACCCGGTTCTAAAGTCCTCACTAAGACTAAGAACGTAGAGAACACGGACCCGGTTCTGAAGTCCTCACTAAGACTAAGAACGTAGAGAACATGGACCCGGTTCTGAAGTCCTCACTAAGACTAAGAACGTAGAGAACATGGACCCGGTTCTGAAGTCCTCACTAAGACTAAGAACGTGGAGAACATGGACCCGGTTCTGAAGTCCTCACTAAGACTAAGAACGTAGAGAACATGGACCCGATTCTGAAGTCCTCACTAAGACTAAGAACGTAGAGAACATGGACCCGGTTCTGAAGTCCTCACTAAGACTAAGAACGTAGAGAACATGGACCCGGTTCTGAAGTCCTTCCACTAAGACTAAGAACGTAGAGAACATGGACCCGGTTCTTAAGTCCTCACTAAGACTAAGAACGTAGAGAACATGGACCCGGTTCTGAAGTCCTTCCACTAAGACTAAGAACGTAGAGAACATGGACCCGGTTCTTAAGTCCTCACTAAGACTAAGAACGTAGAGAACATGGACCCGGTTCTGAAGTCCTCACTAAGACTAAGAACGTAGAGAACATGGACCCGGTTCTGAAGTCCTTCCACTAAGACTAAGAACGTAGAGAACATGGACCCGGTTCTAAAGTCCTCACTAAGACTAAGAACGTAGAGAACATGGACCCGGTTCTGAAGTCCTCACTAAGACTAAGAACGTAGAGAACATGGACCCGGTTCTGAAGTCCTCACTAAGACTAAGAACGTAGAGAACATGGACCCGGTTCTGAAGTCCTCACTAAGACTAAGAAAGTAGAGAACATGGACCCGGTTCTGAAGTCCTCACTAAGACTAAGAACGTAGAGAACATGGACCCGGTTCTGAAGTCCTTCCACTGGCTCCCTGGATCTCAGAGAATAGACTTTAAAATCCTTCTGTTAGTCTATAAATCCCTGAATTAGCACCTAAATACATCACAGACTTGTTATCAGGGCATCAACCCTCCAGACCACTCAGGTCTTCTGGATCCAGCCTGCTCTCCATACTCTCTGTAATGCTTTTATTTCCTCTGTTCGGCACTTTGAATCACATTGTTACTGAAAAACAATTCTTCTAGATCTTTATCTCCATCTGAGCTCAGCCGGTGCAGAAAAGCTTCATTTAAATGTGATTTATGCAGCTTTGGTGTTTAACGGTTCCTGGACCATCATCACCCTGTTAGCTGCACCTCATCCCTTTTCTTTAACCGGATCAGAAGGTTTCCTGGAGGCCCAAAGCCTCCGTGTCCATCAGGACGACACGGAGCTACACGCTTCTTCTGGCCGAGGAGAGGCTGAAATAAATGCCCGTGTTCCCTCAGACGTTCCCTGGCGGATCGTTTCCAGCATGGGAACATTCTTACTTCAGTAAGGCCATGGCAGGCCCCTCGGGCCGCGCTCTCCTCCTGAAGAACTGGTCGATGGTCTTGGGTTCGGGGACGTGGTACGGCAGACCCAGCGTGGACTCTGAAGGAGGAGAACACGTTGGACAGTCAGGACTTCAGCCTCTGATCAAACGTCAGCCGGTTCTGACGCCACCTGACCTCGGATCAGCCGCTGGGAGTCGCTGTGCAGCTGCTTCATGGCCTCCCTGCTGGCGCGAGCCGCTCTCCTCTCCTGCAGGGGAGCAACCGTTAAAACGAGGCAACCGGGTCAGGATTCAACCTGAGGAGGTTCCCTTCAGGGCTCTGGAGACACGTACCACACGCCGGGGCTTCTCTGGGGCCTCTTCGTCCTCCTCTTCCTCCAGCAGAGGATCCTGCAGCCCAGAAAGACTCTGATCACCCAGAGGAACCAACAGTTTCCCCCCCAGCTTAAGCCCACATGGGGCTGGTCTCCCAGGACCTCCAGCAGGAAACCTCCTGGTTTTACCTTCAGCTTCTTCATCTTTTGTTTGACCGCAGCTCGAATGGCGTCCAGAGACTCTTCCTCCTCGTCTTCATCACCCAGCCCGGTGTCGAACAGGTCCGGATCTCCCAGAGGACAGCCGCTGTCGCTCAGAACCCCCCGAGGACGAGCGTCGTCCTGAAGGAACGGGTAAGAAAATGATCCTTTTCATCTAAACTCTGAAACACGTCCAGGATGAAGGACTCACCTCCTCTTCCTCACAGAACCGCTCCGCCTTCTTCTTCTTCTTCAGGTTTTCCATCGCTTTGCTGCGTTTTCCCTTCTTCTCACGGTTTCTCTGACTCTTCTCCCTTTTCTTCACCTCCTCCGTGTCTCCTCCCTGCTGCTCGCTGTCAGCAGGATGGTGGGTGACCCTCCTGCTCCTCTTCCCTCCTGCATCCCTGCTCCCGGCCTCCTCCTCCTCCTCCTCCTCCTCCTCCTCCTCCTCCTCCTCCTCCTCCTCCTCCTCCTCCTCCTCCTCGCTGGAGGCAGGCAGCACCAGGGCCTCGTTCAGGCTCGTCTCTGCAGCCGCCTCCTCTTCCTCGCTGTCGCTGTCTCTGATGGCGTTACGCCGAAGCCTTCTGTGAGCCGTGATGTCCTCCTCATCTGAATCTGGAGAACAAACTTGGTTTAGAAAGAACTTGTCAGGAGAACCGAGATAAACGAAGGAGAACGGGTCTAGAGTCAGAGCTGCTGACTCTTTAGTTCTGCTGGCGTTGGGAGGAAGACGGCTCCCAGAGAACCCAGACGGAGAACTACTGAGGTCTATGTGGAGTAGTTCCTCCTTGTTCTCCTCACGGCAGCAGCAGGAGGCAGGTTCTGATCGGGTTCTGATCATTATTGATCTTCATTACAACGATCATAGAAACATGTTCCTCTTAGCCGACTCTCGTGCCGCTATGTGAATCCAGCGCCGCTGCCTGCGTGCCGCTGAGCAGCAGACTCCTCCCACAGCGCCGACCGGCTTCATTTCCTTCAGCGCGACTGAAAAGCCAATCAGGCTAAAGACGTCAGGATGACGGCCAGAAGAAGAGCCGCTGGTAGAAGAGAGAGAACGACGTCAGCGGTGTGGAAACGTGTACGCGGAGGCCGTACCCGTGATTCACCAGGAATTCAGGCGTTGAACCAGCAGCTATAGTCTGCTAACCCGGCTACGCTATCGTAGCGCAGCGTGGGCTCGGCGTCGCTCCGTCTCCAGTCGTCTCCTCCTGCCAGGAGACCTGCGTGTGAATATGTGAGGTCGCACACGATGACGTGAGACGCACTAACGTCACGTTTGATCAGCCATGAGGCGCGCCCCTAAAAGACGGCGTTCCCCAGGCTGCCTTCTCGTCTCTAGTGTAGGATGAACCCGGGTTGTTTCTTTTGTAGACATAGAAGCAACATTCCAGTCACTTCCAGCTGAATCCTCTGACTCTTCATCTTCGTCGGTCACAGACTGAAAATACCAAAAACCTCCAACTTCATAAGCAACAACATTTGTGGGAAACAAGCAATCCACCAGCGCGACGTGAAGCGCTGCCGGCATGTCGGTCTTCACCGCGGTGCCGATGATGTCACTCCTGGACAAAACATTGTTTATGTTCAATAAACTCGTTATCAAAGGGGATGAATAATGTTAAATAATTGGGATCTTAATTTCAATCAAAATAATCGTTATAATTTCTGGAATCATTGAGCAGCCCTACCGTCTCATTTTTAGTTTGCCTATTTGGGTTTTACTACCGGATATTTTTAGACTATAAGGCGCACTAAATATTGTGTAATATCTCTCCTCCTCAGCTCTCTATCTGTCTCTGTGGGGGGGGGGGGGGGGGGGGGGGGGGGGTTGCTGGACTACACTGCCCTGTTTCTACCATAAGGCCAAAATAAACTTTATATTTAATTAACTTACTAGGTTTATTGTTGCTAGCGCTACTCCAGGCTGCCTCACATGAATTCACTTCTAGTTTAGACATTACAGTCAGGCAGTCTGTAGACAGCTCAGGGGTCCTCAGGTAGAGACAGATTTAGGCATTTTAACAGATTTCTGAGCGCATTGCACCACGTAAAATCAGTCAGTAAACGGTGATCATAAGGCGCACCGTCAGTTTTTAATAAGATTTAAGGATTTTAAATGCGCCTCAGTCTGAATGATACGGTTCCTTTCTCCACATGAAAAGGACCATTTGGAGGTTGTTTTTGGTTCAAGTTAAAGTCGGTAAAACTGAAACTCCTGGGCTGGATTATCCTGATTTAATTCCAGGTTTTATCTTCCAGATTAGATCCAACGTGTGGAAAGTGAAACTCTCACATGTTGATCCAGACGGCGGTGCTGCGGAGAAGTTCTCTTTCTGCAAGCTTCATAAAGACGTCTTCGCTGCAGAACAGCAGCGACTGCAGCCAACAGAACCGCCCATGAAGGCATCAGAACCGCCCATGAAGGCACCGCCCATGAAGGCATCAGAACCGCCCATGAAGGCACCGCCCATGAAGGCATCAGAACCGCCCATGAAGGCACCGCCCATGAAGGCAACAGAACCGCCCATGAAGGCACCGCCCATGAAGGCACCGCCCATGAAGGCACCGCCCATGAAGGCACCGCCCATGTAGGCATCAGAACCGCCCATGAAGGCATCAGAACCGCCCATGAAGGCATCAGAACCGACCCGGCGGACCCAAAGGTCACACTTTGCCTCATGGAGGTCAGAGTTATTGTTGCCGTACCTGGAAGCGGGCCTCCTTTCTCAGCCGTCGTCCCGGTGACCACCTCCTCGGCCGGGGAGCCCATCCCGCTGTCAGAGTCGCTCTCCGGTACCGTCTGGACCAGGGCGGGCAGAACTTCAGCCTGATACAACAACAGATGTGGTTCTTAGTGAGGAGCACATCTACGGCACCAGCTTCTGGATCATAAAACACAGAACAATGTTTCAGAAAGAACACATACTTCCACCTCTGGTACCAGAGATATAAATCATGACCCGTTTCAAAGAACCAGTCCAAGCGTTTCAGAACCAGCTAAAGTCCAGTTCCTTAAAAACGGTGAAATGGTTCTTTATGCTGCTGAAAAGCGATGGATGTGGAGCAAATTGCCCTGGAGGGGATCAAGGTTCGTAAAACCCGCATCTGCGCAGGAACAGAGGAAGTCCAGTCCAGACCAGGTCCGGTACCGGGCGCTTAAACCCGGGTCACCTGGCCCGGTTCTGAAACAGGTTCTAGGCGCTTTTCTGTGGAACTGCAGCTGTGGCGCCTGAACGCAAACAATGAACTATCATGGCTTCCATCCCACCGTCACTTTCTCCCGGTAAACGGCCACTAACCGAGCCCCCTGCTGCCCGCCAGCCGGTCTCCCGCCTTGGCCCGAAGTGAGCGAGCTTTTAACCCGGGATAACTGAGTTAAAGTCCGCTTCAGGGGGATTCTCGGTGGCAGGAGGAGGCCTAGGCGGAGTCCAACCCTGCAGGCTAGCTGCGAAGCTAAGCGGCGGCTAACTCTGGGCTTTACCGTCAGACAGAACCTAAAGACCCACGAACCCGCATTAGAACCACACACACACCGAGGGAGAACACCTATAGGTGTTCTATAGAACCCAGTTCT